>CM070634.1:97877325-98477325 GCA_036346255.1 Ampelocalamus luodianensis | reverse complement strand
GGTCTCCATCTCATCACCCTCGGCAAATACGCGCCACCGAACACGTTCTCTCCGACAACACCTTTCCCGATGTCGCGCGTGGCATCGCATGGATTGCGTCGTGGTCTCTTGGATTTTTGGCATCATCTCTGCCAATCTCCTCGAGCTCGTCATGACCCCAGCGACACCGACGGCAAGCCACCGGGAAGTCCGGCTTGCTCTTGAGGACATGTTCGCCGGCAATAAGGAGGCCCGTGCCTTGATCCTCGACACGAGTTTGAACTTTCGTCCAAGGTGATCTCAATATTTCAGATTACTGTCGCAAACTTAAAACCATGGCAGATCAACTCGGCAGTTTGGGCGAACCCGTGCTAGACCGAACCCTTGTTTTGGCTACCTTACGTGGCCTCAATGAGAGGTTCACTCATATGGCGCTCTCCTCAGCGCGCAGGCCATTCCCATCGCTTGATGCCGTCCCGCAACGACCTTCTCCTCGAAGAAATCACCTTCAACGACCGGGCCTCCACACCGCCGATGCCTCCTCTCCACCGGCAGCCAGGGTGCTTGCCATCCCCCTGCTGGTGCGCCAGGCACCACGTCCGGTGGCGCACAGGGCGCTGCCCATGGTGAGCCCAGCGCCCAGGGTCCCGCTCGTGGTAACAACACCTTCACTACGACCGGCGGCAATCGACAGAACAATCGTCGCCGTCGCAACAACCGCAACAACGGTAGCGACAGGAAGGCGGCGCGCGGCAAGGCGGCCGCCACCGTCCTTCTTCAACCCTTGGGCGACGCACGTGCGGTGCGGCTCGCAGTGCACCCGCCTCTCTCTAGTGACCACGCTCGCAGATCGCGCGCTCACCGCATGCGCTTGCGCGTGCCGCACGCGGTATCTTGGCTCGCCACCCGTTACGACATTCCCACATCGCCGCTCCTACGGTCCGTGCCGCGCTGCCAAGAAACATGCCTGCTCTGCCTGGGCATGTTCCCCAGTACACCGCCGCCATGGGCAACCCTGGCGCCAACGGAGGCTGGGATCAAGCTGCACTCGCCAACGCGTTCATCACCATGCAGCTGCAACAACCTCCATCGACCAACTGGTACATGGACTCTGGTGCTAGCAACTATATGACATCGGACGCCGGTAATCTTCCCACTTCTCATCCACCATCCAATGCTTTTCCTTCCAGTATCATAGTTGGCAATGGTTCCTTGGTTCCTATCACCTCTATTGGCTCCACATATATCCCTGCTCCACATGGTCCCTTCACCCTTCGGAACGTTCTAGTTACACCTTAAATTATCAAGAATTTAATTTCTGTTTGTCGCTTCACCATTGATAATAATTGTTCCGTCGAGTTTGACCCATCCGCCTTCGTGAAGGACCTTCGCACCGAGAGCGAGATCGCCAGTACAATAGCACCGAGACCTTTACCTCTAGTGCCGTCTTCACCCATCCACATGCCATGGTCGCCACTGGGTTCCACTCTTTGGCACCGTCGTCTTGGTCACCTCAAAGACCGAAGCTCTCCACCATTTAGCTAGCTCCACGCCTATCTCATGTAACAAGAGCTCTATTGATACTCTTTGTCATGCATGTCAACTAGGTCGACACATTCGTCTACCTTTTCTTCTTCTACTTCGTGCTACTCAAAATTTTGTTTTAATTCATTGTGACCTTTGGACCTCCCCTGTTGCTAGCGTCTCGTTACAAGTATTATTTGGTGATTCTTGACGATCGCTCACATTTTCTTTGGACGTTTCCCTGCGCTTGAAGTTGGAAACCTTTCCACTCTTTCCCACTTTTTCGCATATGTCCAAAATCGGTTCGGCACCACCATTAAAACGATCCAGTGTGACAACGGACGTGAGTTCGATAATCTCTCCGCCCGCTCGTTCTTTCTCACACGGTGTTGCACTCGCATGTCGTGCCCATATACATCCCAACAGAATGGCAAGGCCGAGCGTTCCAATAGGGACGATCAATAATGTTGTTCGCTCTTTTAATTGAAGCTCGCATGCCGCCTCGATATTGGGTGAAGCTCTTCATGCCGCCACATATCTCATAAATCGACACCCCACTAAAACCCTTGATTTTCCACCCCACACCTTGCCCTGCACGCTCTCCTCCTCATATGATCATCTACGTGTTTTGGTGCCGATGCTATCCTAACCTTCCGCCACCATTGCCAACAAACTCTCACCGCTCCACGCCGTGTGTCTTTCTTGGTTACTCCTCCGAGCACAAAGGTTACCGGTGTCAGATATGAGCTCCAATCGGGTCATTATTTCGTCACGTTACTTTCGACGAATTCTTTTCCTTTGGTAACATGGCGCCACATCGTCGTCTGCGATGCTAACCTTGATTTTTATTGGATATGGAGTGCTCGCCGCGCCCATTGGGCCATGCTTCCTGCAGTACTCCCGTCCGGCCTGCGCCTCGTTGATCACCACCACGGCGGTTGCAGCCGAGCTGGACCGCCACGCCACTGACTGTCGTCACCGGTATCACCCGGCACCGTGAGCCTTCCTCATCACAATATCGGGTCCAGGCTCGACGCGCTAACTCGGTCGGGCGGTCCACGGTGCCGCCACGATTCGACACGCTCGTCACTGGCTCGGCGCAGGATCGCTGGCGCCATGCCCGGTTCCTCCGGGACCCGCCCGTCTCTCGCGACTAGCCTCACCGCACGCAGTCGCACCAGTGCACCTCCCGTGGTGATCCCTGTTCCTCCTGTCGTCAATGCACACCGCATGACCACTCGAGGCAAGACCGGTTTCGTCTTTCAGTAGACCGGATGAATCTCCACGCCCGGTGCTCGCTGCTCCCAAGACGTATCGTGGGGCTCTTGCCGATCCCAATTGGCGAGCCGCCATGACCGAGGAGTTTGATGCTCTTCAGGCAAACAACACTTGGGATCTTCTTCCTCGACCGCTTGGCGCCAACCTTGTGACTCGCAAGTGGGTCTTTCGCCACAAATTTCATCCCGATGGGTCTCTTGATCGCTACAAGGCTCGGTGGGTTCTCCGCGGTTTTACGCAGCGCCCCGGCATTGACTTTGATGAGACATTCAGCCCTGTGGTGAAACCAGCTACCATCCGGACAGTTCTAACTCTAGCTCTCTCCCGTGACTGGCCCGTTCACCAGCTTGATGTGAAGAATGCTTTTCTGCATGAGACTCTCTCAAAGCAGTAATCGTCGTGCACCCTGCAGCCGTCGACCGGCTCATCCGATTATGTATGCCGACTCAACAAGTCTCTACGAGCTCAAGCGGGCTCCACGTACATGGTACGATCGTTTCTTGGCTTTCTTCTTTCTCTGGGTTTTGTTGAAGCCAAGTCCGATACATCATTGTTCATATTTCGTCGAGGCACCGACACGGTCTACTTGTTACTATATGTGGATGACATAGTCCTGACAGCCTCCTCAGATGCTCTTCTTCGTCGTACTATCATTGCTCTTCAGCACGAATTTTCTATGAAAGATCTGGGGCCGCTTCATCACTTCCTGGGATTATCCGTGACTAGACAACATGGCTCCATGCATCTTTCTCAGCGTCACTATATTCTTGAAATACTCGGCGGTGGCATGTCGATTGCAAGCCGCGGCAAAGACTCAATCGACACACACTCTAAGCTTTCAAAGTGGCGAGCTCTGGCCGAGGATGCCACCCATTACCGCAGCCTCGCTGGTGCCTTACAGTACGTGACCTTTACTCGGCCCGACATTGCGTATGCTGTTCAGCAAGTTTGCTTGTTTATGCACGACCCCCGAGTGCCTCATCTTGCGCTAGTGAAGCGCATTCTTCTGTATCTCCGTGGCACTCTTGATCATGGTCTTCTGGTGCACCGGACTTCTCCAGAAAATTTGGTCGTCTACACCGATGCTGACTGGGCTGGGTGCCCCGATACACGGAAATCGACGTCTGGCTATGGTGTTTTTCTCGGTGACAACCTCATCTCTTGGTCCTCTGCGCACCGCCTCACGGTCTAGTGCGTAGGCCGAGTATCGTCGGTTGTGGCCAACGGCGCTGCCGAGGCGAGCCGTTACGCCAACTCCTCGAGCTTCATTCTTCACTCCATCGGGCCACACTTAATTACTGTGACAACATCAGTGCAGTCTATCTCTCCACCAATCCGGCTCAACATCAGCGGACCAAGCACGTGGAGATTGATCTCGCACTGCTCGCGGAGCGCCGCCTTGGCCAAGTCGCGTTCTTCATGTGCCTACGTCCTCACAGTACGCCGACATCTTCACCAAGGGACTTCCGACGTCTGTCTTCACGGAATTTCGATCCAACCTCAACGTTCATCCTTCGACCGTATCGACTGCGGGGGAGTGTTAGCTATGTAATCGTGTTCACACCGGTTTTATGCATGTTCACACCAATGTCGTTCACACCAATGTCGTGTTCACACTGGTGTTCACATCAATGTCGTGTTCACACTGGTGTTCACATCAATGTCGTGTTCACACCGGTGTTCACACCGACTGTTCGGTTCGGTCTCGTGTTCACACCAGCCTCGACTGGCTATATATATTTGTAACCCGTATACCTTGAACAATCAATCAATCAATTGTGTGAATCACTTTCCGCTTTCACAGCCACGTGTCAGTTTTACGATATTCATATCATCGTCATCATATTAATACAGGTATTGCTGTCATCTATGTGATGTTCACAACGACACTTCTAGTCACTCTAGTAATGGTCATGATATGGAAGACAAGTCTGTTGTGGATTGCACTCTTTCCAATAATATTTGGTGGAGCAGAGCTCATATAGTTATCTTCGGCGTTCTACAAGTTTACTCAAGGTGGCTACTTGCCACTACTTTTTGCAGGGATTTTGATGTTTATAATGGCCACATGGCATTATGTTCATGTTCACCGGTACAAATATGAGCTCCAGAACAAAGTGTCAAACAATTATGTGGCAGAGTTGAGAGCAAGGTGAAATCTTGCCAGGCTGCCAGGAATAGGCTTTCTATACTCTGAGCTTGTGCCAGGCATCCCACCTATACTTCCCCACTTGGTAGAAAAAGTACCTTCCATCCATTCAGTTCTTGTGATTATCTCAATAAAGTACTTGCCAATCATCTAGATAGAAACAATCGAACGGTTCCTCTTCCAATATGTGGAGCCAAGGGAATATAGGGTATTCCGATGCGTGGTGCGCTATGGATACAACGATAAAGTAGAAGATCCAAGAGAATTTGAGGGCTTACTTATTGGGAACTTGAAGCAATTCATCCTTCAAGAATCATTCTACAGCCAAAGTAGTCATTCCCTGGAGAAGATCATTCAGTCAAACAATCAGGAGATGTACTGGACACATCTGTTGAAGTTCAAGATGCAAGGTTGTCCAAAAGTTTTCAAATGGAATCACTGCTGGTCCACCAAACAGATGCATGGATGAGATACATTTAATTCAGAGAGAGATGGAGGATGGTGTTGTCCATATGCTAGGAGAAACCAATGTGGTGACGGAGCCAAATGCAGATTTCCTTAAGAAAATAATAGTTGACTATGCCTACAATTTCACGAGGAAGAATGTCACGGGTTGGGTACTGTTCACAGCATGAACAGTATGAACTACTGTATCACCACGCACTATTCACACTGGCCCCACGGGTGCATTAGTTAGGAAATAAAGATAGAACAGTTAGTTTCCTTATTAGTTGGATTTACTTCTTTAGAGATATATTCTACTAATAGAGATAAGTTTTCTTAGACATAAATATTATTTCTTAGGGGTCAAGTCGGGTCACCCCTATAAAAAGAGATAGTATGTATCCATTATCAAGCAAGCAAGCAAAGATGAATAGACAAGTTTCTAGTCCCTAAAGTCCAGCTATGGTCGTTCCCTTGAACGACTATTCTAGATCTATTCCTCCCCCCAATCGGTGCCCTCCTTCACCTAGCGTCGTTCTACCTCAAGTTGTCGCCGTCCGACCTCCCTCCGACAGATGTTTACCCCTATGATCGAAGGATCATAACAAAGAACTTCAGGCAACCAGAGAAGATCACATGTGTCCCTCATAACAGACTGTTGCGGGTGGGAATGACATACGAGATCTAGAATGATGCTCAATGGATAGATTAAATTGACAACAGATTCAGTTTTCTCAGTATCAAGTGCAGAAATGCATGTGCAAAGGAAGGTGGAGGGCACATAACCAGCCTCCCTGACTGAACGGCAAAGTATGGAAAGATTTTATGCGTACAGGTGGAGAAATTATAACACATTTGATGGGTGTCTATCACATAAGTTTCTTTTTAGGGAAAGTCTACCACAGAAGTGTTTGTAAGCAACAAGTACGCATAGCTGTTAAACTCCTAGTATGCAGTGGTTAATTTAATGTCTTCTTTTGGAAAACTGAAAATCATAGTATGCAGTGTGTACTATGTATACAAAGATTGTAAAGTACCGGTAAAAGGGTAAAATGAAGAATAACTTGTCAGTTTTTGGCCAGTCGTGTCAAACTGTGTATAAGACATGTACTAGAGATTGTAAGTGGCTGATTTGTTATATAGTTAGTATTTAGCACTTCAAACAATCAAACATGATAAAAAGGGGAAGAACTACTTGTGTGACTGTGCGTTTGAGCTCTTGTACCAGTATCCTACTATCACTTTTGTGATTCTAGAAGGGGAGGCCACAGGTGTGGGTAAAATGCGCACCAAAATATCATCCAATGCTTCGAGATCAGGAATCAGTAGGTGATAGAGGAATAGAATCAAACATCAAATTTATGCACAGGAGTAAGTATTAAAACGGTGATGAAATAAGAAGTCGAAGCAGGCATTCCATCAAACAGTTCATAGGCATGTGACGCGGGAAGAAAATCCGTGACAATCCACGAGATCGTACCTCTGCATCCCACCTGCACGAGCACGACTCAGATTTTGAAGCGATCGTTCGCTGCTACGACCTGTCACCACTCTGCTACGCCATTCTTGGGATTCTACAGAATTTTCAACAACATCGTGTCATAGTTGGAAAAAGAAAAACGAAGAGAAGGAACGGCAGTGAGAAGAATAGACCACCCATCAGGAGCGGAGCACGCGCCGCGGCCGCGACGGGGAGCCGAGCCACCAAGAGATCGAAGTGATGGCCGGGCTCGCCACCGATCGCTGCCGAAGCGCCATGGAGAAAATCCCGACTCCCGCATGCAAAATGCAACTACACGATAGCACGAGTATACGCGGCAGAGGCATGGGACAAAATCTCAAAATCACATCCGATTTGGGCCTGGCCCAGTTTTCATTTACGCACACGGGGGCCCAAACATTGGTGCGTTAGGTAGCCTGGCGCCTTACGGCCTTCTATTTTTACGGTCTCCGTCCATAAATCATCTTCATCAGTACCCTCATCCTCGATAATCATGTTGTGCATAATGATACAAGCTTTCATGATAGTTGCTAGTGTTTCCTCATCCCACTCACGAGCTGGCCCTCGAACGATAGCAAAGCGAGCTTGAAGAACCCCAAATGCTCGTTCAACATCTTTCCTACAAGATTCCTATGCCTTTGCGAAATATTTTTTCTTGTTTCCTTGTGGCTCTGGTATTGTCTTTACAAAGGCGCCCCAAGGAGGATATATGCCATCTGCGAGGTAGTAACCCATTTTATAATCATTGCCATTGATGTTGTAATTAACTTGGGGACCGTCACCTTCAGCAAGCCTAGCAAATATTGGAGACCTTTGAAGAACATTGATATCATTGAGAGAGCCGGGCATCCCAAAGAATGCATGCCAAATCCAAAGATCTTTAGAGGCAACTGCTTCAAGTATAATTGTAGGTTCCTTTTTATGCCCTCGGTACTGTCCTTGCCATGCAACAGGGCAATTTTTCCAGGTCCAATGCATGCAATCTATAGAACCAAGCATTCCCGGAAAACCTCTGCTCTCACCAATTGCGAGTAATCTAGCCGTATCTTGTTCATTAGGCAATCTCATGTACTCTGGTCCAAATACTTGAACAATGGCTATGACGAACCTTCTCGGACTTTCTAGAGCAAGACTCTCGCCGACACGGACGTAGTCATCCGTAGCATCACCGCCACGCCATAAGCAATCATCCAAATGTCGCCACCACCTTTGCAAACAAGATAGTCCTAGGGTACCATTGCATTTCTCTTTTGCACAAAGTAGTCGTCGTGTTCCTCAACAACATTCATTATGCGAACAAACACGTGACGCCTCATTCGAATCTATGGCACAATAAAATTAATTACCAACTATGTTTAAAAAGTAAAATTATATAATGAGGGAAAGAACAAACCTTCGCCTAAAATAGTTCGCCCATACGTAGGATCATCGAGAAATAGTCTTCAAATAGTCTAGAGTGCCCTGACTGTCTATCACGATTCAATACTCGATGTCCCATAATGTAACCTCGGTGATATGGTTGTTGTCATTGTCCTCTCGATACTATGTGTGCAAAGAATGATATATAAATGATCCTCATCGTCTGAAGATGATGACTGAAGCACTTCATTGTAGAATTCATCTTCCGAATCCATCATTCACAAACCTTGAGGTATAGAAAGGAAGTACAAATTATATAATCAACCGAGATAATTATCAATCGATTCACAAAATTTTATATGTATGGATCATCAAGTTGAACAAACCTGGCTGACGAACAAATCAACAGGACGGCTGCAAATTCAAAACAGCAGGGACAATCACCGGCCGGCGGGAGAAATAAAAAAGCAGATGGCCGGCAGGGCCAATCACCGGCCGGATGCTGATCACTGCTGGGCGGCGGCTGCATGCAGTCCACAGGCAAGCAAATGTGCAGATCGAATCACCGGCCGGATGCTGTGACTGCTGGGCGGCGGCTGCAGTCCACAGGCAAGCAAAAGTGCAGATCGGCAGGGACCGGCTCGGACCCAGGAAGTTGGGCCGATGGCCTGGTGGGTTTGAATATACAGAGTTCCAGATCTAGATAGTCTGTTGGAGTACACAATTTTTTTAAGGTGAGATTCATTTTACAGAATAGCTAAATCACTACATTTACATAATACTTTTGGCTAATCTGTTGGAGATGCTCTTACAATATTCTTTTGTAAATAGTTTGTTTTTACTTCGCCCAAGTTTCTCCAAAATTCCAAAATTGAGCCGCACAACGGCGCAAGCCTTCCTGCCATCTAGTCTTTGGAAATGTTGTACGGTTGTGTCCCAACACGAAGACAAGATTTGCTCATGAACATTTACCAAGCTAGTAGCATGCAGCTGCTCACATTTAGCGATCCGGTCTGACGATGCGTTCGCGCGCCCTCTCCTCATGATGCTCATGATGATTTGTCTTTGGAAATGTTGTTGAATAGTTTAAATAAATTGCATTCAATTAGGTTTCGAACAAGATTCCAGGTTCAAATTTCATGGTTACAATCAGCTCTCCAACATCCTCTTTTTGAGTCTAAAAGATTGCGAGCTGGCAAAACTCCCTGAGAGCATTTGTGAGTTGAATAGTCTTCGTTATCTGGATATATCTGGCGCCTTTACAAGAATTACCTGAGAAATTCTGGCGCCTTTACAGCCTACAAGTTTTTGATGCCAGTCGTTCGGGTCTGCAAACAATTCATGCGGACATAAAAAATCTGATCAACTTACGTCGTCTTGCACTGCCACATAAAGCCTCTCAGAATTTATCAATGATAAGTGGGCTTGGAAATCTGTCTTCTCTACGCAACTTGGAATGTTTTGAGGTTGGAAATGAGAATGGGCGGGGATTTGGTGAGTTGAAGGGCATGAATCAGCTCAGTGGGACGCTTTCTATCAAATGTATTTGTAGAGTTCAGAGTAGGGCAGAAGCTGATACCGAGCCGATCGAGCTAAACAGGGACGACTACTAGCTTGTAGTCTTGTACTGCCGAGGAGACAAGCCACTACATCTAACCACACCATCAAAAGCAACACTCTCGACTGCCGAGGAGGAGGACGACGACCATGGAGACCGTGAAATCCACCATGGAGGCCGTGCAATGGATCATCTCGCCTCCGGACCTGTCTCGCCTCCGGACCAGCTTGCCCAGGGCTCGCCTCCTCATCGATCGCGCCGAGTGGGAAAGGTTCAAGGAGAAGCAGCTGGTCCCACTACATTGTGCTAACAAAGTTAGGAACTTTCTCAGAACCAACGACAGGAAATACAAATTAACATATGATACGCCTGTGGCTCTACTCTAATGCTCTCTTAGCTATTCCCACTACATTGTGCTACAATTGTCTGAATAACCGGGACCATCAGAGCATGTATAGTGCGAACAAGCTTAATAACATATGATAAATGTCGGGACCAAATATGTAAATCTGGGTTCTCTATGTATGATGCACTAGTTTAAGATCATGATAGTGTACAATATCATTCAACGCAAGGCAAATATAAGAATAAGCGATAAATTTGATTAATAAATAACGGTTGTGACCTTATAGTCGAGTTTACCCTTATTAAACGTATAATTTAGCTCAATGGCCACCGCGAAAGAGCATCTCCAGGGCATGTGATGCAAAGCAGGCGCAAAGCAATCCTTTTTCTTTCCCCTCTCCATTCTTTCCCATGCGCTCTCGTATGCGGCCTGAACCCTGCAGGACACGTCCATGCCGCATTATTTAGTTCTCACATCGTACACTGGAACATAGTAGCTTTTGTAGATGATTTATGGAGTGAATGCAATTGATTTAATCATTCTGTTTTTATTGCAAGTGCCCTGATGTATCAATACCATCATCCTGATACATGGTATGATTAGGCTATGTGGCAATCATCCCAGGTAGCCGCCGCTCCCAGAGTACTCAACTCTATCACCGTCTGTTAAATCATGTAAACAGCAGGGTTCTTGTTGTAAAGTGACTGCTAATATAGAGGAGAGGTTATGGCGTAACCCAGGAGATAAGCAACTACATCTAACCACTCCATCAAAAGCAAGACTGCCGAGGAGGAGGACGACGACCATGGAGACCGTGAAATCCACCATGGAGGCCGTGCAATGGATCATCTCGCCTCCGGACCTGTCTCGCCTCCGGACCAGCTTGCCCAGGGCTCGCCTCCTCATCGATCGCGCCGAGTGGGAAAGGTTCAAGAAGGAAAAGGAACAGCTGGCGGCGCTGCTCTCGCAGCTCAAGGACGCCACCTACGATGCCGAGGACCTTCTCCGCGAGTTCCATGACCAGGAACTGCGACACAAGATAGAGGACGCTGACCGGAGCAGGGCAGGTCAACTCCTATCTTCCTCTCGTAATCTTGCAAGAAATTTATTCCACGGCAGCAAAACAAGAGTACAGGAGACCCAGAGTAAGCTCGACAAGGTTGTGGCTGAGATAGAGGGAATGTTCAATCTTATGGGTCTTAAAGTTGAGCCGGTGAAGGTGCAGCTTATGCCAGAGACAAGTTCAGTCAGCGGAGAGCAAAATTTGTTTGGACGTGACAAAGAACTAGATCTGGTGATTGAGATGCTGCGTATGACGACTGGACGTGACAGCGAACTACATCAGGCGATCAATCTCTTGGGCGTGCCACTCGCCAGGGGTGGTAGATCTGCATGTGCTACTGGAAAGAGAGCAGCGGTAGGTGCTGGCAACGCATCTAGATCCAGAGGTAAGCGACTAAAAGGCGAGAGCAGCAGAGCCGGGGCCGGGACCTCTGTTGCCAACGAGGCCAACTGCACCAAAAATGTTTCTGTGCTGGCGATTTTTGGAATTGGTGGGATGGGGAAGACTACCCTTGCTCAGTTCATTTACAATGATGCAAGGGTGGAAGCCCACTTTGATCTGACGATGTGGGTCTGCGTTTCAGACTTCTTCGACATCAACAGGATAACTAGACAGATTATGAAATGCGCCTCTTGCAAAACATCCGATACTGCGGAGAGTTTGGATGATCTTCACATGCAGCTGATAGAACAGCTGGAAAAGAAAAAATTTCTTCTCGTGCTGGATGATGTATGGGAAATTTCCAATCAGGGATGGCAGAGGTTCTCAGCGCCATTGATGTATGGACTTAAAGGCAGCATGATCTTGGTGACCACTAGATTTCCAAAGATTGCTCAACTGGTTGCACCCCCCACTCAACATGTAAAACTAGAAGGCCTTCCTGCTGATAAATTCTGGGATTTCTTCCAGATATGTGCATTTGGTAATAGATCTGCAGAATCATACCCTCGGTTGGAAGCCATTGGCCAGAGAATTGCTGATAGATTGTGTGGGTCTCCACTGGCTGCAAAAACTCTAGGACGTTTGTTGAATTTGGAACTGACTGAGGATCATTGGATGAGAATCCAGAACAGTGAATTGTGGCAGCTACGACATGAGGAGAATGAGATATTACCGGCCCTTCAACTGAGCTACTTGTATCTTCCACCACACCTTAAGAGATGCTTTGCATTTTGTTCTGTGTTTCCGAAAGATTATATCTTTGAAAGAGATGAGATAGTTGACATGTGGGTGTCACAGGGCTTTGTTGCACCAGGAGGGAGCATGCGCCTAGAAGATACGGGGAGTAGATATTTGGATGATTTGAGAAGCAGGTTCCTTTTTCAAGCTGATCCCGAGTTGCCTAAAAGATATGTGATGCATGACTTGATCCATGACATGGCACAGTCTGTTTCAGTGGACGAGTGCGTCTTGATGCAAGATTTGAGCTACGAGAACCAGAGGGGAATGCCACCTACAGTTCGCCATATGTCAATCGAGGTGGATAATGAAGCACTGAGCAGAATGGCAGGCCTTCATCGTTTGAATAAATTGCGTTCAATTAGGTTTGGAACAAGATTCAAGGTTCAAATTTCATGGTTCAATCAGCTCTCCAACATCCTCTTTTTGAGTCTACAAGGTTGCGAGCTGGCAAAACTCCCTGAGAGCATTTGTGAGTTGAATAGTCTTCGTTATCTGGATATATCTGGAAGCCGTGTACAAGAAATACCTGAGAAATTCTGGCGCCTTTACAGCCTACAAGTTTTTGATGCCAGTGGTTCGGGTCTGCAAACAATTCATGCGGACATAAAAAATCTGATCAACTTGCGTCGTCTAGAACTGCCACAGGAAGCCTCTGGGAAGTTAGCAATGATAAGTGGGCTTGGAAATCTGTCTTCCCTACGCAACTTGGAATGTTTTGAGGTTGGAAATGAGAATGGGCGAGGAATTGGTGAGTTGAAGGGCATGAATCAGCTCAGTGGGACGCTATCTATCAACTGTATTTGTAGAGTTCGGAGTAGGGCAGAAGCTGCCGAGGCTAGACTTGTTGACAAGCAATACCTTGAGGATTTAACTCTACAATGGCGAGAATATGGGAACTGTACAGATAGGAGTGCCGAGAACGAAGTACTTGAGGCATTGCGTCCTCCTTCAAGAATAGAACGTCTTAAAATCCAAGGCTTTGAGGGTGATATTTCTGCAAGTTGGTTAAAGCCAGAAAACCTACCTACTATAAGAAGTCTGGAACTTTCGCATTGTCGCTGGTCGAGAAGTTTACCAATCCCCTTTCCTTCCCTCGAACTGTTGGTGCTACACAACGTAGGGATTGAAGCGCTCACAACATTTGCAAGCAGCAGCAGTAGCAATGGCATTGCACGTCTTCCCCTCACACGCCTCACTACTATGAGCATAGCCTATTGTAGGGAGCTGACAAATCTTGACCAATGCTTGTCCCCGGAATATCTGCCATCTATCAAGTCGATAGAGCTAAAGGGTTGTTGGGGAATACCATCACTACCTGTCCACAATTTTGGGGGATTCTCTTGCCTCCAAGACCTGAAAATCCATTGTTGCACGATGTTGGTTTGCCCAAGGGAAATGGTTTTGCCCCCCTCGCTCCAACGACTCTCTATCATCAGTTGCCATGAGCTTGACAAGTCATTTCCAGGCTGCTTAGAGAACCTCGGCTCTCTCACCCTTCTGCATTTGGAGTCCTGTAGAAACGTGGAGTCCATTCCATTGAGCTCGATCGACACAAACAAGCTCCAATGCCTGGCTCTCTATGATTGCCGGGAGCTATCAAGCATCGAAGGACCGCATGCTCTTTCATCCATACAGCATGTCGACATATCGGACTGCCCTAAGCTTACAGAAGTACAACAGCCATTCGAAAAGAAGGAACTTCAGGAGGAGGAGGAAGCACACAAATTTATGAAATGGTTTTAAGAGTAAAGGCTGATTAGAAGAAAAAAATAGAAGGAAAAAGGGGGAAGTGGGCTGGGCCAAGCCTAGGGGTTGCTTTATAAGGAGAGGAGGGGCAGCCGCCCTAGCCGCAAGTGGGCTCCTTAGCCCTCTGCCTCCTTTGCATGCTACGGCCAGCCAGCAGAAAGAGAGAAGAAAAGGGAGTTGCATGCATGTGCTGCTGTGCTGCCAAGGAAGAAGGAATGAGGAAGGAAGGAGAAGGGAAATAAGGAAGGAAAGCTTGGGTTCGCGTTCATCGTCGAGTTTTGTGTGGGTAACGATATGATAGTCCTTAGATTAATCATAGAATATTGTTTAATTACATTGTAGATTGCTTTGATCATGGGAAGTACAGCTTTGGGGGAACTCTAGTTCGTCGAACTGCGCTGTAGAACCTTGCGAGGGTAATTAATGTTATTTACGTTCCGATTCAGGGTTTCAGCTAGTTAGAAAAGTCACGGATAATTTCACTAGCTTTCCAGGAAGGTCTAGACCATTAAGTTTGGAGTTGTGAGCGAAACGTTATAGCCTCGGAAAATGTCATTGTCCAGAAATTGGTCGTCAATGGCAGTTGTCGCGTAGATGGGCTAATTACATATAGTAGATGGAATAATTTAATTATTGTCATAACTTGAATAAGCTATATATTGTTTAGTAGATTCCATAACTACCATTGTTTACTACTTTTCAAGTTTTATAAAAATAGATATGAAAATGTGAAGTAGATTGTTCTTACAGATTCGGGTTTAATCTTCGGGGTTGAAAACTGGAACCTAAATGGCGAATTCAGGAGTTTTGCATAACTAAAACATTGTGGGTAATTCCGTGGGGTTTCCATAAAACATATGGTTTATTATATTTGGAGATGGGAGTTAAAAGTTATGGTTGTTTTACTACTGGGACAGCGGGAAGTTTCCCGGCAAATTTGAGTTAGGAGTGTTGGAGTTGCGTGCAGGAGTGATTGCCGTGATGAGCCTCGACCCGTAACGCCAATGAGTCATCTTGTGAAGAAGCATAGTATGAATACTGATCGTTAAGTGTGCGGAGCACACGTCACCTTCCCGATTCGTTGAGAGGTGTAAGGATAGGAGAGGCGAAATTGAATGCCATGTTCGCGAGGAAGAGACGGAGGCGGTAGAATCAAATTCTTTCCCATTGCCGCAGATCATTGCACGATTAGTTAGACTAACGTTGTGCGTATCTGTATAAAATGTACACCCCGAGATCAATGAAGACATGCGGTTGATCAATTCTTCCTCTTTCATGGTATCGGTGACCGACGGATCCTCCTTCAATCTGTTCGCCACGCCTTCCGCACTCATGGCGCCTTCTCTTTCCCACTCAGCGCCTCCTTCGACTCGACCTCATTCCACGTAACCACGCTGCCGCTATTCTCCAAACATCTCCACCGCGTTGGAAGATCCTTGATTGAAAACCGGTGGGGTCAAATTCGATTGAAATATTGTTATCACGAGTAAGCCGACGGACAGAAATTAAGTTCTTAATCAAAGAAGGAGCATCAAGAACATTCCGTAAATAAAGAGGGGAGGAGGATGTTGGAATTGAGCTGAAGGTCTGGTGAGAGACGGGCAATTGGGCACCATTGCCGACTGTGATCACCGAGGAGGAAGGTGTGAGGTGGGTGATGGGGAAGTTACCAGGGGATGAAGCCATATGAGTAGTTGCGCTGGTATCGAGGTACCATTCATGCGCTCGGAGGTGGTTGGGCACGCCGACGGTGGGACGCGCCATGTAGAGAGACGATGGATCCCGTGCCTGTTGATCCGCCAGGGAGGTGGGAGCTGAGCTCGATAGGCCATCATGGCTCGCTGCTGAAGAGGCGGCGAGGGCCCAAGACGGCCGGGGGCCGAAGGGGTGGGTGTGGGGACCCGGTAATTATCTCCATAAGACCGAGATTACACAAGGTCTTAGGGACATAATCTGGTCTCGATAAATGAATTCCAATTTAACTCTATCCAAGTGAGAGGCTTAGCCGAATATTAGAGCCTCAACGATCATACGCGCTGCTCCTTTGCGAGCGCTACATGATTGTCAATTCTCTTTTAATCCGAAGCACTACACTTAGTGAGTTAAATGGGAATTCATCAACAACGAGTATGACATATATTGGCTCCCAAGATCAACGACCAATATACTCATGCCCTCATCCAACGTCAGTTACATCCATACAACGCATACAATCAAGAGGTTAAAAAGACATACTGCATAATAGTTAAGGTCTACAGCTTATTACAAACGGCCGACCAGCCAAATTCAAGTAAAGTTTCAAGTAGCAGCGGAAGTAAATAAATAAAAGCAAAAGACCAGTGGTGGTATGCCCATCACCCATCGGCAACCGCCTGGGGGTTAAATGATAGCACACTACTCATTAGTGTCGCCCAAGTCGACACTAACGAGATCGTCATACTCATACCCTTCCTCACTTTGAAAAGGCCGACAAACATCCGGTGAGTACAAGTGTACTGCAAGTCTTACACAAATAAAAATAGTTATGCATAAAGGTCATTCAAAGGATGGCTCATATTGGTTTAGTTTTGCGAAAGAGACGCAACAATTAACATTCTACACATACTAGTTTTCATGTGCCCATTTTAAAATCAGATTTGAAGTAGAAGTAAAACATGTAGTAAAGCATTTCAGTAATAAATAATTGAATCATATAAAGACCAAAGTGGCAGCCCACTTTGATGTACTAAACACATGAACAACCCGTTCATGATGAATACCAAGTTCAACCACAGTTTTAATTAAAAGTCTAACAATAGTAACTCCCGAACTCAAACGGTTGTCCATAACCGTGGACACGGCTATTCGAATAGATTTATACCCTGCAGGGGTGTACTACTTTATCCACACGACTTGATTAGCCCGTAAGCCTCCGAGGCCTTCAAATAGCACCCTTCCTATGGTATGCTGTAGGGTAAATCAAGATACTGATCATTTTCAAGAAGAAATCCCTATTGGGCTAAGTCCCCTTGTGAGATGGTTCCTTGCCTAGTACAAGCGCCCGATAGCACTTGCTAGGGGCTCACAAGTTATATTGGAAATACCGATGCAATCAAACAAAAGAATTGGTGCTCCTTGCACACTATAAAGGATTACATCGGCTCCTCAAAGAACATAGGATTTCACACGTCGCTATGTCCCTTACACCACCAAGGACTTAACACAATAAAACCCTCCCCTACTTAACCATACGGCTCCCAACCGCGTGTGGCAAAGACGAGTGTACTTGAATTAACGACGTTACCAAAGTTCGGTCCTCAATTGTCCAGACAAGTCATTCCACATACCCAATTCTCGTGCACAAAGACACCATCACTAACCAACACTTGTCCGGACCAAATCTCATTTAAAAATGACAAAGTTTTACTCATAAAACAGCTACAAAGATCTGAAGTAAAAACATAAAGTAAGAGTTGTGTGTATCCCAAAACCGTCGGGTTATTCCCGACGATCGAACTACCGTATCTAGACTTGCATGGCTAAGCAATTCTATAACCCATAATTCACACATCCTGTCTTAAGCATATAGGGGTTGGCATAATTCAAGATTAACCTCAAGCATATGACATAACTAAACTACACATCACAAAAATATTGACATAATCAAAATAGCATGCAAGCAATTATCATTGCACTATCTTAACCAAAGCGGGATCAAATATGATGCAAAAGAAAGTTCAAATGATGCTTGCCTTTGCTGGTACGATAGCTGCTCGCTCTCGAGAGCGTAAGTGTCGATATCAATATGCTCGGGATCTATATAATTATAACATCCAATAAATACCGAGAAAACAACTCAAAAACCAAAATGCTCAAAAATGCATGATTTTTCTACAGTAGTTAGATCATGATTTTAACTGATTTTTGGTGAAAGAATTATTTCATTTGGATTTAGTATAAGAAAGTTATAATGGTTTGAAATTCAGATTTCAATATGCGTCAATTATATAATTTAATTATGAAGTGAAATTTTGTAGAACGATGGTGAGTGCATGGATTACATAGATAAATAGGCAATATTAATACAAGTTCAGAATAGTTGAGTTTGTCCCATTTGGAGTTCTTATGATTTAGTTATTGATTTACAAAGTTATCAGCCTTTTATAGTATAAAAATAATGGAGTTAAGGAGTATATTCTCCCAAAATAGTTTCTGTGATAGAGGTAACATGGAGACCATTTTTAGAATTAAGTTCACTGAAAATGAAAATTATCAAAAGTGGTCTCACTGTTTTTGGAGCTTCCAATAATTACTTATGCATTTTTGAAGTTATCAGTCATTTTTCTATTGTACAAATAATGGTTTTAATGGATTAATCTCCAATTAATACTCTCTGCTACAGAGACATGTTTGAGACTAATTTTAATATGAAGTTTACTAAAAGTGAAAATTTCCAGAAGTGGTTTCATGTGATTTGGAGTTAAAATGATTTAGTTATGCATTTCTAAAGTTATAACAATTTTTAGTGTACATATAAATCGTTCACAGATTTTCTAAAGCCTTTATCCTTTCTCTCACTCACCTACAGCTAGCCAAAGAGGATGTCAAGTGGGACCAGGGGCAAAATTTTGACCCAATCAAAGTGACTTGGTCTCGGCCGAAACCTAGGCTGAAGGCGTATTCAAATGAATACGTCTTCTTTTCACGAAAACATAAATTTGTTCTAATGATACGTTTTTCTTAAGCGAAAACGTACTGCTAACATTCACGTATAGACTTAACCAGACATACGGACCCACATGTCATAGGCTCAGAGTTTTAAACCAATTTCTAATCACCTTCTTAAGCGATGGAACCCACATGTCATACGAACATGACAACTTGATTAGCACTAATGCCAGGTCATTACCTTAACCGCCGGCTGCTAACCGAAGCTTTTGCCGGACGAACTCCGGCACGGCCGTGCAAGGTGATTAGACACTTCAGGGGGGCTCCGATCTCGGGGTTGGCTTCACCGGGTGCGCAAGACCCTCACGAACTCCTTTGCGGCGACGTGGGATCCAAAGGATGCCGGCGGCGAGTTCCCCACGGTCGGAGGCGGAGCCGAAGATGTGGCTCACGTGAAGAAGATGCTCCAGGCATCGAGGGGCTTCGGAAAATCACACATCGGAACCGCCGTGATACCAGGAACGTGGCGCCCTCAACGAAGACGACGGAGGAGGTCGGAGTCAACTGGAACACGGACGGCGGCGGTTCACCGTGCTTGGGGAAGAAGGGTCCCAACTCCCTTGGGAAAGCACGAAAACAAAAATCAACTTCGCTGATCAACTCCAAGTGACGATGCGATCACAAGGGACAATAAAAAGTTGAGTAACACCCACCGGAAGGCCTGCAAGATTCGAGGATGCGGCCACCGGAGGCGATGAAGGAGATGGCGTTCCCGAAGACTCGGTGGATGACAGTGTCTCGGGTCGGGAAAAACGGGTGCGGCACGGTGAGTGGAGTCCGGTGGTGGCCTTGCGAGCTCACGGGAAGCAGTGAGGTGAGCTCTCCCTTCTCTCCCTCTTTCTCGGTGAAGAGACAAACGAAGCAGAAAGGAAACAGCAAGGGAGCTTATGCTCGGGCATGGACGGAAAGGAGGCGGCGTTAGCCTGTCATGCCCTAAGATAGGCTGGTTTGGGCGGTGCGGTCACGGCGTGGGCGGGCGCGGCAGAGCCCGCGCGGCGTGTGGCGAAGTGCGCTCGCGCGAGCCCGCGAGAGGAAGAAGGACGACCAGCGGGCCCAAGTTGGCGGCTCGGGCGAACGAGCCGAGTGTGGTCCGAGCCGTGCAAAGCTAGTTGACCGGTCGGACCAAGTCAATATAAACCGTTTGATCAAGATCGAAGGTCGATCACATTGGACCCAATCGGTACCGCTAGGAGGTTGGGTTCGATCGAGTCAAAGGGGTTGGGCTCATCAAATGAATAGTGAAGAGTTTGATCGAGAACATTTAAATTGATTCTACTTTGACTGAGGTGCTAAAAATAGAAATAAAAATCCTAAATTCATGAAATAAATCATGGGGGTTCCTGGGGTGATATAGTTCCCATAAAAATTATGAAACCCCACTGTTCATAAAATATTTTGTGATATTTAAATTCAAACTTAATGTATGTCTTTTAAGTTGGTTTGAATTTTCATTAGGTTCAAACTAGTCCCAAAATTTTTGGAAAAATTATATTAATTCATGATAATTAATGTAGTATTTAATTAAATTGATTCCAGATGATGATCACAACTTTTTATTACTGATTTGAATTGAAATTCAAACTTTGAAGGGTATGTTCATGTTTTTAACAGATTTTCCAAGTGCAATATATTATGAAATGATTTGAATTTGATAATGCATGTTAGTGAAATACAAACTAATCCAATTTACTTAGTTGGGGCTGTGACAAACCTCCCCCCCTTACAAAAGATCTCGACCCGAGATCTGGGTGGAGAAGAACTAGAAAGTTTTCATTAGAAGTTGTAATTTATGTTGTCTTGATTTCCTTCAAAGATAGTGTTGACAGGTTATAATTTACATTAATATGTTTTACCTTTCCTTTCTTGATACGAAGGCACTTCATGTAGAGAAGAGTTCTGGATATGCTGCTCGCATCCGGTCTTCACGTTCCCAAGTTGCTTCATCCTCTGTGTGGTTGCTCCATTGAACCTTGACGAACTTGATGCTACGATTCCTAGTCTTACGCTCGGTTTCTTCGAGGATACGAATCGGGCTCTCCCGATAAGATAGATCGGGTTGCAAGTCGAGTTTATCCAACTCGGTTGCTTCCGTTGGGACTCGAAGACATTTCTTGAGTTGTGAGACATGGAAGACGTTATGCACGTCTGAGAGCGATGGTGGTAACTCCAACTGGTATGCAACCGATCCCAACTTAGCTAGAATACGGAAAGGTCCAATATAGCGAGGTGCTAATTTACCTTTGATTTGGAAACGACGAACTCCTTTCATAGGAGAGACTTTAAGATAAACATGATCGTCCACTTCGAAACTCAACTCGCGGCGACGACGATCGGCATATGACTTCTGACGTGATTGAGCCGTCCTAAGTTGTTCGCGAATGACACGAACTTGTTCTTCAGCATCTTCCACCAAGGTTGGGCCATAGAATGGCCTCTCCCCGGCTTCGGACCAGTTCAAAGGTGTTCTACAAGCCCTCCCATACAATGCTTCGAAGGGTGACATTTGAATGCTCGATTGGAAACTATTGTTGTAGGAGAACTCCGCAAACGGTAAGCATTTTTCCCAATTATCACTGTAGGATAACACGCAAGCCCGGAGAAGGTCTTCCAAAACCTGATTGACTTATTCCGTTTGGCCATCAGTCTTGTAGCTGATAAGCTGAGATGAAAGTAGGACGAGTTCCCATAGCCTTCTGCAGGCTATGCCAAAATTGAGAGTAAACAGAGACCCACGATCTGAAACGATCGTCTTCGATACTTCTTGCAAGCTTACGATCCTTGGGGCATAAAACTCAGCCAAGTAATGGGTACGAATCTTGGTTTTGATCGACAGAAAAAGGTGCCACTTTAGTCGACAAGGGAAAACTTACCAGGTCTAGATATAACAAGGATTGACAGACAGAGAGCTTTTTCTTGGTGCTTGGGTAGTGGTGCATGGCCGTTGTCAGTTGATGGAACGATTTGTCTGGTTAATTCCGGAACAACTTGTCTGGTTAATTCCGGAGCGATCTGCCTGGTTAGTTCCACTAACAATAGGATCTCAGTCTGCTAACTAGCTTTGCGGAGTCATCCCTCCGCAGCTAGCTATCTTAGAGGGAAACAAGGCCTTTCTTAGTCAGTGGAGCAAATTGTCTGGTTACTCTACTAACGAACGAAATCTTAGCCATGTTAACTAGCTATACGGAGTCATCCCTCCGCAGCCAATTTCTTAGGGGAATTATGGCCGCTTAGGCCACGAAAATTTGAGGCATTAAAAGGTCTGTGATGCCCTTAGATGTAACATGGCCCAAGAAACTAACTTCTCGTAGCCAAAATTCACATTTGCTAAATTTAGCATAAGGCTGGTGCTGACTAAGCTTCTCTAACACAAGTCGTAAGCGCTGCTCGTGTTCTCCATCAGTTTTAGAATGAATAAGGATGTCATCGATGAATACTGTGACAAACTTATCCCAATACTCCATGAAAACCGAATTCATAAGGTTCATGAAGTAAGCTGGTGCATTAGTCAATCCGAAAGACACGACGGTGTACTCGTACAGACCGTAACGAGTGGAGAAAGCCGTCTCCGGTATGTCTTCCGTTCTGACTTTAATTTGATGGTAGCCTAACCTCAAGTCAACCATGGAGAAAACCTGGGTTCTATTCAATTGATCGAACAATTCATCCATCCGTGGAATTGGATACTCGTTCTTGGAAGTGACCTCGTTCAACGAACGGTAGTCAACACACATCCACAAACTCTGGTCTTTCTTCTTAACAAAGAGAGCCGGGCATCCCCAAGGCGAGGAGCTAGGCCTGATGAAACCTTTGTCTTGCAACTCCTTAAGTTGTTCTTTCAATTCTACTAACTCATTGGGCGGCATCCGATACGGCCTTTTTGAGATGGGCGCGGTACCGGGTGCAAGCTCAATGACAAACTCTACCTCTCGGTCGGGGCATGCTGGAAGTTCTTGAGGAACACATCGGATACTCACTCACTATTGGTACCTCCTCTAGCGAGAGAGGTACTCGCCTCTAAAGCATATAGGTGAGAACTACCCACTAAAGGTGCAAAGACGACACGGATGCCGTCCTCGCTAGTCACCGAAATAGACCGTGGGCACAATCAATCTTCCCGATTCTTAGATAACCAATCCATCCCTAAGATAACATCGATGCCCACCGAACTTATCACTATTAAGTTTCTTTGAAAAATTAACATTTTGTATTTCAATCTTTACGTCCTGCGAGACTTGATCGGCGAGAAAACCGACCACGGGACTGAATATGATAAGGTGGGTGTAGTGTATGTATCTTGAATTGGTTAATTTCAGCATACTCGTTTTTAATAAAAGAATGAGATGCTCCGAATCAAATAGAAGCGATGCGAGACATGAATTAACAAGTAGTGTACCTAGCGCGACGTCAGTGCGTCGGTCGCCTCCTCTGGCGAGGCGTGGTTGACGCGACCACGTGCATCTTTGAGGTGGAGTAGGTGCTGCTCTCTCGTGGTGGTGGCGGTGGCCTCGCCGGGCCGGGTGGTGGTGATGGGGCGAGTACGTCAGGGCATCCTCGCGCTGGCGAGGCAGCTGCGGCATAGTGGCCACGACGGCCACAATGAAACAGATGACGCCGGCTTGTATGCCCCCGCCATCGTGGTCTCGGCCCCATTGTCTTCGCTGAGCTGCCGGTGGAGAAGGTCGTGGAGGTACCACGGAGACCTCGATGGTGCGAAGGCCGGGCACGAGTGCCTAAGGTAGTCTGGCGTGGCACAGGGAAAGCGCCACTCGCCATCGCCGTGCCCGAAAGCCTTCCTCCTCTTCCTCGACTCATCCACCGTCAAGCTCTCATGCTCCACCACGATCGCCTTGTTGACGGATCTGAAACTCACGAAATCATGTGCGGCTAAAACAAGCGTAACTCCTCCGGCGATCCATGGAAGAACTGTTCGGCGACGAGCGTCTGTCGAGGCGTCGTCCGAGCATACCGCCAAGTAGTTGAAGTCATGCAAGTACTCGTGATCGCCCTCCGCCCTGTCTCAAGGCAAGGAAGCTGCCGCTTGATAAGCGGCACTCCCTCGTATATGGGCCTCCGGGCGCGTCCACGGGTCGTCCCAAGTCGGGACGTGACCAGTGAGCTGCATGGCGAATAGCTATCCCACCACGCGCCGCACCGCCAAGCCGATAGGCGGCAAACAAGACCCTCTCAACTCGTACACCGCGCAATGTTCGATTTCTTCTCAATGTTGTGCGGCGGTCCTCGCCTCCATCGGGTCCTTGCCGCGCAAATGTCGGAGGGTTGGTCCGCTGGAACTCGGCGAGACCTCGGGACGCCGGTGCGGGCAGCTCCTCTGCCGAGCGGAGCTGGAGCGGTGTTGCGCACGATCGCCTCAAGCATCCGGGTCTGGTCCATCCGGTTGCGCTCAATCATCATCATAAACTCGACCATGGATGGCGGCGGAGGGAGCACCTCCTCAGGCGGTCCACCCTAGTGGGACGGCGGCTGAGAGGGCTCGCCATGCTCAGCGGCCTTTGGGACGATCGCCCCGATCATAGAAATCGCTCAAGGGTGCTAAACGGGGTGCCCTAGTTGGGATGGGAGCCTCACGCGCGAGGCTCCAGATCGCGTAGTCGGTCCTGTCATCCTGTATTAGACAAGGATGGTTAGCAAATAAGATAAAAGCCATTACTCGGCCATGTATGCACAATCAGTATCAAAGAGCATGAAAACTGTAACATCAAATGGAACACCAAATATTAAGCAACATAAACCAAATTCGATACAACTCCGTACATAGACGCCCGCAGGCTTAAGATTACAACTGAAATAGTAGTGTTTGCAAATAAACATAACAGTTCGACATCTACTACCCTATTACATAAACCCAAGGGTACAAGCTCAAACACAGAGCTCCCTGCCCTAACAGCTTAGATATTATTCCGGTCAAAGTTCACCGGAAATTCGTCCAGAAGATGCGCCCCAGGGGATCCAGTATCATCGTGGTCCCTAGATTAGAAGACGCAAGGGTGATCCTATGGCGTTAATATGACCTTCCACCACGGGTAGGCGACAATCTGCTGGCGCAGAAAGATAAGGGGAGATCATATTAGTGCCATATAGCACACTGGGATGAATGAGCCTCATGTCATGCATGAGCCTTAAGTGCTCCTGAGCTTCAATGAGACGCCGTCGCGTCTCCCACAACTCATGCACCATGCAGCGATGCATTTGGTCCATTACGTGGACCAATCTCGCTAACTGCCGGACCGAGGTCCTCCCAAAGCGGATCCTAGCAAGCGAGTTCACGTCCCTAGCGGCGCGCGCGCATCGGAAAAGTGATCATATGGGAAATTTGGGCTAACTCTGTCAGTCGTAGCGGAGACGACTCATGGCCACCAAAGCCACCTCTTGCAACGCCATGGCCTCAGAAGTGCCATGCGCCTGGAAGCGGTAAGGTATGCTCCCAGTAACTTGTCTAGCAATGATATCTATCACTGCCATAAATTCTTCCATTCCAGGTCCTCGATCGCGGCGGTAGATGGAATAAGTGGGCTGATATGTGAAGTTCGTCCTCCACATCATGTCTCGCAGCAACGCCGGGTATCCATCCACTCCTTCAGCTTGAGTTTCCCGGACAAGGTACTGGGGGTTCATCTAAAGGCAAGAAGGCAAGGTAAGTTAGTTTCATAAACCAAAACAGGATCAGGAGAGAAAAGATACTAAGATGGATAAGGAATAAAAGATATTCTTAACTTAAACTTTCTGAAAATACTTTGATAAGTTGAGAAATAATTTGACCAAGGGACTTACTAATTTAACGCCAGTGCTACCTCTAACCTACAGTCAATATGGCTCTGTTACCAACGCTGTGGGGACCCCGGTAATTATCTCCATAAGACCGAGATTAGACAAGGTCTTAGGGACATAATTACGGGTCTCCAGTAAATGAATTCCAATTTAACTCTATCCAAGTGAGAGGCTTAGCGAATATTAGAGCCTCAACGATCATGCGCTGCTGCTCGCTGCGGCGCTACATGATTGTCAATTCTCTTTTAATCCGAAGCACTACACTTAGTGAGTTAAATGGGAATTCATCAACAACGAGTATGACATATATTGGCTCCCAAGATCAACGACCAATATACTCATACCCTCATCCAACGTCAGTTACATCCATACAACGCATACAATCAAGAGGTTAAAAAGACATACTGCATAATAGTTAAGGTCTACAGCTTATTACAAACGGCCGACCGGCCAAATTCAAGTAAAGTTTCAAGTAGCAGCGGAAGTAAATAAATAAAAGCAAAAGACCAGTGGTGGTATGCCCATCACCCATCGGCAACCGACTGGGGGTTAAATGATAGCACACTATTCATTAGTGTCGCCCAAGTCGACACTAACGAGATCGTCATACTCATACCCTTCCTCACCTGAAAAAGGCCAGCAAACATCTGGCTGAGTACAAGTGTACTCGCAAGTCTTACACAAATAAAAATAGTTATGCATAAAGGTCATTCAAAGGATGGCTCATATTGGTTTAGTTTTGCGAAAGAGACGCAACAATTAACATTCTACACATACTAGTTTTCATGTGCCCATTTTAAAATCAGATTTGAAGTAGAAGTAAAACATGTAGTAAAGCATTTCAGTAATAAACAATTGAATCATATAAAGACCAAAGTGGTAGCCCACTTTGATGTACTAAACACATGAACAACCCGTTCATGACGAATACCAAGTTCAACCACAGTTTTAATTAAAAGTCTAACAATAGTAACTCCGAACTCAGCGGTTGTCCATAGCAGTGGACACGGCTATTCGAATAGATTTATACCTGCGGTGTACTACTTTACCCACACGACTTGATTAGCCCGTAAGCCTCGGAGGCCCTCAAATAGCACACTTCCTATGGTATGCCGTGGGTAAATCAAGATCTGATCATTTTCAAAGAAGAAAGCCCTATTGGGCTAAGTCCCCTGTGAGATGATTCCTTGCCTAGTACAAGCGTCGATAGCACTTGCTAGGGGCTCACAAGTTATATTGAAAATACCGATGCAATCAAACAAAAGAATTGGTGCTCCTTGCACACTATAAAGGATTACATCGGCTCCTCAAAGAACATAGGATTTCACGGTCGCTATGTCCCTTACACCACCAAGGACTTAACACAATAAAACCCTCCCCTACTTAACCATACGGCTCCCAACCCGTGTGGCAAAGACGAGTGTACTTGAATTAACGACGTTACAAAGTTCGGTCCTCAATTGTCCGGACAAGTCATTCCACATACCCAATTCTCGTGCACAAAGACACCATCACTAACCAACACTTGTCCGGACCAAATCTCATTTAAAAATAACAAAGTTTTACTCATAAAACAGCTACAAAGATCTGAAGTAAAAACATAAAGTAAGAGTTGTGTGTATCCCAAAACCGTCGGGTTATTCCCGACGATCGAACTACCGTATCTAGACTTGCATGGCTAAGCAATTCTATAACCCATAATTCACACATCCTGTCTTAAGCATATAGGGGTTGGCATAATTCAAGATTAACCTCAAGCATAGGACATAACTAAACTACACATCACAAAAATATTGACATAATCAAAATAGCATGCAAGCAATTATCATTGCACTATCTTAACCAAAACTGGGATCAAATATGATGCAAAAGAAAGTTCAAATGATGCTTGCCTTGCTGGTACAGTAGCTTCTCGCTCTCAGTAGCGTAAGTGTCGATATCAATATGCTCGGGATCTATATAATTATAACATCCAATAAATACCGAGAAAACAACTCAAAAACCAAAATGCTCAAAAATGCATGATTTTTCTACAGTAGTTAGATCATGATTTTAACTGATTTTTGGTGAAAGAATTATTTCATTTGGATTTAGTATAAGAAAGTTATAATGGTTTGAAATTCAGATTTCAATATGCCGTCAATTATATAATTTAATTATGAAGTGAAATTTTGTAGAACAGTGGTGAGTGCATGGATTACATAGATAAATAGGAAATATTAATACAAGTTCAGAATAGTTGAGTTTGTCCCATTTGGAGTTCTTATGATTTAGTTATTGATTTACAAAGTTATCAGCCTTTTATAGTATAAAAATAATGGAGTTAAGGAGTATATTCTCCCAAAATAGTTTCTGTGATAGAGGTAACATGGAGACCATTTTTAGAATTAAGTTCACTGAAAATGAAAATTATCAAAAGTGGTCTCACTTTGTTTTGGAGCTTCAATAATTACTTATGCATTTTTGAGTTATCAGTCATTTTCTATTGTACAAATAATGGTTTTAATGGATTAATCTCCAATTAATACTCTGCTACAGAGACATGTTTGAGACTAATTTTAATATGAAGTTTACTAAAAGTGAAAATTTTGAAGTGGTTTCATGTGATTTGGAGTTAAAATGATTTAGTTATGCATTTCTAAAGTTATAACAATTTTTAGTGTACATATAAATCGTTCACAGATTTTCTAAAGCCTTTATCCTTTCTCTCACTCACCTCTGACTAGCCAAAGAGGATGTCAAGTGGGACCAGGGGCAAAATTTTGACCCAATCAAAGTGACGTGGTCTCGGCTGAAACCTAGGCTGAAGGCGTATTCAAATGAATACGTCTTCTTTTCACGAAAACATAAATTTGTTCTAATGATACGTTTTTCTTAAGCGAAAACGTACTGCTAACATTCACGTATACACTTAACCAGACATACGGACCCACATGTCATAGGCTCAGAGTTTTAAACCAATTTCTAATCACCTTCTTAAGCGATGGAACCCACATGCAAGGTAGTTAGGATCGCGATCCAACTCTTAGAGTCTTACGATTCTACGAACCCACGATAGCCTATCGATCCAAGTCTTACGTCGATCCTACTCGTAGAGTCTTAGGGCAAAAAAAAATTGTAATTTTTTTAGAGGTTAGGCTTTGCTGATATTTTGTTTTAGAGAAAAATTTGATGATATTAATTTTTTAGAATGAAACTATAAATAAACAAGGAGCATGCAAAATATTATATCGGTGTGGTAATCTTTGTTCTCCTGTAGTTCGAACTATATCACCCATCATGTCGAACCATTATGCTTTTCTGTTGTGTGATAAGAAGTGTTTTGCCCCTTTTTTGGTAATAAGTAAGTGGTAAACCTTATAAGAATCATATAAATTTATAGCATAGATGGTAAATATGTGTATTTTTACAAATCCGTAGAATCGCCGATTCTACGATTCGATACTACGATTCGATCCTACCGGAGGCAAATCGATCCGACTCGGGATCTCGACTCTGACTACCTTGCCCACATGTCATACGAACATGACAACTTGATTAGCGCTAATGCCAGGTCATTACCTTAACAGCGCCGCTAATCAAGCTTTGCGGGACGAACTCGGCGCGGCGTGCAAGGTGATTAGACACTTCAGGGGGGCTCCGAGCTCGGGGTTGGCTTCACCGGGTGCGCAAGACCCTCACGAACTCCTTTGCGGCGACGTGGGATCCAAAGGATGCCGGCGGCGAGTTCCCCACGGTCGGAGGCGGAGCCGAAGATGTGGCTCACGTGAAGAAGATGCTCCAGGCATCGAGGGGCTTGGAAAATCACACGCCGGAACGCCGTGATACGAGGCGTGGCGCCCTCAACGAAGACGACGGAGGAGGTCGGAGTCAACTGGAACACGGACGGCGGCGGTTCACCGTGCTTGGGGAAGAAGGGTCCCAACTCCCTCGGGAAAGCACGAAAACAAAAATCAACTTCGCTGATCAACTCCAAGTGACGATGCGATCACAAGGGACAATAAAAAGTTGAGTAACACCCACCGGAAGGCCTGCAAGATTCGAGGATGCGGCCACCGGAGGCGATGAAGAAGATGGCGTTCCCGAAGACTCGGTGGATGACAGTGTCTCGGGTCGGGAAAAACGGGTGCGGCACGGTGAGTGGAGTCCGGTGGTGGCCTTGCGAGCTCACGGGAAGCAGTGAGGTGAGCTCTCCCTTCTCTCCCTCTTTCTCGGTGAAGAGACAAACGAAGCAGAAAGGAAACAGCAAGGGAGCTTATGCTCGGGCATGGACGGAAAGGAGGCGGCGTTAGCCTGTCATGCCCTAAGATAGGCTGGTTTGGGCGGTGCGGTCACGGCGTGGACGGAGCGCGACAGAGCCCGTGCGGCGTGTGGCGAGTGCGCTCTGCGCGAGCCCGCGCGAGGAGGAAGAAGGACCTGACCAGCGGGCCCAAGTTGGCAGCGGCTCAGGGCGAACGAGCCGGAGTGTGGTCCGAGCCGGTGCGGCTAGTTGACCCGGTCGGACCAAGTCAATATAAACCGTTTGATCAAGATCGAAAGGCTGATCACAGCTGGACCCAATCGGTACCGCTAGGAGGTTGGGTTCGATCAGGTCAAAGGGGGTTGGGCTCGGTCAAATGAATAGTGAAGAGTTTGACTGAGAACATTTAAATTGATTCTACTTTGACTGAGGTGCTAAAAATAGAAATAAAAATCCTAAATTCATGAAATAAATCATGGGGGTTCCTGGGGTGATATAGTTCCCATAAAAATTATGAAACCCCACTGTTCATAAAATATTTTGTGATATTTAAATTCAAACTTAATGTATGTCTTTTAAGTTGGTTTGAATTTTCATTAGGTTCAAACTAGTCCCAAAAATTTTGGAAAAATTATATTAATTCATGATAATTAATGTAGTATTTAATTAAATTGATTCCAGATGATGATCACAACTTTTTATTACTGATTTGAATTGAAATTCAAACTTTGAAGGGTATGTTCATGTTTTTAACAGATTTTCCAAGTGCAATATATTATGAAATGATTTGAATTTGATAATGCATGTTAGTGAAATACAAACTAATCCAATTTACTTAGTTGGGGCTGTGACAGTGGGCCAGGCCTGCACGTAGCCGGTCCATGGGTTGTAACCCGCGGTCCACGGTCCCGTGGGGGCCTGGGGGCGATGGCCGCCGCCGCCGCCGCGCCCGCGCTTCTTGTACTACGGGACGATTGCGTAGCCACCGACCGGAGCCGCCGTCGACTGACTGGCGGCACAGTCGTGTCGTCGAGGCGTTCTCGCGGCCGAATCTATGCCCGGCGGTGAGAGCCCGCCCAGCCTCGGCTTTGGCGTCGTGTTTCTCGCTGAGCTCCTCCAGGATCAGGAACGATCAGGCGCTCATGAAGGTGTGGGCGGGAACTTGGCGGTAATCACCGGCTTGAGATAGCGGTAACGTGGTGAGGCCGGGCGAGTTGAGAACCCGGCTCGGCTCGGAGGCGGGGTGGCGATGTCGCGAGTTGATCGGCGGCGTTTGAGCTTGGTGCGAGTCGTTGATGGACATGTCACCTTGATGCAGGTTGCGCAGCTCGGCCTCGAGGTAGACGGCGCGTTGCAGTCGTTGTCGAGAAGAGCCCTTCGACGGCGGACCACAAGGAGTAAGCGGTGAGATGTGGCTTGTGGGCGATGTCGAAGACAGACTTGAGACGGTGTTGAGGATCAATTGATAATGCGAGGTCGATGAGATGCCACTTGCCGGTGCGCTCCGCCGTCGGCGTCGGCGACGGACGTGCGCCGTGAGACCGAACTTGCCAAGAACGGAGTCGAAGCATCGCCATTGGGAGTAGTTGCCGTCGTCGAGGTCGAGCGTGACAGGGCGTGGGAGGCGGATGTTGACGGTTTGGAGAATAGCAGCAGCAGCGGGTTCTGGTGGAATGAGGTCAGAGTCGAAGGAGGCGTCGGAGTGGGAAGGGAAGGCGCCATGGGTGCGGAAGCTGTGGCGAACGGATTGAAGGAGGATCCGTTGGTCACTGATACCATGAAAGAGGAAGAATTGATCAACCGCATGTCTTCATTGATCTCAGGGTGTACATTTTATACAGATACAGTACAACGTTAGTCTAACTAACTGTGCAGTGATCCTGCGGCAATGGCGAGCGCTGCGCCGAGAGACTGGGTCCATCCCTTGCATTACGGCATGCAGAGACTGCTTCTCTAACACAAATGGCTGGACCAAGAGTTGAGCGACATGCCGCCCCACCACGCATCGCCGAGCAGGGGTGGTTCGACGGCGTGTCCGCTAAGCTGCTCAACAACTCTGCGAGGGTCGTCCCACGCCAGACGCTGGTTCCGGTGGTGCTGGAGTGGGCGGTGGCGTTCGCCCTGGTGGTGATGCAGGGAGTAGCGGATAATGAGAACTCGACGTGCCCCAAGGATGCGGCCAGGAGCGTGTGCCGCAGCAGCCACAGCTCCTGCCGCAACGTCACCGGCAACTACCGCAGCGGCTATGTGTGCCGGTGCCAGGACAGGTACCAGGGCAACCCTTACCTCACCGGCGGATGCCAAGGTACGTACGCGACGCCACGCCGTGAGCTGTGCTTGCGTACGTCTTGGCTGTTGCTTCACCTGTGTGGCACTGGCTGTTCGTTTCAGATATCGACGAGTGCAGAATCCCGAAGAAGTGCTTCGGCGAGTGCACAAACACGCCCGGAGGATACGTGTGCCGGTGTCCGCGCGGTCGTGGTAACCCGCGCATCAGAGACGGCTGCATTAAATCTTCTCTAGGTGAGCAGAGGAGCAACCACTGAGCTTACTTTTTTTGTGTGTGAATAGCAGAAACTCTGCTATTTAATTCTTTTAAGGAGAAAACCAAAAACAGTTTTAACCCGTCTTAGAGACAAGAAAAGTGACAAAGCAACAACAAAGAAGATAGAAAACTGTACAGTTGCTATGGGAAATTATCTCTTAGACTACCAGATTGAAGAAAAAGCTCCAATAGAAACGTTTGTTTACTCGTTACCGCACGGTTGTCGACCGGAACTAACTCGCCTAACTGAGCTTACTTGCATCAAATCCTCTCTAGGTGAGCAGTGGAGCAACCACCGACGGCCGCACAATTGCGCACTCGCGCTCCCTTTTCTCGATGCCTCCAAGCCTGGCCGTGCCACGCCGCCACCTCCTTCTCTATCGCGCCACCTCTGTTACTGGCTGTGCCTGGCCCGACACGGCCAGCCCGACAGGACGGAGCACAGACCAGGCAAGGCATGGGCGCTCGTGCCGTACCAGCTCGGCTCATGAACCGTGTCATGCTCGTGCGGGACCAATAGTGCCATGCTTCAGACCTACCCGGTTGCCATGGTTTATCTAGCCATTTCTAGCGAGGATCCTCAATCGGAGACACATAGACCTATCGAACGGCCCACAATCGCGGCCTTTATTGGCGATCCAAATCTAAAAGGGCTGGAAGAAGAATTCTGGTTATCGGCAAGGTACCCCGGTAGTGATGTCTGAATTTTTGTGAGTTTAAGTAAAGGCTCTTGCATTGTCACACCATGCAAGGGTCTCACAACTTATACGATTTCTATACATTCAGTAATTGAAGCAAAGAGGTGTTTGTCGTCCTTGTAATGTATTTGGTTCACTAAAAACTATAAGGTCTAGAAAAAGCCTCGAAAGCCGCATAGCGACCGTACAACGATCACGGAGAACACACAGCGAGGTTTTTTTTTTTTTGTGAGAACCAGGTTTCGAACCCTGATTGGTAGCCTCACACCTGGAGAACTTACCACCATGCTATGAGCATGTTCTCAATGTATTTGGTTCACATTCGCCTGAATGTGGAGGGTTTAGTTTCTCCCCGGTTTCCTGTTTGTTTTTTTTAGTAGTATCGTTTATCCTAACTTGTTACAGAAATGTTATGGCATATTATTGTTTCACTTTGAACATATATCATATATGCATGCATGGTAAACTGGACAAAACAATCCACCTAGCTTTTCATACATGAAGACGTACAAGATCCGAAGGGACAACTACTGGTCGGCACGGCGGAATTGGATTTGGAACGGTATGATGGACGGAGGCATCAATGAATCAACTTCATCTGCATGCATGCATAGATTTTCCCGCCCGTCGCCATCTCAATCGGTGAAATGGAGTAATAAACAGCAGGCCGGCCGGTCACGACCAGCAATCTTCCTTTTATAGTTGTAGTTTGCCCGCCCGCCTCGTAATATTTGGACGGACGGTATGATGGACGGAGGCATCAATGAAAAGTGACAGCTAATATGGAGAGAAACCACTACATCTAAGTATCTAACCACACCATCAAAAGCAAGACTGCCGAGCGCCGAGGAGGAGGACGATGACCATGGACTTCCAATGGTTCATCTCAGCCGGGGCCGGCTTCGTCGAAGCGACCAAGCTGAACGAAGACCTGTCTCACCTCCGGACCAGCTTGCCCAGGGCTCGCCTCCTCATCGATCGCACCGAGGACCAGCCGGGCAGGTTCAAGGACAAGGAGCTGGCGGTGCTACTCGCGCAGCTCAAGGACGCCACCTACGACGCCGAGGACCTTCTCCGCGAGTTTGGTGACCAGGAGCTGCGACACAAGATAGAGGACGCCGACCGAGGCAGGGCAGGTCAACTCATCGCTTACTCTCTCAATGTTGCAAAAAGTTTTATCCTCGGCAGCAAAACTAGGGTAAAGGAGACCCAGCGTAAGCTCGACAAGGCTGTGGCCAAGATAGAGGGAGTACTCAGTTTATTGGGCCTCAATGTTGAGCCGGTGCAGCTCATGCCAGAGACAAGTTCAGTCATCGGAGAGCAAGCATTGTTTGGGCGTGACAAAGAACTAGATCGGGTGATTGAGATGCTGGGTGCGACGATTGGACGTGACAGCGAACTAGATCAGGCGATCAATCTCTTGGGCGTGCCACTCGCCAGGGATGGTAGATCTGAATGGGCTACTGGAAAGAGAGCAGCGGTAGGTGCTGGCAACGCATCTAGATCCAGAGTTAAGCGACTAAAAGGCGAGAGCAGCAGGACCGGGGCCGGGCCCTCTGTTGCCAACGAGACCAACTGCACCAAAAATGTTTCTGTGCTGGCGATTGTTGGAATTGGTGGGGTGGGGAAGACTACCCTTGCTCAGTTCATTTACAATGATGCAAGGGTGAAAGCCCACTTTGGTCTGAGGATGTGGGTCTGCGTTTCAGACCTCTTCGACATCAAAAGGATAACTAGACAGATTATGAAATGCACCTCTTGCAAAACATCCGATACTGCGGAGAGTTTGAATGATCTTCAGGAGCAGCTGAGAGAACAGCTGGAAAAGAAAAAAATTCTTCTCGTGCTGGATGATGTATGGGAAATTTCCAATCAGGAATGGCAGAGTTTCTCAGCGCCATTGATGTGTGGAATTGAAGGCAGCATGATCTTAGTGACCACTAGATTACCAAAGATTGCTAAACTGGTTGCACCCCCCACTCAACATGTACAACTAGAAGGCCTTCCTGCTGATAAATTCTGGGACTTCTTCCAGATATGTGCATTCGGTAATAGATCTGCAGAATCATACCCTCGGTTAGAAGACATTGGCCAGAGAATTGCTGGTAGATTGTGTGGGTCCCCACTGGCTGCAAAAACTCTAGGACGTTTGTTGAATTTGGAATTGACGGAGGATCATTGGACGAGAATCCAGAACAGTGAATTGTGGCAGCTACCACATGAGGAGAATGAGATATTACCTGCCCTTCAACTAAGTTACTTGTATCTCCCACCACACCTTAAGAGATGCTTTGCATTTTGTTCTGTGTTTCCGAAAGATTATAGCTTTGAAAGAGATGAGATAGTTGACATTTGGGTGTCACAGGGCTTTGTTGCACCAGGAGGGAGCATGCGCCTTGAAGATACGGAGAGTAGACATTTGGATGATTTGAGAAGCAGGTTCCTTTTTCAAGCTGATCCCAAGTTGCCTAGAAGATATGTGATGCATGACTTGATCCACGACATGGCACAGTCTGTTTCAGTGGACGAGTGCTTTTTGATGCATGATTTGAGCTATGAGAACCAGAGGGGAATGCCACATACAGTTCGCCATATGTCAATCGAGGTGGATAGTAAAGCACTGAGCAGAATGGCAGGCCTTCATCGTTTGAATAAATTGCATTCAATTAGGTTTGGAACAAGATTTGGGGTTCAAATTTCATGGTTCAATCAGCTCTCCAACATCCTCTTTTTGAGTCTAAGAGGTTGCAAGCTGGCAAAACTCTCTGAGAGCATTTGTGAGTTGAATAGTCTTCGTTATCTGGATATATCTGAAAGCCATGTACAAGAATTACCTGAGAAGTTCTGGCGCCTTTACAGCCTACAAGTTTTTGACGCCAGTGGTTCGAAGCTGCAAACAATTCATGCAGACATAAAAAATCTGATCAACTTGCGTCGTCTAGAACTGCCACAGGAAGCCTCTCGGAAATTACCAATGATAAGTGGGCTTGGAAATCTGTCTTCTCTACGCAACTTGAGATATTTTCAGGTTGGAAATGAGAATGGGCGGGGAATTGGCGAGTTGAAGGGCATGAATCAGCTCAGTGGGACGCTATCTATCGAATGTATTTCTAAAGTTCAGACTAGGGCAGAAGCTGCCGAGGCTAGACTTGTTGACAAGCAATACCTTGAGGATTTAACTCTACTGTGGCGAGATTATGAGTTCTGTCCAAATACGATCCGAGAACGAAGTACTTGAGGCATTGCGTCCTCCTTCAAGAATAGAACGTCTTAAAGTCCATGGCTTTGGGGGTGATATTTCTGCAAGTTGGTTAAAGCCAGAAAACCTACCTACTATAAGAAGTCTGGTACTTTCTGATTGTCGCAGCTTGAGAAGTTTATCAATCCCCTTTCCTTCCCTCGAACTGTTGGTGCTAGACAACCTAGCGATTGAAGGGCTCACAACATTTGCTGACGGTATGCCAGCTGGTTTAACCGATGATGAGCATGCAAGCAGCAGCAGTAGCAATGGCATTGCACGTCTTCCCCTCACACGCCTCACTACTATGCGCATAATCCATTGTGATAATCTAACAAATCTTGATCAATGCTTGTCCCCGGAATATATGCCATCTATCAAGTCGATAAAGCTTGTGAATTGTAGGAGACTATCATCACTACCTCGATCGAGGGGATTCTTTTGCCTCCAAGACCTGAAAATCCATTATTGCCCGAGTGTGGTTTGCCCAAGGGAATTGGTTTTGCCCCCCTCGCTCCAACGACTCTCTATCGGCTATTGCGGTGAGCTTGACAAGTCATTTCCAGGCTGCTTAAAGAACCTCGGCTCTCTCACCCTTCTACATTTAGATTCCTGTAGCAATGTGGAGTCCATTCCATTGAGCTCGATCGACACAAACAAGCTCCAATGCCTGGTTCTCATTGGTTGCTCGGAGCTATCAAGCATCGAAGGACCGCATGCTCTTTCATCCATACAGCATGTCGACATATCGTACTGCCCTAAGCTTACAGAAGTACAACAGCCATTCAAAAAGAAGGGACTAAAGCTGGAGGAGGAGAATGAAGCACTCGATTTTATGTTTACGTAATATCCCGTTTTAATTCAAAAATAGAAAATGTATTAGAAAAGAACTTAAGAGTAAAGGGCTGATTAGAGAGAAAAAAAAACAAAAGGAAAAAGGGGGAAGCCTATATGAGACTCGGAAAAACTAAAGCCTAGGGGTTGCTTTATAAGGAGAGGAGGGGGGCAGCCAGCCCTAGCCGCAAGCGCCTCCTCCCTGTGCTGTTGCAGCACGCATGGCTCCTTTGCATGCTACGAAGAAGAAAAGGGAGTTGCATACTTGCATGCATGGGTTGTTGAGGTTGCTGCTGATACTCTGCTGTTGCAAGCGTGTGCTGCTGTGCTGCCAAGGAAGAAGGAACGAGGAAGGAAGGAAAGCTGGGTTCTGTCCGTCGTCAAGTTTTGTGTGGGTAACGATCTGATAGTCCCTAGATTAATCGTAGAATGTTGTTTAATTACGTTGTAGATTGTTTTGATCATGGGAAGTATAGCTTTTGGGAAACTCTAGTTCGTCGAACTGCGCTGCAGAACCTTGCGAAGGTAATTAATGATATTTATATTCCGATTAAGGGTTTCATCTAGTTAGAAAAGTTATGGATAATTTCACTAGCTTAATTGTGTTAGTCGGTAAACCTCAGCTTTACCGGTTTCTGTCATCGTACACTGGAACATATTAGCTTTTGTAGATAATTTATGGACTGAATGCAATTGATTTAATCATTCTGTTTTTATTGCAAGTGCCCTGATGTATCTATATCATCATCCTGATATATGGTATGATTATGCTATGCGGCATGCAAAGAACGGTTCTTCTATGGATTCTGCAACCAAAAATGTTTCAGTGTGATCTAAAAGCACTCCCTAGTAGTAAAATATTCTCTTAAGTTCAGTTGATCAATTCAGTTATGATATCCACCCCAATAGTCAATGTTAATATTTTGGACGTTCGTGTCTGGTACTCTGGTTTACCGGGAGACCTCAAAACATGCTCTCGATCTCCGGATGTCAGACACACATCATGAAGTAGATATTATCTCCACACTAAAATGTACTACTGGTGGCATCATTAGTTTTCTTTATATTTGCTAATCATTTTACATATTTAACTATTCTTCTGCTTAAACATTAATGATGTTTTTAGTAGTCTTTGTTTTGAGTGAAATCTACAGTGGCATCCCCTGACCTGATTTAACTCCCTAGATTCTTTTTCGTATATTCCGAAGTACTAAAGTATGCCTTTGCTGAACTGGAAATCAGGTCCAGAGGGGCAATTCAGGTGAAATTTTTTTTTATTAATTAACTTTTTATTAATTTTTTTTAATGTTAACCCTCGCAAATTTTATTTCTAATTCTGACCTCTTTGGTCACACCACCACCCATGGCGTGACAAAACAACATTATTACGCCATAAGATAAGTCCGCTAAATAGTACTTTTTACCACGTCACTAGTGGTGGTGTGACCAAACAACACTGTCACGCCACCACTAGTGGCATGACAAGAGTTTGACAAGATACGGTACTAGCGTGACAATATTGTTTTGTCACGCGTGGCCAAAAGGGTCGGAATCTTAGGTCCTTTTTGGTTCGTAGTCAAATGTTGCCATACTTGCCATACTTTGAGTTAGACAAATTTGATCAAGTTAGACATATATTTGGTTTGTAGCCACACTTACAAAAATATTCCTTTTCTGCCACCAGAGTCCTACACATGCTGATTTTGATAACTTAATCTAGAGTCATGTTAGTACATGAAGCAAACATGCCCTCCAATGGACCTCTCCTCTCTCTCCACATAGGATCTATGTGGATAGATTGAGAATTTGAATTAAAATTCCGGTTAATCCATGTAGATGAGTAGGGATTTTTGCTCAACCAAACCAGGTCTTAAGGTTGGAAAGAGCAGCGTTAACGGGCCCTGCAGGTGGGGCCCACATGGGTCAGTGGCTGGGATTAAACTTGCGGGCACTGCAGCTGTGTTGGTCGGCGGTTTGTTCTAGATGCCACTGACACGTGGGCCACGAGAGCATGTCATTGGGCCGGTAGTACTAGTAGCTTTCGCCTCTCGGCACTTGGATTTCTCTTGCTCATACACGCATGCATTGATTCCTTCTCTCGGAGTTTTTCTTTTCGCCCCGAGTTTGCAAATCTTGCAATGACCCCAAACACACATTGTTGTTGCTCTGGACTGCGATCGGCACAAGCTCTCTAAGAAAGAAGGCGTTGAAGCTTTTCCTATATTTTATTTGTGCGAAGAACCAAGGTGCACTGACGTGTAACGCAACCGGACCAGATAAAACAACGCTAAAAGAGTTAGGAACTTTCTCAGAACAAGGACAGGAAATACAAATTAACATATGATACTCCTGTGGTTTTACTATAAGAACATTTATAATAGTTTGTTTCTTAGCTTGTTATATAGGCGGTGAGACTTGAGCGGCTGCGGCTCACGGTCCTCAACGGAATCCGAGAGAAGGCGGCTAGGGCAAAAGATGCGGCGCGGCATTCAAATAAAACTTGGTGAAAATTTGGTGCTTAATAAAATATCTCCAAATCATAATTGGTATTTAATTTTGTAAATAATTTATTTGGGCCTTAAAATAATTAGAGAAAAGATTTTAAAATTTCAGAAAAATAATTATTTTTTTCACTTTAAATCCAATAAAATCTCAAAAACTTAATAAATTTATTTTTGCTATTTAAAACTAGGAAATTCAAGAAAAAGTAGGAAAACCCTTTAAGAACTCAGAAAATCCAATAAAATAATAATTTTATAAATTTTATTTTTGGTAACAGAACTTTGGGATGTTACAGCGATAGCGTGCACCCAGTGATGGCAGAGGCTCACCAATGGGGACGAATTCGATAATGGTGGTGCTCAGACGTCGACGAGGAAGATGTATTCGATTCCAACAAAAAGTGAGGGGATAAAGTAAATGGGTGGTGGAACACAAGGTGACGCGATCGAATTCGCGAGCAACTTATTGGAGGCGGAGATCGGGTAGAGATAATTAGGAGATCCTCCGGTATAATTACTAACCTTAAAGGCCCGTGGCTTTGGAGCTCACACAGGCCCTCTACGTCGACAGGATTTTTACCGCCGTCGGATCGCGCCGATCTCGGCTCCGGGCCATTCGATCCCGCCCGGTGAGTGCGCTGGGAACGCGCGGCGCTCGAGCGTCCACGTCGCCCCGAAGGCCAGCGCCTTCCTCACGTCTCCTCTCGAGTGCGCCTTCTGCTGCTCGCTCTTCTGCCGCTCGCCTCTTCCCCGCCGCCTCCCACGCTTCCCTCCGGCGCGGTCCCTCCCTCCAGCGCCCTCCCTCCTCTCTCATCCCCGGCAAATCCGTCTCCTCCTCTCGCTAGCTGGAGCCCCGCGCCGCGCCGGCCAGCCGCCCCCCCTTTCCACCTCCCGTTCCGCTCCACGCTCTCCTCCGCGCCGCCTCCTCTTCCCTCCGGCGCCGTCCCTCCCTCCAGCGCCCTCCCTCTCCCTCCTCTCTCAACCCCGGCAAATCCGTCTCCTCCTCGCGCTCGCTCGAGCCCGCGCCATGTGAGCAGTGCCCCCTTTCCACCATTTCTTCTTTCCTATTTCTCTTTCTCCATTTTATCCCTCCGGATCTTGCTCCGCCGCACTTCCCATGGCGCCACCTCTCTCGGTGTTGCCGCGCACCGGCTCTCCTACCCGGCCCGTCTGCGCTCCACGGCTCCTCCTGCTGCGCCCCTCCCCCGTGCTTGCCCGCCTCGCGCTGCTCGGCTTGGCACGGGCGCAGCTCGGCCGGCCGGCAGCCTCGACCTCGACCGCCTTCCACAGTGCTCATGTTTGGACCACCGGATTGGGGTGGTGGCGACACGGCTTCTCCATGGATTTTACCTCGACTTCTTTTCCTTCTCTGTTCATTTTGTGTGATTTTAGTGCTTTATGGAAAATGTATGTCGTCATGTTCGATAGCGACTAGACATGCTAGAATTTTGCAGTGATATACGTTGGATTGGAGCATTCACTGCATAACTATAGATCCGTTTTTTTTAATATGTGTTGTGCAATTGGAATACCGAATTGGATATGTGCTATCAATGAAAATAAACATTCAAAAGCATGATTCATTTGCTCTAGGTCATGGGTTATTTGTTTCCAGTTTTAGGTTAAACTGTGGTGTGCCTACCCTTTTTGGCCTGATGATGGAATGTGTCGCCTTAGAAACTGTAGTGTCTGTGAGTGCCCAGAGAATGAGTTTCCTGAGCCATTCATGAGGCCTTACAGTAGTCTTTCTCCGAATAATTTGATCTGTCAAGAAGGAAAACCAGAGCCTACTGTTGATAGAACCCTTAACACCAAGGTTTTCAAAGGATGGGTCGAAACTGATAATCCATGGACAAATGATGATAAGACAGATAACGGTACATTGTTTTGCTTCATTTTAGTATATTGTGGTCCCTTTGTTTCTTCTTTATTATCATCTGTGATGATTATCGAACTTTTATCCCCATTTCAGCTGAGATGACTTATGTGAATCTTCAACTAAATCCTGAACATTACACTGGTTATACTGGTGATTCAACTAGAAGGATATGGGACTCTATCTGCAAAGAAAATTGTCCAAAATGTAAGCATGTGCTCTCAAATTTCGTTTTCTCTCATGTTCATTCTGATATTTTGTTATGTTCACTACGCCTAATGTCTAATTCTTAGTATGCAATTGACCTGTTTATTTTTGTTAACTTGCATTATATAACCTATTTACTATCTGGTTGATTACCTTTGTTTATAAGTACATTCTGGTTAGCACACATCATATCAAATGAAAAAGTGCTAAGTTGATTGGTCGCATCCTTCTCTTGAAATGTACACCAGTTAAATTCAAGATCGATTGTCTTCTAAAATTATGCCATGGTTTGTTTATTGTTATTATATGGTATAGGTCTGCTTGCCTGTTAGGTTTCAATTCGATGTCTAGGTTGTGATAAACAACCACGTACATGGGCTGATCGGATATCACATTGTTAAATCTGAGGTTAGAGATAACGTAGCTATGTACACACGCTATATTTCCTTTATATTATTGCACACACTAAATTACGCGTCGGTCACGCAATTGCAGTCATACTTTTAATGATTAAATTGCTTTATTGTGAGATACTACTAGATGGAATACTCCTATGTACTCATCCTTCTCCTAGAAGAGATCGATGTGAGTATCTCTAATCCTCCTTCTCCTTCCATTTTAAGATGTATGTTACCGTTGTGTTACTTGACGATCTGTTTTCGTTATTGTAGAATTGGTTGTCCTTTTATATATGTTTTCCATTGCACATTTTCCCCCATTGCACATTTTCCCCTCAAGATCTTCCGCCACCTCTCTTTCCTACCAAAGGTTATCCAAATTTACATACTGGCCTTTAATATTACAATATCAAGAATTGATGACTAATGATTGCTGAGATTCTGAATTTGTATTGCTTTATTCAGAGGTTTTACACTCTTTTGCTTCATCGGTCAGTGTGAATGATGTAGTATGAAAGATGTATTTCAACAAATCTCTCCCACTATTCACTGCGGATGGTGATGATGGTATATAGTAACACTACATATTTGGCTGAGGAACCTTTTCATCAGAAACGTTCTCAGTTTTGTCTTTCTGTCTGTTACTATAGAATAGCTCAAATTTATGGTCTAATGGAACATGCTCCCTTTATTCACAGGTGGCTGTACTTTATGTAGTGCTATTTCAGAGGGTTTTAATGGTTTTTGTCGGTGTTAACATTTCAATATTGATGTGTCAACTAAGTTCCCTGGTCATGACAATATTAAGGTCATGCTTCAACATATTTGCACATAATAGTATTAGGTTATGTAGATGGCTGCCTTGGAGCTACCACACCTGCTGATTAATTGAGCTCACAATGTTGCACTAAAATCATTCTTGCACAGGACAAACGAATATGGTGGGGAAAATCTATCATCAAATGAAATAGTGTCCATACTCAAGTCAACTCAAATGTGTGTAATATGCTTTGGTGTGACAATTAGGTTATATAGTTAATTTGAATTAAATAGCCTTCTAATTAGGTTAAGCCTTTCTTTTTCACCAAGGGGTTACAAAAATAGCATTATAATGGGCCAAAGCATGCAAGGCTGCTCGGTATGATCTTTACAGCTACTGAACAACCGAAGATATGGTCCATCGATCTATCTCAAATGATGGATGCTGAAAACTGCCGGGATATATATATCCCACCAACCATCTAACTGTCAAGATGCATGTTTGATTCTCTTTCTATGTGAGACTAAAATATAGACCAAAGTAAGGCATCTCTATTCTCTTCTGGATAATTGCCTCATGTTGTTTATGCAATCCTGCTTGCTATTAGAATGTGCCACCCTGTCATATTTGATATTTTTTTTGCCCTTTGTTAAGATGACATTATCTTTTTTTACAATTCTGTTAAATCAATAAGTAGCATGAACACTGTTTTTACCTTCAGATTAGGCCATACATACCCTATAAAAAGACTCATAGCAATGTTCTCGAAATTAAAAAAAGATATGACGTGTTGTTATGTTCACAATTCTTTACCTGATTATTCTCATTTATTTAACTATCTCTTTTCGAAACTCAACAAGGTGGTCTTCCTTGATGATGACATTTGTCTTCGGGTTCCTCCGCGCCAATGGCGCGGGCTCCCTTCTAGTTGAAGTATAATTGAAGCGTAAATTGAGGCTTCAATCTGCCGGCCACGTTGATATTTTATTTTTGACCGTCCGATCTCGCTTTTCAGCCGTTTGATCCGCCGCTGCGCGTTTGCGCGAGGCGCGCGCACGTGTAGCAGTCGGAAGTCGTGTGACCCAGCCCCACGTCGATCTTTCTCCCTCCGTCCCATGCCGCGGGCCCCACCGGCCGCGTTTCTTGATTGGTGCGCGTCAGCCGCGTTTCTAGTATGAAGAATTGAAGAGAGCCCTGAGATAACCAGAGACCAGAAGAGGAATAAAGCACATCGGGCTGCACCTTTTCCCAATTAAGCATATTCCTTCTCCATCTTCTGAGAAAGAAGGCGTTGAAGCTTTTCCTATATTTTATTTGTGCGACCGGACCAGATAAAACAACGCTATACGTGCGGGCACTGCAGCTGTTTGTCACATTAATCAGCATAAAACAACGCTATATGCACATCAGTTGAAGTCGGCGGTTTGTTCTAGATGCCGGTAGCAGCTTTCGCCTCTCGGCACTTGGACGTCACTTGCTCATGCATTGATTCCTTCTCTCGGAGTTTTTCTTTTAACCCCTTCGAGTTTGCAGAGCTTCACACCAGCTGTTGTTGCTGCAGTGCAGCACAAACTCTCTGAGAAAGAAGGCGTTGAAGCTTTTCCTATATTTTGTTTGTGCCAAGAATCATGGAGCACTGACATGTAAGCTTCTGATAGCTTAGCTTGAATGTGTTGGTCAGTAAACCTCAGCTTTACCAGTTTTTGGCATCGTACACCGGAACATAGTAGCTTTTGTAGATGATTTATGGAGTGAATGCAATTGATTTAATCATTATGTTTTTATTGCAAGTGCCTTGATGTATCTATACCATCATCCTGATATATGGTATGATTATGCTATGTGGCAATCATCCCAGGCAGCCGCCGCTCCCACAGTAATCTCAACTGCCGACTACATCCAAACACACCATCAAAAGCAAGAGACTGCCGACTGCCGAGGAGGAGGACGACGACCATGGAGACCGTGCAATGGATCATCTCAGCCGGGGCCGGCTTCTTCGAAGCGATCCAGCTGAGCAACGACCTGTCTCGCCTCCGGACCAGCTTGCCCAGGGCTCGCCTCCTCATCAATCGCGCCGAGTGGGGAAGGTTCAAGAAGGAGGAGCTGGCGGCGCTGCTCTCGCAGCTCAAGGACACCACCTACGACGCCGAGGACCTCCTCCGCGAGTTCCATGACCAGGAGCTGCGACACAAGATAGAGGACGCTGACCGGAGCAGGGCAGGTCAACTCCTATCTTCCACTCTTAATCTTGCAAGAAATTTAATCCACGGGAGCAAAACAAGACTACAGGAGACGCAGAGTAAGCTCGACAAGGTTGTGGCTGAGATAGAGGGAACGCTCAATCTTATGGGTCTTAATGTTGAGCCGGTGCAGCTTATGCCAGAGACAAGTTCAGTCATCGGAGAGCAACTATTGTTTGGGCGAGACGAAGAACTAGATCGGGTGATTGAGATGCTGGGTGTGACGATTGGACGTGACAGCGAACTAGATCAGGTGATCAAGCTCTTGGGCGTGCCACTCGCCAGGGGTGGTAGATCTGCATCGGCTACTGGAAAGAGAGCAGCGGTAGGTGCTGGAGACGCATCTAGATCCAGAGTTAAGCTACTAAAAGGCGAGAGCAGCAGGGCCGGGGCCGGGCTCTCTGTTGCCAACGAGACCAACTGCACCAAAAATGTTTCTGTGCTGGCGATTGTTGGAATTGGTGGGGTGGGGAAGACTACCCTTGCTCAGTTCATTTACAATGATGCAAGGGTGGAAGCCCACTTTGGTCTGAGGATGTGGGTCTGCGTTTCAGACCACTTCGACATCAAAAGGATAACTAGACAGATTATGAAATGCACCTCTTGCGAAACATCCGATACTGCGGAGAGTTTGAATGCTCTTCAGGAGCAGCTGAGAAAACAGCTGGAAAAGAAAAAATTTCTTCTCGTGCTGGATGATGTATGGGAAATTTCCAATCAGGGATGGCAGAGATTCTCAGCGCCATTGATGTATGGACTTGAAGGCAGCATGATCTTATTGACCACTAGATTACCAAAGATTGCTGAACTGGTTGCACCCCCCACTCAACATGTACAACTAGAAGGCCTTCCTGCTGATACATTCTGGGACTTCTTCCGGAGATGTGCATTTGGTAATAGATCTGCAGAATCATACCCTCGGTTGGAAGCCATTGGCCAGAGAATTGCTGGTAGATTGTGTGGGTCTCCACTGGCTGCAAAAACTCTAGGACGTTTGTTGAATTTGAAACTGACGGAGGATCATTGGACGGGAATCCAGAACAGTGAATTGTGGCAGCTACCACATGAGGAGAATGAGATATTACCGGCCCTTCAACTGAGTTACTTGTATCTCCCACCACACCTTAAGAGATGCTTTGTGTTTTGTTCTATGTTTCCGAAAGATTATAGCTTTGAAAGAGATGAGATAGTTGACATTTGGGTGTCACAGGGCTTTGTTGCACCAGGAGGGAGCATGCGCCTTGAAGATACGGGGAGAAGATATTTGGATGATTTGAGAAGCAGGTTCCTTTTTCAAGCTGATCCCAAGTTGCCTAAAAGATATGTGATGCATGACTTGATCCATGACACGGCACAGTCTGTTTCAGTGAACGAGTGCTTTTTGATGAACGGGGGGCGCCGGGGAATGCCAGATACAGTTCGCCATATGTCAATCGAGGTGGATAATGAAGCACTGAGCATAACGGCAGGCCTTCATCATTTGAATAAATTGCATTCAATTAGGTTTGGAACAAGATTGGAGGTTCAAATTTCATGGTTCAATCAGCTCTCCAACATCCTCTTTTTGAGTCTAAAAGGTTGCAAGCTGGTAAAACTCCCTGAGAGCATTTGTGAGTTGAATAGTCTTCGTTATTTGGATATATCTCGAAGCCGTGTAAAACAATTACCTGAGAAATTCTGGCGCCTTTACAGCCTACAAGTTTTTGATGCCAGTCGTTCGGGTCTGCAAACAATTCATGCGGACATAAAAAATCTGATCAGCTTGCGTCGTCTAGAACTGCCACTGAAAGCTTCTCGGAAGTTACCAATGATAAGTGGGCTTGGAAATCTGTCTTCTCTACGCAACTTGAAATGTTTTGAGGTTGGAAATGAGAATGGGCGGGGAATTGGTGAGTTGAAGGGCATGAATCAGCTCAGTGGGACACTATCTATCAAATTTATTTGTAGAGTTCAGAGTAGGGCAGAAGCTGCCGAGGCTAGACTTGTTGACAAGCAATACCTTGAGGATTTAACTCTACATTGGCAAGATTGGGTGGGCTGTGCAAAAAGGATGAGTGCCGAGAACGAAGTACTTGAGGCATTGCGTCCTCCTTCAAGAATAGAACGTCTTAAAGTCCAAGGCTTTGGGGGTAATATTTCTGCAAGTTGGTTAAAGCCAGAAAACCTACCTACTATAAGAAGTCTGGAACTTTCTGGATGTCCCTGGTTGAGAAGTTTATCAATTACCTTTCCTTCCCTCGAACTGTTGGTGCTAGAAAAACTAGGGATTGAAGCGCTCACAGCATTTGCTGACGGTATGCCAGCTGATTTAACTGGTGATGAGCATGCAAACAGCAGCAGTAGCAATGGCATTGCACGTCTTCCCCTCACACGCCTCACTACTATGCGCATAGTCGATTGTGATAAGCTGACAAATCTTGACCAATGCTTGTCCCCGGAATATATGTCGTCTATCAAGTCGATACATCTTGAGGGGTGTGAAACAACATCATCACTACCCGATTTTGGGGGATTCTCTTGCCTCCAAGACCTGAAAATCCATGGTTGCAAGAGTTTGGTTTGCCCAAGGCTCCAGGCCCCCTTGCTCCAACGACTCTCTATCTGCAAGAGCAGCGAGGTTGAGAAGTCATTTCCAGGCTGCTTAGAGAACCTCGGCTCTCTCACCCTTCTGCATTTGTTTCACTGTAGCAATGTGGAGTCCATTCCATTGAGCTCGATTGACACAAACAAGCTCCAATGCCTGGTTCTCCGTCGTTGCTCGGAGCTATCAAGCATCGAAGGACCGCATGCTCTTTCATCCATAAAGCATGTCGACATATCGGGCTGCCCTAAGCTTACAGAAGTACAACAGCCATTCGAAAAGAAGGGACTGAAGCCGGAGGAGGAGAAGGAAGCACTCAAATTTACGTCAAATGCGTGGAATATATAGAAAGGATGCGTGTTAGCTCATGAGATGCATATGAGCATGAATATAATGGTACATTCGTATATATAAGTAAATTGTGCAAATTTACCTATTTGGAAGATAACTTGTTATTTGAGAATGAGTATGATATTAAATAAATAGATGGTGATGATAACATTGATTATGGTTTATAAACTATTGTTTATGGTTGTACTTATGTATTTACTAAGTTTTGGATTTACTCTTGCTTTGTTGCTGATTTTAAGTGATCGTTAATGGCATCATAATGAGAGGGAATATATCACGAGCGACACATGCAAATCTAATACCACGAGAGGGAATTGGTGAGTTGAAGGGCATGAATCAACTCAGTAGGACGCTATCTATCAAATGTATTTCTAAAGTTCAGAGTAGGGCAGAAGCTAGCGAGGCTAGACTTGTTGACAAGCAATACCTTGAGGATTTAACTCTACATTGGCGAAAGTTGGGGGGCCGTCCAAATAGGATGAGTGCCGAGAACGAAGTACTTGAGGCATTGCGTCCTCCTCCAAGAATAGAACGGTCCAAGGCTATCTATCAAATGTATTTCTAAAGTCCAAGGCTTTGGGGGTGATATTTCTGCAAGTTGATTAAAGCCAGAAAACCTACTAGTACAGGAAGTCTGGCAATTTCTGAATGTCGCTGCTTGAGAAGTTTATCAATCCCCTTACCTTCTCTCGAACCGTTGGTTGTGAGAACCCGAACAATTAACTTAAGCTAAACAACATTAATTGATAATTAGTTGTAATTAAAATTCTTAAACACAGTATCAAAACATAATTTCGATTAATTACCAACCGCTTAACTTCACACTGTTGACAATATAAAGCATTGTAACAAGCATACAACAACATATCAATTCAATAAAAAAGATGTCAATGCTAGAACCCTAGAAACTTTACCACAATCTGAATACAAACCGTGAGTAATGTACACATTACAATTCAACAGTGATACAAAACTCATTCTGCAATGAATTGCAATTGTAATCAAAGCACTAGCATAAACTCAAATTTTCATACATCAATTCCATGCATTAAAGAATAAGTCAAGGTTTACAATCCTTAAGTCCTTACAACAGTCCATGTGTACAACAGGAATAATATACATATGCAGTACAATCTAACAATAGTTACAAGACTCATGTTACTAATAATAACAAAGTGAATTACAAAGATTAATTACAACTACTAGAAAGGTAATTACAAGAAATAAATAAAATCGCACTTCACCATCTTGCATCCATCTCACTAAAGCCATCCTTGTCATCCCCCACCTTTCCATTTTGCATAAACCATAGGAACCCAGCATGGTGTAGCCAAACCAAGAGCAATAGCTATTAGTGTGATTGTAGTCCGTTGCCGTCAGTCTACCCAAAAGCTCATTAGGGTTCCCAAATTAACCCCGGATGGTCGGCCCCTTGCGTTGGAAGATACCTTGACCTACTCAATTTAATCGGCACCCTTTTACTCTAGTGGGTCACATCATTCGGCATTTGTAAAACCCAACACCCACATTTTCCAAATTTCCAACATTTATAAAATCCCTCAATACCTTTCTCCTTTAAACACTACCCTCAGTTGGATGCATCACAAGGTAGCTTCTCATTTTAAAGTTGCAGCTCACAGTAGGTCAGCTCACAGTAGACCACAGTGAAGTTTCTAAGGATAAGAGCATGGTAAAGAGTTGAATAGGAACTCTAGTAGAAAGGGAAGCCACCGCCAAGGGATAAGAGCAACCGAAGGAACCCTCCACAGCAATGCATCTCCCCTGGTAAAGCCCCCATTTCCTGACTGCTTCACAAAGCCTCACACAAGCCCCCCACATCTCATTTCCTCTCAGCCGAAGGTAAGAAGATCACCAAGAACACCTCAACACAAAGCCATCCCTATCTCTTCTTCTCAACTGGAGGCAAGCAATATCACAACTCAAGTCAAGCAACCAGGAGCAAGCAGGAACCCACAGCAAGCTCAGCTCCTTGCATCCTTACTTGCAAGCACTGAGGAGGAAGAGAAGAGCACCAGCATGAAGCCGGCTCTGCAATCCTCTTCCCCCTCCCCTCAAGCCCACAAGAGGTAACTCCAGCCTACCACAGATTATTCTACCAAGCTCACTTAGCATCGCAGCTCTCAGGCATCAATTAGATATCAGCACTTCTAGCACCAAACTCATAGACCATTTTTGCTCTCAGCTCTGGTCATCACAGAGCACTAACCCCATAATCCCCTGGCCCTTAAAGTAGCAACATTTAACCATTTTCATCGTATTAGCATCTTCATTTCATTTTCAGTATTCACATCACTATGGCAGTATGTTTTCTCTAGCTCTCAGAGCATTAAGATGCCATCTTAGAGCACATTCAAATCTAACCCTCAGTTCATCACCTCACAGTAGTAGCATCATTCAAGCTTTTGCACATACAACTTTAAGCCCTCAGTTCATCACATCACAGAGCATTGCAGGGGGGGTAGAGATAAGGGATTTAGGGGGGAGAGCTTCACCTCATTTTAGCACTGAAGCGGTGTCATCCGTAGCACCCACCCCTCTCAGCTTTGGGCACCAAGAACCCCACAGCCCGCAGCTTCGCCCCGTTCTTTTCTTGCATAAGCTGAGCCACAGCTTGGTCTTAAGAGCCAAAATCCAAAATGAGTAAAACCTAAGAAATTTTCATGCTCAGCATGAAACCAATGAAAACTAAACTAAGCAAACATTAGTTAGAGACTAGGAGGTTCAGAGAAGGGGGCTAGGAGGAGGAGGCGCCGGAGGGAGAGCCAAGGCGGCGCTAGCCGCCAGGCCGCGCCGAGGGGGGGGGGGATCCAGAGGGAGCGAGGCGATGACCGGGACCGGGGCGGTGAGAGCCGAGGCGCAGGGGAGCCGGAACCGAGCCGCGCGGCCGGAGGCCAAGCGCGACCGGGCTCGGGGCTGGGCCGGCAGGAGAGAGGAGGCGCTGGGCGAGCAAGTAGGGCGACGCTCCGAGTCGGCTTGAGGAGGAGCTAGAGCGGCGCCATGGGAGGCGGCTTCGGCAGGGGGAGCAAGTCCCATGGGAGAAGAGAGGAAGAAGGTGGAAGGTTGAGAGATGAGTGGAGTGGGGAAGAGGAAGCAGCCAGTGGGGCAGTTCGGAAAAAAATTATACCAGGCTCCCCTGACAGCAGTTGGATCTCCTCTTCAACACACTCCCGTAGAATTTTTTTCCAGTTCGGCGGAATGGGGGGATTTGGGAGGTTAAAGTGGAGAGTAGGCAGATAGGGGTGAAGGGAATTAGAGTTTAGGCTACTCCCAATGCTCCATCTTGGCAAGTATCTTAAGTCTCTATATAAGCAAAAATCTGATATGACACTGTAATTAAGGAAGAGAGAGAGCAGCCTAGTATCTTATTTAGGCCCTGTTTGGTAGAGTTCCTACTCCTAGCTTCTCAATCAAATCTCGTGGAGCTGTGCCAAACACTCAACTTCTCAAAACAACCAGATCCTGATTCTCACGAGGAGTTGTCTCAAAAATGAACTAGCAACGAGGAGCAGTCTTCCCGCAGCTTCTCGTGAGAATCCAACCCTATCAAACAAAAATACCCTTTGAAGTTTGAAGATTTTACCACGCCATCAACTACTCCTGGAATTTCCACATGCGACCGGTCGGCCGTCTGCTCGCCTTTCCTTCTATTCCTCGTCTCATCAGAAGGTCCGCGAGCGAAAAATCGCCTCGGTCGTCTTCTTCGCGCCCGGTCGTCTTCTTCGCGCCTTCAATCTCATCTTTGCGCGCCTCGGGTCATCTTCTGCGACTGCATGGTGCTGGAGAAGCGCCGCGAGAGCACACGAGAACCTCCACCCGAAAACCCTAGTACATCGTTCCAGCTTCTTCGCGTCGCCGTTTCGAGCACCACCGTGGCTCTGTGAAGGTAAAGTCTTCATCCGGTCGTCCCCCTTGTCTCCTCCCTACTCCCTTTGTCTCCTTCGTCTTCGCCGGCCGCCGTAGGGTGGATCGATTTGTTTTTTTCGTTTGATAGCTTGTATATTTCTTTGAATCTGTGAATGTAGTACACATAATGTGTATTTGTGAATTTGTGGATGTGTTTGAATCATATCTGTGAATCTTTGTTGCATCCAACTCTTATTTGTGTATATATATGAATCTGTGAATTGATGCAAAATGTTTCAAGGGATGATTTTTTCAGTATGTTGAGATCACTGCATGAGTGTGTGTAATGGATGATGCCAAGTTTGGCTTTATCAGTCAGGTGTGCATATGTTCTGAAAAATGATGTGCATGGTCTAAATTTTAGAATTAGCAATGTTCTTCATCTGCTGATGCTGAGGTAATGTTAGGATTAATATTTGCAGCTAATCTGTTTGTATTCTTTCGGGGTATGAGTGTAAATCATGGATGATGCAAAGTTTGGCTTTATCAGTCATGTGTGCATATGTTACGAAAATTGATGTGCATGATGCGAATTTGAATTAGCAATGTTCTTCATCTGCTGATGCTGAGGTAATGTTAGGATTAATATTTGCAGCTAATCTGTTTGTATGCTTTCGGGGTATGAGTGTAAATCATGGATGATGCAAAGTTTGGCTTTATCCGTCATGTGTGCATATGTTCTGAAAATTGATGTGTATGGTATGAAAAATGATGGAAAGTTTGGCTTTATCAGTCTATAGCATTCAATGTTTGCGCAATTTATGCTGTGTGTAGTTTGTGCTCAAAAATGAAATTGGCCCCCTTTGATGCTCCCCTGGTGCTTATTGCCTTTTCATTCTGAAAAATGATGTGCACCATGCATGCTTTTCCTATTTCGTTTTTTTAGTGTTGTCATTGATCCATGCTATGAACTGCAATGGTGCCTCTATACAATTGAAGATGCATTGTTTTGTCATTGCTAGTTAGAACATGTATCCAACAAAAACAACGGATCTGCAGGCAGTGAGGTCTGATTCCTCTTGGTGCCTATTCTCCTGGGACTGGAGGGGAGACAAAGGTGTGTGCTTAATGTGTAGCTATGTCACTCTGTCCATTCTGTGTAATATGCTCAATTTTGTGCTCTGTTTAGCTGATGGAAGTCCTGGATATATGTGTTTGAATATGTGTTTGAATGTGAATTGAAGATGCCTCTTGGTGCCTATTCTCCACAGAATTTGGAGGATCTGTTTGTGATTATCTATGTATATTGTCAATAATAGCAATTATTATAGATTTCTTGTTCAGACTCAAGCAATATGTATGCAAGTACCTTTAGTGAGAATAGCTGATCCAGTTTCTCTAGAATTCAATAGTTTAAGCTTTGAAACCTGCAATGTTCAACAATTGATACCTACATCTGATCCATTTTCTCTAGAATTCAATAGTTTAAGCTTTTCTTATTCTTGGCCAAATTTTGTTATATTGTCTCATGTGAAATTTATCTAGCTCTATATTGTTTTAGTCAAAATGAGAATATCATCATTGCATTGTTGTTTGATGCTTCATTGTTCTTGTCAAATTGATGTTGTCACATGAGACAATCTAACAAAATTTGTCAATTTGATGTTGTCACATGAGACAATATAACAAAATTTGGCTAGACATATCTAGCTCTATATGGTTCTTTTGATGGTTCTCTGTTGTTCTCAATTTGATAAGCGAAATTAATGGGCCAAACATGCGGATGGTGATATGTTTGAGTGGAGCGATGAGAACACTAGGATAGTGTGTGAATTATTCGTTGAACAAGTAGAGCGAGGCAATCGCTGAGTACCCATTTGAACAATCCGGGTATACTCTTGTGATACAAAATTTGCGAGAGAGAAAATGAACGCAATACAAAAGTTGCAATTAAAGAACAAATAGGATAAATTAAAGAACGATTACAACATTTGGAAAATTGAGGACAAAGGAGCGAGGCTTAGGTTGGGACCATGAAAAGAATACAATAAAGGCCACTATGAGCGGTGGAAGAAATTTAAAAAAGTATGTTATTACTCATTACCTATTTTTAAATGCACTAATGTACACACCTAGCTCTATTATTAGTGAAGGTTTAACGTGTAACACTTGGCATTGTGGGAATATAAAGGATGTTCCAAGTTTGAAAAATTTGGACTTCAAAATGAGAGTTGTTGTCCAAGATATTTGTGACATTCGCAACAGGTGAAGACCATTGGTCTCTGCAATGGAACATTGCCTCAAAGCCCTGTGTGTGCACGCGGACTATTGATATTGAAGAGCTTGAAGATGAGTGTGATGACAAATATATGATGATTGTGAAGATGAATCACCAATTGGTAGGAAAGGAAAGAGAGCTTGTGGCCCAAGCAATGATAAGGGAAGAAACCAAAGAATGGTTACGTGGTCATGCAAGATCAAGCGAGAAGAATTCTTGAGTTGAATGAAAAGTCGCATGCATCTTTTGAAGCATTTGCAAACAAAAGAGAGAAAACTTCGATTGTGTAGCATCAAGGATGTGATGGAGTCGGTTAAAGAGTGTGGTGCTATTAATGGGAGTAATGAGCACTTCATTGCATCTGAAATTTTTGTAAAGAAGGAGCAAAGGGAAATGTTTATGACCTTGTGCAATAGTGAAGAACGATTTGCATGGCTCAAAAGGAATCACGATGCCAAGTATGGCAAATAGAAAATTTATTGTAACATTCACGATGATTTTGGAACATTACTACAAGTAGTTTATCTTGTATTCATTTTATTATTCTTTATTTCTCTATTAGTTGTAAGATTTTTTTGAATTATAAGACATTTTCACTTGTTATACATTGTTATTTGGACCGAGTGCGTGCTCATGTATTTTTAAATTGCCATTTATGTTGTTGTGTTTTGTATGTTCATGTGCGGATGTAGTCTTACAGCGATAGTGAAGGGAGTAATTTATCGGATGAGGAACATGAGTGTGATGTCTGAGATGATGCGTCTGTGACAAGACATGTCTAGTCACCTCATTGCTCTCTGCAATTATCATGGAGAATTATCACTCAACTTACTTGGACAAGAATGAGCCTAGGACTTCTCGGCTTAGTGGAATGGGTTGGGTGAATGAAACTTTGACCACGGAGAAAGCTACCACATGTTTAGTATGAATGCTACGATCTTTCACGATCTACATGACCTTTTGGTGAGTACATATGATTTGAAATCAACTAGGCATACAAGTTCAATTGAAGCACTAGCTCTTTTTCTATACATATGTGGTGGTGTGAATCTAACAGAAGAGCGCGAGAATCGGTTCAAGCATTCAGTGAGACAATTAGCAGGAAGTTTGATGAGGTTTTGCAATGTGTGGTCAGAATGTCTAAAGATTTTGTGAGACCAAAGGATCCAAACTTCTCTATGGTTCACAGTAGAATTAGAAATGATCGAAGGATGTGGCCACATTTCAAAGATTGTATTGGAGCTATCGATGGTACACATATTCTTGCAACTGTTGCTCCAGAAGATCTAATTAGATATATTGGTAGATCAGGAAGTGCAACACAGAATGTCATGGCGGTATGTGATTTTGACATGCGCATCTATTGGACAACCAGGAGCTATGCACGATACTAGTGTGCTTTATCATGCATTGGATGTAGGCAGGAAGTCTTTCCACATCCTCCACAGGTATTTTCTTTGCTTGGTATCATTTACAAAATTATTTACTTGAAATGTTCATGCATTGGATGTTGGTAAACATGGATTTTTCGTCTTATGTTGCAGGTAAATATTATCTTATCAATGCCGGTTATCCGAACAGGCCTGGGTACTTAGCGCCATACAAGGGCCAAAGGTACCATGTTCGAATTTCGGAGGTGTTGCTCTAGTGGTGAGAAGAGAAATTTAACCATTTGCACTCGAGTGTTATAGCGTAATTGAGAGGTCCTTTGGTGTATGGAAGATGAAATGGAGAATTCTTCTTAAGATCTGAGCTTTCTATGTCCAAGCAAAAGATGATTGTTGCAGCAACCATGGGAATCCACAACTTCATACGTGAACATGCTTCGTCGGACATGCATTTCAATAGGTTCGATAGAGATCCTAATTATGTACCTACAATACCATCAAGATATGCCAAATATGTCATTTCTCAGGATGCATCGGATGCGTCAACGTCACAAACTAGTGCTACATCCATGGATAGTTTCCGTGATGACCTTGCAAGTGCAATTGCTCATTCAGGATGATGGACACATTACTTGTGAATTTTTGTGGTGTTTAGTTATGACTCATTTATCATTTCAATACTTGTACGTAATATCATTTAATTATCATTTGAACTCTTATACGATATGATCTGATATCTCTGGCTTCATCTATGGCAGCGTTAACAGTATAATTTTTTTAATATACAGTTGTAATCCGTCATGAAGTGTAAATTCAATGTAACCTGGCATTGTGTATAGATACAACGTGGTGAAAAAATTTTGAGGAAAAATTCTATAATTTGTGTACAAATACATAAGAGAAAGACACAAATACAATTGAATTATTACAACCAGGGGTAATATGGTCTATTTGCCTCTAATCCTCCCTCATATGGTTTTTGGAGCCAACCCACCAGCCAAACACATTCAACAGACAGCTCCTGATTCTCAGAGAAGTGGATTCTTAGAGAATGAGGAGTAGATTCTGAAAAATAAGAATCTGGAGCTCTACCAAACAGGGCCTTAGATATCACTCATACACAGTATCCTAGGTAGAAATAGTGGTAAAGACATTTATATCAAAGGCATAAGATACAACACTCTACGATACAATGCATTGGGAAGGTGGTATCTAAATACCTTTCATGCAATAAGAAACTGCAATAAGAAACTACCCATTGGGAGCAGCCTTAGGTGGAAATTAGGAATTAGGGTTAGGATTTAGTTAGAATGGTAGGAGGTAAAATTCAGAATGAAATAAGAAAAATATATAAATTTTAGAACATTTTGTTAAGTAATTTAGGTAGCTGTGTAGATTGGTACTAAGTTAATAAATGTTGGCACTAAATAATTGTACAACTAATCAAGATAAGAATACCATAATTTATTGCTAATAAAATGTTAGTTTTCGATCATGTCGAACCTGTCGTAGGGACGCCCCACCGGCCCCACGATCCGACGAAGCACGGTTGCACCAAAAGGGCCTTCTAAAGGCATACTCGGAGAAGGCCCCGAAGACCCCTCGGAGGCATCCGAAACCCTCGGAGGATTAGAGGACCCATGAAGGATCCGAAGACCCTCGAGACATCCGAAGACCCTCGGAGGGATCGAAACCCTCGGAGGCATCCCGAAGACCCCTCGGCATGACCGAAAAGACCTCGCGGGGAAGTCGGCAGAGGACCGTCGGAGAATACGGGGTCCATAAGAGCGGTGGACCAGGCGCACCCCCTGAAGATAGACCATGTCCACAAGGGTGCATCGTGCACCAGAGGCTACGCGTAGCGCGCATAAAAGACCCTGCTGCCCCTAGGGATAGTGTACTTTGTTAGGGGTATGTATGTATTTCCATGTATCATGTCGGGAAGCTATAAATAGCCCCTACCCTGTAACTTAGGGAGAGAGATTAATAAAAAACCGAACCCCTGTTCACCCCCACGTCTCATCTACACGAGGAGTCCCTAAATCTTACTGTCTAGTCTGCTCACTACGACAGTTGGCGCCATCCGTGGGGTTCGGCAAGAAAGTCACCCGAAAAAGCTCATGGCCCCGGAGAAGCGGCACCCAAAGTCTCGCAGCCGGCGGCGGCGGCGCGCGGCCAGGCACTCCTAAAGCAAGCGGGGTCGGCTCGCATCCGCCATTTGCCGCCGCCGAGCCGCGAAGAAGAAGCCAATAACTCCCTCATGGGGGCATCGTGGAGGCGTGCACCACCCACCAAAGCATCCTTGCCAAATGCTGCAGGCGTCACTCGAGAATCATACGAGGCACTCTAGCGGGAATTGGCGGACCTTCGGCAAGAGATGCTCAACCTCCGACAGGCGGCGGGAGGCACCCTCGCAACCACCCACGCGGCGACACTCAACACCCCGGCGGGCCCAAGCCATCGGAGGAACCAAACACGAACTGCGGCTCGGGAGATCCAAACTCAGTTGGCGCGGGACTTGGCGGCCGCTGGCCAGGAACTTCAAAATGCGGAGAGTCACGCCCGCCGAAGGTGCACGGACCCCTGGAATTCTGGCGTGTCTGAAAAGCTTGCCCGATCGGCGGCGGGAGGGGACGACACAACAAAGCGAAAAGCATCACGCTGCGCCCTCAAGGCGTTGCCCTAACATGGTTTTACCATCCCCGCTCCATCGCTGAGGAGCAATTGTGCGACCAAATACGCAATAACTTCCAGGAAGCTACAATGAGCCAAAAGCGCGAGACACTGTTCCACGATCAGCGAGGCCGGGCGAATCGCTCAAAGCTTCTTGAAAGTTCGCAGTAAAATACCAAGTCAAAGCGTCAACGAGACAACCATCATAAACGCCACAACTGCGGTTTGCGAAGGGCCCCTGTCGGAGAAATTGGCGGCAAGCGGGTACGCCGCGTCGCCGAACTCTTCGACAAAATAGAAGAGTATGCGGCGGAGGAGAAGCAGCACGGAAGCGGTGCCACCCAAGCTCATCGGCGACGAGGCGGTCAAGGAGGGCGGCTACGCCCGACTACCGGCAAAGCCACGCATTAACTATCGGCAAAAGGTGGCGTCTATCATACGGATGAAGGAACCCCGGCGGGAAGAAGAGGCGGCGAGCAAACGCGGCCGGTAGGGGCGCGGCGACCACGATGGCGGCACCGGGACACCGAGGCGGCGGCGGCTCAAGTCATCTGCGACCTCCATGGCGAAGGGTCGCATACAACTGCGGAATGTCGCACCATTGCGGCCATGAACGAATACATGCATCGCAGTCAACACCTAGTTGAGCACGAAGATCGAAAGGAAGCGGGGAATCTACTGCCAACCCCACCGCCACGCCCGCGCATAGAAGGTGGCCACGGCGGGCAAGCCCAGAGGATCATCAACATGATCACTGGCGGGTCCTCGCTGGGCATAGCATCGAAGAGACAACGTCGCGCCTACGTGCGGCAAATCCACCATGTGGCCACACAGCCAGCCTCCTTGCCACCCCGCTACTCTGAGGTGTCCATAACATTCGGGCCAGAAGACGCGCGGGGTATACACTTCCCCCATCAGGACCCCCTCGTTATCTCGCCCGGCATTGCGGTGCGAGTAAAGCGGGTCCTCGTGAGCCAGCGGAGCTCGGCGGACCTCCTCTTCGTAGAAGCCTTCAACAAAATGATGATCCTCAGAGATCGTTTGTCACCACCGGGCATCCCACTGGTGGGCTTCGGGGGAAAGCCCGTCACGACCTTAGGTCAGATTTCCCTACCTGTCACGTTTGGCAACGACCGGGCAGCTCGCACGGAGACAATAACCTTCGACGTTGTCGAAATGCCATATCAGTACAACGCCATCCTCGGAAGGGCCACCATCAACACCTTCAGCGCGATAGCACATCACAACTACCTATGCATGAAGATCCCTGCGCACGAAGGCGTCATTACGATACGGGCCAACCAACATCTCGCTCGCTGGGCCGAAATGGAGCTGGGCCCGCATGCTCGACGCGTCCACGCAGTCGAGACGACTATGGGGCAACAAAGCAGGGCTCCGGTCGGCAAATGGGCCCCGAAGGCAAAGCCGGAGGGACAGCTTCAAAGGTGCCTCGAGGCGATGCTCGGAAAAGCGGTGGCCTCGAGAGCGAGAACTCACGAAGGAAGAACACGGTGGCATCCTCGGGTGCTCTGGCGACAACGCCCGACATCTTCGCGTGGAGCCCCAAAGACATCGGCGTGGCTAAATCGATCGAGCGCGGTGACTATCCGACCAACGCAACACCAAAGAAGCGAAGCTCCGGCGCATGACGCCCGAACGCCTTGAAGCAGCAAAGAAGGAGATAGCCAACCTCCTCACAGCCGGCGTGATTCGCGAAATCAAGCACTCCAAATGGCTCGCTAACCCCGTCCTCGTCCAAAAAAGCACGGGCCAGTGGCGCATGTGCGTCGACTTCACCGACCTCAACAAGGCGTGCCCTAAGGACGACTTCCCCTTACCACGCATCGACCAATTAGTCGACGCCACCTCGGGGTGCGAGCTTATGAGCTTCCTCGACGCATACTCTGGATACCACCAGATATTCATGGCCAAAGAAGATGAAGCAAAAACCGCCTTTATCACCCCCATGGCACCTCTGCTACCACGCATGCCCGCCGGGTTGAAGAATGCGAGAGCAACATTTACGCCTTATCGGAAAAGTCCTCGCCGAACGGCTCGGCGAGGCGTGAAGCATATGTCGGCGATATCGTGGTAAAAAGCAAGCTCGCGAATTCCACCCGAGGACCTACAAGAAACTTTCGTGACCTTGAGCGAGAGGAATCAAGCTCAATCAGGAGAAATGTGCCTTGGTGTCGAGGCGGGGAAAAGCTGCTAGATTCCTCGTCTCAAATAGAGAATCGAAGCAAACCAGAGAAAATCGGGGCCATACAAGAAATGCGGCAACCACATGGCGCGAGAAGTACAAAGCTCATAGGACACCTCGCGGCCTCGGCGATTCTTGTCCGCTCGGTGAGCGGGCCCTGCCATTCTTCAAGACCCTTCGAGTGCGGAACCATTCCGATGGGCGGAGGAGTGCCAACACGCATTCGGGAACTCAGGAATATCTGCGCGACTACCTAGCCTCACGGACTGAGGCGGGAGCGCGGCTCTGTTGTATCTCGCCGCACTCCGCTTCCGCGGTTAGTGCGGTCCTCGTCCAAGAAAGCGACGGCGACCCGTCTACTATGTCTCGAAGCACTCGGGGCGAAGATAAGGTACGGAGTGGAAAAGCTAGCATACGCGCCGATGGCCTCGCGCAAGCTCCGCCATTATTTCCTCGCACATGCAATCACAATACCAACTTCGTACCCCCTAGCTCTGATGTTGCGTAACAAAGACGCCTCCGGGCGCGTCGGCAAATGGGCCGCGGAGCTCGCGCCCTTCAACATCACGTTCGCCCCACGCACCACAATCAAATCCCAATCATTGGCTGAATTCGTAGCCGAATGGACCCCTCAAACGAAGCAACCAGCCAATGCCATCGACACACCATGAGTATGCAGATGCACAGCGGCTCTGAGTGCGCCACGAGGCGGGCGGCGCCATTCTCATCGCACGGATGGTGGGCGTATCACACGCCGCGACTCAACCGCCACAACAAACAACGCCTCGGAATACGAGGCTCTCCTCCTAGGACTCCGCGGCGAAGAACTAGGAGCCAAGCGAGTGGTCGTGAAAAGTGACTCGCGCCTCATGGCGGGACGCCGACAAGACATTCAAACAAGGACCCGAAATGGCTCGGTACCTTGCGGCAGGACGAGCCATCGCTAAGGGGTTCCTCGGTATCACCATCGAGCGATACCGAGCGCGCAAGCGGCGGCCGACTCGCAAAGATAGCCAGTTCCAATGACCGTCCACCACCAGAAGTCTTCTATGAGATACTCAACAAACCTTCCGCCTCGGACGAGGCGACCGCTACCCCAACCGGAGCACTAGGGGCTCCGCCCGGAGCGCTAGGTGCCATCAAGCCGGGAGGTGCTAAACCTACCAAGGCATCGCCAGGAAAAGCATGCCACGTGGCACACATTGACACCACAGATTGGCGCAACATCATCGTCGCTTACCTGACAAGCGGCGAACCAGATGACCCAATAGAAGCAAAACACCTCAAATACCGAGCCAAGAATTACCACCTCGTCAACGGTGATCTATACAAAGGAGGCGTTTGCACCCCCCTCCTGCGACGCATTTCACAGGAGGAAGGCGCACCTCCTCGAGAGAAATACACGGGGGCTGCGCGAACACGGACCCCACGAAGCATCGTCGCCAAAGCCTTGAGACAAGGTTTTTATCACAACCAGCATGACGCGACGCCGACGCCGTCAAAGCCAACGCCAAGGGTGCCAATGGGCGGCAATAACCCGGCGCCCACCTCACGTAGCCCTTACGCCGGTATGGCCCTTCGCAAGATGGGGCCTCGACATCATCGGCCCCTTCGGCAAAGGCAACCAGCGCGCCTTTGTAGCCATCGAATACTTCTCAAGGTGGATAGAAGCGAGCGATTAAAAAAATAACGACGACGGCGGCCCGGTAGCCGTGCGGAAGAACATCATCTGCAGGTACGGAGTACCTCGCAACTTAGTCACTGACAATGGCAGACAGTTCGACTCCGCGACCTTCAGGTCATTTTGCGAAGGATTGGGGGTCACCATATGCTTCGCATCTGTCGGACACTCGGAGTCCAACGGAGCAGTCGAAAGGGCAAACGACAACATATCAGCGGGTCTCAACAAACGCCTGGTGGGTTTGCCAAAAGGATTATGGCCCGAAGAACTACAAAAAGCCTTGTGGGCACTCCGTACTTCGCCAACCAAGGCCACTGGTTTTTCCCCGTTCAAGCTCCTCTTCGGCGACGAAGCAATGACCCCTGCAGAACTCGCCACCAAGTCCCTCCAAGCAAGCCAAGCCGACAATCCGGAAGGCCGCGAAGTTTCCTGATCTGATGAAGAACACCGCGTGCAGGCCATCTCAAACATGGCAAGGTACACAGCAGGCGTCGCGAAGGCATACAACAAGAAAGTTCGGGCTCGCCCCCTTGCACCAGGAGACATGGTCCTAAAGCGAGTGGCAAACCCAGCGACAGTCGGCAAGCTGCAGTCTAAATGGGAAGGACCCTACATTATCACACAAAGAACAAGGGTAGGATCCTACCACATAGCTACACTCGAAGGACAACAGCTCGATCTCACATGGAACGCCAAGAGTCTCCGAAAGTTCTACCCCTGAGCACAGCATTGTAACAATCCCGGCTGCGACCGGACAAAAGCCCAACCCCATAAAAAATCGAGGGGGGGGATTGTAAGATCATGTGTAAATCTCTTTTGCGCATTTTGTGCCAACGTAATAAAGAAAAGAATCGCGGAGTGGTCCGCGGACCGATGTGCCCAGAGGACCGGGTGTATAAAACAAGACACCGCGCATGGCCTTCGGTCCGACCCCGGTGACGAAGGTAGGGGGACGAGCGCGGCTTCGCCCCCACCTTGCAAAAAAAAGTCATATATAGGGCTCTCCGAAGCCCTATCAAAAGAAGGTAGGGGGACGACTCGCCGAAGCCCTATCAAAAGAAGGTAGGGGGACGACTCTCCGAAGCCCTATCAAAAGAAGGTAGGGGGACGAGTGCGGCTTCGCCCCCACCTCACAAAAAAAGTCATATATAGGGCTCTCCGAAGCCCTATCAAAAGAAGGTAGGGGGACGACTCGCCGAAGCCCTATCAAAAGAAGGTAGGGGGACGACTCTCCGAAGCCCTATCAAAATAAGGTAGGGGGACGAGCGCGGCTTTGCCCCCACCTCGCAAAAAAAGTCATATATAGGGCTCTTCGAAGCCCTATCAAAAGAAGGTAGGGGGACGAGCGCGGCTTCGCCCCCACCTCGCAAAAAAAAGTTATATATATGGCTCTCCGAAGCCCTATCAAACGAAGGTAAGGGGACGAGCGCGGCTTCGCCCCCACCTCGCAAAAAAAGTCATATATAGGGCTCTCCGAAGCCCTATCAAAAGAAGGTAGGGGGACGAGCGCGGCTTCGCCCCCACCTCGCAAAAAAAAAGTTATATATAGGGCTCTCCGAAGCCCTATCAAAAGAAGGTAGGGGGACGAGCGCTGCTTCGCCCCCACCTCGCAAAAAAAATTATTATTACATATATAGGGCTCTCCGAAGCCCTATCAAAAGAAGCTAGGGGGACGATCCCCAAAGCGCCATCTACACCCCCTCGATGTACCCCCCCCCCCTCGTAATAAAATAAAAACATATCTAAACATCTCACGAGACACAAGTTGCAGGAATAACTTATAGTTGATCTTTATTGAGCATATCTCAACAATATACAACAAAGTTCCGCCGATAAAAATTTACAATAATAATACACTTACGGGACAAAGTCCCACTCCTCTCTGCGCGTAGCCCACTCAAGCAGCTCCTCGTCTGACGCCCCGGAGGCCAGCAGCCTCGCTAATTCCCTTTGCGTTGCTTCAAGCTCATCCAGGGACTCCGAAGAACTATCACTCGAAAAAACAGCATGCGGAGGAGCTGACTCGGCACACGACGCAAGGGGATCAGCACCGGCACCGGCAGTCGTCGCCTCGCAGCGCCTCCAGAATGCCCGAATCTCTTCACGCGCCTCGGCCGCCTTCCTCTTACGGGCATGATGGAACTCCCTCATAGAACCAGCAGGGTTCGCTAGCTTCCAACGCTGCCACTTCGCACCATGATAAAAAGCTCCCCGATAGCACAATCGCAAAGGCCAAACGGACAACACGCCCCGCTCGTCCTTGGTGCCTCGGCGACCGGCGCCCCTCTTAATACTTCGCACCTCGGACGGAGGGGGACCCCGTCCGGCGACTCGCTTGACCAGCAACCCTTCGCCCTGAGCATACGAAGCGCAGTTCCAAGCAAACAAATCACACCATTGTCCAAACATTTCATTTAAAACGAGGGTCTTACACAAAAAGAGGTTTCCCTCGTACAAAACGCTCCCTACGGCAAAGCAAAAGTGGAGCGATAAAAAAAACACTGCGAAAGCACTACGCTAACTAAAACCTAAGAGGCGGGGGGTCACACCTTATCGTGTGGGGTGGACCCCCGCTTGTCGACACGTGCATCTTCCGGCGAGGCTGCCGCGGGGCCCTTCCCCTTCTCCCGCTGCGTTTGGGCCACCCGCAAGGACTCCGCCGCGTCGTCATGACCGCGCAAGGACCAGTAATCCTGGAGCAGGACCTTCCCGGCCTTCCTCTGATTCCTCGCGCCGCTTGTTTCCTCCCGAGTCGCCACGCGCGTGACCGAGCCGCAAGGCCATCAATATGGCGCGGCCGCCTTGTCGAGGGAGGCGAGTGTCGCGGACCAGCGACCGCCGACAATGGTCACCGTGCGCGGCGGTGGGACAAACACCGCCAAAGACACTCAAGACGTTGGAAGGTGATGTCCATCTCCGAGGGTCTATGGCACCTTGCCGGGGGGACGACACCAAGTGTCAACACGGCACCCTCGACGGCCTCCATGGCTCGCCAAGCAGCAAGCCCAACGGAGCCTGACAGCTCGCGCTCGGTGCGAATCTCCTCTTCTAGCACCGCCTTCTCGCCCCGCAAATCCTTCACTTGCTCCTCTAGGGCTTGCACCCGAAGGGCCAAAGTGTCACGCTCACTGGTCAGCACCTCGTTCCGAGCGTGCCCATCCTTGACCTGCTTTTGGATCTCGGTGAAGCCCGACGCAATGTCACCATTAAGACCCCTCGCCAGCATAATGGTATGCGCAGACAAAGCGGCTTAGCGAGGCACCCAAAAAAAATCGGCATACCTTTACAGCGTTCGCCTCGATGCCTCGAAGCATGTCGGGCAGAGTCATCCGCGCAAAGAGCTCGCCAAGCAGTGGCGGCGAAGCAAAATCCGCAACAGCTCCGCAAACCTGCGATGCTCCCTCGCTAACGCGAAAATCAGCGCGGCACATAGGACCCACGTCCACCATACCTGAAGGGCGAGCAGAGCCATGCTCCCTCGACCGCCACCCGGCTGCCCTCCGGAGGCAACAGGCGAACCTCCCCGCGACCCGCCCTCCGGCATGACATCATCCGCTGCAATAACGAAGCCTTTAAAAGCATCAGCATCAAGGAGAATAACCACCAAACAAACGCCCGGAGTAACAACTCACCGTCGCGGCACGAGGGGTAGGCGGCGCCGTCCGCGACATCTGGCCCCGTAGGCGTTCGACGGCGTGCTCGCCCAGAGGATTCGCGTCGGTATCTAACCCGACGACATTAAACGAGCCAACCTTTCGCACCGCGAGGCGGTTCGTTCGGCCACCACGATCGGACTACCCCGCACTCGGCGCGTCGTGAGGACCGGAGGATCGGCGTGAAGCGGACCGAAAACTCCGACCGACCAGGCGGGTCCACCGCCTCTTGAAGCATGTCGCCCCGGCCGAGCGGATCGCGGCAACATCGTGGGCGCGGCAACACGCAGAGGGCCACAAGCGGCGGCCCCTCAATCTCGACCATGCGCACGCTTCTTCTTCTTGGCCTCGGGTCGGGCGACAAGAAAGCGAACCGAGGCGGGATCGCCGGTTCAACCGCCTCCCACACAACGAGCACCGCCTCGCATGCTCCTCGCGTATCACGGCCGAAATATCTCGCCGCTGGCTCGCCTCGCAATCGGCGCAGTGCAGCAAACAAAGCGTAAGTCACCATCCAAAAGTCAAGCGAAGCCTACACCAAAGTTATACCTTCGTGCCCTCATAGTAAGGGTAGGGTGCCCAGGCGGTGGTTCCCGCTCAACTTCCTGGGCCCCGCATGCGCCAAAGACCGAAGGCACAAAACCCTCCACCAAATCTACGTGTGGAGAATCGCGCGTCACATCCAGAAGGAGACGCAGATGGGCCTCCTCCCTCGCCGTTAGCTCGATGTCGGTGGCGATAGGTCAGATCGAGCCACTCGCGATGAAGACCATCCCCGCCGCGGTATGGTAGAACCATCTTCGCGTCCAGGCCGTCTCCCACCTGTTCCGTGCCGCCGGGGTAGGTAGGTACATTTGGCAGCGCGACCTCGGTTGAAAATTGGCGCTGCCAAAGTTCAATGTCTCGCCGTCGCTGTTCTTCTTCGGCTGACAACGTGCATCGTGCAAGAACGTGAAGAGACGAGCCTCGCCCGCAGCTCCGGCCGCCCGGAGCATCCACTCGAAGACCCCTAACTTAACAACCGAGTTGGGGGTAAGTTGTGCCAGCTCTACACCGTACAGCTGCAACACGTCTCTCACTAGGTTCACGCACGGGATTCGCAACCCGGCGTCAAGAAAGGCAACAAAACTCTCGCCTCGTCGGCTCGGGCACGCGACAACGCCTCCGTTCCGGGAACTCGAACTTTCCTCACGCTCTCCAGCTTGCCCTCCTCCACGAGCGTCCGGAGCACTGCCTCCGTTGCTGTGAACCTCCCGAGGTCACTCGTATAAGACGATTCTACCGCAACATCCTTGCCTCGCTTCGTCATCTTGCGAAAAGTACAACGCAGCAAGGCGCGCAAACGTTTGAAAAAATATGTAGGGCAGCGGCATAAGCCCCACAAAAGGGGGGGTGGTGGCTACTTATAGCCACCTAGGGAACTCAACGGGCGCCACACGCGTCATTAGTAACGGCGCACAGCGCCCCAAGCGCCGTCGTTAGCACTACAGGAGGCGCCGGTACGGGCAACGATGCCATTACGACGCGTCAATAACGGCGCACAACGCTCCAAGCGCCATTACGGCGCATAGAAGCTCTAGCCGCCATCAACACAGCGCGTGCCAACACCATTAAAGCGCACGGCGCCCCAGGAGCCTCACCCCCCCACAGGTAACACCACCGAAGGGAGGAAGGACCGCGAACCAACAACGCCGCCACGGCGGAGGGACGATGTGCTGGACCTTCACAGAGAACGGCGCGGTTTCACCATGGCGAAGCAGACCTCGACCGCGAGGGGCTTGTCGTAGGGACACCCCACCGGCCCCACGACCCGGCGAAGCACGGTTGCACCAAAAGGGCCTTCCAAAGGCATACTCGGAGAAGGCCCCGAAGACTAGGGGTGAAAACGGATCGGAAACGGACGGATAATGGTTTTACCATATTTGTTTTCATATTTTTCCTCGGATCCGGATACGAAGACGAATACCCCGGATACGAATACGAATATGAATAGTATCGAATACGAATACGGAGCGAATACGAATCGAAACAAATACGGTCACACATATTTTTCGGAACATGAAAACCTCTTAAATTGTATGCCAAAAATTAACGAAAACATATAACTAATTTATTCGATGTAAACATTCATGAATTGTTCATATTTTCAGCAACCACACATAACATTGGCACTAGCAAGTTATATTAACTAGTTCATCACAAATATAACACTTAGTTTACCATATTTAGCTCATAAGTCATAACTCACAAAGTCATCACGCATTCACACTTAGTTCATCATATACATAAAATTTAGTTCAAACTAACATCGATTAGACTGTATGGTTAATCTATACGCAAAAGACTGTAACATCCCAAAGTATGTTACCAAAAATAAAATTAATAAAGTTATTATTTTATTAGATTTTGTGAGATTTAAAAGACTTTTCCTGGTTAAAAATGAAAATAATAATCAAATAAAGTCAATTATTTAGTTTCCTAGTTTTAATGTAAAAATAAAATTTATTGAGTTTTCTGGGATTTTATTGGATTTAAAGGGAAAAGAAAATTTTAATTAATTTATTGAATTTTCTGAATTTTAAAAGGTTTTTCCTATTTTTAGAAATTTAAAATAATTTATATACAAAAATAAAAACCAAATTTAAGTTGGAATTAATTTTATTAAGTTAAAAATAATTCAATGAATTTTTGTGATTTTTTCTAGGATTTTTGAACTCTATTTGCTATTTTCTAAAAGACCATTTGATTTGTTGCATTGTCTGAAATTCAAAAATCAATTAAAATCCCCTTTTCTTTTTTGGGCTGAAATCCTCTTTTGGGCCGAAATCCGGATATCCGGACTCCGTCTTATCCGGATAATCTGTATTCGTTTCCGTATCCGCCGGATAGCATGCCTACCATATTCGTTTCCGTTTCCGACAAAAAAATCCGAATTCGTTTCCGATCCGAAAATTATCCGAGAAAAATCCGATCCGAGACATTCCGAATCCGTTTTTGTCCGGATCGGTCGGAAACTATCTGATCTGTTTTCACCCCTACCGAAGACCCCTCGGAGGCATCCCGAAGCCCCCTCGGAGGGATTCCGAGAACCCCGCAGAGGATCCCGGAGACCCCTCGGAGACATCCCGAAGACCCTTCGGAGGGATCCCGAAGACCCCTCGGAGGGATCCCGAAGAACCCTCGGAGGCATCCCGAAGACCCCTCGGCAAGACCGAAGAGACCTCGCGGGGAAGTCGGCAGAGGACCGTCGGAGAATACGGGGTCCATAAGAGCGGTGGACCAGGCGCACCCCCTGAAGATAGATCATGTCCACAAGAGTGCATCGTGCACCAGAGGCTACGCGTAGGGCGCATAAAAGACCCTGCTGCCCCTAGGGGTAGTGTACTTTGTTAGGGGTACGTATGTATTTCCATGTATCATGTCGGGAAGCTATAAATAGCCCCCTACCCTGTAACTTAGGGAGAGAGATCAATAAAAACCGAACCCCTGTTCACCCCCTCGTCTCATCTACACGAGGGGTCCCTAAATCTTACTGTCTAGTCTGCTCACTACGACAGAACCCATAGATATTAGATGAATAATCTAGTTTGGTAAAAGCATTTTAATCAAATTAGAAAAGAAAATTTAAATTAATCAACCGTGGGTTTGTGCAGAGAAGTAAATATCGATATACACGCTTAACTCTAAAATCAATTAGCAGTTGTGCGCAAATAAAATTGGTTGACTTATTAGAATGCGATCGCGAGTAGTTACGTATTTTCCGTGCGTTAAAAGCGTGTTTCGTCAAACCGACCCTAAGCTGAGTAGACTCTAGAACAGCCGCAATTGGGAAGTGCTAACTTAGCAGGGACCCAAAAAGTGTTGTTGAATTAAAATTTGCTAACAAAATAACATACACTCACTTACATACACATATGTCACTTAAAATCAACTAAGTATTTAATTACATATTGTTATCCACTTCGTCACGTAATTGCAGTAGACGATCCAACGCCGACAAGAGTAGTTGATACAGTGTTTTTTGCCGACGATCTTTGCTACCATTTTGAAGGCAAGCTTTTTTTTGAACATCAATATAGATATATTAAAGGTAAAAGTTACATTCTGCACTATTATACATATTTGCATAAAAATTATGTCTCAAAATCAAATCGAGTAAATGAACGAAGATGAAGATGAAAGATGTAAAGAAATAATTAATATTGTGGCTGGTAAAGGGGGCCCAGGGCAGGGGAGGCGATGAGAAAATGATGAGGCAAGAGGTGGGACCCCTTTACATATGGTTAGTATATAAGGACCAACAAAACTCTCATCCGGATCAGATGCTGTATTTAAATGCCAACCATTTTCCTGTTTCGGTGGGCAGAAAATGCTACCTTGTTACGTGATTTATCCTCTCCACATCGGGTAAGTAATATTGCATGGGTTGAGTAGGGATGAAGATCTCAAGGGCCGGTAGGAAAAGTCCGGAACTGAGGGAGTCCAAGGCGTTATAGTAGCGTAACGGTGGAGTGTTGGGGCACAAGAGAGATGGATACCCCAACCAATATTATTGGAACTCAGTGGAGGACTCGGTGCGCTCATGACACCGATGAAAAATCATGGGTGGAGACTTAATCACGTAACCTGAAAAACGTTCTGTATTCTGGACTCGAACCCGCATCAAAGGAAATGCTGGGGACCTGGTTCAATTAGAGCTCAGAATAGCTATGGGTAAAGTGGTACAAGCCTATGCAGTGCTATATCAAATCATGAATTCATACCAATCTCCTGGATTGGAGTATACGGGAACCACCAGGGGTCTATCTTCTATTCGAGTGACAATTCGAGTGACAAGTAGTCTTTTCAGAATTAAAATTGCAACCTAAGTTTCGATGGATATGTTCAGAACAAGAGAAGAGGTAGAAATATGATAAGGACAGGAGGTAGTCATCAGGTGCATTTTGTTATTACATGCTTGCTGAGTACACTAGTACTCACCCTTGCTATCTCCCCCTTTTGCTTAGATCCTAATCCGACCGGGAGTTATCCCGAGTGGGATGAGGGATTTGCAGGTACTGAGAAGGCCGCTGGTGACGAGGGTGTTGGTTGTGAGGAGCAGGGCGAGGTGGACGCCCTATCCGACTTGTGGTACGAGTAGACTGTCGATTGGACCTAGCAGGCAAGCGTGGGGATTGCATTACCCCTTTGTAATTAAGTAATTGTATCCAGAACCTTAGCCTCATGTGGCTACTGTTGTAATATAGAACAGTTTCTATCTTATTGTTCTGTTGTGCTAACTTTGGTAAAGGCTTATTATTCGTTGGAGCAGTGTTCTACTGGGCAAACGAATAATAATATGTATGCCTAAGTGTGATTACCCCTAGGGTAATGACACGGGGCGTCAAATTGGTGCTATAAAACATAGGGATTGAAGCGCTCACAACATTTGCTGATGGTATGCCAACTAGTTTAACTGGTGATGAGCATGCAAGCAGTAGCAGTAGCAATGCCATTGCACGTCTTCCCCTCACACGCCTCACTACTATGCGCATAACCCATTATGTACAACTGACAAATCTTGATCAATGCTTGTCCCCGGAATATATGCCATCTATCAAGTCGATAGAGCTTGTAAATTGTTGGAGAATATCATCACTACCTGTCCACAATTTTGTGGGATTCTTTTGCCTCCAAGACCTGAAAATCCATTATTGCCAGTGTTCAGTTTGCCCAAGGGAAATGGTTTTGCCCCCCTCGCTCCAACGACTCTCTATCTGCAATAGCGGTGAGCTTGACAAGTCATTTCCAGGCTGCTTAGAGAACCTCGGCTCTCTCACCCTTCTGCATTTGGGTTCATGTAGCAATGTGGAGTCTATTCCATTGAGCTCGATCGACATAAACAAGCTCCAATGTCTGGTTCTCCATCATTGCTGGGCGCTATCATCCATACAACATGTCCACATATGGGGCTCACCCTTTTGCGTTTGGCTTGGTGTAATAATGTGGAGTCCATTCCATTGAGCTTGATCGACACAAACAAGCTCCAATGCCTAGTTCTCTATAATTGCTGGGAGCTATTAGACATCGAAGGATCGCATGCTCTTTCATCCATACAGCATGTCCAAATATGGGGCTGTCCTAAGCTTACAGAAGTACAACAGCCATTCGAAAAGAAGGAACTGAAGTTGGAGGAGAAGGAAGTACTCAAATTTTTGTTTTTGCATGAAATATATGTATTGTAATATCCTGTTTTAATTAAAAGATAGAAAATGTATTAGAAAAGGAATTAAGAGTAAAGGGCTGATTATAGAAAATAAAAGGAAAACAGAAGGAAAAAGGGGGAACTGGGCTGGGCCAAGGCCCAAGCCGTATTAGAATCGGAAAAACTAAATCCTAGGGGTTGCTTTATCAACGAGAAGAGTAAAGTCTATTTTACAACCCTGAACTCTTCGAAAAGTCTGAAAATCAACCCTAAACTATAAACCCAGACATGAGCCAACCTCCAACTCTCAAAACCATTCACAGTACCCCCTTCCGCCCTAAACCACTCTGGTTTCGCTGACGTGGCTTCCACGTTAACACCCACGTGGATGCCATGTAGCCAACACAGCGATTTTCATATGATGTGGCGCCCATGCGGCAAATAAACTTAAAAAAATTGTACTAGGCCCTACATGTCACTGCCCATGTGGCAAATAAACTTAAAAAATTATACTATGCCCTACATGTCACTCTAATGTTGTTACTTTCTCCACCTTCTTCTCCTCCCCCCACTCTCCTCCGTGCGCCAACTTTTCCCAGAGCCGTGCTGCCACCTCCGCGGATGAGAGTGGACAGAGGAGCGTGGAGGCGACGAGGCGGAGCACGCGCATGTCGACGGCGACGACGAGCTCCCCTCCTGCCGCTCCCCGCCGTCTGTTGCTGCTTTGAATCGCTTCTAAGCTCCTAGGCCTTCCTCGACCTTCACCACGCCCACGGCAAGCTCCACCCCTCCCTCCTCGCCATCTCCGTCTCCGACCATGGCGCCTTCGCCAAAGCCCTGCTCTAGTTCCACGCGTCGCGGCCCAAGCTTGAGGTCGACGCGTTGCCCCTACCACTCCCTCTGCTGCATTGCAACGGCTCCGTGTTCACTCATGCGTGCACCATCATGGTGGGCCACAAGGTCTTCCTCGTCGGTCGCGGCTGCCGCCATGGGCGGGCGGATCTACGTTGCCGGCGGGTCGAGGAGTATGACCCGATGGTCGACTCGTGGCGCGTGGTCGGCAAGGTGCCGCTACGGAGGTACGGATGCACTCAACCCCCGTTCACCCCCATGCCTTTCCTCTTCTCTACCGAGAGCCAAGGAGCTAGAATCACGCAAGCTCCAAACGCCACCCGCTCGGCCGCCACACACTACTCACAGCTCTGACTGCCACGGTGCACCCCGTCCACAGCCAACTGCGTCACGCAGTGCTCCTCGTTGTCCTGAGCCAAAGCCCTAAATCAATTGTGTTGTCCACACCCTGGAGCCGCCGCCGCCGCCGTCTTCTTCCCCATCCCCGCCCCTTCGGCCTCTTCTCCTTGCTCGGTAAGCCTTCAGACAATTACTCCTCCCTAGAGCATCTCCTAGCCTTCCTCTAGTTTTTCCCCACACCCACTAGGGCTCTCCCCCTCCTCAACGCTGCCGACACGGCGCCCTTGCCGCTCCACAGGAGGCCCACGTCACTGGAGCGTCTCGGCCTCCCTCCGCCTACATGGCCTGCACAGGCGAGTCCCCCACGCCCGGCCGGTTCTCATGCGCACGCTACTTTCCCCCTTCTCCCCCTCCGGCACTGCTGCCCGTTTCTCCTCCCCGGCTCCGACCGCCTCATATAGTCGCCTGGTCACCACCGGTCGCCTTAAGCCGAGCCACTGCCACCCACAGGGCTGCCTCCCCCTCGGTAACCCGTTTTTAGGGTCTCCGCCCCTCACTGCCTTCCCCTCGCTACCGACGAGGCATGCCCGAGCTGTCACGGGTCCTCCTCTGCTTCTCCTCCTTGTGTCTCCCTCACTGCTCTCTGTTGGTGCGAATGGCAGGTGGGGCCCTCGGCTCAGCTCCCTCTGTGCGTGTGTGTCTACATGGCTCTGAATGGCTTGGAGGGTTAATTTGTCCGGTTTTGACACTTGAGGGGGGTCAAACATCCGGTTTTGAAGTTGAAGGTCGAAATCTAGACTTTCGCAAGAGTATAGGGGTGTCAAATGGACTTTTTTCTGCTGAAAAAGAGAGAAGTGGGCTGGGCCAAGGCCCAAACTAGTATTAGTTGCAAGTGCCCAACACCACGTGTTCGGCCCATTTCTACTTCGTCGGCCCGAAAACCACGACAGCCGTTGGATCTAATCGAGCGACTGGAAAATTAGCTGGCCCATTTCCACTCTGTTGGGCCGAAAAGCCATGACTGTTGGATCTGATCGGACGGCCGAGACGTTATCCCGAGCGACATAAAAATCCCAAAAACCTAAGCCTAATCGTCATTTCGCCCTCTTCTCCTCCCGGAAAAGCAAAGTGTTGGCAGCGGCGCACGCGAAGGAGAACGCGCGATGCGATGTCGGCGGCGGCGCTGCTGGGGAGCAAAGTGGCTCCGGCGGCGGCGCGCGGGGAAGCGAGCGGCGACTTGAGGCGGCATGAGGCAACGCGGCTGTAGCCCTGCTCGCCGACGCGCGCGTGCGACCGAGGTCGCGCGCGCAGCCGTCGAGTGGAGCTATGGCAGCGCTTGAGACTAGAGAGACTACGGAGGTCTCCAAAAAACATCAGTATTTGCCGCATTTAGGGTTCCGAATAGGTTCAAAAGCCCGGGATTTCGTTAGGATTTCATATAAATTTCTTAAGTCCCCTTCTTCTAAATGCTAAACCGAGCCACTAAACATTAGATCCAGGCATGAACAAGTTCGGCTGGGGTTCAAAATGAGACTAGGGTCGCTCTGATGCCAAATGTGGGTATAAACTAAGGCTAATCTAGATCTAAACGACATGAACCCTAGCTCAGTGAAGAACACCTAGCCTAATCCTTAGAGCGAAAGCGAGATTTGCATACACGAACTCGAAGATGCCATTAGGCTTGTAAATCCATCGATGTAGAGCCGTCGGTGGTCGCAGAGGTGGCGTGGACGAGGACGACAGTGTCGCGGTGGCCTTCGATCTTCACCCACCACAGCGCTCAGAATAGATCGGGTTTGTGGGATTGTCGTAGCCAAGAACCACACCATTAAAGGCCGTAGATCTCATGCGTCGAGTCCCCTGTTTTTATCTAGCGCTAGGTGAGCCAGACCGAAACCAAAAACCGTTGGTTGCGCCCTCGATTAGGTCGTGAGTGGGGTTGACCCCCAGAATCTCGGGTTTGTTAGCCGAGATCAACCCAACAACCAGTTGTTCGGATCTACAAACAATTCATGCGGACATATAAAAAATCTGATCAACTTGCGTCGTCTAGCACTGCCACTGAAAGCCTCTCGGAAGTTACCAATGATAAGTAGGCTTGGAAATATGTCTTCTCTATGCAACTTGGGATGTTTTTAGGTTGGAAATGAGAATGGACGGGGAATTGGTGAGTTTAAGGGCATGAATAGGGATGGCAACGGGGCCATTCCCCGTCGGGGAGTGGTAGACCATCCCCATCCCCGTAACAAGAAAAAATCCCCATCCCCGTCCCCATCCCCGTCGTCGGGTACTATTTTCCCCGTTCCCCGTCCTCGTCGGGTTATTGGGGCCCCGCGGGGACCCAGACCTGAAATTCATACAACTGAAATACTGAATCATGAATTCATCATTCATGGATAGTTGGATATACTCAACACATAAATTTCTCAAGCCTCCCAAACAAAGACAATGAGACATACACTAATAGTTTGATAGTCTAATACACACTCAGACACTCAGTTGATAACTTCGTATGAGCAAATAGACATCACATACCCACACTGCTCATATAGTCATATACACAAGCTCATAGATATATACACAAATCTGGATATTAATCTAACAAAACTCATATAGTCATATTAATAAACAAGTACCATAAACCTCATATACCAGAGATCGGTGTCGGGCTGTTGCAGAGGAAGACCCCATGTGCGTCGGTGTCTGCGTCGGAGAGGCGTCGACGTCAGAGGAGGAGGCGTCGGCGCGGAGGAGGCGTCGGCATCGGAGCAGATCGGCGTTGGAGGAGGCGTCGGCGTCGGGCTGTTAGGGAGGAGGAGGAGGCATCGACGACAGAGGAGGAGGTGTCGGCCCAGAAGAGGCATCGGCGTCGGGCTGTTGGGGAGGAGGCACAGGAGTACGGGAGGAGGAGGAGGTGTTGGATGAGGAGGCGTCGGCGTCGAAGCAGATCGACGTCGGAGGAGGCATCGGCGTCAAAGGAAGCATCAGAGTCGGAGGAGGAGGCGTCGGCGTCGGGCTATTAGGGAGGAGGCACGGGAGTGCGGGAGAAGGAGGAGGCGGAGGCGGAGGAGGCGTCGGCAGAGGTGGAGGCGACGTCGACGGAGTCCTTGGGGCGTTGGGGAGTTGGGGGCGGAAATGGGATCGGCGGCGGCTGGGAGCCTGGGATTGGGAGCCTGGAACGAAGAAGGGGAAATGGGATCGGCGGTGGCTGCTTGCTAGGGTTATGCAAACACGGCAGAGGATGCACTCGGGGCGGTGCGTGCCTGTATTTTCGAGGGCCATCGGGGTACGAGGATGGGGCGAGGGAATAGCCCCAGCCCCGCCAAACCCGATGGGGAATACTTTTTGTATATTAATATCCCCGTGGAGAAAGAAGTAGTCCCAAACCCATCCCCTAATAGGTGAATCCCCTATCGGGGAATGGGGAATGGGGCCACATTGCCATCCCTAGGCATGAATCAGCTCAGTGGGACGCTGTCTATCAAATGTATTAGTAAAGTTTAGAGTAGGGTAGAAACTGCCCAGGCTAGACTTGTTGACAAGCAATACCTTGAGCATTTAACTCTACATTGGTGAGCGTGGAGCTATGAAAATACGATGAGTGCCGAGAACGAAGTACTTGAGGCATTGCGTCCTCCTTCAAGAATAGAACGTCTTGAAGTCCTAGGCTTTGGGGGTGATATTTGTGCAAATTGGTTAAAGCCAGAAAACCTACCTACTATAAGAAGTCTATATTCTACTAAGTTCAGTTGATCAATTCAGTAATGATACCACCGCAATAGTCAATGTTATTATTTTGGAAGTTCGTGTCTTGTACACTAGTTTACCGGGAGACCTCAAAATATGCTCGATCTCCAGATGTCAGACACACATCATCAAGTAGATATTATCTCCACACTAAAATGTACTACTGGTGGCATCATTAGTTTTCTTTATATTTGCTAATCATTTTACATATTTAACTATTCTTCTGTTTAAACATTAATGATGTTTTTAGTAGTCTTTGTTTTCAATGAAATCTACAGGAGCAGTTTTTATTATTTAATCTTTTTTAAGTTATTTTAAAGGTAACTTCTTCTTAACTTTGTTTTCAATTCTGATCCCTTTGATCACGCTATGACCCGTAACATGATCAAACTGTGCTGTCACGCTAAGAGGAGTGGCGTGACAGAACTTGGTCCAAAAACGGATACCTCCAAAGGGTCGATGGCGTGACATGTTGATTTAGTTAAGCGTGATCGGTGGCGTGATGAATAGTTTGATCCGCAACGGGTCATGGTGTGAACAAAGGGATCGAAATTAGAAGTAAAGTTAGCAAAAGACTATCTTTAAAATAATTATTAAAAAAAGATTAAAAAAAATAAAAAAGCACAATCTACAGTGCATTTCCTGACCTGATTTAACTCCCTAGATTCTTTTTCGTATATTCCGAAGAACTAAAAGTATGCCTTTACTGAACTGGAAATCAGGTTCAGAGGGGCAATTCAGGTCCATTTATTATTTGCCTTTTTCGTATACATACTGCACGTACGTACTCTTAAGATGGCCATTATTTTTTCAAATACGCTTTCTATTGCAGACTGCTAGGACAGTATGCGTACTAGTCTATTATAGCTGAAAATGCGAGCATGGCGACGGAGATCCTCTGCCGTAGCAAGTCATAGGCGCACAGTACACACATTAGACTTCATGTGGGTCGAACGGTTTAGATCGATGGTGTACAATACCATGCTACTGTGGTACGTTGAGAATTGTAGCAGTAGACTGGTATTACTGCTAGTACAGTACTCCCCTCTGCACTACTGTAGAGGACTACTGCTGGTACAGTACTCCTCTTTGCACTATTGTGGATGGCACATCATGAATTGGAGTATCTGTGGTATGGAAGGAATTTTCCGTTTAATTATTTACTAGTTTCTAAGGAGAACTGAAGGCATTGAAGCAACTCCTGAGTACTTTTTGGACGCTCGGAGAGAAGTCACGCACTTACCATGTGTATATGTTGCATATGTGATATGTTACGATGGCATTTTGCCTCGACAAGGATGCAATGGTTGTGAATGTGATGACATGTATGCCTTTTTCTTTCTTTGCAAACTGTCATGCATTTTTCCAAGGTTCTTTATATGTTTTCTTTAATTCAGGTTCTTTATATGTTTTGATAGTTAATAGTGGTGATTATATTGGTGAATATTAGAATTTGAGAAAATAGGTTTCATTAATTTTTATTGCCTCACTATGCAGTAGTAAACTACCTTCTATTTGGTCTTTGGAAGCAGGAGAAAAACTGAAGTATATACTATTACTTCTTGAGCTCTTTTCAAGAGATTAGGACGATAGGAAGAAGAAAAGAGAGCCACGAGACAACCAGAGGAATAAAAGCACATCGGGGTGCACCTTTTTCCCAAGCATATTCCTTCTCCATCTTCTTCTTTGTTTGCACGAGCCAGGCTTGGCTTAATTAGTGGCTCAAACATGTGTTCTTCCTGCACGAAAGCAACGTTACCATGGATTGGGGGCAAAGGCAAAACCTGATCTCTCAAATCTCAGGTCCTTTTTAGTTCGTAGTCAAATGTTGTCACACTTGCCATACTTCGAGTTAGGCAAATCTGATCAAGTTAGACGCATGTTTGGTTCGTAGCCACAATTATATAAATATTCCTTTTATGCCACCATGTCGATTTTGATAACCTAATCTAGAGTCATGTTAGTACATGAAGCAAACATGCCCTCGAATGCACCTCTCCTCTCTCTTAACATTTAGGGCTTGTTTGGGAAGTACATTTCCGATCGGGATCTATGTGGATAGGCCGAGAATTTGAATTAAAATTCTGACCAATCCATATAGATGAGTAAAAATTTTGGTCTAACCAAACAAGATCTTAAGGTTGAAAAGAGCAGAGCTAACGGGTCCTGCAGGTGGGGCCCACATGGGTCAGTGGCTCGGATTAAACATGCGGGCACTGCAACTGTGTGCCTGTGTTGGTCGGCGGTTTGTTCTAGATGCCACCGACACGTGGGCCACAAGAGCATGTCATTGGGCCAGTAGTACTAGTAGCTTTCGCCTCTCGGCACTTGGATTTCTCTTGCTCATACACGCATGCGTTGATTCCTTCACTCGGAGTTTTTCTTTTCGCCCCTTCGAGTTTGCAAATCTTGCAGCCGACCCCAGCACACAGGCTCTGAGAAAGAAGGCGTTGAAGCTTTTCCTATATTTTATTTGTGCGAAGAACCATGGAGCACTGACGTGTAAGGCAACCGGACCAGATAAAACAACGCTAAAAAAGTTAGGAACTTTCTCAGAACAAGGGCACGAAATACAAATTAACATATGATACTCTTGTGGCTTTACTCTAAAAGCGTCTACAATAATTTGTTTCTTAGCTTGTTACACAGGCGACGAGACTTGAGCGGCGGCGGCGCACAGTCCTCAACAGAATCAGGTTCCTACGCTGCTCCGGCGAAAACAAGGGACGGGTGGTGTAGATATGGACATTGCGATCTCAACGGAGGCGACGGTGAGGGACATGGAACACTAACGGTAGCGGGAATCGACGACGAAGGTTTCGGCGGCGATTTTCTTCTTTGTGCGATTCCGGCGGCTAGGAGGCGATCCGAGAGAAGGCGGCTAAGGCAAAAGATGCGGCGCAGCTCGAGGTGCGAAAAATGGAGATCCTCAGGGCTTCAAATAGCCTCGGGAGGTGGAGTCCGGGTCGGCTACGGCAGTGGCATGGCAGGATTGAGAGAGTCCGAGTCGGGGACGATAGAGACGACCCTGACAGGTAGGACCCACCTGTCAGCGACAGCGAGGTTGGTGTGGAGATGTGCTGCGGTGCACACGGGTTGGGCTGGGTGGATTGGGTCAGGAAAGGAATTCAGCTCAAAAGAATTCTTGAGATTTTAAATAGCTTTTTATCTTAGAAATACTAGAAAATTCAAATGACAAATTAAAAATAACAAATGAACTCATAAAAATTACAGAAAAAATTTGAAAAATAATTCCAAGCACAAAGAACTCAAATAAAATAGTTTTGGATTTGATTAATATTCAGATTAGCCATATTAAATTATTTTGACTTTAAAAGTCCCACTTAAGCTTCAACAAATTCAAATAAAACTTGGTGAAAATGTTTCAATGGATTAAACTACTTAAAAATGTTTTGAAACTCAATTTTTTTTTGACAATAACAGAACCTCAAATATCCGAAGTTAGCAGGGCGAATCCAGGTATAGCTTCAAGGGTGCACAGGACAACGGGTTCGATGTCGTTTTACCTTATCAAAATACATCTATACATAGACGTACACCCCGCGGTTTAAGCATAGTGACTCTACACACATGTGTTTATATGCATGGTGAACCTGGATCGATTTTATTCTAGATCCACCACTATATGTTAGACATAATTTGAATAGCCTAGATAAATGTGGATTGTCCATATCACTAGGAGTAGGAAGTGTATAAGTTTAAGAGGGACTCGATCTAACATGTGAGATTGCTTCTTCATGTGTTATGCTGTTCTAAGACTAGTTCTTATTGACTTACTCCATAAACTCTCATGATAAAATGATACTACCTTACCTTAGGGCTGACCAGTAACTTAAATAGCATTGTCAACACTATTTCATAATGTTTGAAGATGACACAAACGCAATATTTTGCCGGGTGGCTCATGCGTCTTTTCGAAGTATTCTTTCATACGTTCATGGTCGTCGTTATTGACCAGAATGCTACGGCTTGAAGGCTCCATGCTTTTAAGCTAGCGTAAAACATCGTCATCAATCAATTCCAGATGCAATTAGCAACGCACTGTAAAAAGACGTCGTGTCTCTCTGGCCACGCCGAGTCATTGGCTGAGACCAATTTGACGACGCAAGCAGCATCTATACCTTCGAAGAGAAGGATATGCTGATGTAGTATCACAAAACAGCAAAAGTTCAGGCACTTTCCTGTGAACTGCAGAAGCTCCAGTTCCTAACCAAACCACGAACCCTCTCTGGTTCCTGCAACTTCAGACCACACCGAGACCAAAACCAGAAGCATTTCCTTTCCTTCCTTTGTCATTTCGTGTTCACCTGCTCCTCTTCCTCCACACGGGAGAGAGGGAGCAGGGATTCGGTAGGAGATTCTGATTCTCCGCACACACGAACAGAAGCTAAGCGGAGGAGAATTTTTCTGCAAAAGTTGTCTTCTTTTTTCTTGCCCTTGCAAGCCACCGCAGGTGTCCCCAGGTGGGTACACCTCCTCGATTTCTCTCTTGCCTTTTTAATTCCATGTCCTGTTTCCTTTCGTGTTAGAATTCCGTGGTGTTTTCTTGGCCGGCTCAACGATATAGGTAGGTGCGGATCTTGGGGGTGTTTCTGCCTTTCTTGGGAGCTCCGTGTTCCTTCTCTGCTTCTGTTTCGTAGTTTTGGTCCCCAATTTTCTTCCCCCACCCATTTAGTTTATTTCCTGTGCTCCTTTGATAATCGTGTTGTTCTTCTACCGGGGTTTCTCGGGTTCTTGGCGAATTTCGAGTAAAGGTGCGACCTTTGCAGTTCTTCGCGAGCCGTCTGTCGAAATCCGTTTACTAATGTGTATATTTGAATAAAAGAACTTACCCTTTTTGCTGTCTGTTCGGTTCGGTGTGTAATTCGTGCGTGCAGTCAAATTTGTCCTTTACTCCTTTATCATCTTTAATTTCCATAAGTGACGCGAATTCCTCGATTTATTGTCGTTTATGTGCGGAATCATGCCTTCGTTTTGGGGCGCTCGTCAGGTGACGTTTAGGGACCGAGTTCTTGCAGATTGATTTGTTCGTTTCTCATTTTGTCGACCACGTTTATATCTGTATGGTGCGCAATTCACCATGCAGTTGAATCTTCTTCTTTCCTACCTTGTACGTTTCAATAAACAATGTGTGGGTTCAGTTCTTAGCTCTATGTAAAGACCAATGAATGTAGTCCACAAGAGTAGGTTTTTTTCCTTTTCCTTTTTCTCTGCTAATGATGGCCTCTCGTTCCCATCGAATCTGTTAACCCATGTGCTTAATGTGCTCCTGCAACTTGTCTATTTATTTATTTTTCTGTGCTCTTTTGTCTCACCATAAAATTTTCCCTGTTGGAGATTACAGGATGGGGTGTATGATTTTTAGGTTATAGTATTGCCATATTTGTGAAATGATATAGTGATTCAGCTTTGTAAAAGGCAGCATTGGCAAATGTATAATACATGCTTTTTATTGTATTTATAGAAATTATCCTATATAGAGCGACAGCCTCTATGTATTTGCTATGTGGTTATTTCGTTTCAGAAGAGACGTGAGCAACCATAGAGGACTAGGCAGCAGACTAGGTTACTAGAACTGTAAGGACTGGATGATAGTGTTGACATGCTTTAGTGTAAGGATAGTGAGATGATTTATAGGATATCATGCCAACATGTTCTTGGTACAATGCGATATCATGTTGTTGTGGCAGTATACAGAAAACGCTCTACAGAATTTTTAGGATTCATCCTTTAAAGTTATGTTCAAACACCACAATCCAATGAATTGGTTTGATCTTTTTGGTTAGGAGCAAGAAGGCACATTCTAATTTCTCATTAACATTTGGTTTTTATTATGTCTACTTTGCGATTCGTGTTTTCATTCAGAAGTGATTTTTGATGTTGCTGTTCCGCATATCTACCGTCACACATTCATGGATTTTATCAAAATGACTTCTTTCTTTTCTTTTTTAGGTTGTCCTAAGTTATTGGATTATTTGTTATTTGTTTACTAATTGGGCAGATGAAGTTATACATCATGATTATTTCTCTATGCAGATCCTGGCACGATTTTGAAACATTTTTCCGGCGTCAAAGTGCCCTCAGTGCCTGCTTTCAGTACAAGTATGAAATATCATTGACTCTGGAGCAATATTTTTATGGGAAAAGAAAGACTCCGTAAGCAGCCCTCTGTCCGTCTGATTGAATCCCTCAAAATGGAGAGGGTGAGGACTATCCTGACTCATAGATACCAATACCCGCATGAGCACTCAAGACATTTCATGATTGCTGTATTTGCTGGCTGGCTTTTCTTTATTTCATCGGATAACTTGCAAAACCTTATAATGAAGTTGGACAAGAATTTTAAATGGTGGTCCATGTATGCTTGTTTGATTGGTTTCTTCTATTTCTTCTCATCACCTTTTATTAGGAAGACTATCAAACCAAGCTATTCAAACTTTAGTCGTTGGTAAGCAATCTCTGGAGTCTGTGAACAGGTAGTTTAAGTAAAACAAGATGTATTGGTTCTCTGAATCTGTTTCCTGATGCAGGTATATTGCTTGGATATTCTTGGCAGCATTATACCACCTCCCCAGTTTTCAGTCAATGGGGTTGGATTTGAGGATGAATCTTTCCCTCTTCCTCACAATTTATATATCCTCTCTAATTTTCTTGATTGTCTTCCATGTTATATTTCTTGGCCTGTGGTATTTGGGTCTTGTTTCTCGCATGGCAGAGAAGAAGCCAGAGATGCTTACTATTATCCAAAACTGTGCAGTAAGTTTCTTGGTGTACAAGTGTCTCTCTTTTCACCTAATCTTCTTTAGCTACCTGTACTTTGTCTAAGATTTTGCATTTTGTGTCATATCGCAGGTTATAAGTATAGCTTGCTGCGTGTTTTACAGCCACTGTGGTAACAGGACTGTTTCAAGAGATAAATCTATTGACCGTAGAACTGCTAGCTGGATTGCATTCTCACTCTGGAAAAAACACAATGACAATACACTGATTTCAAAGCTGTTGCGTATGCATAAGTTTAAAGACCAGATTTGCACGTCTTGGTTTGCCCCAGTTGGCTCTGCTAGTGATTATCCTCTTCTCTCTAAATGGGCCATTTATGGAGAAGTTAGTACACTTCACCTTTTGTTTGTCTTTGGATATTTCTTCCTTTTGTTTTCTTGGTTTATTCTCATATCTTTTATGTTTGCTGCAGTTAACTTCCAATGGATCCGGACACTCCAATGACATTTCACCTGTCTACTCTTTGTGGGCTACATTCATTGGTCTTTACATAGCCAATTATGTCGTGGAGCGGTCAACTGGGTATGTCAACTGTCCGAACACATGCATCTGATAGTTCAGACTTATTGTTATGTATTATGACAATTTACGAGCCAACAAATAAGTTTGTGTTGTATCATCTTGAGGAAGGAACCTACGATAATGGAAAAGAAAAAGGAAAAGAAAATAGATTAGTCATGGTATCATGTAAGCAGAACAATACATATTTGAAGTTTCGACCTTCACGGTCCCTCCACAAAATGTCAATGATTATTTGTTGGAGAAACTTGGGAAATTATAAAAAGTGTTACATTCAGTTTATTATCTACACATGAATATTTTTTAGCAATATATCTGATTTTAGTGGAATAACATTGTGTGAGGGGGTAACAGGTTCTCAGGTTATTACTCCCTTAGGGTACTTGGGAGTTGGACATGGTGATATCACCTTATATGCTCTATTTACACATGTTCACATGCTGATATAATATAGGAAATAACTAAATAGGCAAAAACATTTTTACACAGTGTAATTGTAGAATGGTTGAAGAATAATATAAACTGGAAACATCCTTGGTTGGTTTAGTTTTGGACTCATTCCAGATATTTGTTTCCTTTGAGTTGATGTATAGATGGGCTCTAACTCATCCTTTGACAATTTCGGAGTATGAGAAACTGAAGAAACAGTTGAAACCAGATTTTGAGGACATGGTTCCTTGGTACTCTGGGTATGTCATTGGTCAATACATAAGTTCTTTTTATCCCACTTGATCTGGTAAAAATGGTTGACTAATTGTTGATATGTTCCGCAGAACATCAACTGATTTATTTAAAACTGTTTTCGACCTCATGGTATCAGTGACATTCTTTGTTGGTCGATTTGACATGCGTATGATGCAGGTACGTGACCTGTGATTTCAAGCTTGTTTTTAATTTGGTTTTGATGATTAGTTTCCTTCAGTTTTTGCTTGTCCCAGAATGCCCTTTTTTCCAGGGTTTGTTCTTGTGCACTATTTTGCTTGATAAGTAGCTAATGATTAAGTGATCTATGTACTGCGTTTCACATTGTGATTTATTTTTGCACTTTCTAGTTGAGTTTGTGGTTCTGTTAAGAAAACAATTGACATTTTTCTCCTAACCTCGACCAGGCTGCTATGAACAAAACTCCAGATGAATCTAAGAGCAGTGACCTTTTTTACGACCATCTTGATGGAAAAGACGAACTTTGGTTTGACTTCATTGCAGACACCGGCGATGGTGGCAACTCTACTTATGCTGTAGCACGATTACTTGCTCAACCTTCTTTAGTCATAAAATCGGATGATTCCAGGCTTATTTTCCCCCGTGGAGAACTACTACTTATTGGTGGAGACCTTGCGTATGTTGTAATCTTCGATTTGTACAATTTACTTTATCAGAAGGTTTCAGTTCACGTTGGCTAATTAATGACTAGTAAAAAATTGCTTGCGATATGCTTTGTTCTTCACAAGTTGACGTTCCATCTATTGATGATGTCTTTTTTTTTTTTTTGTGAGCTCACTAGTTTCCTTTTCATTGTTACTTATACTTGTTTTGGAGTTTTTCATGTTGATCAATTATGTCCTCCAAAATGATGGTGGTGGTTCCTTTTTCTCACAGATATCCAAATCCGTCCTCGTTTTCGTATGAGCGGCGTTTTTTCTGTCCTTTTGAGTATGCTCTCCAGCCTCCTGCTTGGTATAAGCCTGAACATATAGCACTGGAGAAACCTGAACTTCCCCTTGGAGTTTCTGAGCTCAGGCAATATCGTGGACCACAATGTTTTATGATTCCTGGAAACCATGGTAAGTTGGTAACTATTACTCTTCTGTAATCTTATGCCGTATCACGTTTATTTACCCTGTGTTCCTTGCCCATTTGCCAATGTATTAATTGTTATGCCAATGATGTATTTGCATGGGAAATGTCAAACATTATTTCCAATACATTATTGTGTATTGATGTATTAAAAAAAAGTGTGACATCTGCACTGTTTTGAGCAGATTGGTTTGATGGGCTGCACACGTTCATGAGGTATATCTGTCATAAGAGTTGGTTGGGTGGGTGGTTTCTACCTCAGAAGAGGAGTTATTTTGCATTGAAGCTTCCCAATGGGTGGTGGGTTTTTGGCCTTGACCAAGCTCTTCATGGTGACATTGACGTCTACCAGTTTAAGTTTTTTGCAGAGTTATGTCGACAGAAGGTAATTACATTCTCTCATCTGCAATGTGTCAGCAAATTGTTTTGTGGATTTGATGGTTCAATAGTAGTACACTAGTACATTACAAGTTTGATCAGTACTAGTAGAGCTTGTTATCTTAAGCAGAAAACAATGCACAATTTCGTTATTGCACATGAAGATTGCCACATGTGGATTTTCTTAGTGACTACTGTACTGACTAGTACTACTGGAAGTTATGCAGGTTGGAGAAAGTGATTCTGTGATTGTTATAACTCATGAACCAAATTGGCTTCTCGATTGGTACTGGGGTGATAGCACTGGAACAAATGTATCATATTTAATACGTGAGTACCTCAGGGGAAGATGCAAACTGCGGATGGCTGGGGACCTGCACCATTATATGCGTCATTCTTACATCGAGAGTAAAGAACCAGTTCATGTACAACACTTACTTGTAAATGGCTGTGGTGGAGCCTTTTTGCATCCAACACATGTCTTTGAGAACTTCAGGGAATTGTATGGGAACAAGTATGAAACAAAGGCTACTTATCCTTCTTATGACGATTCTAGCAGGGTAGGGTTGACTCCTTCATTTGTACCTTTCTTTTAGTTCATTACATAACAGCGCTTTATCTGTCATGTTAGTGGAACGGTTTTACTTATTGCCAATTGACTTTTACTCTTTGCTTATCCCTCCAGATTGCACTTGGTAATATTTTGAAGTTCCGAAGGAAAAATTGGCAATTTGATGTCATTGGTGGTTTTATATACTTTGTGTTGGTTTTCTCAATGTTTCCACAGGTGAGAGACTAGATGATATTTCTGTTTATGAACTCTATAGTTCTTGGGAAATTATTGTCCTTCTTTGGTTAAGGTGAAGACTTGAGGCTTAAAAAAGATTTTCTGGTTTTCACATTAAAAAATGCTGAATTACAAAGTTCGTGGAAATTGGAATGATTGTCCTCCAATGGAGTAACTGACTATATATATTTGCCACTGATGGTTTCTTTCTTGTTGGTGATACAAGTTCATCTATGGTTATGCCGAGCTACTTAGCATCGACATTGAACATGACATACATATGTTCTCCAGAATATTTTAGGAATGTTTGATATCCTTTGTATGGTTATCTATTTTGTAATGTTACATAATTAAGATTCAAGAAAATCAGTGGGTTTTATTCATAGGATCAGATCATTCCGACTTAAACATATTTTCAGACTTCATGAACACATATTGTCCAGTAGGGTTTGTACATTTTAGGACAATGTTGTCTATAAGTAGTTCTCTTTGTACGAGTCAATTCTGCTCCATCAAATTCTATGAACCAACAATTGGAGCTAAAATTATGCTCATCCAGATGATGAACGTACTTGAACCATATAATGAAAACTAAAGAGGCAAGGGACTACATTATCAACTTGTGGATATTAGAGCAGTGCTAAAAGTTTCTTAATTACTATCTTTTGTGGCCTGACATAAGTATGATGTACTGTTCAGTGTGACTCGTTTCGTATCTTACATGAAGACTCCTGGACTGGCCGTGTCAATAGTTTCTTCATTGCAATGTGGAATGCTGTTTTTGAGATTCTGGAGCGGTCCTATGTATCCCTAGCTGGTGTTGTCACTCTATTGATGGTATCATTTTCTTTGTGCCTGAAACTGTCACGTAGAAGACGTGCTTTGCTTGGTTTTCTTCATGCTGCTGCTCATCTAACTTCGGCGGTGCTACTGATGCTGCTTATGGAATTGGGTATTGAGATATGCATCCGCAACCATCTATTAGCAACATCAGGTTTGTGTTTTGTATTTCCTTTGCACGCATCATTGCTTGATATATCATGTTAATGTTTTGTCATCTTGAATCCTTACATGTTATATCCCTGCATTCTCATTTGGTTTAAGAAGGTAGTGCACCAGTTTCACCACATTTTTCCATAGCGGTCAGATTCTAAATGTTGCAGTTCCATAATGGTTGATAATTAATGTTCATTTATTTGGTCACGAATCTACTTCTTTCCTGAGAACTTCGAGTATAAATTTAATTATCACAAGTGTAAGGATTGTCATCCTGAAATGGACTGCTTACAAAAAAAGAGCCACATGATAGTAATTGCCAATTGTTTTTCATCATCTCTCCTGTATGCTCCAAGGATTGTGTACTAGTTTATGACAGCTGCACATTCTTGAGTTGGCACCTCATATGCTGTTATCTGTTGACAAACGTTTATCTCGAGACATTGTACCCACTGCTGTTTTCCATGTCTTGGCAATTTAATGCCTGAATGTTCATTTTCCACTCTTCTCATCTTCATCCACAATGTAAAAAATATGTTGGATTAATGAATCTCAGGCTATCATACCCTCTACGAGTGGTACCGCAAGGTGGAAAGTGAGCATTTTCCTGATCCCACGGGCCTTCGCGCTCGTCTGGAACAATGGACTTTTGGGCTTTATCCTGCCTGTATCAAGTACCTTATGTCTGCATTCGACATCCCAGAGGTTATCCTTCATACCATACGAAGATCACTCTTTCTGATGGACCGTACCATCTTCCACTGTGTCATATATATTCTCTCTTTCAGGTCATGGCAGTAACTAGAGGCACAATCTGCAGAAAAGGAATTGAGTCGCTTCCTCGGGGAGGTGCCATCATCTACTATGTTTGTGTCTTCCTGTATTTTTGGGTCTTGTCGACACCTGTTGTATCACTGGTGTTCGGGAGCTACTTATACATATGCATAAACTGGTTTCATATTCATTTCGATGAGGCCTTTTCCTCCCTGCGCATAGCAAACTATAAGGCATTTACACGGTTCCACATCAAGAAAAATGGAGACCTTGAGGTCTTCACCCTGGCCGTGGACAAGGTAAGCAGCCTGCTCTCTTAATCTCTGTAAACTTGATTTAGCAACACATCATTATGGTCGTGTACACTCTTCTACATCTATCATGTATCTTAAGCAGGCCTGGTATGCTATTTTCCATGCTTATCTTTCCTTGTCTGTGACGCTTTGTTGTTGTAATGTGTGTCACATATGTTGGCAATAACCAGGTTCCAAAAGAATGGATGCTGGATCCAGACTGGGATATGGAGCCCAAGGAGCCATTCCAGATGAGCTACAGCAGGAAGTTCCCGAGCAAATGGCAAGCCGCCTCTGGGTTGGACCCAACCAATGCGGTGCGGGTTGTCGACCAGTTCGTCATCCCACGGACAGCCGCAGACCCTGCCACCCCAGACTTTGTTAGGTGATGCACTTGTACAGTGTAACTATCTTGCTCTATCACCTTGGAAAAACTGTACAGTAACATACGATGTCTTCTGACATAGCATAGAATAACGTAGAAAGAATAGGAAAAGGAAGGGGAAATCAGCACGAGGATGGATGCTATAGATCTGTTGTGAAATGAAACACTGATGGTTTTAATGCAGTGGTGATCTGATAGCAATTTGTTCTGTGAGTCTGTCAACCTTATGTTTTTGAACTGATCTATATCGTTACAGTTCATTGTATGATAGCTGATGTGTCTGCTCAGCAATCATGACTGAACCTGTGTGAACTGCAAGCCTGCAACGTCAATGAACGTAGGATGCAGTATTTGGTATCAGGTGTTGGTCTTGAGTCTTGACTATGGTGATCACCAAAGGAGTGTTTGGTTCATTGAATCATATGATTCTGTACGCGTTTGGTTGAAGGGATAGAACTAGGTGTGAAAACGGATCGGATACAAACGGATATTGGTTCTATCATATTTGTTTTCATAATTTTTCCCCCAGATGTGGATACGAATACAAATACGGATGTGAATAATATCGAATATGAATCGAAACGAATACGGTCACAGATATTTTTCGAAACATGAAAACCCCTTAAATTGTATGTTATAAATTAACAAAAATATATAACTAGTTTGGTTGATGCTTTCAGTTCTAAAAATAGAGGAGGAAACGAAATATTGGTGGTCACTGATGCTACAGATGGTCATATTGGTGATCACTTTGGCACTGATTAGCTCTGACACTTCATGCTTGGCAACGTGGAATAGCATGCATAGGACTATAGGACTACCTAACTACCAGTTAATTTGGGAAGGATTTTCAAAGCAACAGGGAGCCGGCGGGGCGGGCGAGATGGCCGGCGGAGGTCGGTGAGGTGGCCGGCGGTGAGGCGAGGGCGGCCTGAAGCTGTGGTAGAGGCATGCGGTGGCGTAGGCGACAGTGGCGTGCAGCGAAGGTGGCGGTGGCGACTCGCGCGATGGAGGCGACGACCTTTTATCTAGATGACCTACATGAGCCAATCCCCGAGTCGTCGATCTAATCGTGTCCGGATCGGCATGGCACGACCCATGAGCTCAGAGTGCCGTGTTTGGGTTAGCGGCCGAGCCCACGAGCTAGCATGATACGACCTGTTTAGCTATCGGGCCGTACCTAAACGGTCTGTGCCGTGCCATGCCGCCCATTTGTCCATCTCTATCGTTGAATATTTGTTATTTGGATGTCTTTGGAATTGGAATTGGAATTGAAACCCGTTTCCAGCCGAATTGGAGTATATCAAAAAGAGTTCTCCCGCAATTCAGATCTCTAACCCTCCGATTTGGGGTGAAATTGGATGTTCACTTCTTGTCCACTCGAACAAATCAGTTTTACCATCACCAACCCTTCCTTCCTCCACTCCGGCAGTAAATTCCAGCGATCCCCCACCGTCGCCAACGAGATCCATCCACCCGTCGCTGCCGGCGAGCTCCAATTGACCGCCAACCGTCGCCACCGAGCTCCGTCAACCAAAGTCGTTGCTAACTTCCCCACCTTCCTATGCCTCCTTCCCCAACATCGGTGACTACCAACCACCACCGCCGCTGCTAGCAAGCTCCTTCCTCCACAACTGTTGTCAAGCTCCCCTTCCCACTGCTCACTGCTCTGGATCTAGCGTGCCACCATGAATGGAATCCAGATCTTGTGCAGCTCGTCTTCCTCAACTCCAGTGGCCGTCGACATTGCGCCGCCGCTTGTGGTTCCCCGGCGACCACGCCGCCAGCGAGTGCCCTCATTGCCCGTCGTCGACGTTGTCCTTGAATTCGGTCGATGTTGTCGCCACCTCGAGTTGTGGAGGAGTTGTGAGCAATGGACTATGATGCGCCAGGCTGGGCAGTGGGCTGTTCCGCTCAGGTTGAAATTCCAGATATCGGGCTTCCTCTCCGATCCGAAATTTATCCGAGACAATTCGAATTTGTTTTCGTTCGGATCGGTCGAAAACTATTTGATCTGTTTTCATCCTCAGATAGAACCAATCCATCCCAGATGAGATGATTCAACTTTATAGAATATTTTTTGGAGATGCTGTATCAACTCATTCCAAAAAATTGGATGAACCATGCTGTCCTGGTTGCACTCGCTCACGTGGCTTCGCTGGCCGCTGGTTTTCGGATGGTCCGATCGAAGCCAGGTAACGTTCGAACCGTCCGAACAATTTTGCCCACTCAAAATTCATTTGACTTCAAAAATTCATATCTAATTCAACTCAACTCCAAATCAAGTGAAATCAATTTTGATATTATTTTTTTATTTTAAATAGGTTTCAAACTTGTATCTGCCCAGAAAATATAGTTTTTGGAAATTGATCCTTAACCGAATTATTTTCACACTAAAAATGCTTTTAACTTTGAAAATTCATAGAAAATATTTCTGACTTCAGAAACATAAAACATTTTTTAGTGTGAAAATAATTTTGTAAAGGATCAATTTCCAAAAACTATATTTTCTGGGCTAGAGACAAGTTTGAAATCTATTTTAAAATAAAGTTCATTCAAAATGAAAAATATCAAAATTGGTTTCACTTGATTTGGAGTTGAGTTGAATTAGATATGAATTTTTGAAGTCAAATGAATTTTGAGTGGATAAATTAATGTTCGGACAGTCTAATCGGCCCAAAAGTGATGTTTGGACGATCCAAACGTTACCAGGATAAATGTTTTAACTTCAAACCTCTCAAGTTTGGTCGGGCTAAAAAAATAGCAAATAAATTTCTAAAATTATATAAATTTTCAGATGTGTTCCTGGGATGATCTAGTAGTCTAGTACTCAGATAAAATTTCTAACCTTGTTTTTGAAGATTTATTCTTCTTATTTTAATTCATTAACAGTAAAGGTTTCTAAACTTGGTTTGAATTTTTATTATAGTATTTAAATAAATTATTTCTCAGAGATGATCACATGTTTTTATTTATGTTTTCTTTCGGGAGTTTCTTTTTGAGTTGTAATGTTTAATTAAGATTTTTCAAGTGCAAAATGGTACAAATACTTCAAAAACAATATGCATGCTCATGAGATGTATAAAAATTCTATTTATTAAAATAGAGATATGACAAAATTGTTCTACTGAGATAGGACCATTAAATTTATGGCAATCCAAATATCACCTTATTCATCAAACCAAACATCATCTTGAACATGCAGGACTATCCTATCTCACCAACCAAACAAAATCATGTATATCTTATCCCACGAATCAAATATCATACTTGTATCATCTCATCCAAGATCATCCCATCCACCCTGTACCATCACATTTCATTCACTCTGGTTCATCCAACCAACCAAACGCACCCTAAGTTTGGCCCGTTGATCACACTTGCATTGCCTTTGTAATACACGAAGCAATACAGTGCATGGGACTGCATGAACAAGGAATAAGTCACCTTAATCTCATCATCCACATCTTGCGCAATAACTCGAGTCCCAGGCACAAAACTGCAGAAAGAAATACCAGGATCTTTTGTTACTGAACAGCATGTATACATGACTGACATGCATGAATTATGAATAGCACACAACTGACACAAGATATAAGACGAGAAGCATAAAAGACTTTTTGTTACTAAACGGGAACAATATTCCATGGTTAATACGAAGTACGAACTATCGTGCCTCTTACAGACATGTAGTACCATCAAATCGCCTTTGGCGATGCATAAAGAGACCTATGATGATAAGTTCTAAGAAGAGTGCAAACTGATTCCCTATCGAGTCAGTATCATTTCCCTCCAAAAACACAAAATATAATGAAAGATAGTTGTCCTTGTATACACTACCAGACACTAATTGCTACTACTGTAACAGCTTCAGTCTTGTACTGGTATGCTCCAATTGGGATGGCGAGGCTTCTTCTGCTCCAGCTGCTCCAGTAGTAATAATGCTACTGCTATCAATTGCCCCTAGGTTTGGTGTTCCCATCAGAGTTCATCACCATGTTTACTTTCCTGTCTTCAACACAGATGCTTGATCTAGCCTCTTCAGAGTTGTTGGGACTTCCACTTGTGAGCTTGCCTAGTGCTTGCAACAATGATGAACCAAGAATTCCTTTCAGTTTTGACTCGTCCATTCTATCCAAATCTGCAACATTCAAATCAAGTGAAACCTTCTCTGCAGTTATGCCATTGTCCAAGGATGGATCCTGTTTACTGATTACCCCCATCGCATTTGAGCAGTTTGGCTTGTTCGTGTTTACTTCACAAGGTTTCTCTGTTTGTATCTTGATAACAACAGCAGGACACAATACAACGCTACCATCCTCCTTTACTAGATCACTGTCCACGGTTGCAGGTCTGTTTAGGTCAATATTCAACTTGTTCCCACCAACTTCGACATGCCTATGTCTCCTGTCCTCTACGCCATTCCCTTGTAGCTCTTTACCAAAACTAGCAGCGTTGTTATCTTCTCCAAAGGAAGGGCGCACAAGCTTTCTTCTCTTCACTTTCCCACTAATCTCCTTACCTAAATTTGCATCCAATTTCCCCGCTTCGCTGCGTCTCTTGAAGTTCAAGAAGGGAGGCTCTGTGCTTTCTTCTCCTAATAGGCTTGGCAGGTTCAGCTCGGCAAGAGGACAGGGTCTGTCCATGACCTGCTCACCAACCAACGGTCTACCAACATCATCTGTAAGTGTTCTATTCTCGCTACTCCATTGTTTTGTTCTCTGAGAAAGTGATTGAAGCAATTGATTGAGCGAAGGGCCAGTAATTTCTTCAGAAGGTGGTTGCTGGTTCAGTGATAAGCGAGAAAACACACTTCTTTGTCGACGCTGACCAGGAACTATTGTGTTGCTTTCAGCTCCTATATCATGATTTGTATGTAGTTGTTCTGACATGTAGGCTCTAGAATCATTTCCATGACCTGATGAGCCTGAAGCATTACAATTAAAACCATGTTTCCACTTATCATTCTCAAAGTCTTCATCACAATGAGGGATTGAGATGTAATCAGTAGAACTTTCTGTCTGCTGACCAATTGCTGATACTACAGGAGCTTCAGGGTATATGGGAATACCTTGTTGACTTAATTTTGGAGGTGTTAGGGATTTTCCTTTTCTTAAATACTGATGCTCAGATGCAAAAATGTCTTCATGTGGACCAAAACGGCATTGGTTGCAGTGGATATCATAATGGTCCTTCCAGTTAGCATTGCCTTGTGGATTTGCCAGAGAAAAATGAGGATATGAAGGGGCATACGGAGTATAAGTAGAACTCACGTAATTTCTGTCTCTACCAGTTGGATCCTGAGTTATATATTGAGGAGACAGCAAACTACTGCGTACATAGCCAAGAGATGATGAATATGACTGATTTGCAGACAACCTAACTCCATCAGTTGGGTCCCGAGTCATGCATCCAGAAGACAAGCTATTGTGCGGATAATCATGAGGTAATGGTTATGACTGATTTGCAGACAACCTAACTCCATCAGTTGGGTCCCGAGTCATGCATCCAGAAGACAGGCTATTGTGCGGATAATCATGAGGTAATGGATATGACCGGTTTGCAACCAACTGATCTCGGTGGTTTCTAGTTGTTTGAGAGCAAGGGGAGGATACTTGAGTTGAAATACCATCTACTGTTGAAGCATCTTGGAAAAGTTCATTACTATGATAAGGTAATTCTATTTGGCCATGATGGCTACTGCGGATGGGAGCAATTTGGACTCCAAAAAGTTTAGTTCCCAAGGGCATTGACACATTTGGCTGTGTCTCAACCCTAAGTGGTACAATTGGGTGCATGCTTGTATGAGCAGAGTAATTTGTTTCAACTGTTGAAACCTTGGGAGTACTCGAGGACATCAGAATGTGCGATTGATCAGCAGAAACGGGAGAAATATTTGGAGTCAAGCTCCTTTTGTTTGGTGTCCCTTTACTGGACTGCTCTTTTTCCAAATTAGCACTTTTTGAATAATTGCAAATAGGATGCTCTACCCTCTTCTCATCAAACAACCCATATAGCCAGACAACCTGCAAGTAAAAAATAAATTTGCATAATCATAGCCGTGCAATCAGAAGGTTCATGAAGTTCAACCATCAAGTTTTGTAGTAAAGCAAACCTGCTGGTAGGAAAGATCGAAGTAGAACTTTTTTGGCATATAGTAGTTTTCCTCTATAGCAAGAGAAAACTCATCTTCTGTGAGTGGTCGGCACTTCCAAACAATTTTGAAGCAAACCTAGGGGAAAATGACAGCTCAAAAACCGAATGAATAATTTTGATCATAGTAGTTAGCTAGTTATATTCAGTAAGTGACACTCAAATACAAGAAAAGGAACAGTTTCCTAGAACCAACTCATATAGACAGTTCACCATACCCTTCTTCACCATGTCATTCTGTAAGTGATTGGCTAGTAGTAAATGCGGTTTCTCGACAAAGAATTGTTCACATTTCAAGTGTACATACAGTGAAAACTGTAAAGTAACCATCAAAACTACAAAGGCATTTAAACCTAATCCATTTTATGTTATACTTTTTTTTAAGAATTGTCATAGGCGGCTAAAGAAACCACCCAATGAGAGAACATAATCACACAAAACATAATCCATTTTATGCCAATATTCTTTGCATGCTAATTTTTTTGTTGGACATGTTTATATGCTAAATTTGATAATTTCACCTTACACAATCAATTACTGCCATTCATCAAGGAAGGCTTAGTCAGAGCTACATTACTTGTTAGCTGATCTAATGTGTCAAAGTCAAATACATATGCGGCCAACTTTTGTGTTCTCTATTCTTGTGCCCAGACTGTATGCCATGCACTACAATGTGTGAAAGGACCATTACAATTTCAACTTTCAAGATAACACAAGACTAACCCAAGACATATAGTATTGAGGATTCAGTTCTAAATTCTAGCATGGCTTATTAAAATCACTACTTCCTCAGGTTTTCTAAGCCCAAGGAGTTGATTCAGGCATATATGTTAGCTGCAGATTACCTGTGCAGGATATGAGCGCCAAATTGACTGAAATGCGGATCTGTTAATATTCAGTCCACCATCAGAGGTAGCCTCAAAGACCCCATAAAGTTTACGCTCAGTATGATCAAAGAGAAACAAGGGCATCCCTTCTTTGACATTGTTCACAAAGGGTTCATACTCTAAGGGAAGTCCAAAAATGTTGAGGCGAAAGCACTGCTCCCTTGACTCGGTGTTGGACATGAAGATAGCGCCTGCCATGGCAGCGTCTTGTCTAAAGGAAAGTGTAGGTACATTGCGCCTCATTCCGACCTTGTACATGCACAGGTGAAATCAATTAGAAACAACTCTGTCCTTTACATAAATTTTGTTATAGTGCGTAGATGGATTCATATATACAGCGTATGATAGACAACTGTACGCTACAACGTGCGATTCTTACGCTGTTTGTCAAACAGAGAATTTGCAGGCAGGTTAAAAACAATTGTGATGTTATATCAAATGAAGTCAAAATCCAGTTAATGCCCCGATAGAAGGAAAGTGCAGAAGGAAGAAGATGCTACTATTGGTTAAATCGTTAAAGTGTAACATTAAAGTGATAAGGACCTCAGATGTTAAAAGGAGCAGTTTAGTATTGTACTAAAGTAGACAAAAAGAAAAGAATAATCGTAATTCAACAGAAGTCCTAAAGAAACAGATTGATTCATTCATGACAAACAAAGGAACAAACTAGTAAAGCCATGGATAGTACATTGCCTAAGTAGTTGGATAGTAGTTGGATAAGTGTATTCAGTAAGAGTTGTGCGGAATGCCCACCAATAATATATGACCACTTACTAGAATTGCATGCATCACATGAATAAACTCAATCATCTAGTAAGATAGATATATTTTAGTAAAGATCCCCAGAGCAGTACAGAGCGACAAACCCTAATCGCGGGGAGCATGACATAGAATCACCTCCCAGTTGATAATCATCAACTTTTTTATTAAAAAAAAAAGAAAAAGAAAATTGGGATACCCAAAAAAGAAGATGGAGTTGATAATTACCAACCAATTTTTTTTTTTTTTAAAGGAAGCTCAAAAAAGAAGATGGCAATGATGAATTTGCACAATGTTAGGTCATGTTAGGATGATTGACGAAAACGGCGGCGGTTAAACTAAGCAGTAAAACGAAAGAAAAAGAATAAGAAAGTGACCGTATTTGACGAGGCGAAAACCCCAGTTGGTGAAGTAGCACAAGAGCACTAGTAGTACTAGGGAGGGAGGGAATGCAATGCCATGATGAAGTAGCAAGGGAAGGGAAGGGAAGGGGAGGAGGGTAATACGTGCAAGAAATACTGATCGCGCGATGGATGGGAGAGTGGAGCGGAGCAGGAGGAAGAGCCCGGTGGAAGATGAGGCGGCGGCTCGCTCGTCGGCTATTTTCTGTTGGTTTCTTGATCTCCCCTTATCAGTGCGGTAGCACAAAAGCGAGGAAGAAGGAAAGCGAGGGCGCTGACGGATTGCAGATGGATTCCGTTCCGTGGTTGATGGCAATTCGCAACTGCTGCTGATTTGTTTCTTGATCCGCGTGCGCGTGCGTACTCCTACTCTTCGAGTCTCTTCGATTACAGGTCGTATTCGACGACTCGGCTCTCCTCGACACGTCTCTCTCTCTCTCTCTCTCTCTCTCTCTCAAATAAAATGGAAATCGGGTCAGCGCAAAGCGCACCTGACCTTGCCACCGTCTCTATCTAACGAAATAGGAATAATTTCTTGGGCTCTGTTTGGTACATCTTCAACTTTTAACTTTTCGTTTGAATCTGGTGAAGCTGTACCAAACACTCCGTTTCTCAAAACTTGTGATTCTGCTTCTTACGAAGAGCTGTCTCGAAAATGAACTAAGGCTCTGTTTGGTATAGCTTCTACTCCCAGCTTCTCAATCGATTCTCGTGGAGCTATACCAAACACCCTGATTCTCAAAACCACCCGATTCTGATTATCGCGGAGAGCTATCTCAAAAATGAACTAGCGACGAGAAGCAGCTTTTCCGTGGATTCTCGTGGGAAGCTAATTTGGTAAAAGCAAAATACCCTTTGAAGTTGAGTCTATTTACCCGCAAATGCCATTGACTTACCCTCCCACCCGATCGCGAGTAGCCCCCCGTGCCCGTACCCCTTCGCGTTTCATCTTCTGCTCTCTCACGACCGAGGCAATTTCGCCCGCCGGACCTCCACTGCGCCGCCACCGGACCCCGAGGGCACCCCCACCGGACCTCCACTGCGCGCCGCCGTCGGACCCCGAGGGCACCCCCGCTAGACCTTGACTACACCGCTTTGAGGCAGTGCCTGAGCAAAATTTCTTCCATCGGGGTGATGGTGGTGGTGGCGAAGGCGGCGGCGACGGCGGCTGGGGTATCTCCGATGATAACGGTCGGGTGGTGGAGCAGCACCGCAAGAACTACGGATCCGATCCCAGCACAAGTATGTCCCCCGCCCACTCCATTCTCTAAGAATCCCACCCAAAATTCCGCCTAGGTTGTTGGTGATGGACTACTCCTATGCTCAGATCTCGGGCTCTCGGATGCGTAGGGTATTGTGGTGGATTAAGTTGAAATGCAATTTACTCTACCCTTATAATCTCGTGGAACGAGTCTGCTTAGCAAAATATGAAATCGATGGTACTGTTGATGCACGTAGGCATTGTTATTTTGTAATTTAGATCCAAACGAAAGGCATTGCACAACAGTTCTCAGAACAATGTCCACTCTCTAGTGATTCTTGTCAAGATCTTGCGGTTTCGTATGAGTGGCTGCACTTTGCAAGTAAAGAAGAGTATGCAGAAGTGTATTGTGCTGCTTCCATCGTATCGAAATTACATGCATATACTCCATGTTCTAAATACTATGTAAAGAGTTATGCTTTACTATATTCATTGTCGCATTATGTCCTCACTTTACTATTAAAAGAGCTCCTTACCCCTTTGGTGAGTTTTATGACAAACTAAATGCTTGATGTTTCTCGAATGTGGGTGCCAAACCATGCTAGCAGATCACTTCAGCTTGTTTTGATGAATTTGGAAAAAAGTTGATAGTACTGATACTCTTAAGATAGCATGCAACTGTACAATATATTTTCTTGTATTTGATCCAAAATCATTTCTTCTCGCTGTTTTAGTCATTCCTCTATCAAATAGATTTGCCTCTTCAATTATCTGAACATAGCTCCTGCTTTCTACATTCTGCAGACGCGACATTATTGGAGCAGTCTCATGGGGCTTGTTGTGTTGTTTTCTGATAATATTCTCGTACATGACGCTATACTTCAGGCACTTTTGGCTATCCGCTGTTATTATCTCCATTGGTATTCTTCTTCCTGTCGGCCTGTATATTTTGAGGCAGAGAAAACTGGCTAAGATCTTGCAAGTTCTGGCTATCCGCTGTTATTATCTCCATTGGTTCCGTGATGACCTTGCAAATGCAATTGCTCAATTGTTATCACTCATTTAGCATTCAAATACTTGTATGTAATGCTATTATCATTTGAACACTTATATGATATAAATGCAATATTTGTCCAGCTTCATCTATCGCAGCGTGAACAATACAAAATTTGCTTATACGCAATTAATGGTTGTGCGTCAATTCGTTATTTGCCAACAGTTGTACTCTATCATGAAGTGTATAAATGCAATGTAACCTGACATTGTGTACAAACAAATTTGGGGGAAAATTCTATAATTTGTGTACAAATACATAGGAGAAAGACAAAAATACAATTGAAGTATTACAACTAAGGGTAACATGGTCTGTTTGCCTCTAATTCTCCCTCATATGGTTTTTAGAGCCAACCTACCAGCCAAACGCTTTTAATAGACAGCTCCAAATTCTCAGAGAAGTGGATTCTCAGAGAATCAGGAGTAGAATCTGAAAAATAAGAATCTGGAGCTATACCAAATAGGGCCTAAGAAAGAGAAACGGTCTTTCTATAGATTCTCGTGAGAATTCAACTTTATAGAAGCGAAAATACCCTTAAAGTTGCTGATAATTACCCGCAATTGCCATTCACTTACCCCTCGCTCTCTCCCAGTCTCCCTCCCGTTCTCATCCCCTTCCTCTCATCCCCATGTCTCTTCTCTCTCTCTCTCTCATTAAGACCGGTGTGGCCACCGGCCGATGCGGACCCGCGACGCCTCCCCTCGATCTAGCGGTGGCCACGGCAAGGAGGACCGCTAGATCTGACGGTGGCGCAGCTACCTCCGGATCTGGAAGTGGCAGTTGGCACGCCGAGTAGCTGACGCCTTCCCCCTTGTCGCCGTCGCCACCACCAACACCACCGCTACCCCCGTCGCCGCCGCCTCGTCCGTAGCCACCAAACCCCGCCTTGTAATCTCGCTCTCCTCTTTGACAATACTCTAATCACCTCGCATGCGCGACGACCGCTCTCTCGCAGAGCTCGCTTCATCCATCTTGAGCACATCGTGTTCGATGAAATGCCTAGCAAGGTAAAGGTCTCACCTTCTTGCTTTTTGCTGCCTGTCTGTCTGTTACCACCCTACTGTAGGTGTGCCTATCTCGGATCACCTTGCCTTTGATCATGATACGTGAATTGTTTGAAATTGAATATACGTGTTTCGATAATGAAACTAACGGTTTTCTAATCATGGCTTCAATTTTTCGGTGCTGCAAACTAACAATGCTGTGAATTCCTTTCCTCGTAGCCTGAACTAGTTGGCATTGCTCTATAGATTTATTTTTTGCTTCTCAATGGAGTGTTATATGCTCTAATATACAAGTGGGTGGCATCTAAGGAACAAGGCGGCGGCACCGGAAGGAAAGGGGTTGGATTGGAGGGGAGCACGACCAAGAAGGAGGCCAGGGGAACTTACCGGTGTAGTCGGAGCGGGCGGAGGGGCACCGAGTCAGGCCGACGGCGAGAGCCTCCTGCAACGCGACGGCCTCGACGTGGGGGTGGCGGAGGAGCGGTGGAGAACGCAAGCCGAAGGTTGGGGAAGTACGGAAGAGCCAAGGCGGTGCTCCCGAAGCGAGGAGTTGACCGGAAGATCACTGAGCGAAGAGTATTGGTCGCGGCGGTGCTTCAACCGAGCTCGAGGAAGAAGGCGCTACGGCGAGCTCCGGTGAGTGGAGGCCGCAATTGATGGAGGGCTATCGCTTGGGGCGGTTGGGGACACGTTTTGACGCGCTCTGATGGTGGAGGGAGTCGCCGGCGCGGCCAAAACGAAGGAGTGGTGGCTCGGCGGCCGAGCGGGCGCGTTGGAGCGGGGAAGCAAAAGGGAGGAGGAGGAGGAGGTCAGAGGAAGGAGCTCCTGTGCGCGGCTTACGTACGGCTCGGCGATGCATTCTGCGAGCAGCAACGGCATGGGTGAGGTGCGACGTGGCGCGCATGCAAGGGGGCGGTGGCTTGGCCTGGCGCCAGTGGCAGGGGAGCAGGTGCGCTCGGTTGACTGAGGAAGAAGGGAGAGAGGGCGCTGGTGGTTTGGTTCGACTGCACCTGGGTCCGGCGGCCGGAGGAACAGTAGGAAGGGAGAGAGAAAGAATAGGGCAAATAATTTTGGAAAAAGAAAGGAATGGAAAAAAAATCAGAATCTTATCTAAATTCTGATATTTGCTTTAAGAAAATAGAAAAGATCAGATATTTGCTAAAGGATTTTAATTGGGCTTTTGAACATTTAGTATTTAGGTTTTAAGTTTTATGTTTTTTAACTTTTAGGGTTTACGTTTCAAGCCATATTTAAAAGGTCATGCCTTAAGTTTATTTTGCTTTCGCAATTTACGTTTCTAGGGTTTCGTTTTTAGGGTTTACGAATTTTGGGTTTCTATTGTACAATACTTGTGCTAACAAAAAGAAAATATAGAACAAATAACTCTCGAAAATGCAATCAAGACAAAAAATAAAATAACACGCAAAAGTTTTAGAAATTCCGTATTTTTTTCTAGGGACTGTCTATTCACAAGATGACTAAAATTTTCTTAAACATAAATCACTTGTTATGACCATTGAATCAGTATCTAATCATATGACACATTAATCTCTACGCAAATCTAATGATCACAATAAATGATTTTAATTTAAGAAAATTTCAGGCGATTTAAAACTAGGACGACTATTTTTCTTATGACACTTTTGGGATGTTACACTATTTACGGAAACGAATGGCGTATGCGACGGGCAGAGCACTAGCCCACTAACGCCAACACGACCGCGTGAGAATGGATGCATGGGGGAGCAAACCGAAAGAAATTGCATAGCACTCCGTAGGACTAGCAACTGGCGTGCCTTTCATTGCCTAACTGTATTGTGCCAACACAACCGCTAGGCGTTTCTTTTATCTTTTTATAAGTTGATTTTCATGTTCGACGGAATGCGAATTTGCCCGCTCGTATCTGAGCCAAACAAGCATCTCCATCGAGTCCTTTGTATACCTGGCTTAATCAGATACCTGATTTCCTGTTGTCTTGTTTGTTTACTCCTGATTAATCAACGAAAGACATGTCGATGCTCCAGCCTTAACGCTAGTTGCTAGATCTGCTCTTGTTCATGTCTGCATTTACGCTTTTCTTTCTTCAGGAATTTTTGTTTGCGTATTCCCCTTTTAATTTTTCTCAGGAATTTGAGTTAGGTTCTGTTGAAGATTTGCCAAGGTCTAACTGAACGCATCGGCAAAAGGCATTTGCCAAGTTGCACACGATGGAGTAGCGCAGCATCATCAACCAAAGATTCCTCCAGAAAAAACAAAAACATAACACGGATGGTGTTTGATGATGCACTTTGGTATCGACCAACGGGTCATTGTCGTGCATGAACATATTAAAGTGGAAGGCTCAAAAATAGATTGGCTTCTTAAACATAGATTGATTCAAATAACGGTTTAGTCATCATATCTTCTATGTTACAAATTTTGCAGATTTAAAATATTCCACCTAGCACTAATATAAAGAAAGAAGATAAACAGCCAATCTTTGAATGATATACACCTCCATGGGCATTTTGCTGACTTGTTTACAGTTGAAACCAACAAGGCATAACAGCCAATCTTCCATGAGTCTATCCATTACCATAACCAGTAGTCTGATTCTTAGCTCAACTCATTCAATCATGCAGACCAGGACCAAATGACCCAGAGTCACAGAACATTCTTCACTGAAAGTATTAGAATAGCTCAAATCTGCTCCTCACTAAAAAAACACTCAACTCTAAGCATTTTGATTTATTTGTAATGGTGGGATGCCAGGAATTTGAGGAATGGGGGACTTTTTCTTCTTTATCTTGTCGAACATCATAGCTTGGGTCATGAGAATTAGTCCTGCAATAGAGGCAGAGTTCTGAAGCACACATCTTGCAACCCTGCATGGATCTACCACCCCAGCATCAACAAGATCTTCAAACTTGTCAGTCATTGCGTTGTACCCAACCCGCCATTCACTGGCAAGAAGCTTCTCTACAACAGCTGAACCTTCAGCCCCAGCATTGTGAGCTATAGTCATAGCAGGGACGAGAAGTGCCTATAGCAACATTCGGCAAGACTTCAGTGTGAGAAATGTTATGCAAGTATGCAACTGATGTAAGTATTTTGACAGCAACAAAATAAGCACAAATCTTTTGAGAATGCTCTGATGCTTCTTAGTGAACAGCATGAAAAAGTGCATCTTTATGCTGGTTAGTCACTACAAGGAATTATTATACTGTTTGTCTAACTTATGTGATGCTTAGGTTCATATAAGTAATGGCGGTACCCTTAGGTCATCCTTCAAACTTGTGAATACAATGATTCGGCAACAGGACATGTGCAACGAAGTGACGAGTGTCAGCAAATGGAGATACCAACCTTCCCAACTATATTTACACCAATCTTCTCTTCTGGGTCATCAACAAGATCCAAGATACTCGGAATATGCTTTGATAACTGAACATATATCACACCACCGCCTGGAGCTAGGCCTTCGCTAATAGCTGCAAAAGTTGCATTCTTTGCATCCTCCACTCTCAGTTTCCTATCCTCTAGTTCAGCTTCAGTGGCTGCCCCAACCTGATAAAACTCAACTCTCTTCAGATCCCCAGAAACAAACTAACAAATTTTATACCACCATTTCAGCATTACTCACTTCTCTATCCTGAAAATCTATATAATGCAGCAAACTCGTATCCATTATTTAATATGAAAAAAATATTGGAATTTAGGTTTGTTCAGATAGTGACGCACCTTGATAACTGCAACCCCTCTTGAGAGTTTAGCAATTCTTGCAGAAAACCTTTCTTTTAGATAGGCACTCGTTGTCTCCTCTAGATCTTTCTTTAGTTGCAGAATTCTTGCCTCAATCTCTGGTCTCATTGAAGGATGTGCAATGATAGTTGTAGATTCACTTGTTATAGTGATCTTCTGAGCCATGCCTAGCTGATCAGAAGTAATGCCTTGAAGATCCCAACCAAGGTCACTAGCAAAGAAATCTGCACCTGCTTAATGGATGAAAAATACTCAAGAGACAGAAATTGGTAATTTTGAAGCAATGCACCATGCAAATACAAAATGAACTGTAATCCTTATGATGCCACAAAACATCAGTGAAAGCTAAAAGGAGAGACCACATATGATAAAAGGGTGATATTAACAGTCTAATATAGGGGAATAATATAACGTTGTCTCATAAGTAACAGTCAACTGCTAAAATATGTAAAAAAAACACTTCTAGGAAATATCCTGAATCCTGTAAAGATAGCACATTCTATAAGACTAAATTCTGTACTTTGTTGGGCAGAATAATACTAACAATACACAAATTTAAGGTACGAAGCTTTGCAATACTAATTCTGAAGTTCACCTGTCATAATGGCAATATCTTGGAGAATAGCCTTTTTTTCATCCCCCAGACCAGGACATTTGACAACCGCAACATTTAGCAATCCATTCAGTTTGTTAAGAACCAGAGTTGAATACACGGTATGCGAAACATCCTCAGCAATAATCAACAAAGGGACACTCAACTGTGTGGTCTTCTCCAGCAAAGGAAGTATCTCTTGGACTTCACTCACCCGCTGATCAGTTAAAAGCACTCTAGCATTTTGAAATTCAACAATTGCTTTGTCTTGATTTGTGATGAAATGTGGAGAAACATAACCCTTGTCTATCTGCAAGGATAAGATGGGGAATAATTAATTATAATCTTCTGAGTTTGCACCTCTATATTTGTGTTCCATATAGTAGTAAATGTTTCATAGCCACTTTTTGCCATGTTAATTTGTTTCAAATAATCAAATTAATTGGCTTTTGTTAGACATGCCTTGAGACGCAGCCATGCTTTGTTGGAAAAGCAAAGTTCTTTGCATATAAATAATAACTTTTAGGGGAGAAACTCTATGATCACAAAAATGTACCTTCATGCCTTCTTGCACCTCGACTGAAGTATATATCGATGATGATGACTCAATTTTGATTATTCCATCAGGACCTATTTTCTCCAATGCATCCGCAATGAGATCACCAACATACTCATCATTGCCAGCTGATATTGAAGCTACGGCTGAAAATGAAATTTAGAGGTTTACTATGGTGACTAATCTGACTCTGCAGAACAGTTTAATGCAGGAATTAAAATCCCGGCCGGTAACCGCTGGTTACCGCTTACCGGAGGGGGGCCGGGATACAGGATCCCGGCCGGTAATCCCGGACTGTTCAAATTCAAATTCAAATTCGAATGGTTTTTAATCAAATTTGAACGAATTTCATCCGGAAAAAATCGGTTTGACCGGTAACCGGCCGGTTACTGGTACCGGTGGCTGGCCGGGATCCATCCCGGGACCGGTTACATGACCCTTGGTTTAATGAATGCATGCACAAACCTAATCGTTTCATACTTCATGCTACAATCATAGAATGCTTTCAAGTTTCAAAGAGGGGAGGAAAGAAAATACAGTTTGTTTTCCTTTTTTTCTAATTTAAATCAAGCTAGGGTTCCTCCTTTGTCTACAAAAATACGAAATATGCACAGGATACACAACTTGAGCTTTAGATATGATAATCAGTTTGGCACTTGTCAGTAGTAGCCTAGTATGTGTTTCTTCATTTTTATTCTTTGGCGTTTTCCACCCATGATTTGTGATTTCCCAGGAGGCAAAGATTACCTTTTATGTCCTCCTTTGTACTCACAGGGATACATTTAGTCTTCAAGATCCCAATTAGTTCCTGAACAGCTTTGTCAATACCCTTTCTCAAGGCAACTGGGTTAGCACCAGTGGCAACTGCCAACAAACCAAGATTGATGATTTCTCGGGCCAAAATGATTGCTGTTGTGGTTCCATCGCCAACAGCACTATTTGTCTTGGATGCTATCTGGTTAACATGTTTCCAGTGTATAAGCAGCAGTGATACTAATCAATTTAAGAATATGAAAACATTAAACACCTTACCTCTTGAAGTAGCATGGCACCTGCATGTTCAAGTGCATTTGGGAGTTCTATAGCCTTGGCAATTGTGACACCATCGTTAATTACTTTAGGAACATCATCTTGGTCGATAACAACATTCCTCCCTGCAGCAAACTTTTGAGTTTTCAACAATCAATAGCACTACAAGCAATAAAGCAAATAGCATGCCAAAGGTAACATCTTTAACAAGAAAGAACAAGAAGCCAAAAGGCATCATTGAGCCATCCTATGTCTGAGTGAAAAGTATATTAGGTCATTTTGCAACATCCACTGGATTTAAAGCTACACCCTTCACCAAATTTATAATTTTATATGTTACAGCGAGGACAAAATGTCCATTGGAAGCATTAGATGACACTGAATTCCACGATCCAAATTCACAAGAAATTAGTAGTTGCACAATAAAAATTACAATACTGAGAAAACAGTTCAGTCAGTTTAGGAGTTAGACGTCTTCAGGCCAATTGCCCAATTGCCAAAATAAGACCCAACTCATGACTACTGGATTGCTCGTACAAAATGGATTTAAGCTAAACTGCGTTGTGTACAGTTAACCCAACATTTTAGAGCCAAATTGCGCCAAAGTTCCCACCTTTATCGCTACCTCACTACATCCCTAGCGAGATATATAATAGCAAAGTGTCTAAAATAACAAAATTACAATGATACATTAGACCCCAGAGACGAAGCAAGCCCAAAAAAACCCCACCTTTTGGGCCGAGAGTGACCGCGACGGCGTCGGCGAGCTTGTCGATGCCGGCGGCAAGCCCGCGGCGACAGGCGTCGCCGGAAGATATCACCTTGACGTCTGCCCGCACTGCTAGGCGTCGGTGGGCCCTCGCCTGCTTAGGTAGCCGACACGGCCATCTGGGTAGCAGCTGCAGGGAGGACGAGGAGGAGGCCGCGGCGAAGGAAATGGTGGTTAGAGACATGGAATCAGTGGCGGAACCAGAAATTGAGTACGCCAGTGTTGAGGAATGGGCGCCGGCCGCCTGCGAGGAGCCGAGGTGCGCAGCGGCCGCGCGGCGGCGGCCGGGGGAGGAAGGCGGCGCTGCGGCCGGGGAGGCGGCGGCCGGGGAGTCGTCTCGTATCGGCAGGCCAGCGGCGTCTCACGGTGAGGTCGCACGGAGAAGGGAGGCGGCGCTGCGGTGGGGTAGGGAGGCGGTGGCCTTGGCGCCGGCGCTCCCAACGAGCCGTGAAGGGAGGAAAGGAGAGAGGGAGGGGAGCAGACGAGCAGTCGAGAAGAAGTGTATGGTGCGAGGGTTTTAGCAAGGAGGTTTTTATCTACTTGCTCCATTTCACTTCAGGTTTTTATCTACTTGCTCCATTTCACTTCTTTTTTTCCCCTCTTTCTAGCATTGCATTATCCGAAGAACTCAGTTACAACTTGCAAGTTGCAACAATGTCGAAATATGGAATAGGATGATGAGAAACAGTAACTGCAATGAACACTCCCAAGTCTCCAACCTGCAAGAAAATCAACTGCGAATCAACGTTTTACATCAGGAACAATTAGCTCTACTACATGTCGTGCATCAAATATCTGACTGAATTCCTAACACACACCAAATGTCAGTCAGTTCATCTCTCACTCAACATCGAACAAGGTTAATCCTGGCGCGATCTTTGCTAAAAAATGGTTCTAAAGACCATCGTCTCCTTGCGCTCTGGTTCTCTCTCCAGCTGCATTTCATCTGCTTCTCCGTGCGGCAACCACAGAAGAGAACCCCTTCAGCTTTTACAAACTCTTCAGGTGGGTGCATCAGAATCATACCATTGTTGTCGCGGCACTAGAGCAGATGACATCAAGAACAGAGAAAACAAACGGTAAAGGTCACTTGTCAAACGGTTGATTCCTCTGAAAAGTCCCAGGAGCAAACACCGGGAGGGAGCCCATCCGCGCCAGCTCGCCACGGATGTCGCGCTGGTGGGCATTAGGATTTCTACCTCCCTCAGGGCGCGCTCTTGTGCCCACCTCATTCCTTTGAGCGTTGATACCAGGGGTGCTCAGAATAGGCCCACCAAAGAATATTGACGGCCAGATATACGTCAATCTCTCCGACGGCTGTCCTGACGATATCGCTGATGAAGATGTGTTCGCAGGTGCAAGATTCTTCCCGTGGTTGCTTTGTTCGCCACTTGGATTCGCCAAGAAACGTGGGGTTCTTGCTGGCAGCTCAACACCAGCTCCTGTTCTTGTTTGCGCAGGCACTGACACGTACCGACCAGCCTCCTGATCCCAGACAACAGAGGCTCTTCGATTCTCCCGAACGTAAGATGTGGCTGACTGGAACATTGGGTTGGTTATCTGTGCGGTAGGAACAGGTGGCCTCACTATCCCTGGTGCAGGCCTTTCAGGGGGTGGAGGTGGTGGTGGATGAGGTGCTGCATGAAACTGAGAGTGAGAGGCAAGCTTGTGGATGTGGACCGGGCTGCTTAAACTGCTTGCGCTCTGTGTGCCAGTCTCGGAGTCATCCTGGCTTGCAAGACTTTGCAGGTACGAGTTCTGAAGAGGAGACAGTCTCATCTCACTCCTTGATTCCTTTGTGCCGCTGTAGTCAACACTCATGCTACTCCGGACGCTGGCATTGCCACTGGAGCTAAGATCAGCTTCATGACCACGGCGGGCATCTATTGGTCGGAGAACGGAGGATGATGCCCGAGCTTTTGCTGCAGCTTTCATTACCTCATTTCTATCCAGCTTTGCAAGGCTCCGAGCACTGATCTTGACTGGCTTCTTGGCTTTGTTTGCTCTTTCGGCATATCCAGCAGCATCAGGGTCGACATTTGAAGGTACCATTCCAGGCTCCAAATGTGGAATCACTTCATCCTGGTTGAAAGTTTCACCACAGCTAAAGTTAGTGTGGCCGACTGGCCGTAGGACTGCTTCCAACATTATACTTATGTTTTTTCCAGCTTGGGGTACTTAATAAACTTTCAAAGATCATTCATACTTGCCGCCATTTGAAACAGGCAAGCTTACCTGGTCAATAAATACCCTTGGAGGTGTACACCATGCACCCTTGTGGTGAAGGCCAAGTGAACTTCCAACGCTGAATCCAGTTGTTGCTGAATTTGATGGGGAGTAGATGATGTTTACTCCTTCCTCATCCTCTGGAGGTGCCTCACTCATAGCTCTCATTGCGACAACATAATCATAGGTTGTGATCCCCTGATATAGAGCATAGAGAAGGAATTGAGAAGCAGGATTAAATTTGGATATGTATTACATTTCTACTAAGAATTGCGAGGCAAACCTTTCTGATCAGTATCATGTGGAAGAAGAAAAGTTCCCCTAAAGGTACGCAGGCCACTAATGAAAGGAAAGTAAATATACCCTGCACATAAGAAATTTATTGTTTAATTAATTATCAACTAAAAGGACTCAATCTAAAGAAATCCAATATAAAAGCATGTTTTTTAGTAAGTGTGGCCATAATAGGTAGAAGAGCTAAGAAGATAATTCAGGGATCCTAAACAGGAATAGTTGCACTTCCAACAAGAGAGAATGCCCAGCTCTCTTCTGGTAAAAAAAAAACAAAACAATAGAAATAAGTAACAACATCATAACCTTACAGTTATGTGCCTATCATGGAGTATAGCAAAAAAAAAAAACAAGTATTTTGGATTTCCTCATTAGATAATGGATGGAAAGGTGCTACTTCAGACAACTTCTTATAATCAAGAGAATAATCTTATGCACTAAAAAGCTACAACAATTTCTTATGCAACTTACTACGATAACAGCAAATGGGGCACGAGTCAAGCCATTCCCAAGCTTGTCTTGAATGTTTCTTGATGCATTCTTATTGACAAAGCAGAGTACAAAAACAGCAATGCCCACTCCAAATTCAATTGCAAGCTGGCACACAGAAGGCTGTAAATGTTAGTACCCTACAAGGAATGGAGTAAGTCTAAAAAAGGATATATAACAAGTCCATATTACAGACCCAGAGGAGACTGATCGCCATCAGAGCAATAAACGAGAAATAGTTCTTCCGCCCAACACAGTTATTTAGCCACTGCCAAAGATGTCCATATCAGCTATGCACGATTAAAGAACACAGGGTAACATACTAACACAGTGCAAGAAAGTCACCCGACAATGATGATCAAATCCATCCACACACTTGTCACAACTTCTGCAGTGTTTACTGAATTTGCAAACCTGTAAAATTAATTTTGTAAAGCAAGTTTAAACAACATAAGCTTCAAATAAGTTTACGGTGTGCTGCATAGCCAAAAGCTAACTCTGCATACCTCAGCATTACATAATGTGCAAAACAGAGCATCTTCACCACTAGCTTGTTGCTCTGAATCATCAGGCTTCCGGCAATCCTCCTTGACAAATAAAGCACACACAAGCCCACCAAAGAAGAAACAGCTTGATCTTTTCTTTGGCAGTTGTGAGCTCAGATTTATGTTTGCATCCCCTATAGATGAACCTCTCTGATTAGAATGGCCATCTAGAGAGCTTCTGCAGGTAGATGTTGGAGAGTGTGTTCCAGCAGCATTGTTTGCTTTCTGGGGCAAATTCATGCCTTGCAATCCAACACTGTTGGCTGGTACATTGATAAAGTTATCCTCAAACTTTGACATGATCCCAGGATCAGCAGGGTTAATACTTGTGCACCGGATGTAAAGGATGAAAACAGCAAATGCCTGAAAGTGATGCAGAGAGGAGAAATGATGTTTCATGATACCACAAAATAGCTATCTTCAGATGATGAGAAAGACATAAAATAAGGACCATTTGGCAGGCTTACCACAGGAGTATAAACGCCAATCGCAACATATTCAAGGATTTGCTTTCCCAAAAATGGTGCAAAGAAGGCATAAAATGCAACCACCAGAAGGAAGAATACCGTAATTGCAACGATCTGTCAAAAAAGATACAAATCAGTTATCCAACTGTTCAAGAATTGTACACGAGTTAGCATATTTTGGAGCTATTTGAAGGCTATGAATTAGAAAAATATGGTACAGAAAAACTCAAACACAATATTTAGTGCACATGTGTAAAAAAATTCAATTCCCCATAAAACAGTAAAGATAGCCTTTAAAAGTACAAAAACAATGTAAGAAACTAGGCCCTACGGATATTTTGTCACGAACCTTAGTTCATAATAGGATAAACACCGCCAGGAAGAAAGCCGGACGGCGTCGGCTTGGTAAAATGAGAGATTAGACTATAGACTGGGATGATAGAACCTTGGGAGGGAGACTAGATTAATTCATCTTTCTTGTTTAATTGATAATGCATATATGTTTCCTCTTTTATAGGGACGACCCGACTTGACCCTTAAGAAATAATCTATAAAGAAACTTATCTCTAACAATCCAATCTAATAATAACTTGCCTAACTAATAGGTAATACCAAACAACTAATAGATAGATTCCTAAATAGCAAACCATGCCTAATATTCGTGGTGCTACAGTAAAACATGGTGCTACAGTGCACACCTGGATATTTGTCCATAACATTACACCCTTGCGACGAGGCAGCTCGTCCTCGAGTTGCGGTGGTGGCCACGATTGAAATTCTTGGTGGCCCATGTTGATGAGAAGGTACGATGAAGACATCATGTCACGTGGACGATGATCAATGAAACTCCAATGGACAACAATCATGTTGTCGAGTAAGACATTCTACTCTTCGCTGTTAGCCTCCAACTTCTCCAAGAGAGATAGCGCGGCACTGGAAGCCATGGTGAGTGGCTCTGATACCAAATGTTATGATCCTTAGATCATAGGGATAAACATCCATCGGAGGGAGGTCGAACGGCAATGACTTGAGGTGGAACAGCGCTAGACGAAGAGGGCATTGATTGGGGGGAGGAATAGATCTAGAATAGCAGGTCAAGGGGACGACCACAGCTGGACTTTAGAGACTAGGAACTTGTCTATTCATCTTTTGCTTAACGCCAACGATTACAATATGCCTCCTTATATAAAGGGCTCTTTAACAATTATAGATAAAATCAATCTAAACGATGATCTTTCTAACTAATAGATAACATTTTCAATTACCTAATTCCTATACAAGGAAACTAATAAACTATTTAAGGAAATAGATATTCTTAACAAAGGAAACTATTCGTGGATGAACAGTACACACATGAACAGTAGCCACGCTGTGACATTACACCCCTCGGTGAAACAACTCGTCCTCGAGCTGCAACATAGGGCGAGAAACTCCTCCGATGGGGTAGGTGAAATCTGTTGGAGCATCATCTTCAACGTCGTCTTCATCGACTCCATCGGATTGTTTAGTAAGGATAGCTCGGCAGCAGAAACTATGGTGTTGGCTATGATACCAAATATCACGAATCTTAGTTCATAATAGGGTAAACACCGCCAGAAAGAAGGCCGAGAGGCGTCGACTTGATGGGATGAGAGATTAGACTATAGACTGGGATGATAGAACTTTGGGAGGGAGACTAGATTAATTCATCTTTCTTACTTGATTGATAATGCATACATGTTTTCCTTTTATAGAGACGACCCGACTTGATCCCTAAGAAATAATCTATAAGGAAACTTATCTTTAATAATCTAATCTAATAATAATTTGCCTAACTAATGGGTAATACCAAACAACTAATAGATAGATTCCTAAATAGCAAACCCTGCCTAATATTAATGGTGTTACAGTAACACGTGATGCTACAGTGCACATCTGGATATTTGTCCATGACATATTTCTAACTATATTATACTTTATAGTATTAGACCCCATGGGTGTCAAGTCCTGGCTCCATCACTACATTTCACTTCCCTCTCTGCTAATTATTACATTTGCCATGGATCTAAAAATTAAATGCAACAGCTGAGTAAAAGTTTAAGCAGAATTCCATTTTCTTTTCTTTTCTTTTTTTTTAGTTTTTTGTTCATATGGTCTGATACCATTCCGTGCCAAGGCTACAGGTGCAAGATCATATGGTTTAAAATCATGCACAAAAATATGCAAAAGCAAGCAGACATGTGAACAGACACTACAAGAAACACAGAAATGAAGATTATAAGAAATAAACTTGGCAGGTATATTTTCTCTGGAAGTCAGAATAACTGACCACCCATGTTGAAAACAGAAGCACAACCATGAACTAATCACTTAATAACACCAATAACAAACTGAATATTACTTTTAATGGAGAAATCGCCTATGCTGCAAAAGATTACCCAAATGAAACGGAAACTATTCTTAAAATGTAAGTTCTTGCAACCACTTAACCAGTAAGAATTATCTCAAGGCGTACATTTGCCACCAAATGTGCAAGGTAAACTTGTAGCAAAATTAGGAGAATAGTTTTCTCCATGGCTTCAAGAATAAACTTCGGAACTACTGAGCTAGCTGTTTTACAAGGCAACAGATGCCACCAAACTGACGGAAACCTTGTAATTTTTCGCCATTATTAGACATTAGTTGTCGAAACAAAAAAATAACAACCAAAATTGCAGTTTTCTTAAGCCATTGAATCGATTCCATTTGAGCATGTTTATCTTACCAATCACTAGGACAGGAAAAACACAAGGGGGGACACCGGCAAAACGTTCCCACCCCCGTGTAGCATCACCCGGTTCACCCCTCCCCCAACCCTGAAGGAGAACAACCAGACATACAAAACAAATCAAAGGCATGACCAAACTATCCCTCTGGGAGCTGCCTAGATGCAGAAATAGAACAAAGCTTACAACTTTTTGCACGTATTTCATCAGGAACGAACTCCTGAATAAGTGGAGAATTTAGCAAAAGGGTTTTACCACTTCTGCCATAACAACCACCACCAACGAGCAACCATTTTATACTAAAGACATCTAACCCTGCTTTATTAAAGCAAAAAGGGTCCAGCCAACGACAAGTGACATAATTTGCAAGATTTCTATCCATTTTGTAGGCATTGCATCCCGACCCAATTCCTTTAGAATTCACATTACTCAAATCTCTCGACCTAAGTAGACTCGGGAAAAAAAGAAAGAAGAAAGAACCAATCACTAACTAGCGGGATCTCTCAACAGATCTTCAAAATTGGCACAAAAGATTGCGAATTTCTAGCAGCACGTCCACACAGGGATGGAATTCCACAACGAATTCCTACGGTTACTAAAGATACACGAACAGAATCGACCAAAAGGACCAAACTGCCGACTAGCATTTCTTTTTACACCGATCCAAGAACACGAAGCAAGAAGGGAGAGACAGATTGGTGACTGCACCTGTAAGGTGTGTGCTGGGAGCTGCCATCCATGCTTCCTCGCCATGGCCCCTCCCCCTCCGTCTCCTCGGTCCCCAGATCACCACCTCCTGGACGGCAGGCGGCAGCTAAGGGAAGGCCTCTCCAGTGCTTTTGTTGAGGGTTGGTAGCTCAGTAATAACGACAGAAGAAAACCCCTCTCTCCTGTGAGTCTCCCTCTCTCCCCTTTTCTTTTTTCACCCTGTGACTCTCTCTCTCTCTCTCTCTCTCGATTTCTGCTGGAAAAACTCTCTCTCTCTCTCTCTCTCTCTCTCTCTCTCTGTGTGTGTTGATTTCTGTTGCCTTTTTCCAGTGTAGGTTTGTTGGGAAAGATTGGGTCAATTAAGGATTGGTTCTGGACTTCTGGTCATCCAGGAATCCTACGGTGTGAGACCCTGTGTGTTCAGCCTGAGCCTGAGCCTGAGCCTGAGCCTGAGCCTGAGACCGAGACTGCACACTGCACAGTCAAAGATGTTCAGGGTCAGGGACATGATGAAGCCACTGGTGCCTGATGTTGTGTTATCTATGGTTGACGTGTTGTCTTCTAGGGGCTACTTTTGTTCAGTGTTCTATTTTGCCCTACTAATCTCTACTATAAAGGCACCAGTACTAAATTTCCCTACAGCTACACCAACCTCTCACTCACGCAGTCATGAGTTCTCCTACATGCACCAAAAAAACTGCACCTTTGAAACAAACGCACCAGATCAACTCTAACCTCTCCTTCCTCTTACTCACTCAAATCCAACAGTCCAGATTCTTTGGATCAAACCTCATCGATCATGGCCTCTTCCTCTACCCAACTCCTCCACTCCTCCTCTACCCCAACTCCTCGACTCCTCCTCCGTCTCCCCCATCTCCGTGGCGCGCGCGCCGCCCAGCCCGCCGCTTAACCCGCGCCTGCCGCCTGTGCCGCGCCACCAACACGCTGGCCGCCGCCCACTGGCCGCGCCAGCCGCCGCCACCAACCGCGCGCCGCCTAACCCGCTGCCGCGCCAGGCCGCCAGCCGCCGCCGCTGCGCCACTGCCGCTGCACAAGCCGCCACTGCCGCCACCGCCGCCACCGCCGCCACCACGCCGCCGCCGCCGGCCGCCCACGCCGCCGCCACCCTAAACCCTAAACCATCCCAAATGTTGGGATCTACCTCCTAACTCGTGTTCTCACATGGATGCTTTATGTCGCTTTGTCAAGAGGAGTTTCAAGGCAAACAACTGAATTTTGTCAAAACCAAACAAGGAACTAGATACTACAGGAAGACCACCAAAATGTTGTATATAGAGATGTATTGAATCGTGATGAGTGCTAAGTAATATTTTCCATCCAGCTTCTCGCTTTATTTCAAACAAATAGAACTTCTTATTAATATGTCCTAATTTACTAAATTTATATCGAATGAAGTAATGGTAGTTCATCTTGACGATTACATAATCTCCTTTTGGTCTGACTATAGGTCGTCATCATAAACCAACCAAATCAGACCATATATTTTTCTTATCGCTTGTGTGCTCGCAAACCGATATCCATCCACCTCCAAACGAACTCCTCTCGCTCCCGTGACCATTAATGGCCGTGAACTCGTGAGCCAGCGCCATCAAGAGTGCAAAGGTGACGCCTCATCTCCCAAGGTTGACCATTGAGATTCTACGCGATTTTATATATAGCAATGACATTACTTTATATCCATCCACCTCCAAACGAACTCCTCTCGCTCCCGTGACCATTAATGGCGTGGAACTCGAGCCCAGCGCCATCAAGAGTGCAAAGGTGACGCTCATCTCCCAAGGTCGACCATTGAGATTCTACGTGGTTTTATATATAGCAAAAATTGTTTGTACACTCTAACTCAAATCACCATGGAAATAGAAGGGGAAGGAAAGGTCGGTGTTGTCAATTCAAGATCCTTTGCTCAGTAGAAGGGAGGAAGGAAAGGTTAGTGTTATCAATTCAAGATCCTTTGCTCGGTTGTGGCAATGCATCGCGATTTCCATTCAGATTCAACCGCCACCAAGCCGATGTCACACAACAAAAGGGTAAGCATTGTTATCAATATTACAAACCATCGTTAGTGTCAAGAACAAAACTCATGTTTCAAGAAATGTTTACGCATCAAGTTGCACAAGAGCTTGTTAATGTTTTTGTCAATAAATCATGTTTCCCTCTCATGCATACAGATGTGACAGCGATGGACTATTTGGAGGTTCAGAATGAATCAACTGATATATGCTCCGATGTACATATGTTGGAACAAATTGGTAACCCATCAAGCCATAACCAAGAAAATGATTTGGAGACACTGATTAGAATATCACAACATAACAAACCAAAGAAATCACACATAGCTCAAGTTGAGCCTGTGGTAATTAGTGCTTCTTCTCTTACTTTATTGTCTCTCTTTGTTTTGCTCATTATTTATATGAAAACTATAATACTTGCTGAGATTACATGTGCACCAAAGAAGATGCCGATATTATTGAATACCAAATCAAGACCAAAAAGAGTTCGTGAACATCGACAAGGCATGGCTAAACAGAAAGATATGGAATGTATGTTTCATGATAACATGCAATTGGATGGCGAAGTAAGTACATGTGTATACTTTAAATTATTGATATTTAAACCCGCCTATATGATCTACTTACTATATTCTTTTCTTATACAGTGTTAAGTGCATATATTAATCAGATTCGGGGTGAAGAACATCTACTTCATAGAGAAGGTGGAAAGGTCTTTTGGAGAATACATTTATTTGCGCCGCTTAAACGTGATGGTGACCCTAAGGTGGCATTAAGTTATAAGACAGACACCATTAAGGAAAGGGTGGAGAACTATTTACAAGCTGACATGGTGAAACTTAAATCTGCTATTTATTAAGTATTTCGACTGTTCCTTTATAGCGGATATATATTGATGGTCAATACTTAAAAATGTCAATGTTTGTTGCGTTTTCCTTCCAATTAACATAAAAAAATGCCACTGGTACCTGGCAGTTGTAAATGCTAAAATATTTGAGGTACATGTACTCGATTCAATGGGACTAGAACTATGGGACCGTACAGACCTCAAAACTACAGTGAGTAATTATGTCTTTTTTGACATATTTTCTTATTAACTTATTATTAATCCAAGTGATACATAATTATCACAATGTAAAAGGACTAGAAAGACAGATTAAATTTGTATTGGAACATAATAAAGAGCTTAACCGAGTCAAGTGGAAGAACCTAGATGTTTCAACATGGCCTCTTATTGAGAAGATCCAAGAGCGAATGCAAACAGATGGGTACATGTCATGCGACTTGTATTTTACAAAACCGATTATGTTTGATTTTACATACTTAGCAACTCGTGAGATTTTTAATTATTAATGTACAGACATCATGCGTCTCGTGGATGGTAAACTTCATAGAATATTGACCGATCTTCCTCTCGATAAAGTAACTCGTGTGATTCATAGTGGACTTGCATACCGCTATATATCATCCAACATATTATAAATTTTTATAATAACTTATACTACTTTACTGAGTTGATATAAATAATTTCGTGTTTAAGCTACCGCTATGTTGTGGGATTCGAGATTAAACATAAAGAACGGATATCAAGAACTTGAACGGCCAAATGATGACGAAGACACCAAGTGATGTTGAAATTATCGATACTACGATCAAGCGCCTAAACCCTCTCGCTGAATATTCACGGACGTAAAGGAATCTGTTGCATCGGTGAGCACATACATATGGTCGATAGACGATATGGAGTGTTTAGAGTAAGTATTTTTTCATATTAATGGCATAATATACTACTACTAATAATAATACTAAAAGATGTGATCAACTAATACGCTCATGGTCCTTGTTTTTTTAGCAAAGAATGGGTGCAAAGCACTGCACCATACCCAATCTCTATAAGTCTCGAACAATTAGAGATATTTTAGATGCAAACAAACCCATGGATCATGATTGCTTCAACATGGTCTGTTCGGACGGTTATGCAACATAGCCAAAGTTGTTTATAGAAGACAAATACCACTTCATGGACCTCAAGTTCTGTGTAAGTTGATATAATTATTCCCTTCTTGTGTATATAATTGTATAATTAATCAAATAATTATATTTTTTTGCAAAAATCAACAGGCCATAACTCAGTTTGGACGAGATCCGCGATGTTGTGATAAGATAGACTACAAAGAACTAGCAAAATTGCTTGAATGCTGGCCTGACATGGAGTACGATATTAAAGATTGCAGCACTGTAAGATATGTTCTGTGAACTCCTTTAAAAACATATTTTATTTTGCACTTATAGTCTGGGTGTTTGTTTACAGGTTCTATCGCCATATTATCGAGATAGGTTCTACACTTTATTCATAATAGACAAGGGTAACAAAATTGTCTACATTATGGATCCGCATTCTCCAAATCTGTGGTATCTGTGGTGCATGGGTAATGATCCAAGTATGCCATATATAACTACATTACATAATATTTTCAATCATTTCAATCTCGCCATGAAATTGGCGAATCCTGCATGGAACGACAATATTTATGGCTGGCGTCGTGAATTCAAAAAAGGGGTTCCAAAAACTGGAGACTGGTAAAAACATATAATATGTTTCATCTTTCTTATCAAATAGTCATTTGATTTATCTACAACAAATAAACACTTGCTCTTCTTCTCCAGGAAATTGGCAGGCTTCCTTGTATACAACTTCCTAAAGTCGTGGAATGGCAAAAGATTGTCGTTTATCAACACTGTGAGCATATATATTCTCTATGTATATTTTGTAGACTACATACAAGTTAATAAGTTAACTTATTATCCGCCATCCACAGATATCACATTCATCGAGGATGTAATTTTGGTGGACATTTTGAAGAGCAAAGCAAATGAATGTACAGATATTATCCTCGAGAACTCCAAGATCTACTTAAGCAATTCATGAATTATTTGTAGTATGCGAGACATGACTTTATTATGCCTTGTTATGCATGAGTGTTTTCCGGATTATATACATGGTCATATACAATTGCATGAGACTTAAACTATGAAAAAATGTCGTCGTTTGGTTGTTTTCATGTGCATCCCTGAAATGAAACCGTGGCGTTAGCACGGGCACTATACTAGTGCATACTAAAAGTAAACATTATTGGTTGTCCAGCGATCCGTCGAGATTTGCTAAGGAAATAAACTAGGATGCTTAAGGGGAATGGAATCCTTCCAAGAAAAATTGGTAGCAAACTATATGCATTCCAAATCTGGTGGACGTTACCATATTTTCGTAACTAAAATTCGGGGTTTCAATGAAAAAATGTTTTGAGAATATCTTATTTTCTAATATAACATGTACGTTAGTATAGACAACTCATGTCTATATAACTCTCCAAAGAGTAAAAAAATCTTTTACAATATGTTGTTTCTTAAGTTTGTTTATGTGGACCTACAAACTTTTAATTGTTGTATGAGGAGTGTTTTTTATCATACAATAGTGTCTTGTCTTGTTTATATGTCACCAATTCATGAAGAGACATTTAGACTCTCTACGAAGAGACAGCTAGACTCTCTCTTCCTTCTCTTCACATGTCATCAAAAATCCAATATAGTAAAGCTTATAAATGATTGACATCATAGCATAGCATTGTACGCGCCCTAAAAAAATTATTTAACTTGCCGTATCATTATGTTGTCTTGCTCTGTACCTAGATAATTTGAAGGCAAGAAATATTAAGAATGCATTCCTGAGGATACCATGCACATGCACCTGATTTTACCAACGTACGACCGTTTCCTTGTAAACAAAAAATATCGGAGCAGATCCAATGATAAGAAGCAGCATCCAATTTCCAGCTAATTACATGCACACATGGTTGTTAAAGATACCATATTATTTTGATAATTGATTAACCTGCACATGACTTTCAGGGTGAAACAAATCCCCACTTGAGTGCAGTGCAAGAATGGGAATGATCAAGTGGCCTAGCTCCACACTAGTAGAAACAAACCAGGTTGGATATCAATTGGGCATCATGCCCTGTCCTTAAGAATGAGCTGGTCTCCTTAATGGCAATAGCACTGGTAGAGGTAGGTGCGTGGTGGTGGCCCCACAAGCAGCACACATCCGGAGGAAGTCAAATGGGTTGTGCCAGTCAGTCCGATCCGAAGTATGATACTATTGGTTTGGCCTGATGAGATGTGCCATGCTTGGGTCACGACCTCGGCCTAGCAGACTGACACGTTATGGCACGCACTGTACTGTGCTATACACGGTCCGGCCCAGGCACGACATTGTCTAAAGGAGCCCAGACACGGCTAGTGTGGAGGCGGCAGGTGCGGAGGCGGAGACGGCGACGGCCGGACTTACTTGGCCTGTCGAGTTTATCGTACTCGGCATGCCGTTCTTAGATTGACATCCTGGTCCACAGACCGGTAAGACACGACATGATCCATTTGACCACCTCTACACATCACACGGTTGAACTGCACTGTCGTGCCGCCTTCATATACTAGTATTTAGTAGTAATACTAGTATTTTTTTTTTCTTTATACAAGCGAGTCCTAGAACATACTCCAATATACTCCTAGCACTACCGTACAATGTACATGGCACTTGCCGTCTGGCTAGGACGGCCACTGTACTGTAGTAATGTACTATATATGGTGGTGGTCTCACTCATAGTTGGGCCGTAGGTTGGTACAAGTCCCTGTCAATGTAGTAGCAGACCATCTGCATGTCCCAGCGGAGAGTTTTTTTTTTTTGTTTAAATTGATATGTTTTTTTATTCGTAATAGCAAAAATAGTTTGATTTATACAAAATTATAAAAATAACACAACAACAAATTAGAAAATCCACATACCATGATCTCAGTCCGCGGAAGCTAGGTGCTGCGCTCTCAGTCCGCGAACCGACGTACCACGGAAAGAACCTACTGTGGTCTAGAATAGTAGAAGGAAGGGCTGCATGTATGCATGATTAAGCACTTAAACACTAAAGGGTAGACAGCTTAATCACTAAAGGACAAAAATCCGTGCTTCCACGGTCTGGGAGCGCGGTACGGCCTTACTAACCTACCATAATGCTATTTTTATAATTTCATATGAACAGAAACTACTTTTGCTATTACAAATAAAAAACGTGCAAAATCCTGCAAAAGACTTCCCAAAGTGGAGTTCGGCACTTAGGTTTGTGTTCCTGTCAGTGAGCTTCCAAAGCCAATTTTGATAAGGATTCTTTTGTTGGACGAGTGTTTTTTGTCATCTCAGAAAAAAAAAACGAATGTTTTTTCATCAGGTTTCTCTTTATTTTCTTCTCGTCTTTTTCCTGAGGCTGCATGCAAGAAAAAGATGGTCACGTTCTCCTTTGGAACACTGGAATTTTGATCGAGAGACTGACTGCTAGTATTGCAATCTTATTGTTGGTACCTGATTATATACACCTTGTGTTGTCCTACATGGTAAATAAGTAAATACAGTTGCTCCAGATAAATTATCTGATGCAATCATGCAAGGGCTTACTATTTTATGCTCGGGTACAGCAGCGTCATTACAACTAACATCATCCTTATATAGTAAAAAAATACAACAGGGCAGCTTTAAAATGCGCTAGGGCTAAGTTTAGCGACACGCCACTCGTAACAAAAATTGCTATTATTATGACATGGACATCACAGACATTGCTTATGATCTTCGAAGATTTGGGTGAATAATTGACTACTTTAAAGCGCACCTGCAGCCATTAGCCATGGCCATTAGGCATTGGCTATTGTTGCTGCTCCTCAATTATTGAGTCGAGCGGACAAACCAAATAGCGACAACTTTCCAAATTCTCTCCACACAAATCGAACTGGTATCAGACAAAAATTCGCGAATAATTCTCTGAAAAAATCCAATCTTCTTTCCCCAGCACACATCCCCGTCCGAATTGATGATCTCACACGAATTCCTCGCATCTCAGCCTCATTTTCTCCTCGGCACAAGGCGGCAGCGCCTCCACGTATGGGTGATGAGTTCTTGATGGTCCCCGAGGGCGGGTGCTCGTCCCGGTCCCGCGAATCTACGTGGTGAGCAGGGAAGTGCGATCAAAATTCGATCTTGGCACTGGTCTCGGAGGGTAGGGGGTCGCCGGTCGGCTTCTTGGATTGGGCGTTCTGAGCAAGCGAACCGGGGCAAGTTTTGATCCAGGCGTGCTGTGTGCGAGCTTGGACCGAGAATTCCTTGTGTCTTTGCATCGTTTGCAAGGTTAGCAACGGCTTCTTTCTTCAATTGTTGGTAGATACCGCGAAATTGGCATGAGTATTTGATCCCGTGTTATTACTTTTGTTCAGTTTGTAAACCTGCAATCTGTATGCTAAAAAGTATGTCTTGGGCAACTCTTAGCTCCCGCTTTCCTTTCATGCCATTTGAAATGTTGTGGTGATTTCAATAATGGAGATCAAATTTGATCTTGGATGGCATTTTTCGAATTTGATCTTGGATGACATTTTTTGTTGATCACTTGTGTTTATGATCGAGGAATTCCGTGTTTCTTATTTATTTTGAGGTGATGATGAGCTGTGTGTGATTTCCTTAATTATGTATGGTTTTTAATTTTAATGTTTCATCAAAACCTGCTCTTAGGCTCCCTCTTAATTGTGCTTGATTTCGGAGTTTTGTGTTTTTAATTGCCTTGGCAAATCAGATTTCCCACGTATTTGAAGTTGTAAGTTGTGTAACCTTGTGAATTGAATTCTGCTTGTAGCTTGAGTGTTTGGGTTTAAGTTAGTTAATTAGTGCACCACCATCTTTCAAATTTAGATCGTAATTTTTTCCCTCCAGGCTTTTCATCCATTTCTGCAACCACTAAAACGAGGAATTCCTTGTATTTGATGATTTGGAACATTGGCGTACCATCATCCAGGTGTCTATGCCTTCTGTTTCAGTACTGATTGCATTCTGACCCTTTTGGAATCATATGGTCTTGGTACTTGTCATCTAGGCAGTTCTTTATAAGAGGAAAGACAAATACAATTAGACTAAGGTAGTTCTTGATGGGTGCAGCTTGTAAGATACGACAGCTGATCGGTCTGAACCCATGGAGAACGGTTCAACAAATGAACATACAGGTAAGGGGCCAATGTGGGAGTTGGAAAGAAGTCTTGATCAGCCCATGGATGCAGAGGCCGGGAAACTGAGGAATATGTACAGCCAAAAGGTGATTATCATTTAAGCGCCTGTCATTTTGATATCTAAATTGTGGTGAACAGAACAGAAATTTGGTTTTAAATATTGCATAAAGGTCACAAAATATCGTGGAAAGTTCACAAGCGACTAATAGAGCTCACATGCTGTGTTAACAACATGACTTCAACAATGATTATCACAATTTGCTGTTTTGTTCTTCATATTTCGGAGCTTAGTTAGAACAGGCAATTGCGATTGCAAGGCAATAACTTTTGATACAAAAGCTAAATCAATGATAACCACAATTTGGGTTTTGTTCTCCATATTTCAGAGCTTTGTTAGGACAGGAAACCGTGACTTGCATGCCAATTATTTTTTATCAGAAAGATAAATAAAATGCCAATCATTTGGTAACTGTCATATACACATCATCAATGAGGTCTCAGCTTTTTGTCATTAGCAATATTTCCTCTCTTTTTTTGGAAAGATGTCATCTGCAGAGTATTTCTGATACTTCTGAATCTAAAGGTTGTCAGTAAGACATACAATATGATAAGTGATTGCCATTTTATGTTTCGGCAATAATTAGTTTCATTCAGTATTTATAAGATCTAGTCTTATTCCCCTCCTGTGTTTGACATTAGAATTTGGCGTTTTGATCAAGTGCAAATATTATTTTCTGTAGTACACTTTCCATGATTATTGACTTATATGAATTGTCGATACCAGTCCGGTTGATTTGAGATGCTGCCTAAGATGCAGAGTGATTTGGTGTACCGATTCTGAATTTCTGATAAATGGATTGGTAAAGTATGTTTAAGTAACTTTGTTTTTTTCTCCTTTGTTTTCCCCTTTTGTATGTGCAGACCTACCCAACAATTTTGCTGCTACGACTAGCTTTCCAAAGCCTTGGTGTGGTATTTGGAGACTTAGGCACATCACCTCTATATGTTTTCTACAACATCTTTCCTCATGACATAGAAGACACGGAGCAAATTATTGGAGCACTCTCGCTTATCATTTACTCCCTTACTCTCATTCCACTTGTGAAATATGTTTTCATTGTCTTGAGGGCAAATGATAACGGCCAAGGTAATAATATATTTTGCTTCCTTGAAAGTTTTGCTTCAATTATTAAGGATCAAACTGTAAATAGGCGATGTGTCTTATTTGTTGAGATATTTCAGTACAATTGTGTGTTAGGGACTTAGGTGACCGCTAGGTATCAATTTGAGACCTGAAAGTTACTCCAGTTACTGCTTCAAAAATTCTTGTCAGACTGTTAGTACGCTAGGTATCAATTTGAGACCTGAAAGTTGCTCCAGTTACTTCTTCAAAAATGCTTGTCAGACTGTCAGCACAACTGCACAATAATATTGTTTTGCAGTGCTCCTTGTGTGCTTCTTGCTCAGAACGCTCATTCATCTATCTGCTGCAGTTCGTTTCCATGCATTCCACTCAACAGTACTGTTATTTAGGCCTTCCATTAGTTTGGCTCTTAATGAACGGTACTTCAAAGATATTATCATTGTCTTTCTGAACTTTCCAATATCAGCATAATTTTAGAACCTCTGAAACAAATTAGTTGCCTTTGTATTTAAGTAATTCTTTCAGATGTAAAGCCTAGTGAGAAAGCCCTCACTTGAGGGGAGAGAGAGATAAGATGAGTTCACGCCCTTCTGCTAAGTTGCAGCATTTTTGTATGTGCAGTTGTCTCATGTATGGACACAAAGTTTTGTGCACCACAGTATGATACCATATTCAGTACTTGAGAATAAGTCAGTATATGACACACCAGTGTATTGCATAGACAATGTTGCTCAAAATGATGATGCTTAGGAGTTAGTGTTATTCCTAACCCGCCTTCTGTTTCTCTGCGTATCTTTCCAACTATGAATATCAACATGCTAGAGGTTTATTTGTAATTTCAGGTGGAACGTTTGCTCTTTATTCTCTGCTTTGCCGGCACGCAAAGATAAACATTATTCCCAATCAACATAGAACCGATGAAGAGCTAACAACATATATCCGTCACACATATGATGAAAGGTCTCTTGCTGCAAAGATCAAAAGATGGTTAGAGGGGCATCAATTCAGAAAAAATGTCATTCTTATTCTTGTACTTTTTGGTACTTGCATGGCTGTTGGAGATGGAATTCTCACTCCTGCCATATCAGGTGAGCACCTCTATGTTTTATCATGGCTTTAGTATTATATTTTCTCAAAATTAATATTGTTGTGACTTGTGAGAACCTGGAGCTTTTAGTCTGATAACTCTGATATGATCAGTAAACCAGCATGTTCATTCACATCTTCCTGTCCTTGGACAACTAAGCATCAAATTAGGTTACTGAAAACATTCACCAAAAAATGCTTGCTAAAAGTTCCTTTGTCGTATCCTGCACCCACTTTTTTGCAATTAGATGCTATCCCAGCAATCACACAAATTAGTTTCCATGCTTTAAGATGAAAAACTTGGGTCATGGTGGTCTTGTTTTGCTCTATATTGCTATTGCATTGCCCCTTTCCTGTCTTACACAGTGTTGAGCCTCTGAGGTTACCAATTGAACATTGTTGGACCACAACAGACTAGTGTTGCTATAGTGGTCTTCCGTCCGTTTTTACTGTACTACATATCTCTTTTATGATGCTTGTTATTTCATAGCTCTACTGTTAACTTTTACCCAAGAGAATTGATATTAACTACTGCCTTACAATTTGTAGTTCTTTCTGCAACTGGTGGAATAAAGGTCGAAGAACCCAAAATGAGAAATGGTACATTTGCAATGTTGAAGTTAGTACATTTTTCTGCTTTTATTAGCATCTACTTTACTGTGTGTGCATTGATATTTATCTGCTATTGCACTTCAGAGGAAGATATCAGATTTGCCATTGCTGTTAATTTACCTAGACATGTTGATAAGAACATCAAGTAATTCACCATACCGTTCTATGTATGCAAACGATAACATTAACATGCTAACTGAGATTTGAAGCATCACCTTTCATTCTAGGAACTCTGAAGTGGCAGTGTGCATGGGAATAGTTATGTTTGTTATAATCAGATAGAGCTGACAAATAATACTGAGAGTTAGACCTATGTGTGGTTAACTGAATCATTGTACTTTCTTTTCCTTATCAGATGTGGTTGTAATCGTCTCCGTGGTGATATTGATTGGATTGTTCAGCATGCAGCACTATGGTACCGATAAAGTCAGCTGGCTTTTTGCACCAATAGTATTCCTTTGGTTCATACTCATTGGAATCCTGGGAGCTGTAAACATATGTAAATATGATCGGTCAGTTCTTAAGGCGTTCAATCCTGTTTATGTATATCGGTACTTTAAGAGAGGGAAGAATAGTTGGGCTTCTCTTGGAGGAATTATGCTCAGCATAACAGGTCTGAAATTCTTAAGTGATTTCATAGTGTGGCTTGTCCTATGCAAACAGGCAATAACCAAAACTGACTTTTTGGCTCATGCTGCAGGGACAGAAGCGTTATTTGCTGACCTTTCATATTTTCCTGTACAAGCTATTCAGGTACCATTTGTTGGTTATCATTGTTGTTGGCTATGCATGTTCTGATGAGAATTAAGCACCATGGATTCAGTAGGAAATTTTTAGAGGCATATCTACATTTTTAACAGACATTTTCACATGGGTACAGAAATCAACCTATTTGCTTGCTTGCTGACAACATCCTTTATCATTTCGATACGCAGATTGCTTTCACTGTGGTTGTGTTCCCATGCCTTCTTTTGCAATATACTGGTCAAGCTGCCTTTATAGCTGCACACAATAATCGTGTCTCTCATGCCTTCTATTATTCTCTTCCAGGTAAAATCAGACCTATGAACTCCTCAATTAGCATATCTATGAGAATACAAAATGACATAATTATTTGGCGCAGGTTGTATACTTTGGCCAGCATTTGTCATTGCAACAGCTGCTGCAATAGTTGCTAGTCAGGCCACTATATCTGCGACCTATTCGATTATCAAGCAAGCACTTGCTCTAGGGTGCTTCCCCAGAGTGAAAATCATCCATACTTCCAAGAAGTACCTCGGCCAGATATACAGTCCTGATATCAATTGGATTCTTATGGTTTTCTGCATAGCTGTCACTGCTGGGTTTAAAAACCAGTCCCAGATTGCAAATGCATATGGTAAAAATCTTTCCATATCTCTCTAGACTCTAGAGTCTAGATACAGAAATTTCATGACTGCAATGCGTGTTTGTGCTCTGTTGCTTACATGAGTGATGCGTAAACAGGTACTGCTGTGATTATGGTTATGCTTGTGACGACATTTCTCATGATCCCTATAATGCTGCTGGTGTGGCGTAGCCACTGGACCTTGGTTGTCCTTTTCACCGCGCTGTCATTGGTTATCGAGATTCCATACTTCACTGCTGTCGTCCGGAAGATCGACCAGGGTGGCTGGGTTCCGCTCGTGTTCGCCGCTGCCTTCCTCGTCATCATGTATGTATGGCATTATGGTACACTGAAGCGCTATGAATTTGAGATGCACAGCAAGGTGTCCATGGCATGGATCTTAGGCCTTGGTCCAAGCCTTGGTCTGGTCAGGGTCCCCGGTATGGGCCTGGTGTACACCGAGCTGGCAAGTGGTGTTCCTCACATCTTCTCGCACTTCATCACCAACCTCCCGGCCATCCACTCCACTCTGGTCTTCGTCTGCGTCAAGTACCTCCCGGTCTACACTGTGCCACCAGACGAAAGGTTCCTTGTGAAGCGAATCGGCCCCAAGAACTTCCACATGTTCCGTTGCGTGGCGCGGTATGGCTACAAGGACATCCACAAGAAGGATGACGACTTTGAGAAGATGCTCTTCGGCAGCCTGCTGCTCTTTGTCCGGCTGGAGAGCATGATGGAGGAATACACAGACTCTGACGAGTACAGCACCCGGGAGATGAACCAGGCGAGCAACACCAATCCAAGGATCAATGGCATCAGCACCAGCTCCGACATGGAGCTCAGCTACACGTCTCATGACTCCATTGTGCCGGTGCATTCCCCAAACCATACAGGTAGCAGTCGGGTCATGTCGTCAGGCCAGACGTTCCAGACAGTGGGCGACGAGATCGCGTTCTTGAACGCATGCAGGGACGCTGGGGTGGTGCACATCCTCGGGAACACCATCATCAGAGCTCGCAGGGATTCGGGAATCGTCAAGAAGATTGCTATCAACTACCTGTATGCTTTCCTCAGGAAGATCTGCAGGGAGAACAGTGCCATCTTCAATGTTCCCCATGAGAGCCTGCTGAATGTTGGGCAGGTGTTCTATGTGTAAGCTGAAAGTAAATGCAAGTCTGACGAGATGTGTGGCTCGGCATGGTTCAGCCTTGAACCATCCATGAGAAGCCAATGTCTGTAGCTTATAGGAGGGTGTCTGAGTCGAAAAAATTGTACAGTGATGATTTACACAAATCTGGAGCATAATCTCTCGTCATGCAGCATGTACAATAGTACTGTATATATATGTGTGAAGTTGTTCAATCCAGAGCCAGAGTTGCTCAGTTTTTCACTGGACTGGCATGTGCATTCCTCGCCTTCAGGAACAAGAATGGAGCAGTAGCACCTAAACCCTGGCCAGTTTGCGGATGCGAAAATCCATTTACAGAGCAGACAAGACTTAAATCCACTTTGAAATGCTGCTTAAGCATTAGTTCATCGTGATACTGCCTCCTACTCCTAGAGACTAGAAGTGAGCACCAAGTGTCTCGATTCCGAACACGATCGGTTAAATTCTCAAAGATCCGAATACAAATCTGAATTCGTACATCCTTTTTTTTTTATTAAGGAAGCTTTTATTGAACTCAGTCAATTACATCAAGAAGATACAACCGCACTGAGATCACTCCCGGCCTCTGCATAGCTAGGATGCATATAGCCAAAACTCACACTAAACCCACAAAATAAAAGCAAAAGAAGAACAGAAAGAATCAAGGACCAACAATCCTGAGACTAGAGCGCCACCCATGCTCCTGGGTAAAACACTCTTTGACCACTTGCTCCAATTGTAGGCAACCCGCAATAACCAAATCCTGCGAACCTGGCTTCTGAAGAATAACCCAGGTGCGCAGCCAGTGGATAATTAAATAAACCACCTGCAAAGGAGAAGAAATAACTTTTCTATCAAAAACCATATCATTCCTGCATAACCAAAGCGACCAACAAGTAGCAGCCGCCCCTAACAGGACATATAGTTGTAATTCCTTCTTGACCCCCGTAAGCCAACCAGAAAACATGTGAGAAACATGATGAGGAGGTCTAAGCCCACTTGCCCCATGTATGATAGACCAGACTGAGCGGGCAAAATGGCATTCAAAGAATAGGTGTTTAATTGTCTCCCTACAATGACAAAAACAACAAGCTTGATTTCCTTTCCAATTACGTTTTGCAAGATTATCCTTGGTTAGCACCACTCCTCGGCGTAGATACCAAAGGAAAACCTTTACCTTCAGTGGTACCATTAGTTTCCAGAGCTGTTTGTTTAAATTAGGAACATCACTATGAACGAGGGCTAGGTAATGAGACTTGACAGTGAATTGCCCATTCGAGGACAAATTCCATCGGAACTCATCCTGTTCTTGAAGAAGATCTATGAAAGCAATGCGTGATAATAAGTTATTCCACGCCACTAGTTTTGAACCAATAAGATCCCTTCTCCATGAAACATTTGGAGCTCCAGATTGAATTCGTACATCCTAGTTGGAGATGTTGTGCTGAGATATACATTTGATTTTCGGGTGGCCTTTTCAGTTTTCGCTGAATTGAATATTTCATGACATTGGTGCATGGCTGCATTTGGTCACATGAACTGTGATGCTGAGTTACTGACTACTGAATTTGTATTTTTGGTAAAATTTTGTTCTCCAGTTCAGTCGTAGTAGTCACAATGTAATTTCCTCTGCTCTTCAGTTTATGGGTTTTGCTTCCGTACATCTCTAAGCAACAAAGTTAATAGTAGGTGATGGCAAATATGTACTCTTGAAGCAAAGTAGTTAATGGTATGTGATGACAAATATGTATTAACCTATAAAAATAAATCAAATTGAAGATTAGATAAAATAAATCAGTCGTCTTAGTTCTTCCTCTATTATCTTTGCAAGACTATTGGCTTTCAATAAAGCTGAGTTATCCTTGTGTCTAATCAAATAAAATAAATCAAATTGAAGATTAGATATAGATAGTCCTGAATATTAAATAGGGGCAAATCATCGATTTAATGTATTTTTTTAGATTATGTATATTTGTTCCCTTGTTTTGGCTTCCCATCCATTTCTGCAGCCTAAATAAGAAGAATTATGTTACTTTGATGATTGGTTTTGCTCTACTTTGCAATACTTACCATCTGGTATAAAAGTTTTCATATTTTTTCAAAATAAAAGAAAAGGTCCCTTGGACTCTGGACTCCCTGTTTATGGAGCTTGGTGACCCTCTTTTTGGTTTATCCAATATTTTTAGGAAATAGTACTACACAGACGTCCGATTACATCGGACTCTCTATCTCTAAATTTTCTATCCACTTTCACTTTTTCCCACTGCTCCTAGCCGCTCATTCATTATTATCTAACTTTGCTATTCACTTCACTTTAAGTAGCACACCGCACTCTAGCTTAAACCTCACACAGACACAGTCACACAGACACCGCACCGCAGTGCAGGCTCATCAGCAAACGCCAAGCAAAAGGCAAAGACACTAGCCAAGAAGAACCAGAGCTTAGCCAGGGATAAGGCGGAAAGCTGAGGCAGCTAGGCCATGGCGACGGCACCGCTCGAGCAGCATGGCCACCGCTCCACGCCCAACGCCACGGCCGCCAGCACCATTGCACCCAATCGGTGGGGGGCCTACTCCGGCGCCGGCGTCTTCGCCAGCAAGATGGCCGTCATCCTCGCCGCTCTGGCCCTGGCGCTCAACGCCGCCGCGCTCAAGTCCTATAGTCCCTTGTACTGCTGTTGTTATCCCTGTTTGATCCACAAGTCTGCCACTTTTGCTGTCAAAGTATCATCAAGAAGTTTGCTCGAAGACTTGCCACCGCCGGTCCTCCCATTGCCCCGGCCTCCCTCTAAACTCTAACCGGTGAACCCCAAACTCTGACCGGTGAACTCCAAGCCCTAACCCGGCGGCGGCGGGAGACGACGGCGGAGAGGAGGAGAACGAGATCGCCGGAGCACGAATCTTCAAACGGATCGGAAGGGAGAAATTCAGAAGGGACTAGTTGTTGTCAGTAATAAAGGCGACCAAAAGCACTGAGGAGGAAGACCGTGTTTGATTCTGTTGAGCGATAACCTCGTAGACAAACCCAGAATCGTAAGAACAATGCATGAACACAAGAACAGAAACAAGAGATAGAACACAGAGATGTAGGGGGCTTCTTGCTTCTCTTTATTCCTTCAACAATCGATCAAATCCTTTACGATGAATAGCACCCCCTATTTATAGGCTACGACCCTGCTAGGGTTTGGGATGGGACGCCCACTAATGGGCCGACTGCAGGGTCAGGCCCATGGTTTCCCAACACTCCCCCTTGGGCACCCATCCTTCATGTCCATGTCTCGTCAAAACTCCATAAAAATCCAATGGGAAAAATTTGGAGAAAGAGTACATGAATCATGTTCTGCTATGCTGCACGAATTGCCTCATTAAAAACCTTAGCCGAGAAACTTCAGGAAAACTCGTTAAGGGAAAAGAGTACAATCCACCCAATTTCATTTAATCTTCAGGATTTGCTCTTTGGGTACTCGATCTTCGTGATCAAGCTTTAGTAATGAGTTTGTGAAGATTCCCTCGACTCTGCACTTCTAAGTCTCATCATTCCAATTTCCACATATACACCTTTCAAAGCTAGATGTCGAAGTGGCTTAGTGAACAAATCTGCAAGATTTTCACATGACTTAGTATGCAAGACCTTAATTTCGCCCATCTTTTGCATTTCATGAGCATAGAAGAACTTGGGGTTGATATGCTTTGTGAGAGAATTCTTCACATAACCCATCGCATTTGTGCAACACAAGTCGCATTATCTTCATAGATAACAGTGAGGGTTTGTGCGGTATTCAATCCACACGATCGCCGGATGTGGTGAATCATCCGCCGGCCAAGCACATTCTCGTGAGGCCTCATACAGTGCTATTATTTCGAGTGGTTCGTCAAGTCGATACAAGACTCGCTAGATGATTCTCATGGAATTGCGGCCCACCACATAGGAATACATAGCCTGCTTGCCGGCTATCGTATGCGGGTCCTACAAGTACCGTTATCTCGCATTGCCATTCATAGTTAGGTCTTGGTTCTTTTATAGAATGTACCAAGTTCTTTGCTTCCTTGGAGGTATCTAAGATGTCCTTCATTCCCCGCCAATGCCTTTGGTAGGTTCTCGTACTATACCTTGCTAATAGGTTCACTGAAATGCAATGCCTAGTCTAGTATGCTTTGTTCAACACATGAGTGTTTCTATCACACTTAAATATGGGAATTCCGGTCCCGTGACTTCCTCCCCTCTTTCTAGGTCCATGCGGATCCTTGTCTTGTCGCAAATATCTCCGACCATTGGCACTTTCAAAGGGTATGCCTTTTCAAAGTCAAACCTTTCTAACACCTTCGAGTGTAGGTGATCGATGTACTAATATCCTTTCGTGGGCATGATCAAGTCAGCAAGCCTAAGCAATATTTGGTTTTCACCCAAATCTTTCATTTCAACTCCGACTGTGTAAGAGCTACTTTCTTAATATCCTTCGTGGTTCTCGATGATATTCGATCAACTTCATACATCGCGATTATACAAAATCTATTCGGGACCGTCGATAAATACACAGAGATTATTCTCATTTTTCGTAGCCTTTCTTGCATAGAAAGTCGCCTAAGCGATTATACCACATTCGCTCGATTGCTTAAGTTCGCATAATGACTTTCTCGAGTTTCACACTGCATATATTTCTATTTGCTCTATTTTGGTTCGAGACGTTGATACATTCTGTATCTTCATATAAATGTCCGAATCCAATATTTCATAAAGGTATCTGGTACCCCATCCATCAATTTCACTTCTAACTTCAAGTTCACTACCATTGAGATAAATATTTAAAGGGAGTTTCGCCATGACCGGGAATAGGTTTCTTCATTATCATCTTCGGATGTCCAAAGGAAACCTTGTACAACGAGCCTTGCTTCTTTTCATTTCTCTTTCAAACAAATACCCACTTATGCCTTACGGGGTGCACAAGGGAGGCGTGCGGCTTACGTGCCCAAACGCCCTTCTTTTATTCTGAGAGAATAATTCGATTTCTATTGCCTTCTCTCAATCTTCTCAATCTGATATTTTCTTTCATTCAGCGAGCGATGCAGGCTCTGAATCAAGATTGATGATTGTGGCAAGTTTCTTTGCAAAGTAAATGTCGACATTGGCTGTTGTCATATTCAAATATTTTCCTAAGGTCATAAAGCTTATAACTATTACTTCAAGGGGCGATTCTTTTAATGCTTCTACTTGTTCACCGCCGCTTCCAATTGCGGGCAAGTCCTTTAGTTTTTCAGCTCCGATGTGTGCGCACACATCCATGCCGATGTCTCCTTCATGGGGATGTCCACTCGTATGCCTTTTCGAAGGTTCCATACCGATGCGTGTCTCAACTGCTCCCTTCTAGTTCGGGGCACCGGTGATCGGCCGTGTCAAGTCCTTCTTATCCTTTTTCACCAAGCGCCCCGGTTGCCGGATTCGAGGACCGGAGTTCTCGTCCTTTATTCCGAGGCCTCGGACGGGATTAGGGATACCTTCAATGGTATTTCAACCTCTCCGTGCATTGCTTGCGAGCAAATGCTACTTATTCACGCTCTTCAAATCACTAAAGTAGTCCGCGCTTGATTCGCTAATACTTGCAAATCAATTATCTTCTGGACTTCAATTGTCTTCTAGACTTCAATTATCTTCTGGACTTCTCTATTTGCTTCACTAGTGCGCCGGTCATATGCATAGATTTCAATTATCTTCTGGACTTTAATTGTCTTCTAGACTTCAATTGTTTCCCGACATTATCATCAAGGCTTGATTTCCTCCCCTTAATGACGGGAAACTAACCTCATCTTAATGACGGGAAACTAACCTCATCTAATGTACTATCAGCGAATCGGGCATTATACAAATCTCCAGTCATATGGTCCAAATACTTGATTATGGATCTTTGTCTCATAACCAACGATATCCCGCACTTTCTGAGAAATCCCATTTGATTATTCATTGCGGTGGTGGTATAGGTATATAACCCTTGCAACCAAACCTGCGAAGATGAGAAGTTTTCAGTGCTGACCCTTGCGCTAGTTGCATAGTTGGATGGATGTTATAGGCCGATGGTCTAAAAATAATGAGAGCTGCTACGAGCAGGACTGCGTGTCCTCAACATATAGTTGGTAAATTACAATTCTTCAAAGTTCTGCTAGTCCATTCTGGGTGCGGATGCGGTATAGAATGCTCAACTTTAATTCCCATTTTCATACAATAATCATCGATGCCTTCGAGTACATTCTCGGCGTTGTCCATTCAGATGGACTTCACGTGATGATCAGGGAAATTATTTTTTCAATTGTTAATTATCTGCGAGATTTAGCTTTGCAAAAGCATGATTTCTCATAGACAATAAACATATATGCGACCATTCCGAGGAAGCATCGATGAGCACCATAAAATACCTAATTGACCCTTACAGGGGTTGTATAGGACCGCAAAAGTCTCACTAGATACGGTCCAGGAATGCAGGGACTTCATCCTTCGCTTTCAGAGCAAAAGGTCTAATAATTAATTTCCCGGTGGCACATGCGGGGCACACAAAATCTTCCAGATTCAGAAAATTCTTTATATTCATATTATGTCCCCGTGAATTGTTAATTATATCTCTCATTATCCTAAGACTCAGGCGGCATAATCTATCATGCTAGAGATAGATAAGTTCGAGCTTCTAAATACGGTTTTCAAGGCAAGATAGGCCGCAGTGCCTTAATATTAGCGTAGTATAGCCCGCTTCATATGAAGGAAGATATTCTAATGCTATTTTTCACTTTCTTCATGCTTTGTAGTGAGTAGGTATTCGTACCATACTCTTCTTCGCCTCTACACTAAACTCAAGTAGCGCAAATATCCTTGAAAGTTCTAGTCGATTCTGGTACAACAAGTCTTCTTCAATGACCAAAGTTGTGCCCATTGGGAGTATAATTGTGGCCCTTTCGAGCCTATTATACAAGTATCGCGCTGCGATTGTCGTAAGACTACCAAAGATTCTTGCCGATCGATCAAAAATTTCCGTTTCTCTTAGGATGGTTTTCATTGTGCCGCTACATGCTAAACACACTTCCTCCATAGGCGCCACACGCGTTCTAATATAATGTACTTTATTAATATGTAGTAAAGCAAGCAACACATAAATAAAATACTTGAGATATCGTAACGTAACTTGCTATTATAAAAACAGAAAAATAAGCCTTGCAGACTCATAATAAGAATTTAATGCTTTGCTCGCTAGAGCTTGCAACCATTATCCAATAATTCAAGGTTCTGCTTCAATTTACAAACTGCAAGTTTCTATAAAAGATCCAAGTGCAATGCGTGCACTAGATCGAATCGGCGAAGTATTCAGGAACTTCTGCCTCAATTGGCTCTATGCGCGATCTTCTCCTCTTGGGTAGCTACGGCTGCGGCCGCTGCGATATCCAAAGGAGGGATGATGGGGGCTGCTACTGGGCTGTCCACATTCATAAGTGCAACTAATGGATGTGAATCCTCTGTGCCTGCAATGGCGAGGTGTGCCTCATGCTATTATTTGCCCTTTTTCTTAGACTGGAAAGCATCAATAACGTGCGACGTACTACCTTACCCTTCGTGCTCTTCTCATTCGTGAGAGGCCTCATCACCTTGTAGCTGCTAGTAGTGGCTTCATGGCCAATATTGCTACTAGGTGGCTGCGAGATGAAATTCTTTCTTAGAACATCATCTTGAGTTTCTGCAACTTTGCATGATGTCAATTAATTCGGCATACTTCATGTAGCCATTTTGACGATAGTTGCGTGCAGATTACACCGCATTTGGGTGAAAGGTAGAGATAGTCTTCTCAATCTTCTGCTCATCCGTGATTACATTACCACAGAATTGAAGACTGATACAAATTGTATACAAAATCTGGCCATGTTGGGTCAGTTCTTCGAATTCCTGATTCGTGATGCCAGTCAACTTCATATTCATGCCAAAATTCATAAAATTATCACGTAATTTGCGTAAGATGGTTGCAAAATTCTCATAATGCTATTCGAACTTCCGGTTCGTGATCCCGTATTTTTCTATGCATTTTTCATGATTTACTGCTATTTTCAGTGATTAAAAGCAATATATACAATCACAGATAATCAAAACAGTAAATGCGGTAAATAAATTGCATAGAAATAATAATAACAAAGTTAAACATGCTTCAAATGTTCAAACTGATTAAAAAAATGAATTCCCGAGACCCTTTTCTGCTGGAAAAAGTATTTTCGGTGAATTCTGCAATTTTCGAGGGTTAAAACACGAAATCTCAGTTCTGAGAGAAAATTCGCGTAATCTTCAATTTCGGAGGGGTTATTGTGCAAAAACATACATAATCCCGAAAATTTCCCAATTCCAGTGGGTTTTTTTGCAAAATTCCCAGATCTGCGAAGAATTCTCATAATTTTCTGAACTACAAGGGTCCTCCTGCAAAATTTCCTCATTCACGAAAAATCTCGGTATTTGCTGAATTCCAAGGGTTCCTTTTGCAAAATTCCACCGCCCATTTTTTTCGGCTTCCTTTTTCGGCCCAATTAATGGGCCAGCCTGTGATTACTTTCGGCCCACAAGGCCCAAATAGCCCAACACCAACCGAGCAAAAAGGCAGAGGGGAGGGTTTCCCCTGCCCTGCGCAACATGGCGGCGGCGGCGCGTTCCTTTTCGCGTGGGGCGGCGGCGCTGGCTCCCGGAGCCAAGAGGCGGCCGACGGTGGCGCTACGAGGCGGCCGGGTCCGGCGGTGCTTACATGCGCACGTGCCCGCGCGGAGGTCCCAAGCGGCGGCGGCGGCCGGTTCAAGACGCGGATGGCGCAGATAAAAGGAGGCCGAGCCGCAACGGTGGCCGGCGCGCGGGCGCGGATGGTGGCGCGACGGCGCGACGGTGGCGCGAGCGCGCGCGTGCGCACGGGACGCGCCGGTCGTCTTTCCACGGCGAGATGGCGGTGCGGGGCCGGCACATCGTGGCTTCGGTTATGGCGACGGTGCTTCGATGCTCAAGGGTCGCCCGGCCGTGCGGGGCCAGGCCATGGTGGCATTCCGGCGTCGACGGGAGACGGTCGCTAGAGGCGCAGGCGGTGGGCTCGCTGCTCGGTGGCGCCCGATGCAGCTGCTACGATCGCCGCCGTGCGGGGCGGCCGGGTCGCGGCGGCGCGAGCGGCCGGTGGCTTCAAGCTTACCATGGTGGAACGGCGCGCCCGTGCGGGGTTCTCAACGAAGGCGGAGCCTGCGGTGGCTCGCCCGTGCGGTCCTATGCATCCTCTCCCACCTTTGCGTCGGCCGGCTTCAGGCCGCACCGCCAGTGCATGCGGCTTCAGGCCGTGCATGGCGGCGGCACAAAGCTTCAAGCCCGAGTTCACGGTGCATGCGGTCGCCGTGTTTTTTTTTTCAAGTACTGTTCATGCGATGCATATATGATGCATACTGTTCATAAGATGCGATGCAGTGTAATGTAATGCAGAATTGCAACATAGGCGCGACTTTATGCCGACATGTGCATGCCTGCCGCGTGCTAGCGGCGTGGCTCTGTCGTTGCCTCCGTGGCGATGCGTGATGGCGGACTATGCCGACCGGTAACGTATCGCGGAGGTAGTGACAGCCGCTTGCAGGCGGTGCCGTGCTCATGGTGCCTTTCATGCGATTACATATACTACCTACGATACAATCATCATCTACTCTTTCATGCAATCCACCAATCGGCTTGGCCGGCGACTTCAAGTCGGCTGACGGTAGATTAGAGCGGATTTGCACCGTAGAAAACCAATCTAGAAAGCCAAATTTGCAGAATTGAAAGCAATCTAGAAAACGATTCAATCTACGAGTGTCGTTCTTCAACGGTTACCTTTTCGATGCGAGGAGAGTCGATCGTGCTGATAACGTGTTGAGGAACCGTCGCTGGCGAGTCCAGTCCGAGCGATAACCTCGTAGACAAACCCAGAATCGTAAGAATAATGCATGAACACAAGAACAGAAACAAGAGATAGAACACAGAGATGTAGGGGGCTTCTTGCTTCTCTTTATTCCTTCAACAATCGATCAAATCCTTTACAATGAATAGCACCCCCTATTTATAGGCTACGACCCTGCTAGGGTTTGGGATGGGGCGCCCACTAATGGGCCGACTGCAGGGTCAGGCCCATGGTTTCCCAACAGATTCGATCCCACCATGGATGCGAGTCGCTTCTTGTTGAACTTGTGTCGGCTGTGGGCCCAACCTAGTTCAGTACTGCCACCAGTATTGGCTCTTAGGGCCCAAATCTACTCCACGCGGCCAGGTTCAAGCCTAGTATTGCCTTCCCAGACCACCCAGTTATTTAGCCATAATGCTACACCCTTTTTGAAGAAAAGGTGTCCGTCTATTTCATTAATAAAGAAGGTAGCAGAAACAGTTCAAAACAGACAAGTTTAATAAGGCAACTTAAATACACAGTATGGAATGCTCTGAGCACTTGGTCCCGTGAGGGTCCAAGCTCTACCTTCTTCCTTTATCGTTGCGATCAGATCCACAGAGGAGATTGCCTTGTTATGGAATATTCTGTTGTTATATTCCTTTCAGATTTTTCAAGTGATTAGGATAACCACCATGGCCGTCGTCTTTCTTGGGAGACCTCCCATACTATTGATTGTTGTCCACCAATCCCCAATGTTCCAGCTCTGTGCCCAACAGGATGGCATAAGCGGTGCCCATCCTAGCCAAATGGCCATCGAATTCTATACTCGTCGTGGGTATCTGCAGGCGTAAATAAGGTGAAAGGTCATGTGTTCTGGTTCGGCCCGCCCCTTGCTTGCAGTCTGTCCGAGTTCCAGAGACGATTTCAGATCGCAATCCAGGCGAAGAACTTGCATTGGGGGGTTCCCAGATAACCTTTTTGTAATATGTTGTTATTGAATTGAGGAACTACAATGCGTAAGCATATTTTGCTATGTATTTGCCCTCTGGTGTTATCTTCCACGTGATCTCATCCGAGACACTTGGGTTGATGTTGATAAGCCTTAGGTGTAAGAATTTCTGTATGTGCTGAGTTGTTATCCCCCAGAGTGTTGATGTCCTGGATCCATCGACCATCCTGTAGGGTCGTGTTCACTGTTAAGTTCTTCATTCTGGATATTTGAAATATCTTCGGAGCCAGATCTTTGGGAGTTGAACCCTCTAGCCCTGGTTCGTTCCAGAAGTTGGTTTTGTTCCCATCACCCAAGGTGATTGTTGTGGCCGCTGCAAAAAGACGTCGGTCGGCTCTGTCACACAGGATGTCCATTCCCACCTAGGGTTTATGGTCTTCCTTCCATTCTAAAAAGAACCAGCGTAGTCTTATGGCTATTGCAAACTTTTGGAGGTTCAGAACGCCGAGTTGTCCGAGCTATGTTGGCCGACAGACCTTGGGAAACCTTGTCCCAGTTAACTTTGCATTTTTCTCTTGAAATCACGTCTGTTCTGGCCCATAGTTAGCGTTGTCTAATGTTTACTCCCTGATTGGACTATCACTTGAGCGTGGCATATCTTAACTGGATCCAGATTGTCTGCAATACTGCAGAGGTACACTGCATACACAATAATACGAGGCTGCTACAGCGGTTGCTGTATGATACTATAGCAATTTGTGTACTGTAGCACTAATGGCGAATTTGTGCTGTATCGCCGTCACAGTAGCATTTGATATCAACCATTGAATTTCGATCGAACGGTTGAGAGACACTCCTAAAGCAAATAACCGTTCATCTCTGCATTTAGACCTACAATGCAGACGATCCGAGTCCATCTTAAGTAGACCGTGAGAGAGTATTATTTTGTTAAATATTCACACTGGTCCGGTGAAGATGAAGCGTGCATACATGATACATGTAACTTCCGTTCCTTCCTCTTCATGCCGTCCAAATCAAACTGACGTAATTAACGAGCAAAGATCAGCGGGGCCGTACCCTCCACCTCACGCTCAGCATCAGGTATAACTCGAATCCATTGTAGCTGTAATCGTCCCGAGTACGCTCTTGCAGCCGTGACAGCAACAACTAGCGCTTGTTCTAGATAACTAGTACTTGTTCACAAATTGATTGGTTGTACAAACTTATATGCTCTCGTGGTCAATGACTTGTAGCTTATCCAACCAAAATTTATGGTATATCCTACTATACTAATCAAGCTAGTCCTCTTTTGTCTCCTGCCTTGCTTGCTTTGTATTCCTCCGTTCTTTTTTTAAGTGACGTTTTTAACTTTTTATTATTGTCTCAAAGATGTAACTTTGATCTTTTTATAACTTTATCTTATTATACATTATAAACTTATAATATTATGAAAATATTTTTAACAACAAATCCGATGATATAGTTTTCAGGTAGCCAATCTAGATAGTTTTAAACATATTGATGATCAAACTTTACCGATTCTATGATATCACTTAAAAAAAGGAATAAGTTCATACGATGTCCTGAAGTATTGTTGTACGGTCATTTAACTCTCCGACTTCAAAAAAAATCAGCTATTTAACCCTTTACATTGCAAAAACAGGTAACAAAATCTCCTCGAAACCATCTTGGGGTTAAATTACATAATTTTGCTACACGTGGAGGTTAAATAGCCGAGTTTTTTAGGACATGAGATTAAGTGACCACATAATAATACTTCAGGGTTGGTGTGGTCTTCTTAATTCCTTAAAAAAACGGAAGGAGTGCCGTAGACGCAACCAATTAAGCTGCCAGCCTCAAGCCCTCAAGTCGATGGTGACGAATGCATAAGAGAAGAAGACCCAACACTTAGCCAACCAACCCATGGCCAAATACTCCTCGTAAATAAACCTACTAAGTACTAACCTACCTGCCCATTGCGCGCGCGCGTACATTGTTCATACATACCACCACTCATGGCTCCCTTCTTCTCCAAACGCTCCCAGCTGCCATGTCTCCTCCTCCTCTTGGCCGTCAGCTTCCTCAACGTTTGCTCCTCGGCAGCGCCACGCCGCCTTGCCTCCGACGACGATCCAGTGATGCCTATGATGATGGAGAGGTTCAAGCGGTGGAAGGCGGAGTACAACCGGTCCTATGCGACGGCCGGGGAGGAGCGCCGCCGGTTCCGGATTTACACCCGCAACGTGCGGTACATCGAGGCCACCAACGACGTGGCGGTCGGCCTCACGTACGAGCTCGGCGAGACGGCCTACACCGACCTCACCAACGAGGAGTTCATGGCCATGTACACGGCGCCGCCGCTGTCAGCCGACGAGGACGACGACGTGGTGATGATCACCACCCGCGCCGGGCCGGTTGATGCTGCGAGCCGGGCGTACGTGAACTTGTCGGCGGGCGCGCCGGCGAGCGTGGACTGGCGGACGAGGGGCGCCGTGACGGAGGTGAAAGACCAAGGGCGATGTGGTACGTACAATTAACGACCATCCATTCCATCATCAATTATTGGAATCTTGGCTGTCTGTCTGTATGTGACAGTCGACCTGCAATTATTCGTGACCTGTCTGTCTGTGAACACATGCTTGGCTCTCTACAATCTGCCCACATGCTTGCATGTGCTCCTTCCTCCCCCAATCACGAGGGCTAACTAGCACAAACGACGCATTTGATTGCATTATTTAAACAGAATTGCTAATGCACAGCCGCCAAAAATTGCATCAGTTTCAGTCGGTTTTATCAATTTTAGATCGTGCGTGGACATTCGTGCTCAAAGTCGTCTTCTTCTTCTCCGGCTGCCATCACTGCTGGCGGCGGTGGCGAGTTAGGATTAGGGTTCACCCGTTTAGGGGTTCACCGGTGCCCCCAGAGCTTAGAGGGAGGCCAGGGTGGCGGTTGGTGGCAGCGCGTCGAGGCGGTGCCACCGCTGCCGGACGCGGGCGAGGAGGGCGGTGGGATGTGGAGGTCGACAGGGACGACAAGACTGAAGTGGTTAGGAGGAGGTGGTAGCCACCGGAGACAAGGAAGAGGGCGGCGGCGGGGCATCCCACCGGAGAGGAGGAAGAAAGCGATGACAGCGGTGGGAGGGGCAGGAGAGTCAGGGCGGAGGAGGAGGAGGGCTGTAGGGGAGGTGCTCGTCGGCGGGGCTCGCCGGTGCCAAAGGCGGCGCCGGGTCCGGGGGCTGAGGGGTGAGGGTTGGATGGGTTAGGTTGGATTTTGCACGAATCATGGAACGATCTCAACCATTGTAAACTGATTGTGATTAAAAAAAATAGTCGACTGTGTAATAGTCGCCCCCTTATTAATTTAACACCAAGCGTAAGTGTTGTCTCAGAGTTCCGAATTTCGGCCGAAAATCGGTGATATCGGTTTTATTGGCCACCCCCGGTAGGAATACAAACCGGTCTCGAAAAAATCAGTTTGGATGAATTTTGTCCAAAAAATCAAATTGCTTTAAATTTGCTTTTTTTTTAATTTAAAATCCGAAAATTTCAAAAAAAAAAAAAATTGGCCAAAATTTTCCATTTTCGGCCAAACCGAACTTACCAGCCAGCCCCGGTAAAAAATAAATACTGGTTAAAAAAAACCCTGGTTGTACTCATGTGCTTGTGCTTCTCATGCATTGTTCGTACAGGATCGTGCTGGGCCTTCTCGACTGTAGCGGTGGTGGAAGGAATACAGCAGATTCGGAAGGGGAAGCTGGTGTCCTTGTCGGAGCAGGAGCTGGTGGACTGCGACACGCTGGACCACGGCTGCGACGGCGGGGTGAGCTACCGCGCGCTGCAGTGGGTCACCTCCAACGGCGGCATCACCACGCGGGACGACTACCCGTACACGGGCAAGGCGGGCCCCTGTGACCGCGCCAAGCTGCTCCGCCACGCCGTCACCATCTCCGGGCTCCAGCGCGTGGCGACGAGGAGCGAGGCGTCGCTGAAGAACGCGGTGGCGGGGCAGCCGGTGGCGGTGTCGATCGAGGCCGGCGGCGACAACTTCCAGCACTACAAGAAGGGCGTGTACAACGGGCCGTGCGGGACGAAGCTGAACCACGGCGTCACCGTCGTCGGGTACGGCCAGGAGCCCAACGGCGACAAGTACTGGATCGTGAAGAACTCGTGGGGGAAGGGGTGGGGCGACCAGGGCTACATCAAGATGAAGAAGGACGTCGCCGGCAAGCCAGAAGGCCTCTGCGGCATCGCCATCCGCCCTTCTTACCCAATCATCTGACCCTAATTTTGGCTTCCTTTTTTTTCTCAATTGGTCAACCTTGCTTTCTTTTTGCAAGATAGCCAAATTTATCTTAATTTATGCTGCTGTTACGTGTCCGTGTGGATTAATACGTGTAAAACTCTTTCTCGCGTATTAAAATACATACATGTGCAAAATAATGGATGGGCAATTCTTGATTATTAGTTCAAGTGGATTCAGCATTTCAACTTCCTGCGGCCAATGATTTTATATGAAATTTTGTATTGAAGTACCGAACAGGTCATGCCAGTATAGTGAATGTGTATATCAAGGGAATAGATTTGACTTGAACATAACCGTTGTACTAATCGCCCACAGATATACGGCAAAAGAACTAAACGGGCCGGGGCTAGGGATGACAATGGGATCATTCCCCGTCGGGGAGTGGTGGGAACATCTCCATCATTGAGAGATGGAAAATTTCCCACCCCGTTCTCGGGTTCTATTCTCCTCTCGTTCCCCATCCCCATCAGGTTATCGGGGCCCTATGGGGACCTATACCCGAAAGTTAGATCCTGAAAGAAGAGAAAATAAAATCCATAATGTTATAAAATGAGTATGAACATCCACATGCAATGTTAAAATGATAATGTTTTTTTATTAATTAGCATCTAAAAAGTAAAGGATGTAAATGAGATTATCTGGTTATCGCCTTATCAGGTTGCGCGATAGTGGGCTAGTGGCCTACATGTCTTATCGGGGGCCTATGCGGGTAGCGGGGATGGGGAGTAGGGGAATGGCTCCATCACCGCTTCACCCGATGGGGAATTGTATTTGCATATTAGCATCTTGTGGGGAAGAAATAGCCGCATCTCCGTCCCTCTAATGGGTGAATTCCCCATCGGGAATGGGAATGGGGCCCCATTGCCATCCCTAGCCGAGGCCATGTGGTTTGTGAGTTGACCATCCGCACCGACATAGGCCATGTGAAACGACAGCACCAGGCAGTAACACGGGTTACCACCGAAACAGAAAATGTTATATAAAATAGTAGAGACGTATGTGAGTGATTGGTATGAGATCGGTGCACACATATGCACGAGAGTTGAGTTCGTGGATTGTCTCGCTGAGTTGATTAAGGATCAAATCATGTGCCGTGTTTCTAAACTAATAAACCGTGTAACTATAAGTCTAGTATGAGATTAGACCTGACAAAGCACTTTGCTCAGTTTTTGGCATAAACCGTGCTTGGCTACCTCCGTGCCTAGCGCCGTGCCTGGCCGCTACTCCCGGGCCTCCTCCTTTGCGCCCGGCGCCACGTCCGCCACCGCCGCGCGCCCGTGCCAACTCCTCCTCCTTCGCGTCACCTCCTCTCCTCTGTTGTCGGGCCGGGCCACGCCGTCGTGTTGTGTTGGGCTTGTGTCGTGCCTGGCACAACCTGACACTGTACGTGTCGTGCCGAGCCCGCCAGTCGTGCTGGGTGGTGGACCCAAGCACGGATTGGTCTATTGTGCCATGCTGGCCTGGCCCGTAAACAGTGCGGGCTATGTCGTGCTGATGAGGACATCCCTACTACTACTACATCTTCCACTCCAAGTGTGCATGAGGCTGTTCATAAAGCACCTAAAGGTCCAATGACTAGATCAAGAACCAAACTTCTAAACCAACAGGTGCTTTGTTTCAAGTCGGCTACCTTTTTTTCCTCTCCTCTTATGCAATGGCCGAATTAGGGTTTTGCTCCCCTCTTGATTGTGCAAGTCTCAAAATTAATCAAAGTGTAAATGAGTCTAAGAACAATCCTAGTGCAATATTCAACAGCTAGTCTCAAGATGAAAGGATTTTAGTGATGCTCAAAGAAACCAACCGTCGGCTACTAGGATGCAAGTTGAAACCCTAATCAAACCAAAACAAAACTTTAGAAATTGGAATTGGAGGTTTCACACAGAAACTCTTGGAGTTTGAATCGGACTCTACTTCCTAAAATGGAATTCGGAAGGGACACTTGTAGATCAATTTCAGACAGCAACCAAGAGTTAGTTTCCAACTCCACGTCAAGACCAGATTGGTTAGATTATGTCTTGCCTCTCTCTTTCATGGCCAAAAGGTGGCGCATGCAAAAGGGCGACTAGGGTTTGTGATTCACCAGCCCTCCTTCCTTTCCTCACAACCAGATTTGCACAAAGCACAAAAAGGGTGTGCGGTTAGGGTTTTCAACCGACCATATGGGGTCAGTACCTCCTTATTTTATTCGGCTGGTTCTAGGGTTTCCTTTTTCCTTGCTATTCGACCAGCCCCTTCTCTTCCCATGGCAAAGCAACTCAAGGGTCAAAGAAAACTAGCTAGTTTTTTTTTGCAATTTTTAAGGGTTTATGTGGATGCAAAGAATAAGCTACGCAAAGGATCACAAAGATCAGCATGTAAACAAAAGTTCTAATGGACTAAAACCTAATTAAACTCACATGAAATAACATATTAAACTAAGGTTTTGGTTCTGCAATTTTCGGCTTATGGACTATAGGAATAAAGAACAGCAAGAAAGCAATCTAAAACTAAGGGTAAATAATCCTACCGAGTCAACGGAGCTTTGATACCAAGAAGATTCGGGGGGTCGCCCGATCTTCTCGACATAGGATCAAAATACTCACATGTAGCCTCTCGAATCGTAGTGATCTTCCGTTGTCCATGCAAGGATTATCACTCTATAATTCTCAAGAACACACGTGTTGATTTCACCAACCACCAAGTGAAATCTATCGTGCTCCCATTTCCCAGTGGAAAGGTTGAACGATATGAATTTGGAACTCCCAATTCCCCCTCAAGTTGGTTCAACCAACATGGTAGAACAAGAGCAATTTGCAATTTGTTATTTCTGAAAATAATGGTCTAGGAGATACAAGGGAGGGGTAAGGGTACTTATGACACCCTCAAGACTCACATATCCTAGGGCCGGCTGGGGGGGGGGGTGCATTCGGTCAAGCCCACCAAAGCAAATCCCAAATCGGCCAAAGAAACTGAGAGTGACTCCAATTCGGTCTTAGTGTCTGAATCAAACTCCAAATCCCTAAAATTTATTTGTTTGGATTTAAACATAAAAATGGAATTACAAGGCCATAACTAACTGGTTTTGGCCGAAAAGAATGGCACGCAAGCCATGGATCATCTTCAGATTGATGCGCTAGTTCTTGAGAGTTTCTTCTGAAAACCGATCGATTCTTGGGAGATACCCTCGGAAACCAGGTTCTTCCCTTGTCATGGCTCCTCTTGACGTGGAGTGGGTTTTCCCACGGCTTGGGTTGGCTCCCTTGGGCCTTCCATTCTTGGGCCAATCGCACGGAGTCTTTTTCTTGGGCACATAGGCCTTGACTCCTTGGTTGGCCGTATGGGCCTTGGCCCCCTTGCTGGCCGCATGGGCCTTGGCCTCCTTGCTAGCTGCATGTGTTGCTCTCCTTCATTACTTTGTCCCTGGCCTCCTCTCGGTTCCAAAGTCTTCACATTGTTCAAATTTGAGAATGCACAAAGTACTAACATGAGGTAGTATCCAATTCTCATTAAAAACAATAGGAAACTCATTAAGAAACAAAAACACATATTGGTTTAGAAGCTTGGCTCTTGCTCTAGTCATTGGACTTTTGGTGCTTCATGAACAACCTCATGCACACTTGGAGTCTTGGGGTCTTGGCACTTGATAGATACCTGAGTTATCGTCATCGCATAGACACCTGAGTTGTCGTCGTCGCCATTGACGTCCGAGTACTACGATCACTACTCATCATTCTGACATAGCAATGCCCATCGCCAGCCATGGCTTGCCTTGTCCGAGCGTCGCTTCACGCCGGATCAAGCTTTCGTCCACCATCATTGGTTACTCAACAACGTTGATGTCGCCTCGGAGTCGTGCACTGCCGTTGTAGATTCGTTTAGTGCTCGTCGCTGACGTACATGGGCGAGCACCTCCTTAAATCTCCATCTCTAAATTCTTCAATCGTACACGCATAATAATATGAGATTTAGTTTGCCATGTTATATCCTTTCAACTTGAGAAATTTTATGGTACATTCTACTGTTAGTATATAGTGGTAGTATAAATTAAATTTGGTCATTGATTTGTTAAGGGTATAATAGATTTTTCTTTGTATTTATAATTTTTTTATGAGGGTATTATGGACCTTTTCAATTAAGGTTGAAAATATTACTCTTGTGGCATGTGATCCTCACATGGGAAATTATAATTCTACTCCTCTTACTAATAGATGTAGTATACCTAAATCCTAAATAATCTGAACGACCCGTATTAATTTGAGTGTGTCATTAAAGAGCTCTTCAACTTACGGTTTATAATTTGTATGTTTAGTATTTTCATAGATCAGTATAACAATTATATTTGTTACAAAGTTCTTATGGACATATACTTAATCTACGCCGTTATAATTTGGGCCCACTACAATCAACGATCCGTTTTTTTATATATTTTTCACTATTAATGTGGTAATTCTAGCTGTTAAAAGCGAACGTGGTTTTTTTTTTTTTTGCTTTTGCTTTAATAAGATAATAGATAAATAATAATAAAACTTCTACTTCCTTTTCATAATTTCCACCACAAAGTTAAGACAAATCAATATTGATTGTTTCAGGGTTCAGATGCCTGAAAAGTGTGAATACTATATAGCTAAGTACAATTATCACACAGTTCCATACTGAAACAAGCACACGCAAGAACTTATCATGTGCACTAACTAGGACACAACATGATGCACAAAACATGCGGGAAGACTAGGGAGAAAATCAGGAAAAACATACACATTCAGATGAATATGCGCCAGATACATCAAAAGAATCTACTCATACGTGCTTTAGTTATGGAGTGCATGGAAATCGTAGAAGCCATCAGAACCTTGTATGCAGTGACAGAAGCCTTTTCTTAATTAAACATACACAAAGAGCTTCACTACCGGGGGTGTCTTGCCGACAATAAGAACTCTTCTTCCAAACTATACTGCCTGCTTGTCTCCTCCCTCCTACGCTCGTTTCGTGCATGGCTCTGTGCAATATGATTCTCCTCGGATCTCTCTGCACCCACATCACGCAGCACAACATTCTCCTGTGATTCTCGAAGGCTTTCAAGCGTGATCTCCACTTGTCTCATGGTCGGCCGGTCTTCTCCTTTCAGTCCTACACATACCACTGCCAGTGCCGCTACCTTTTCAACTTCTATGCCTCCCTCCTGCACAACTTGAGGATCTAGTATACGAACCAAGTTACCTTCTGCAAGCAGAGCACTGAAATGTGCAACAAGACTACTATCATCCTCGGATGATCTATATGAATATGGTTTCTTCCTAGTGAGCAACTCTATAAGAACAACACCGAAGCTATAAACATCGCTCTTCTCAGTGAGTCGTCCTGTGTAGTAGTACATGGGGTCTAGGTACCCCAGTGTTCCTTGGATAGCAGTTGTAACCCCCGTTTGATCAACCGGAATGCATCTTGAAGCTCCAAAGTCTGATACCTTCGTCGTTAAAGCGCCGTCTAATAGAATGTTTTGAGACTTGATATCCCTATGGATTATAGGGAAGGACACGGCCGAGTGAAGGTAAGCGAGAGCTCTAGCGGTTTCAATTGCAATTCTTAGCCTATCTTCCCATGGCAATGATGTTGGTCCTTGGACATGAAGATGATGGTAAAGGGTTCCATTTGATATGAACTCATAGACCAACAGTGGCACCTCTGTCTCAAGACAGCATCCAAAAAGCTTCACCACATTCCGATGGTTGATTTGCGAGAGAATGGCTACCTCGTTAATGAACTCGTCGATCTCTCTTTGGACTGCAACCTTGGATTTCTTTATTGCCACAACATGTAGGTCCGATAGAATCCCCTTGTACACGGTACCATGCCCTCCTCCGCCGAGCTCACGAGCTTTGTCGAAATTGTTTGTGGCCTTCTCCAGCTCTCCTAAGGGGATGACCATCCTTTCAGCGATGTCTGCCCTTTGAGATACCAATTGTTGTAGCAGATGTCCACGGTTCTGCTTGAAGAATCTCTTTCTCAGCATTTTCGCCCTCCGATGCTTTATCTTTCGGGTTGCAAAAGTAGCACCAAGTACCAGGAACAACAAGCCAGCGCCACTGCCAACTCCCAGACCAACACTTAAACCTGTTAAAAAAAACGAGAGACGTGAGCTTTCGCTGTTAGGAAATCAGCTGGTGCCACTAATTGTACAACACTTTAGGATATGAAATGTACTAGCTAGAAAGATTTAAGCCTTAATACTGCATGCTTATGATGATCTTCTATGCTTATGATGATCTTCTATGCTTGCGTGGTTGGATGGATACTGTGTGTCTATGAGAAAAGCAATTAATCTTACCAAAAGCTTGTGCAAAACAGAGCCAGAGAACTGATGCTACCAAGTATGGACAAGTAGTTTGTGCGATCTGGATGATGCATGTTTCTTGAAAGGAAAGATGCAACTGGATGAATATATAAATATTCAGGGAATGCAAGTAAGCTCAGTTAGGCGAGTTAGTTTCGGTCGACAACCGTACGACAACGAGTAAACAAGCTTATCTATTGGAGCTTTTTCTCAAATCTGATAGTCTAAGAGGTAATTTCCTATAGCAACTGTAATAGTTTTTCCATCTTCTTTGTTGTCGCTTTGTCCCTTTTCTTGTTTCTAAGACGGGTTAAAACTGTTTTTGGTTTTCTCCCTAAAGAATTAAATAGCAGAGTTTCTGCTATTCACGCAAAAAAAAGTAAGCCCAGTGGTTGCTCCTCTGCTCACCTAGAGAAGATTTGACGCAGCCGCCTCTGATGCGCGGGTTACCACGAGCACCGCGCGGACACCGGTCGCACACGTATCCTCCGAGCGTGTTTGTGCACTCGCCGAAGCACTTCTCCGGGAGCGCGCACTCGTCGATATCTGAAACGAACAGCCAGTGCCACACAGGTGAAGCAACAGCCAAGACGTACGCAAGCACAGCTCACGGCGTGGCGTCGCGTACGTACCTTGGCATCCGCCGGTGAGGTAAGGGTTGCCCTGGTACCCGTCCTGGCACCGGCACACGTAGCCGCTGCGGTAGTTGCCGGCGACGTTGCGGCAGGAGCTGTGGCTGCTGCGGCACGAGCTCCTGGCCGCGTCCTTGGGGCAGGTCGAGTTTTCATTATCCGCTACTCCCCGCATCACCACGGGGCGGACGCCACCGCCCACTCCAGCACCACCGGAACCGGCGTCTGGCGCGGGGCGACCCTCGCAGAGTTGTTGAGCAGCTCAGCGGACACTCCGTCGAACCACCCCGCTCGGCGATGCGCACTGCGATGGGCAGCATTTCGCTCAACTCTTGGTCCAGCCATTTGAACCGCACGTCGTAGGAGGGGCGGCCGATGGGGATGGGCGTCTCGCAGCAGCCGATGCCGGAGCACGCGGCGCCCCAGCGTCGTAGGGGGAGCTCGCCACGGCGCCACTCCACCTGTCGTTGATGGAGCAGAATGAGGAGCAGCCGCTGATGACGTTGCCGCCGTCCCCGACCAGCGTGGCCTGGACGTTGCACCCCGTGACGACGAGCTGGTTGCGCCGCTCCGAGACGACGTACGGGCCAGCGCCGAGGCCGCCCCAAGTGCCGTTGCCGTCAGCGGCCCCGTCGTAGGTAAAGTTCACGGCGCCGGCGCTGTTGATGACGCGCACCGTGGAGTTGGCCAGGGAGATCTCCACCACTTGGAGGGTGCCGTCGCCGATGAGCAGCCGCGGGGGGGCGCGCGTCCGGTCGCACGTGAGGTTGAAGCCCGGGAGGTAGCACCCGTCGCTGACGCCGAACGGGAACGGCACGCTCACGTTGCCGCAGCTGGTCGGGCAGCTCGGCGGCTGGCCTGCTCCTCCTACCTGAGCTGCCACCGAGTAGAGCTGCAACACCAGCAGCGCCGCCGCCGCCGGAATTATCATCGCCGACATCTGCCGGCCGGAGTACTTGGGCTAGCTACTTGCAATGAATGTTGCTACCTTCCTAGCTGTGTACTGCATTTCGTCGCATATCGATCAATGTCTACCATAAATAGTACTACGATCTACGGGATACTCGCTCCAGTTCAAAAAGCAAGTCCTTGTTGACCGGCACGTGCTTGCTTCGCCGAACACGAAGCATGCAAAGCAATGCATCACATTCACATGCATCGGATGACAATATTTAGGAGAGGAGGGAGACTAGTCATTCATGCAGGAGCCCAAGACATGGCCAGGCCCACATCTCAGTCCCCCATATTGAGATAAATTTGCAAATCGCGGGAGATAAAGCAAGTCGGTGGTGTGTGAGTGTGACGACTCAATTGAGTTCAGATGGTCAACTCAATTGTCATTGGTGAGGTTCTGCAGGCAGCACGCAGCAGCAGGCAATGTTCCGTGTTCAGATCTTACCAAACACGCGCATGCGACGCTGGTTTTGACGTTTGAATTGTTTAGGCAAGGCAAAGCTAGCTCCCCTCGTCCTCCACGCCGCCACCGTCCCTGTCCTCTGTGCCACGCTGGCACCGCGCCGTCCTCACCCCGATCTTCATCTTCGATGAGCTTCTTACCGTCTTGAACACGTCACAATGTGTTTCCGACCTTCCTCTATCTTTCCCCCGCCTTCTTTCGTCCGCTATGCCGTCGTGGAACGTTGCCGTCGTCGCCACCATCTTTCCAAACGTCAGCACAGGTGCCCTGCCACCTCGGCCCCTCCCCAGTCTTCCCGAGCAACCCGGTGTGCTCCCCGAGCAGACGTCGTGCCCATGCTTGACCACTTCTCGGAGAGCGCAGCCGGAGAGCCGCCAATGTCGTGTTCCTGAGCCGCCGCTGCCGCTCCGCCCATGTCGCCACCACCTGGAGGACCCCCGAGATGCCGCCGTTCCATTTTGCCCCTCACCGGTCGCCTCCGTGCGCCGCCAGTCGCCGGCGGTGCCGTGCGCCCGAGCTGTCGCCGTGGCTCTGTTTCTATTCATCTATTCTCCCTGTTCGAGCTTTGACAAAGAGAAGCTTGGCCCACTAGGGCTCGCAAGCCAACTCGAGTTCGCTGATGAGCCGAGCCAAGCCCTGCTTCTGGCTCATTCCCGAAATGAACCGAACCGAGTCAGCTCCAGGCTCGGTTGAAAAGCGAGCTTGGCTTAAGCCTAGCTCGCTCAAGCTCGGTTGGAAAACGAGCTCGGCTCGGCTGAAAAGCGAGCTTGGTTTAAGCCTAGCTCGCTCAAGCTCGGTTGAAAAACGAGCTCGGCTCGTTTTGAACCCTATTTGTATATGCTCTAAAGCTATAAGTTACTTACTTAACAAATCGGCTATTTGGCTATATGTCTTTAGTTTCCTTCGCAGTATTAACAACGCTGCAAATTAGCTGGGTACGCAATCGCAGGGAACCCATTAAAAAAGAAGGGAGTAGAATTAGCCATGCCGGACATGTGAAGGGCGTGAATGGACGCTGATTCTCGTTCGTATCGACAATTAAGTATGAGCTATACTAGTAGAAGATGGCCGCCCTCGGCGATTTCGATAGTGGCACGTGCCGGGTAGTAGGCGCACACGCATCACGCTCTCTTTGATTAAATTTCCTGCCCCCAAAATATAGGGCTGTTTGGATTATGATCCCAGTGAGTTATATTAAAATTTTGGTAATGCTAAAATGCGGGTAATACCAAAATCGGAGCAAAAAATTGTTGCTTGGATCGTATCCATACCAAAATTTTGGTAATGCTCAAATTGATGTGTTTGAATTATAATCATACCAAATTTTGCTTTTTTGCCCCCCCATGACACGTGGGTCTCGCATGACATATATTCTTTTTTTTGCACAAAAATATGCCAACAGTGACCTTGTTTTGTTGATAAAATGACAAGGAACATAACGGTTCAAACGGATCAGAAATCGGATACTCGATCTAACTTATCTTACAATTAATGCATCACTGTGCCTAAATTTCCAACCAAAATTCTGCCAAAGAATTGGCTTGGTAATACCAAATTTTTTGGGACAAAACCAAATTTTGGTATTAAACCAAATGATGACCAAATTTCATAGACATTACCAAAATTTGATTTGGTTTATTTGGGATGCAATCCAAACAGGCCCGTAGGCTCCCATCCGCCGGGCCAAGCATCCATGTCGCGGCGGCATATTTCCGTGGCGATAGATGAATCATTGCACGAACCACGGACTCACGCGATGCCGCGCCATATTTGCTGATGGGCTTGATGCACCCAAAAAGCTGCTCCGCACCATATTTGATGGCCGTTGCCCTGTAGCGTAGACGTCGCGTAGGCCTGTCCAGGTCGAAAGCATGTTAACCGCAGCGGTGGCGGCGGCTTTCTTTCGTCTTTCGACGAGTTGAATTGGAGGCCATCGGGCCAAAACATCGTCGCTACCCAAGTACAAAATCATGCAAAAGTTATTTTCCACATATAATAGATTCAAAAACATTCTCCCACATTTTTTCATTATATTTTTCTAAAATTAGGATTTTTTTGGGGATGTTACAGTTTTTTCTTCCTATGAGCCTTGACTTTACGGATTAGAAATGTGGCGCCAGGGCCGAAAAGAGAAGTGTTGCACAACTTCCAACTCCTATGCCAAAGCTTAGGCCTGTGAATTACAAATAAAAGACAGTAGTCAATTGTTGAAACAATAAAAAAACACAACATACTTTTATTCAAGAAAAAAGTGCTTTCACCTATTATCATTAGTTCAGAAAAATAAATACCGCGTCATCAGGAGCACACAATTTGTACTGGAATTCCCCAGGAGAAAATCTTTTTTTTTTTTGAGGAAACGGCGGAAATGCCGCTAATGCATTAAAGAGGGAGATGTACAAGAAAAAAGGTTACAAAGCGAAAATAAAACAAACCATAAAAAGCTGCCGTACCCAAGCCGGCAACCTATGCCGCTTAAGTTTGTACTATATTCTGAATATCATTCCCGCCCGGCAAGCAGGCTTGAAGCTTGGTCGCCCCACTGAGCGCCCACGCCCAGGCTTCCTCCTTGATAATGGCTAGCAATCCGAACGGTGTCTCTCTATGACGCTGAAAAATTCTTCTATTTCTTTCTTTCCAGATGTGCCACAGAGTAAGAAGAATCAGAGAAGCTTGGCCTTTTTTGCAGGTACCCTCACCAGACTGGAAGGTGTCGATCCACCAGTCCACCATCCACAACCGTGGTGTCCATCGTGAAGGAAACAAATTGTGCCGTCAAGCCCAAGTAGCCACTAGTGTCCAAACTTGTCTAGCATACGGACAATCTACGAAAATGTGCATAGCTGTCTCCGGGTTGTTTGTACACAGAGGACACCAGTGATCATTCTGCATATGACGGGCCGTTAGAACATCAGCTGTTGGGAGTCGGTGTTGCACGAGGATCCACGCAAATATTTTACATTTTTGAGGCGCCCAAATGTGCCAGAAAAGTTTTTGAAAAGGCGCCTCTATCGCTCCGAAAAATTGTATCTCATATGCTGATTTGGCTGAGTAGTTTCCTGAGGCTGTCCACTTCCAAGTTATGTTATCAGGCATGTCATGGATGAGTGAGACCTGGTAGACCGAGGTATAAACCTTTACAAAAAGTGGAATCAGATAAAAGTCGATTTTTTTCCTCAGGTCCGTTATCCATTTCCCTTCGTGGATTGCGTCCTGTACCGTTCGGTTTTTACATGCCGCAATATGAAAGAGTTCCGACGCCAACTCTTGCAAGGACCTCGGTCCAAGCCATTTATATGAGGATGACTGTGACGTGGCATGAGATTTATTTTTCCTTTTTTCCTATCCCCTATTTTTTTCCTCTGTTCTCTCTCCTCTATCCCCACAAATAAGTGGGGCTGGGCTCGAGCTCGCCAAATGCATGGATGATGTGCGTAGACGACCTCCCTTCCCTGATCTCGAACCGAGCTCGGAGAACCGCCGCTGCGCGCCGGCCGCGAACGCCACCACATGTTCCCCAGGTCCGGCCAAAACCGCCACCGCTGACGCCATTCCCACCCGGGTAAGCTTCAACTCGATTCCTCCCTCCTAGGGAATCTTGTCACCTTCTCCAACCCTCCCTCGCCACTAATTTGTGTCGCCTTTACCCCAGATCGTCGTCGCCACGTCGATCTCCTTGCATCGCCAGCCCGCCTCCGTCCGGCCCTGTCCTCACCGTCCACTCTGATGAGTTCCCACCTCGTGTGGATGCTTATGTGCGTGGTCCTTTTCTAGATTCGCCACTGGTTAATCATCGCAGTTGTAGGCCATAGCGCCGCCGCTACCGTGGGCCACCTCAGTCCTTGCTGCCGCCGTAGATAGGTTCGTCGGGACCACATCATCTCGTTTTGGTACTCGCCGGTCATCACCAAGGTCCTGCTCGCTGGCGTCCAGCTTGGCTGATCGCGTCCATGGTGCTGCTCCCCTGTTTCAAGTCGAGTTGGACCTGACTGGTCAAAACAGCATTTTGGCAGCTAGAGTGGATTAAGTGCTATGATTTTGACGGTTGCAGGCTGGGTTATAAACGGTTTTGGAAATGAGCGACGGAAATTGAACCACAGGAAGAGTTGAGGGACCACGGACATTTTCCCAAAATATATTATACCAAACAAAAAAAAATTACGCACAGTTTGGAACATTGAATTTTAGAAGGAATTTTGGCTATCCAAACAACCCCAAGCATTGTATCTGTCAAATTGTAGTGCAAGACTAACAATCCATATGCAAACGTAAATTGGTATGGCACATTTTCATTTTATGGAGTAAAAGGTCGTAGTATTAATGCTTACCTGCATGTGGTTTTACGCAACCATTTGGAATGTGCGGATCACCGCTAGTTCCACGCGGGCACTGGCACAAATACGTTCTAGGTATATTTGTACATTGTCTATTCATAAGTTGCCTAGTTTTTCTTAAGTTTAAATCACTTGTTGTAACCATTAGATCAATATCTAATCATATAACATCTATTGGATCAATATCCAATCATATGACACACCAATCTCTACACAAATCCAATGGTCACAATAAGTGACTTAAACTTAAGAAAATTTCAGCAATTTAAAACTAGCAAAACCGTTTGTACAATTGCCATATCATATAGGTGGAATTGTGCACTCGTTGATATCTAATAAGCAACGATGGGATCTTATTCATTGATACAGTAGCAGCATGATGCATAAAAGAAAATATGATTATTTCGTTATATGTCATTGGAATTTTACGAAATCCCGGATTGTTTCAGTAACATGTGGAGTCAGGTTCATATCTATATGTGAAACAGTGAGTGATATATAAGAGATGAAATAAACTTTCGGTGGTATATAACAAATTCACCCAATAAAATAATTCTATACGCACACGCAAAATTACCTTGGCATCCGTCGGTGAGGTAAGGGTTGCCCTGTTAACCAGCCCTGCATAGGCAAACGTAGCCGCTGGTTTGGCAAGAGCTGTACGTGCTGTGGCACGCGGTGCAGCCCAGATCCTTGGGGCACACCGCATTCCCATCTTGCGTCGCGTTTGGCCCTTGCAGCGCGGTGGAGCCGACCGCCCATTCCAGCACCATCGGAACCGCCTTCCTCTGCTCCTGAACACATCCGGCGAGGTGATATTCCAGTCGAACCACCCTTCCTCGACGATGAGCACCGAGAAAGGCACTTGAGACAATGATGTGTTTCCGGTGTCGTCGAACATGTCTATCGCGAGCCTCTTGTACCGCAGTTCGTAGGAAGCGCCGGCGAAGGGGATGTATGCCTCGGCAGCGCGTCATTTTTACCCAAAACTCCTCGCGGCCCGCGTTTGTCACGGACCAGAAGGAGGCGCAGCCGTTGATGCCACTGTCGATCCATCGTAAATCCATACCAGTTGCAACTTATGCTGGATGGACATGTGGAGACGATGGATCGACGGCGGCATCAACGTGACATCCCGTTTCGGATGTCGTTTGGTATCTTCCGTTTGTTTTCTTGGTTTTCAATACCTATTTCAAAATTAGGGTGTATTAAAAAAATTCTCTAGTTTCTGCCTCATTTCAAAATTTGGGTTTATAGTTTCAGCTTGATTCTCGGCTTCAATTCGAATTCTCTCCCCCTGCCCCTTATTTTCTTTCCAATCAGGTGGCCGAAAGTTTCTATCGACCACCTCCTCGTTGTCGACCAGGGTCGCTCGGTCTTGACCAGATCCTCGACTGTGTCCGACCGCCCCGCCGCCACCCCCGCCGCTCTATCCTCCTCTTTTTCTCGACGACGCGCATTAATTGCCGTTGTCTCCGCCGTGTCGCGGCGACGTGCGCATTAAATGCCGTTTGTGCATTAATTGCCATTGTCTCTGCCGTGTCGCAGCGATGTGCACATTAATGCCGGCGTTCCCTCCGTGTCGCCGCAATTTCCGCCGCTCCATCTTGACGCCCAGACTCGCCTCTCCTTCCTCTATAAATGGAGCACCCAGGAGCCCTTTTGCCTCCCCTATTTTTCCCCCAACTCTCCATCTCTCACTTTTGTTACTGTGGATTCCCCGAAGCTCCGAGCTCCAAGTTCGAGCCACCGTGTGCCTCCTCTCGGCCCTCGTCGCACCAGTGCATCCCCTCTTCTACCCGCATCTTTTGGTAACCCAAAGCTTCTTGAAGCAATTCCCTCACTCTGGTTTAGTTTTGTTTCGCAGGAGCCGACGCCTTCCCCTCCTCCTCCCGTCTTGGCTGACCCCTTCACCGCCGGCTTCCTTCGCCCTTGGCTGTGAGCTTCCTCACCACTGTTCGCCGTCCGCCGACCTCTTTTGGCCCCTCTCTCTCTGTCCTGGTGAGTTTCCCGTACCTTGTTCTCCTGTCTTGTTCTTTTGAACGTGTCGAGCAGTCGAGTCTTTTTGTTCTTTCGACTACGTCAAGCAGTCGAGTCCTTTTGTTCTTTCGTCTGCGTCGAGCAGTCGAGTCCTTTTGTTCTTTAGGCTGCGTCGAGTAGTCGAGTCCTTTTGTTCTTTCGACCGTGTCGAGCAGTCGAGTTCTTCTTTGTTTACAACCACGTCGAGTAGTCGTATCCTTCCTACGACCACGTCGAGTTGTTGTATCATTCTTACGACCACGTCGAGTAGTCGTATCCTTTCTACGACCACGTTGAGTAGTCGTATTCCTGTCTTCTTTCGACCACGTTGAGTGGTCAATTCCTTTCTTCTTTCAACCACGTTGATTAGTCGAATCTTTCTTTGGACCAGTTAGTCGAAATCTCCTTTCTACCTGCTGGTCAAACCTCCTTCCGACCACGCGAAGTCGATGAGCGTTACTCGAAACCAGAACTTCGAGAACTCCGTTCTTCTCCGTTTTAACTCTGATTTCAGTGTTTCTTGTTGCTAAATTCGTCTAACTTCAAGATCTTGCTTTTAGCTCTGGTCCTATTTATTTTCGAGTTCATTTGCTACTCCTTTGGTATTTATTTGTTCTCTCTGCCTGTTGTTCCTTTTTCCAGTACGACCGTGTGAATAGAGTTCGAAGAAGCAGGAAATCCCTAGGTTGATCAAGCTCTCGACCACCAAGACTCTCTTACCTTTAATCCAAGCGAGTCAATACTTTGATCATATTGAGCCTACATTTCCTGCAAAATACATTCCTTTAAATTATCAAAACTGCATGCTTTAATTCTTTATACAAATGTATGTTAAATCTTAAGGTAGTTAAACACCCTTTTAATGAATAATAATGTATTATACCATCCTTGGGCAATTGAATTCCTTATTCCATGTCACCCTAGTAATTATATGGTAACTTGCTAGCTATAGGTTGTACTTGAGCAACATGCTAGTCTTGCTTAAGTACCAGGGCACTAAGTGTCCTGATCATCATCCCTTAAAATCATGAAATTATTTTGGGGGTAGTCGTGGGGGGTGCACGGCTGGTATTTATTGAGATAAATGGTTTTCCTCCTCAGAACCCCAAACTGCTAGCTTTACATCTGGGTGGATGGTATGATGGTGGGTGCCGTCGGAGCACAAGTGTGGTTGGTATGTGGTTCAACCGCCCAGACGACCCTAAGGACTTAATCCGGTGATGACCTCCCTTGTAATACATGTGCAATCACAAGTCAGCAAAGTGTAGACCTGGCCAAATAATTTGTATCCTTCAGTACGGGTTGCACCAGACAGATGACTCACGACGCCGTGAGCCTTCGTGGCTACAGGTTAGGGTGCACGACTTACGGGCCTGTGTGGACGTAAGCCGTGTGGCGCAAGAGGGGGTCTGGGTGAAGGTTGACGTCGACTTAAGAGCGAAATCCTTCCCAGGTGAAACCTTAGCGGGTGTAACTAATACTACGGGATGCCTTGTAAAAGCCGTGTGGTAATATCCCCTTGATTCACTGTGAGACCGTGGGATCGAAATCGGTTTCAAGTCAAGAGCATATCAGAGACATAGATCTTAACAGGAAACCCACCCGATTCCAGTTTCTCTGGATATATGTCTTACAATAGTTCCCAAGATAAAAAACTATTGTACATATATCCTAAACAACATTGTACCATGTCATACAAGGCATACAGTAAACATACATAACAAAGATTTACAAACTGGGTTCGGTTCAACAGAAACAACCAACTAGCAGCATCCAATAAAAGTTTTAGCAGCGGAAACAAGAATATAAACAGCAAAAGTTCCAACTAGTTTGCCCAACACCCAAAGGCAACTGAGTGGAGGATAGAAATAGCTTCACTCGTTAGCGTTGCTCTAGTTGGTGCTAACGGGTAGTTCGTATACGTAACCGTCCTCACCTGCAACAAGTGGTTAAAGCACCTGAGTACAAAAGGTACTCACAAGACTTACACAAAACTACTAAAAGAAAGTATTTAGTAGCACCTATCCAGAGGAATAGAAAGACTTACACAAAACTACTAAAAGAAAGTATTTAGTAGCACCTATCCAGAGGAATAGAATTTGTACATGCTTAAGGCTGACAACAGGAAGGTTGTAATGGCATTAATTTTTGCATTAGGCAAAGTTCCACTTCTATATTTGTTGATTTTCGTAAAAGCCACTTTTATAAACAAGTTTGGACTAAAACAGTAAGTAAAAGAGAATTTAATCACAAACAAGAACAAAATCACAGTGGCTGTCCACTTTGACCAATTAACATGCATGAATACCCATCATGCCGAAACCAGTAAACCCCTGACACAAAATTATTTCAAGTCTATACAGAGTTGTCCATCAAAACAAGTGTTGTCCGTAACCCTGGACACGGCTATTCAAATAGTTTTAACCCTACAGGGGTGTACATCTTTACCCACACGACTTGACTAGCCCGTAAGCCTCCAGATAATAGCACACTTCCTTTGGTATGCCGGCCGAGGAAATCAAGACCCAGTATTTTTCACCCATACGAGACCTGATCCCGCTTAAAACAAATGTCAGATAGTGCCTGCTAAGCGGGGCACACAAGTTGTGCAGGGAATACCAATCCAATTGACAGGAATTAAAATGACAGAAAGTAAACTTGTGCTAGTTCAATTGCACAGATTAAAGGTAAGCCACAATGTTGGGATATAACTAACTAAACACACAAATTATTGATACTTCAAAATAGCATGCACATAGTTATCACTGCATTTCAAAATACTAAAGTATCAAAACTAGAATCAACATGGTGTAAGAGGATGCTTGCCTTGGTAATAAACCACTTGTTCAGATTCGGGAGCCTCAGGAATATTTTCACTCACGTCGAGAAAACCAGAATCTAAAAAGAGCAATAACAAATAAACATCAAGAAAATATCAGAATGCTGAAAAGATGCATGCTCAAAGTTATAAGTGATTTAACTAACAAAATACTCATGTTTGAAATTATATTCAGTAAAGAAATACACCAGTTTAACTAATCATTAGTACTAGCTAACAGGGATTAACAGCTAAAGGCTCTGCTACAGTTTTGTCGGGCTGTCCGACAACGGAGTTGCGGAGATAGAGAGCTTTTGCCGATTTGAAAACACTCTGGTTGAACTAGTGCTTACTTGAGCTACTAGAAACTAGTAAGAAACTACCTGAGCTAAAGGGATGGTTGGAGAAGCTCTAGAGCTCGCCAGCGATAAGAAAGACCGAAAACGACGCTAAGAAGCTCACGGCGACAAGAAAATCTGAGCAAAGATTGAAAGAGTGGTTGAACAAGATAGCTTAAGCAAAGCTCTTAGATGCTCTGAGACACAGGAATTGAACACAGGCTCACCAGTTTGGAAATGAGGATACAAGAACTGATGTTGACCGGAAATAGAGAAAATCCAAATCCCTGATGATCATGTGAACCAAAAGATAAATTGGTTGAGGGGTTTTACTCCCTAAAGTCTAAGGCATGAATGACACGAATAGATTTGCTAAGAACTCACCGATTACAAGTTTAGCACAAAAATGGCATTCGGTGCGCTTTGGCATCAACAAGGCAACCTCGCGTTCTTGATCTACAAACAATGCGAAAAGCTCCCATTAACAGGATGAACAAGGCATCATTAGAGATGAACAAAGGTGCCAGAGAGAGAGGATACGCCGTTGAGAGGAGGAAGAAATCACTGCGGCAGCAATTTGGCCGAGAGTGGGACTGAGGGTTTTTATAGCCATTTCGTCAGAGTGAACGAGGAAACTCGTGCGTGGCAAAAATGGCAGCAATTTGATGCCAAGTGGTGTTTGCATGCTATGAAAACACGACGCAATGCCACCTCAACGTCGATGTGCTCGGTGCTGGCGAAATGTCGTGAAGAAGATGAAGTTGAGTCACTGACTTGTGGGCCCTAAGTGTCAGTCTCAAAGGAACGAGATGATCGAGAGTGAAAAGATGCGAACGGTCCGATCTAGAATCAAAGGTCCAGATTGAAAACGTTGTTCGGGGGTCCGAACGTTCCAAATCTATGTGGACGGTCCGATCTAGATCTAACGGTCCAAGATCAAAGGGGCGTTCGGAGGTTCGAACGTCTCACTTGATCTGGACTGTCCATTTTAAATCAGACGGCCCGCACATGAAGGGGTTCACCCTAAGGAAATGCGTGGTTGGATTTAATCTTGACGGCCCAGACCACTTGAGAGTGGTTATGGGCGGTTCAGATCACTTGAGAGTGGTCATGAATGGCTCAGATCTCTTGAGAAGAGGTCCTATACGGTTAAGATCTCTTGAGAGGAGGTTCTAGACGGGTAAGATCTCTTGAAAGGAGGTCCTGGACGACTAACATAGGTGGTCTTTGCAAAACGACCAAGAGGGTGGTCTTTGCAAAAAGACACGAGGGTGGTCGTGAGCAAGGGTGGTCTTGAGATGTCCATGTGGCAGCTGCAGGAGAGGTCCTGGGGAGGTCCTCAGGGGTGCTCCTGGTGTCCTGACTAAAAAGGGAGCGCGCGGTTGGATTTACAATCAACAGTCCAGAACGCACGACGCGTTCGGATGGTCTGAACGGCCCAACTGATCTGATCTGCCCGTTGCAAATCGAACGGTGGAGGTTGCGTGGATTGCTTGGATGGTCCGAATAGCCTAAAAGATCTAAATGGTCCGTTATGAATCGGACGGCTCGCGTGCACTAGGGTTGGCTGAGCCTAAGGAGCGTGACAGGTCGGTTTCAAAGGCACGCGACTGAGTTAAACAAGTTTGCTATGGTTTGAATAGGGTCACTACAGTGCCAATTGGCTCGGGCTAGGTCAAAAAATGTTGACCAGCCTCAAAATCAAACTTTAAAGGTTTGACCAGAGGTTTAAAAATACCAATTAAATTTGTAAAAATACGAAATTTTTCAGAGATGCTATTGGGATGATATATGTCCCAAATAAATTTCAAAACTGACAAATCCCGGTTCAAAATAGTTACTTTGTTTTCTTTAACCGAAAAGGTTTCAAAAGAAGGAAAATAAGTTTTTTCTTAAAGAGTTCTCTTTTCAAATTATAAGTTTGGCTTAAATTCGAAATGCTCAATTGCAACAAATGGTGCAAGTGACCTAATATGCCATGTATGATCATGAAATGCATATCATTACTTGTTATTTAAATTGAGGCTGTGACAAACCTCTCCCCTTAAGAGAATCTCGTCCCGAGATTCTGGTAGTTCAGAAGTTGAAACAGGGATACTTCTAAACAGTTCTTTTATAGAAAAAGAACATCAGCTGTTTTGACTTCCTTTAAAGATTGAAAGATAGATAACGACATCTGTTGTTTTGATTTCTACAAAGGTGTTAAAGAAAGACAAAAAGGAACAACATGGTGTTGATCTTACATTTTTCTATCTATTGTTTTGTTTAACCTTTCCTTTCTTAATTCGAAGGTACAACAAACATATGGAAAAGGTAGGGGTGCTCAAGCCTCATTAGGTCTTCACGCTCCCAAGTGGTTTCCTCTACAATGTGGTTACTCCACTGGATTTTCAAGAACTTGACAGTGCGGTTTCTAGTCCTGCGTTCCATTTCATCGAGGATACGCACCGGTTATTCTTGGTAGGAAAGATCTGGCTGGAGATCAAGACTCTCATAAGAAGTAGCTTCGGTAGGAACACGAAGACATTTCTTCAGTTGAGAGACAAGAAAAGTATCATGTACTGTTGAAAGAGAGTCAGGTAACTCCAATTGATATGCCACAGCTCCTCGGTTTGCAAGGATTCGGAAAGGTCCGATATAACGAGGTGCTAGTTTCCCTTTCACCTGAAATCGACAAGTGCCATTCATCGGCGACACTTTAAGATAGACATGGTCATCTACCTCAAAGCTTAACTCACGACGACGATGGTCAGCATAGCTCTTCTGACGAGACTGTGCAGTACATAGTTGGTCTCGAGTCAGAGGAACTTGCTCTTCGGCTTGCACCACCAAGTTTGGACCATAGAATGGTCTTTCTCCAGACTCGAACCAGTTCAACGGAGTCCTACAAGCTCTTCCATACAATGCTTCAAAATGTGACATTTGAATGCTTGCTTGGTAACTATTGTTGTAGGAAAACTCCACATACGGCAAGCACTTCTTTTAGTTCTTGCTATATGACAGCACACAAGCTCTGAGAAGGTCTTCCATTACCTGATTCACCCTCTCAGTTTGATCGCTGGTTTGAGGATGATAAACAGTGCTGAAAGAGAGTTCAGTCCCCATTGCTTGATGAAAACAACTCCAGAAGTAGGAAGTGAATTGAGAGCCACGATCAAAGACAATGACCTTCGGTACACCGTGGAGACAAACAATTCTGGAAATATAGAGCTTCGCTAACTGATGGCCATTGAAGGTGGCCTTGACTGGAATAAAATGAGCAACATTTGTTAGACGGTCAATGATCACCCAAATGGCATCGAACCCACTCTGAGTCCTAGGAAGGCTGGTAAAAAAATCCATACCAATTTCCTCCCATTTCCACTAGAGAATAGGCAAAGGTTGAAGGGTACCAGCTGGTTTCAAGTGCTCGGCTTTGACCCTTTGGAAAATGTCACACTCAACAACATACTGTACAATTTGCCTTTTCATTTGGCTCCACCAGAATGTCTTCTTCAAATTTTGGTACATCTTGGTACTCCTAGGATGAATAGAAAATTTGGAATTATAAGCCTCCTTGAGGATTAAATCTTCAACGGGTGATTGAATGGCACTACCAAACAGTTCCCGAACCATAAGACACCGTGTGCATCTTCAATGAAACCGTTGGCCTTGCCTTGTTTCATCGACTCTCGAATTTGGGCCACATCTAAATCATTCTTCTGGCCCTCCTTGATCTGGTCTTCAAGTGTGGATTTTATCTCAAGGGCCGTGAGAAATCCATCTTCAACCATCTCAAGATTCAGGCGCTGAAACTTAGTACACAAGCATTTAGCAAGAGGTGTTACCGACAAGCAGTTACACTGTGACTTTCTGCTCAACACGTCGGCCACTACATTGGCTTTGCCTGGGTGGTAATGAACTCCCATATCGTTGTCCTTGATTAGTTCAAGCCATCTTCTTTGTCTCATATTCAGATCGGCTTGAGTGAATATGTACTTTAGGCTCTTATGATCAGTATAGATCTCACAACGATTACCGATGAGGTAATATCGCCAAACCTTTAAAGCATGGACTACGGCTGCCAATTCTAAGTCATGAGGAGGATAATTTACTTCATGAGGCTTCAACTGCCTGGATGCATATGCCACAACTCGGCCTTACTGCATGAGAACACAACCAAGCCCATGGCGGGATGCATCGCAATAAATATCGAAGCTCTTGTGAATATCTAGCAGAGTGAGAATTGGAGCTTTGGTCAGGAGTGTTCTCAGAGTCTAAAAACTTTCTTCACACTCGGCTTACCACTCAAACTTCTTGTCTTTTTTCAGAAGTTGAGTCAAAGGCCTAGCGATCTTGGAGAAATTTTCAATGAACTGGCTGTAGTAACCCGCAAGTCCAAGGAAACTCCTAACTTGGGTGACACTTTTAGGCTGATTCCAGTCCAAAACATCTTGTACCTTGCTCAGATCAACAGCAATTCCCCTTTTAGATAACACATGACCCAAGAAGCTGACTTTCTCGAGCTAGAACTCGCACTTGCTGAACTTTGCATAGAGCCGATGCTTGCGTAGTGTTCCCAACACAAGCCTCAAGTGCTTCTCATGCTCTTCATTTGACTTGGAGTAGAAAAGGATGTCATCAATAAATATGACAATGAATTTGTCCAAGTATTCCATGAAAACTGAATTCATGAGATTCATGAAGTAAGCTGGTGCATTGGTCAGACAAAAAGACATGATAGTATACTCGTACAAGCCGTAACGAGTAGAGAATGTCGTCTTTGGAATATCCTCAGTTCTGACCTTGATCTGATGACAACCCAAACGTAAATCAATCTTAGAGAACACTTGGGCTCCAGTCAGTTGGTCGAATAGGTCATCAATGCGAGGAAGATGATATTTATTTTTGACAGTGACTTCATTTAACGGACGGTAGTCCACACACTTCCGCAAAGTCTTATCCTTCAGCTTGACAAAGATGGCCGGACATCCCCAAGGTGAGGAGCTTGGTCAGATAAATCCCTTGTCAAGTAATTCCCCAAGTTGTTTCTTCAACTCCACCAGCTTATTGGGAGGCATCCAATAAGGTCTTCTGGATATTGGAGTAGTACCAGGTGCTAGTTCGATCACAAACTCCACTTCACAATCCGGGGGCATGCCTGGAAGATTTTCAGGAAAGACATCCAGATACTCACAAACTACTGGTACCTTTAGAGCACAAAGATGAGAATCGACTGTATTGGAATGAAAAACAACTATAATGTTGCTTTCATTAGTAACCGAAATGGATCGTTGGGCACAATTAATTTGCCCCTGATACAAGGACAACCAATCCATTCCCAAGATGACATCTAACTCTTTAGAATCTATCACAATCAAATTTGCCAAAAATTTTACTCCCTGAATCTCTATTTTGATGTCTCGACGAATTTGACTAATTCTAAAAACTGATCCAGATGATTGAATAATATAAGGTGGCTGAAGTGCATGCATGTGTAATTGATGTTGAACCGCAAACTGACTTCTAACAAAATAATGGGATGCTCCATAATCAAATAAAACAGTAGCTGGACTGAAATTAACAAGGAGCATACCGAGAACGATGTCAGGTGCATCAGTCGCCTCTTCTGAAGTAATCTGGTTCACGTGACCTCGCCCCTGAACTGGATTAACCTTGACAGGCAGCCTCTGAGGTGGTGCTGGTTGTACAGGCGCTTGATAAGGCCGAACAGGTGGCAGACCCTGTTGCCTCGCCAAACAATTATTGGCATAATGTCCAGGACGACCACAGTGAAAACAGATAACACTAGGTTTAACATTGTTGACCTGCTGAGGCTGATTCCCACTAAGTCTCGGCTGCCCAATAGGTGGAGGTGGACGATGTGCAAACACTGGTGGCCTCGGTGGAGCTGGAGCTGGAGCTCGAGGAGGTTGAGGCTGCCACATACGGGGTCTTTGCAAACTACCACTAGCTGCAATCTGTGCAGTCCTCTACCGCTTACGTGACTCATCCAAAGCCTTGCTCTTGCTTTCAGCTATAATGGCTTTGTTGACAAGGTGCTGAAAGTTTCTGAAATCATGAATTGCCAGGGCCATTTGCAGCTCCTCAGTCAACCCATTCATGAATTGGTTTCGCCGATGAAGGTTAGTCGAAACATCATCAGGTGCATATCGAGCAAGGAAGTTGAATTCATGGAGATATTCAGTCACAGTCTTTCGCCCTTGCTTAAGAGCGAGAAACTCTTGCTGCTTAATCATCACAACTCCCTTTGGAATGTGAGCTTCACGAAATGCTTCCTTAAACTTGTCCCAAGTCGGGACGTGTCCAGCAGTCTGGATGGCATGGAAATTGTCCCACCAAGCATTAGCTGCTCCACCTAACTGATAACTAGCAAACAACACCTTCTCCTTCTCAGAACATTGAGAAATCAACATCTTCTTCTCAATATTCCTAAGCCAATCTTTAGCTTCCATAGGGTCCTCGGAGCTGGAGAACACCGGCGGGTTGGTCCGCTGAAATTCAGCAAGACCGCCCTGCACACGATGGCCTCCTACGCCGATAGGTGGTACCGGAGCATTAGATGTGTTGCGCGTGATCTGCTCGAGAATGCGCATCTGGTCTATTTGGTTGCGCTCTATCTGCAATAGTACATCAGCCATGGTGGCCGACGGAGGAAGCTCTTCCTCAAACCAACCACCCTGATGTCCATGGTGACTAGAAGGTTCTGCTTGATCTCCCCGAGGGTAAAGATCATTAACAGAAGCAAAACGAGATCTCGAGGGTGAAGATCCTTCTTCTTGTTGTGCCCAAGAGCGAGTAGTAGGTCCTGTCATTCTGTTGCCATACAACTGTTAGCAACTAACAAGAGTACACCCGAACAAGCACAACTCAAAGTTCTGGACAGAAAAAGAGAAGTACTAAACTTAACATGCATAATGATATGAAATGCATCGGAATTAGCACCAAAAGAACACAAGTCCATTAAAGCAAATGATAGTTTTCCGACGAAATTGCTATACATACTGCCCGTAGGCGATGCGCAACTACTTGGAACAAAAGAGAGCGAATGATCACACGACCAAATCCAACTTCTATAAGATAAGGAATTTAAATAGGGTGGATATAATCTAAGAATAATCCTTAGCTTAATCCAAATATCGTAGTTCAACAACGTCTTCTTGTCCCTTCGCCATTGCTTTTCCCGGTGACTACTAGCGTGTCAATTTTTGAAAAAGAGAGATGAGCAATGGAAAAGTATTTTGCATAAGTCAAATGAAGGGCGAGGTAAGAATTAGATGCTAGGATGGGTAAGGAATAAAAGATTTTTATAACTTACAATTTCTAAAATTATTTTGCTATTTTGAAAACAATTTCACAGAAGACTCACTAATGCTAACGATCATGCTATTTCTAACCTACAGTCAGTATGGTTCTGATACCAGCGTTGTGAGACACTGGGATCGAAATCGGTTTCAAGTCAAGAGGATATCAGAGACATAGCTCTTAACAGGAAACCCACCCCAGTTTCTCCGGATATATATCTTACAATAGTTCCCAAGATCAAAGACTATTGTACATATATCCTAAGCAACATTGTACCATGTTATACAAGGCATACAGTAAACATACATAACAAAGATTTACAAAATGGGTTCAGTTCAACAGAAACAACCGACCAGCAGCATCCAACAGAAGTTTTAGCAGCGGAAACAAGAATATAAACAGCTAAAGTTCCAACTAGTTTGCCCAACACCCAAAGGCAACTGAGTGCACGAAGGCACCATCACTAGCAACCACTTGTCCAGATCTAAACCAAATTTTTAACAAACAATTTAACTTAACTTTCAGTTTTAACCAAACTGAACAACGAAACCAAAATTTAAAATTCATTTAGTGTTTCCCATGACAGACAAGATAAGCTTGTTAATCAACTATCGTTCTACTGACTTGCACGGCTAAGAAATTATCTAAAGACCAAGTATTTCAACACAAGATTACTATCTTAAGCTTAAGTGTATGAACAGATTAAAGGTAAGCCACAACGTTGGGATATAACTAACTAAACTCACAAATTATTGATACTTTGTAACATCCCAATTTTCTAAGCTTTAAAAATCTTTTAGATAGTTAGTAGGGAGAAAATCCACCATTTGGTTTTATATGAATTTAATTCAAACACTTAAACATGGACTTTAGTATCAAAACAATTTAATATGATTAAAGTCAACATCATCACTTGTCAAAACTAGTTTATTTGGATTCTATGTGCTTAGATATATTTTCTAGATTTTTCTAGAATTTTTCTGAGTTCATTTGCTCTTTTCCATTGCTTATTTGAATTTCTGCTCTTTTCTAAATTAGAAAATGTATTTAAAATCTCGGAATTGGCTTCGGGCCGAATCTCCTTAGCCCAATTTCCTTTCCCGCGCGTGAGGCCTGCGAAGCGGTCCAATCGCGCGTTCGCCTCAGCCGTTGGATCTGTTTTCAACTGTCCGATGAGATTAGATGTCCGGAGGTCCAAACGTCCAAAGCGATGTGGGTCGTCCGATTGGTTTTGAATGGTCAGATGTGGCTGAGATGTTCGGAGGTCCGAACGTTCACTCGACTTTGGATCGTCCGATCAAGATCTGACGGTTAGATCTTTTCTAGTCCGTTTGTGCCCGCGCCCTTTGTCTCTGATAAGTGGGCCCCGCACCCTTCTTCGCCTTCGTGTCGCCTTCGTCTCCGCGCGAGGCAGCACCCGCGTTCGCCATTGTCGCCCCCATGAGCTCTGTGCAACAATGGAGTTTATCCAACTAAACCCCTTCTAGAAACTCCGTAGAATCCTTATCCTTATCTCCCCACATCTTTTCGGATCACGATTTTATCCCGAATTCGTTTGAATCTCCTATTTCTTCACGCGTTCGTTTCGAACTCCGTTGAACCCCACCGCCTAAGCCACCTCGTGCACGCCCTCGGCCTATAAATAGGACCATCAGGGTCGCTAGAGCACCCCCACCAAAAGCCCTCAAGTCGCCACACCCCTCTAGCTCCAACGCTGCCACAATCTGAGTTTTAGGTTTTTCGCTGCCGCTGCTGTTTTCTTCAATTGCACCGCCGTCGACGTCGCCTAGCCATCGTGGTCTGCGCCATCGTCATCACCGTCGTCGGAGCTTCCTTTGGGACCCTTTCACGTCGCCGGAGCACCACCGGAGGCCTTGTTCGACAACACCCGAGACCTTCCGTCGCTTCGACCTCGCCGCCAGCCACCATTGTCGTCCTCTCACGCCAGTGAGTACACCCCTAGGTTCGCAACAACCTGGGCTACGTCCCAGTACCACTCATCCTCGTCGGAGTACTGCCGTTTACCATTTTCGTACGAAAGCCAAGCTTCACCGGCATCCAATTGACGTGTCATGCCACGTGGCCGTCCACGTCAGCGTCCATCTCATCGTGTGTGTGTGTGCGTGTCATCCTTTGTGGCGTCGCGTCAGCGCCACGTGTGCGCGTGTGTGCCACCTTACCTGAGCCAGATCTAGACCGGTTCGGTGAACCGAGTTCCCTGTGAACCCAGTCGTAGGCCTGTGGGCCCCACACGGCAACATTTTCTTTTTATTTATCTTTTTTCAAAAATCCTATGCTGATGTCATGCTTGCGTAATAATCTGATTTTTCTATTAAGAAATAATTCAAAAATTCCAATAATTCAGTTTTTAGGGTTTTCTTTTAGATTCAAACTTCCAAAGCCCATATCTTTTGCATCCAAACTCGGATTGAGCCCATTCAAATTCCTAAATTCATCTAAATTCGAGATCTATTTATCTGAGATTTTTATTTAATTTTTGGACTCTGTTTTGCCCCTGTTATTTATTTGTTTTGTTTATTTACTTCGTTTGCGAGTAGACGTCGATACTTCGGGGAACTTTGTTGAAGAAGGAGTGCCTCAAGACCAAGACCAATACCTAGACCTTTTTTAAGGCAAGTTATACTTTTGATCATATTGAATCCCAGTTTTCTAAAAGTATTTTGCTTCAAATTATTACATTTACTTTAAGTATGTATTTAAAAGCGTTTGGGTATAGTTATAATACAATCTGTTATATCTACCTTATCTTTTGTATTGTCATAATCTTTGTCACCCTAGTTTGGTTTATTAATTTTTTGGTATTATTGTAGCACCAACGTGGGTTGGTTAGATACGAGTAGATTGCTTAGCCATGCTACGAGTCTCACATATCATTTGAGTTGCAATTATAGATTTAACTAAGTGACTATGAAACTTTGTGTAAAACTATGTGATATGTGTTATTGCTTTGTGATAGCATATGTTGCATTAAACCAACTGGGTGGTAAAAGATTTAAACTGAGGCAAGTGGTGGATACTAAGCGATTTTGGTGGACTTCATGAATGGGAATGATAATATTTGTGATATAGTTAGAAAATGGAAGCCTTACCTTGGTCAATTAATGACTTAACTTTGTGCGCCATTGAACTGAGCCTTACTGTACGACCACATGCCTGATGGGACGGGCCTAACTTAGTAGGTTATGGAGTCTCGACATTGATGTTCAGGTTGATAGGTTAGGCTCTGTGACAAGATGGAGGTGTGGACAACCACGTAGTACACATTTATGAGCGATTCGCCGTCTTCAGGTCCAATGGTGTGTGTCGGACTACCTTTCTTTGTGGGTTGGTCTGGCAGTAAAGCACACTAGGAATGTCAATGTTTGAGATGAAATTTTTGAACTGTTTTGTTACGATTAGTGCTAGCTACACTAGTTGTATCGTGTGGGTAATCTATTCGAATAGCCGCGTCCGCGGTCATGGACATGCTCGGGGATTTCACACGAGGGGTGGATTTTCATAAAACATTTGGGATGGGACCTGTGTGACCTAAGTCATATGGCTATGTGAATTAATCTGATTAGTTTTGTGTCTTTGTGATAATAACTATTAAATTATTAATCGTCTATTTTTTTTTGAATCACATTTCAATCTATTATTGTATTCAATTGCAAATGTTGTATTTTTGCAAAATAACCCACAGAAGCCATTCCTTTGGAATAAGCCATCATCTATAAATTGCATTATGTGGTATGACTTGCGAGTACGGTTGTGTACTCACGCTTGTTGTAAAACTTGCGCCCAAACCTACAGAAGAGGAGGAGTCTTCGCCTGCTTTCGAGGAGGAGTTCGTCGAAGGTTGCTGATTGTTGAGGTTTGGATCCCAGTTGGTTGCCTGTGGTGATTGATGGGATTTCCGCTGGAGTCTTTTCTGTTTCGCTGCTATTTATTTTCTGTTAGCCCTACGTGGCTCAATAAGTTGTAAACTCGACCATAAGGTCAAAACTCTTATTTGTTATTCAAATTAATCGTTTACTATATTAATCGCTTGTGTGGATCGATATTCATTTATGTTGTAACTGTGTGCACTAGCGTGATACTGGACTAGTGCATTATACACAGAGGGTTCAAAATCAAAATTCTGGGTCCCGACATACTTCAAAATAGCATGCACACAGTTATCACTGCATTTCAAAATACTAAAGTATCAAAACTGGAATCAACATTGTAACATCCAGAACTCAAATTTGTACTTCAAATATGTGAAAGTGAGAAGAATTTAAAACTTTTTGAGCATGTTTGAATTTCTGGAGCTTTTGCTAGATTTGTTGCTTTTGAAATTTTTGAAATCAATTAGAACATATAACTTAAATCTTAACTCCAAAGAGAAAACATTGGCAAAAACTTGTGATCATTCTCTGGAAGTATTTTTCCTATCTTTTTTACCATCCTAGTAACATCTCTGCAAAATCTCACAATTTTTAGATTTTGGTTGCTATTTCAAAAGAGCAAGTCAAACCAGTTTGATTTCTGGTCAAATCCCTAGGGCAGCAGCTTGTGAATTTTCTTGGGAGCAATGTAGTGCATAAAAATTTTGGAAAAACTTGTGCAAGGTTGTTCTCTGTCCATAGGAGTTACCATAAAAATTTTGGAATTTTTGGAGCTTCGGAGCTACCTCTAAAAATTCCCCAATCCTCTCAGCCTAAAAAAAAAACAGAATCTGAAATCACTATTCATCAGGCTCGAACTCGGACTCGAGTCCGACCGTGTCTCTCGGTTTCGCCGCACCGCCTAGCCGCACCGCCCGAGTCCAATCGTTCGCGACCGTCCGATGCAGATCGCACGGCCCACGTGCGCCTGATCTAATCGGACTGTCCTAATATGCCATCGAATCTCGACCGTCCATTTTAGATCTAGCGGTCGATATCGTCTTGATCGAGTCAAACCAAATGATCGCGCCACACCTGGTTCCGGCTCGCGCCGCGCTGCCGCCGACGAGTGGGCCCCTCTTGTCAGGTTCGTCCTCGCCGTCTCCGCCGCCTTACACGAGCTCATTGGCGTTCGCGCATGCGTGCCACGCAACTCGTCGCTGCCACTTCGTGGACGCGTGTCCGCCTCCAGAGGATCGCCGGGAGTCCATCTACCCACTGAGCTCACCCATTTCTCCTCGCTCCCATCCTTGTGCTTTCTCCGCCCGATTCCTTGTTTCGGCCGGAGAGGGAAGCGAAGGCAGCGCCGCCGTGTCGGAGCCGCTCTTGAGCCCGCGACCTCACCATCGTGATCCACACTCGGCGTCGCTTCCATTTTGCCCAGTCCGGGTCCTTGGCATCCAATGAATCGTTGGGGGCGACATCTTCGTCTCCGCCTCTGGCAGTCTCGGCCCCGTAGCCGTAGGGGCGTTCCTGTAAGTCTCTAACCTCAGCACCTGGTCCCTTGCGATCGCATTGTTCCTCTGAGTCTAACGGTGGGTTCGCCGCTTTTGGTGCATCGTTGAGGCGTCGCGGCGGTTCTTCTTCGAGCACGGTGATTCGCCGCCGCGCGATTCCGCCGCCCGACCTCCTTTGTCGACGTTATCTTGGGCGATTGCTCCCGGAGCCGAGGCGATCCTAAGCGCACCTTCCGAGTCTTCAAGCCCGTAGCGCCTTCTCGCGTGAGCCGTAGCTTCTTCTCCGCCTCCGTTCGCCGCCAGCTCGCCGCCAGCATCCCCGTGGGCCTGTGTCGCCGTCATCAAGTTCGCGAGGTCTCAGCGAACCTGAAGGTATAACCCACGCGCCCAGAGGCTCACTAGTTCGCTAGATCAGCTGCACGGCCGTGTCGCCATCCTCGTGAACGCCGGTGAGCCGCTGGTGTCTTTAGCGCTAAGCACCATCTTTAGTGCTAACCAATTCTTTTATCGTCTCTATGACTGGTGGCCCCCGCTGGGATAAAAATCGTTTAGGAAATAAATCTCGCCGCTTATAACTCCCTGAGCCTTTGACATGTGGGCACTCTCGGCCCGTTAAGGCTTTGCGTAGAGTAGTGAAATCCGTTTTCTGTTAATAGCAGGCGTATTTACCAGCTTTGATTAGGTTCAGTGCGTCTTGTAAGTATGAAAGCGTATTCTTAAAATACGCCTTCGACGTCGCCGTTGGCGCCAGCTGAGTCAAAGTTGACTCGATCAAGACTCCTCGCTCGGCTCGCCTGTCATGTCATGCGTGGCTAGTGATCGTGTGTAAAAGAAGTTATTGCTTTTAGAAATTTCCGAATTGAATTTCCTTTGCACTGATAAATCCTTTAAGCTTAGAAAATCCATAACTAATTCAATCCAAATCAAATGAAACCAATTTTGTTAATTTTCATTTTTTAAGGTACTATTTACCAGAATAAGTTTGAGTATGTCTCTGTTCATGAAATTTTGATAAATAATTAAATGATGTTTTTATGTATTTCTAAATTGGAAAATCCCTAGAAAATTCTCTTTAACTCCAAATAAAATGTTCTCTGTTTCTAAAATTTTGTAAAATCATACTCTAGCTGCTGTATGAAATTTGTGCTCATTGGATTAAATCGAATTTTGGTTTTTGTCGGTGTTATTTGTTCTTTTTGCTCGATCGATAGATTGTGACGATTCTGGTATTATCGAGAGTGAGCCTCAGCAACATTTTGAGCAGCAGCAGCCAGGCAAGCAGTTTGATCATGTCAATTCCTTTATGTTCAAAACTAATATTTTGTTTGCAACTTATATGTATGTATTGCTATTTTGTTGTTAAATTATGGTTAGTGGGCCCTGTTAGTTGCACAATCTGCAGGTAAATGATATTCCTCCACTACCTGAGCCTAGGTTATTTGCTGTGATTATAGATTGTTGGATGGTCTCTGGTCACTTAGTAGATTCGAATTAAACTGCTTAGACATGCTTAGTTATCGATAAAAATGGGCGGTTATCGACTTAGTCGATAACCTTGATCACACAAAATTATTATGACTTTATGATTCAGCATTTTTGCTATGTTTATTTGTGAAAACTAAAAATGAAAAAAAATGATTTGGACTTGGGCACAACGGTATGTTGGTGTGCTTTTGGGTGTGACTGGAATGGTGCCCAGGTCATTTAAGGACCGAGTTACTTACGCCACCGTACTGAGCATTTTGCGTGCTAACCACACTAGAGGGTATGGGACCTCTCTTGACTGAGTACTTTGGCGAGTATTGACTCCGAGTCGCAGGGGGTCGCAGGAGGGATGGTGTTGGGAGCATGGTAGTTGTCCGAAAAGCTTTACCCTTTGTGGGTAGTTGTCTTTTCAGCTTTACCATGTAAGCGTATGGATTTTATCCATACGAGCGGCTCGTAGTTAATGCACAATATTGGAAATGTCTCGTAGGACTTAGCTGTGCCGGCATACCTTCGGAAGTGTGCTTTGTGGTAAAAAGGTGGTCTGAAGTGTGGGTACATTGGTACACCCCTGCAGGGTTTTGATCTATTCGAATTGCCTCGTCCTAGGTTATGGACACGCTCGGATACACCCCGTGAGAACTAGACTACAACCTTTTAATTAAAACTTGACATGGGTGACATGAATGGGTAATTCATGCTATGGTCGTGGTGACTAATGGGTTAGTCACTTCCAGGATGTTGTCATCTACTTACTGTTATTCTATCGCTGTTATTTCAACAATAAAAATGAATTGCCAACTTGCTTTTAAATGTATTACATTATTGCAAATAAAGATTGCTTTGTACTAAAATGAGTCATACAACCTCCACTCAAATAAGCCTGCATGTAGTTTATGCATAGGTCTGCTAGTCCACACGTCAGTCTTGCGAGTACATTTTTGTACTCATTTGCTTTGCTTAATGTTTTTGTTGCAGAGGAGGCAGGTGAGCCCCAAGGGCCTTACTTCTGTGAGATGTGCGGGTTTTGGGACAACTAGCTTGGCGGTCCGGTTGGTTGCCTTGTGGGCTAAGGCACACTGATTGGCTTTTGTTTATAGCCATCTTATGACACTTTTGCCTTCGCTGTTTACTTTGTTATCTGTTTGTCATTTGGCCGGTCGGTCCTCTGCTGTAATAACTCTACTTTGTTGTCTTCTGTTTGATATCGTGATGTTTGGACTCTATGTTTAGAACGGAATTGATGCATAATTTTGTGAAGAGGTGTGTATACTGCAGTTCTGGGAAGTATACATATCTCGAGGCTTGGTTTATTTGATTTATGATGCTAGGGCCAGGTGGTTGGTTAAGCATTACAAGCCAAATAAACTGGGGTCCTCACAAAGTTGGTATCATAGCCATCCTGACCGTAGTAACCCAAGCATGATTGTCCTTAGGATATTTTGTAAAAGCTTATTTTTGAAATAACAAATGGTTTATGAAAGCTTAAGTAGATTCTCAGATTTTACTCCTTATCTATCTTAGCTTTCTACTCTCATCTTGCTCTAATTTGAGTTTTAAAATTTTGATTCCTCTTTTTCCTTTTAAAAGGTAGCTACTTATCGGTTAAATTGGTTTGGGAGAACCCTGAGAGTTGTAACCTAAAAGTGTTGGCTGTCTGTTAGTGGAAAATCGAAACTTCTGGAGTCGAAGACTTCGGCCAGGAGCTTAAAGAAGAAAGTCTGAACAACCAGCTCGTGGTTAGTGTGTAGGACTAAAAATGAGAGTTGATTTAGAATGTCGGGATGTTCCTATTGAAGTTGAAGGTGTGAGATTTTTGGCAAATCTCATCCTGCTCAACTCAGCAAGCCTGGATGTGATTCTTGGCATGGATTGGTTGTCCCAACACTTGGGACAAATTGATTGTGCCAGGAAGATTGTCTATCTCACCAGCCCCTCAGGCAAACTGGTTGAGTTTTCACCACAGCTGCAAGGGCCACACCTTTGTGCACTTGAAGCAAAGCCAGCCTTGGAGATTCAGGATGTTCCCACAGTTCGTGACTTCGTGGATGTTTTCCCCGAAGATTTGCCTAGGATGCCTCCAGTTCGAGACCTTGAGTTCGTCATTGAGTTGCTGCCCGGTACCGCTCCAATTTCAAAGGCGCCGTATCGGATGCCTCCCAATGAGTTGGAGGAGTTGAAGAAGCAACTAGGTGAGCTTCAAGCAAAGGGTTTTATCCGTCCTAGCTCATCTCCTTGGGGTTGTCCAGTGATCTTTGTGAAAAAGAAGGACAAGACTCTGCGCATGTGTGTTGATTATCGTCCGCTTAATGAGGTGACGGTGAAGAACAAGTATCCTTTGCCCCGCATTGATGATCTTTTTGATCAGTTGTCTGGAGCCTGGGTATTTTCCAAGATTGATTTGAGATTGGGGTATCATCAAGTCAGGATCAGGGCTGAAGATATTCCGAAGACGGCTTTCACTACTCGTTATGGTCTTTACGAGTACACCGTCATGTCTTTTGGCTTAACCAATGCTCCCGCTTTGTTCATGAATCTTATGAACTTAGTGTTCATGGAATACTTGGATAAGTTTGTGGTGGTATTTATTGATGACATTCTTATCTATTCCAAGAGTGAAGAAGAGCATGCTGAGCATATGAAGCTTGTGTTGGGAAAGCTGCGTGAGCACCAGCTATATGCAAAGTTCAGCAAGTGCGAGTTCTGGTTGAAGGAAGTGGCATTCTTGGGCCATGTTCTTTCAGCAGGAGGTGTAGCTGTGGATCCTAGCAAGGTCAGCGATGTGCTATCTTGGGGTCAGCCCAAGTCAGTCACCGATGTTCGGAGTTTTCTTGGTTTAGCAGGTTACTACCGTCGCTTTATCGAGAACTTCTCCAAGATCGCGAAGCCGATGACTGAATTGCTCAAGAAGGACAAGAAGTTTGTGTGGTCCTCTGCTTGTGATGAAAGTTTTCAGGAACTCAAGCAGCGGTTGACATCAGCCCCTGTTCTTGTTCTTCCCGATGTCCACAAGAGTTTCGATATCTTTTGCGATGCCTCTCGTCAGGGACTCGGATGTGTTCTCATGCAAGAAGGCAGGGCGGTGGCTTATGCATCAAGGTAGTTGAGACCTCATGAACTCAACTATCCTACCCATGATTTGGAGTTAGCTGCTGTGGTTCATGCACTCAAGATTTGGCGGCATTAACTGATCGGTAACCGCTGTGAGGTGTATTCTGATCACAAGAGTTTCAAGTATTTGTTCACCCAGCCGGATCTGAACCTCAGGCAAAGAATATGGTTGGAATTGATCAAAGATTATGACATGGGCATTCAAGATCATCCGGCAAGGTCAATGTTGTTGCCGGCGCATCGAGTCGAAAGGTGTATTGCAATACTTTGATGCTCCAAGAGCAGCACCGCCTTCTTGAAGAATTTCACCGCTCAACTGGTTTAGTTGAGCACGGTTCCCTTTGTCGCTTTGGTTGTGCAACCAACCTTGGTGGATCAAATCAAGGCGGTACAACAATCGATGATGGTATAAGTCACATCAAGGAGAACATCAGGAATGGGACAACAAAGTGTTTCTCAGAAGATGAGCACGGTGTTGTGTGGTTTCGACAACGCCTTGTGCTCCCAAAAGTCATGGAATTGCGGATTTGATTCTCGCAAGCCCATGATTCCCCTTGTCCATCCATCCCGGCCACCAAGATGTACCAAGATCTTCGCCGAGATTCGTGGACCGAATGAAGCGAGATTGCTAAGTTCGTTCGAGAGCGACGCGTGTCTTTGCCGTGTCAAGGCCGAACATCGCCCAACGAGTCTTCTTCACCTTTGCCGGCTCGAATGGAAGTGGGATTCCGTTGGTATGGATTTCATCACCGGTTTGCCCCGTACTTCTTCTAGGAAGGATGCTTTATGGGTCATCATTGATCGGTTGACGAAAGTAGCCCACTTTCTTCCAGTGCGGGCTAAGATTGATGTGAGCCAATTGGCAGATCTTTACATATCCCGCATCGTGAGCTTGCATGGTGTGCCACGAACAATTGTGTCAGATCGTGGCTCTCTTTTCACCTCTCGGTTGTGGCACAAATTGCAAGAGGCTATGGGGACTCGTCTTTCTTTCAGCTCAGCTTATCATCCCCAAACCGATGGACAGACGGAGCGAGTTAACCAAGTTTTGGAATACATGCTCCGCGCTTGTGTTCTTTCCTATGGAAAGAATTGGGAGAAGTGTTTGTCGCTTGCGGAATTCTCCTATAACAACAGCTTTCAGACTAGTCTTGGCATGACACCGTTTGAGGCCTTGTATGGGAGGAGGTGCAGAACCCCATTGAACTGGTCAGAAACCGGTGAGAGACAGTTCTTCGGCCCAGATTCAATCAATGAGGCTGAAAGCCAAGTTCAGTTGATTCGAGAGCATCTGCGAGTGGCTTAGTCCAGGCAAAAGAGTTATGCAGATCGTCATCGCTGAGAGTTGAGTTTCCAGCCCAATGACTTTGTTTATCTCAAAGTCTCGCCTTTAAAAGGGCATCGGCGTTTCGGCATCAAGGGCAAGTTGGCTCCTCGATATGTGGGACCTTATCGTATCGTCAAGAAAGTGGGAGATGTTGCGTACAAATTAGAGTTGCCAGCTACACTTGAGGGGGTGCATGATGTGTTCCATGTGTCCCATTTGAGAAAGTGTCTCCGAGTTCCGACTGAGGAGTCTCCGTTGGAAAATCTCGATGTGCAAGAAGATTTGACCTACCGTGAGCGTCCTATTCGTATTCTTGAGGAATCTAAACGAAGGACAAGGAATCGTGCCATCAAGTTCCTTAAGTTCCAGTGGTCGAATCACTCTGAGGATGAGGCAACTTGGGAGCGGGAAGATCGTCTCCATGCGGACTACCCATCTTTCTTTTCCCAGTGATCGGAATCTCGTGACGAGATTCTTGTAAAGGGGGGAGATTTGTAACATCCAAAACTCAAGTTTGTACTTCAAATATGTGAAAGTGAGAAGAATTTAAAACTTTTTGAGCATGTTTGAATTTCTGGAGCTTTTGCTAGATTTGTTGCTTTTGAAATTTTTGAAATCAATTAGAACATATAACTTAAATCTTAACTCCAAAGAGAAAACATAGGCAAAAACTTGATCATTCTCTGGAAGTATTTTTCCTATCTTTTTGACCATCCTAGTAACCTGTCTGCAAAATCTCACAATATTTAGATTTTGGTTGCTATTTCAAAAGAGCAAGTCAAACCAGTTTGATTTCTGGTCAAATCCCTAGGGCAGCAGCTTGTGAATTTTCTTGGGAGCAATGTATTGCATAAAAATTTCTGGAAAAATTGTGCAAGGTTTTTCTCTGTCCATAGGAGTTACCATAAAAATTTTGGAATTTTTGGAGCTTCGGAGCTACCTCTAACAATTCCCCAATCCTCTCAGCCTTAAAAAAAAATAGAATCTAAAATCACTATTCATCGGGCTCGAACTCGGACTCGAGTCCGACCGTGTCTCTCGGTTCCGCCGCACCGCCTAGCCGCACCGCCTGATTCCAATCGTTCGCGACCGTCCGATGCAGATCGCACGGCCCACGTGCGCCTGATCTAATCGGACTGTCCTAATATGCCATCGAATCTCGACCGTCCATTTTAGATCTAGCGGCCGATATCGTCTTGATCGAGTCAAACCAACTGATTGCGCCACACCTGGTTCCGGCTCGCGCCGCTTCGTCGCCGTCGCTGACGAGTGGGCCCCTCTTGTCAGGTTCGTCCTCGCCGTCTCCGCTGCCTACCGGAGCTCGCTGGCGTTGCGCATGCGTGCCACACAGCTCGTCACTGCCACTTCGTGGACGCGTGTCTGCCTCCGGAGGATCGCCGGGAGTCCATCTACCCACTGAGCTCACCCATTTCTCCTCGCTCCCATCCTTGTGCTTTCTCTGCCCGATTCCTTGTTTCGGTCGAAGAGGGAAGCGAAGGCAGCGCCGCCGTGTCGTAGCCGCCCTTGAGCCCGCGACCTCACCATCGTGATCCACACTCGGCGCCACTTCCATTTTGCCCAGTTCGGGTCCTTGGCATCCAGTGAATCGTTGGGGGCGACATCTTCGTCTCAGCCTCCGGCAGTCTCGGCCCCGTAGCCGTCGGGGTGTTCCTGTAAGTCTCTAACCTCAGCACCTAGTCCCTTGCGATCGCATTGTTCCTCTGAGTCTAACGGTGGGTTCGTTTTCGCTTTTGGTGCATCGTTGAGGGCGTGCGGCCGGTTCTTCTTCGAGCACGGTGATTCGCCGCCGCGGCGATTCCGGCCGCCCCGGACCTCCTTCGTCGACGTTATCTTGGGCGTATTGCTCCTGGAGCCGAGGCGATCCCTAGGCGCACCTTCCGAGTCTTCGGCTCGTAGCGTCTTCTCCGCGTGAGCCGCAGCCTTCTTCTCCGCCTCCGTTCGCCGCCAGCTCGCCGCCGGCATCCCCGTGGGCCTGTGTCGCCATCATCAAGTTCGCGAGGTCTCGGCGAACTCGAAGGTATAACCCACGCGTCCAGAGGCTCGCTAGTTCGCTAGATCACCGCACGCCGCGCCGCCATCCTCGTGAACGCCGGTGAGCGGTGTCTTTAGCGCTAAGCACCGCCTTTAGTGCTAACCAATTCTTTATCGTCTCTATGATCGTGGTTTCGCCGGGATAAAAATCGTTTAGGAAATAAATCTCGCTTATAACTCCTAAGCCTTTGACATGTGGGCCTCTCGGCGGTTAAGGCTTTGCGAGAGTAGTGAAATCCGTTTTAATTAATAGCGATTTATCGACTTTGATTAGGTTCGGTCGTCTTGTAAGTATGAAAGCGTATTCTTAAAATACACCTTCGACGTCGTCGTTGGCGCCACGAGTCAAAGTTGACTCATCAAGACTCGCCGCCCGCCTGTCATGTGTTGTGGCTGGTAGCCGATGTGTGTAAAAGAAGTTATTGCTTTTAGAAATTTCGAATTGAATTTCCTTTGACCGATAAATCCTTTAAGCTTAGAAAATCCGAACTAATTCAATCCAAATCAAATGAAACCAATTTTGTTAATTTTCATTTTTAAGGTACTATTTACCAGAATAAGTTTGAGTATGTCTCTATTCATGAAATTTTGATAAATAATTAAATGATGTTTTTATGTATTTCTAACTTGGAAAATCCCTAGAAAATTCTCTTTAACTCCAAATAAAATGTTCTCTGTTTCTAAAATTTTGTAAAATCATACTCTAGCTGCTGTATGAAATTTGTGCTCATTGGATTAAATCGAATTTTGGTTTTTGTCGGTGTTATTTGTTCTTATTTGTTCTTTTTGCTCGATCAATAGATTGCGACGATTCTGGTATTATCGAGAGTGAGCCTCAACAACATTTTGAGCAGCAGCAGCCAGGCAAGTAGTTTGATCATGTCAATTCCTTTATGTTCAAAACTAATATTTTGTTTGCAACTTATATGTATGCATTGCTATTTTGTTGTTAAATTATGGTTAGTGGGCCCTGTTAGTTGCACAATCTGCAGGTAAATGATATTCCTCCACTACCTGAGCCTAGGTTATTTGCTGTGATTAGAGATCGTTGGATGGTCTCTGGTCAATTAGTAGATACGAATTAAACTACTTAGACATGCTTAGTTATCGGTAGAAATGGACGGTTATCGACTTAGTCGATAACCTTGATCACACAAAATTATTATGACTTTATGATTCAGCATTTTTGCTATGTTTGTTTGTTAAAACTTAAAATGAAAACAAAAATGATTTGGACTTGGGCACAACGGTATGTTGGTGTGCTTTTGGGTGTGACTGGAATGGTGCCTAGGTCATTTAAGGACCGAGTTACTTACGCCACCGTACTGAGCATTTTGCGTGCTAACCACACTAGAGGGTATGGGACCCCTCTTGACTGAGTACTTTGGCGAGTATTGGCTCCAAGTCGCAGGGGGTCGCAGGAGGGATGGTGTTGGGAGCATGGTAGCTGTCCGAAAAGCTTTACCCTTTGTGGGTAGTTGTCTTTTCGGCTTTACCATGTAAGCGTATGGATTTTATCCATACGAGCTGCTCGTAGTTAATGTACAATATTGAAAATGTCTCATAGGACTTAGCTGTGCCGGCATACCTTCGGAAGTGTGCTTTGTGGCAAAAAGGCGGTCTGAAGTGTGGGTACATTGGTACACCCCTGCAGGGTTTTGATCTATTCGAATAGCCTCGTCTAGGTTATGGACACGCTGATACGCCCGTGAGAACTAGACTACAACCTTTTAATTAAAACTTGACATGGGTGGCATGAATGGGTAATTCATGCTATGGTCGTGGTGACTAATGGGTTAGTCACTTCCAGATGTTGTCATCTACTTCATCGTTATTCTCGTCGTTATTTCAACAATAAAAATAAATTGCCAACTTGCTTTTAAATGTATTACATTATTGTAAATAAAGATTGCTTTGTGCTAAAATGAGTCATACAGCCTCCACTCAAATAAGCTTGCATGTAGTTTATGCATAGGTCTGCTAGTCCACACGTTAGTCTTGCGAGTACATTTTTGTACTCATTTGCTTTGCTTAATGTTTTTGTTGCAGCGGAGGCAAGTGAGCCCCAAGGGCCTTACTTCTGTGAGATGTGCGGGTTTTGGGACGACTAGCTTGGCGGTCCGGTTGGTTGCCTTGTGGGCTAAGGCACACTGATTGGCTTTTGTTTATAGCCATCTTATGGCACTTTTGCTTCCGCTGTTTACTTTGTTATCTGTTTGTCATTTTGCCGGTCGGTCCTCTGCTGTAATAACTCTACTTTGTTGTCTTCTGTTGATATCGTGATGTTTGGACTCTATGTTTAGAATGGAATTGATGCATAATTTTGTGAAGAGGTGTGTATACTGCAGTTCTGAGAAGTATATACATATCTCGAGGCTTGGTTTATTTGATTTGTGATGCTAGGACCAGGTGGTTGGTTAAGCATTACAAGCCAAATAAACTGGGGTCCTCACAAACATGGTTCAAGAGGATGCTTGCCTTGGTAATAAACCACTTATTCAGATTCAGGAGCCTCAGGAATATTTTCACTCACGTCGGGAAAACCAGAATCTAAAAAGAGCAATAACAAATAAACATCAAGAAAATACCAGAATGCTGAAAAGATGCATGCTCAAAGTTATAAGTGATTTAACTAACAAAATACTTATGTTTGAAATTATATTCAGTAAAGAAATACATCAGTTTAACTAGTGTGAGGATTAATGACTAAAGGCTCACTGGACTTTTTGGGTAACTCCTTATTGCGCTTAGAAATTTCAAGCTTATAAAACCCATTTGTAGACTTAGGGTTTTTTCACTTCCTGCTTTCCTTCTTCATCTCCCGAGTAAAAACTGCTTCCGACCTCCTTTTCTTTCCCCACCTGAAAGAAATCTGACCATGTCGGACCAAATCACCAACTAGTCGGTTTCCGACTTGAGTGAGAAGAAATTAGAGAACTTGGAGAAGATCGGGATGCTTCCCAACAGGGATCTGATTTCTTGGAGATCCGCGGTTGGGGAATATTCCCCGAATAGTGAAGATGGAGAAATCCCTGTTTTTCTTGCATATATTGAATGCGGATTTAGGCTACCAATTCACTCCTTCCTTCCCAATGTTTTGGAGTATTATGGAGTTGAATTGGTGAATCTCGCTCCCAATGCTATCGCCAATCTCAGATCTTTATTTACCTCTGCAAGCGCATTTGGGATTCGGTAGATCCGGATCTATTCAGGTACTACTACAGGATGACAAAGTCTGGGAAGACGATTGGGACACCTGGAGAGTGCACCTTGCGCCTCCATGACGGTAAAGCCGATGAGTACATATTTATGTACTCAAAATCTTCGTGGTCGTCGTGGAAAAAGAGTTGGTTATATATGAAGATCACAAAGAAAGACATCCTTTATTATTCTGGTAAGAAGGCGGTCGAGAATCCGAGATGGCGCTCCTATCTTGGCATGTAGTGAAGGATTTTTCTACACGCCGGGTTAGTCCTTTGAAGACCCGAGCACACCGGATGCTCTGGTATATTGGTCGTGATGATACGACCAAGGATTCCAAAGAGGGTAAGCCATAAATGATTCCGACCTGTTTACCTATCTTAGTTGATTATTTTCGTATCCTTAAATCTTTTATTTGACCTTTACAGCTCTATCTTCTGATGAGATTAGAAGCCGGATCAAAATGATACTGCATACGAGAGCTCGCGACAAGGCGATTTCCTCGAATCTTAGCGGTACTGCTTTACTAAGAGAGAATTGAAAGACTTAAGGTAAGAATATCAACCGTCGTACATATTATTTCTGATCGGTATACCATAAATCCTTTTTGATGTGTAGTCGGTTGGGTTGAGGATCAATAAGGTCACTGAAAGATGTGAGCCGATTGATGATCCGACCACCCCTTCGACTATAAAGGATGTCAACCTTCCAAAGGTAGGAGACCAAGCATAAATAATATTTTTGGACAAATGATGTTCATCGCCTAACTATCTTTGATGATGTATTTAGGCGGTTGTCATACCTTCCAGGGAGGTAACTGAAGACCCACCAGTACCTACTGAGGCTACTATTTTGGAGGTTGATGAATCTACATCTACTGATCCGGCGATCAGGGACCTCGACCACATGGTCGCGGATATCGCTTCTGATTTCCGATCAGTGGATGTGCAAGATCTAATCAACCCTACCGGTTTAGAACCGGTGAAATCGGTTGAGAAGAAGAGGAAGGCCAGCGCAACGAACTTTGCTTCGATGCGTTACAAGGGTAAATTCAGAAAATCGACAAGGTACATATATTAAATGAAGAGGTCGTATATATACATACCTTGGATCTTCCTTACCTTCTCTCTCTTTTTTTTTAGATCTTCTGGTGTTCCAGTCGTGTCCGACCAGAGCACTCTTCAGGAAAAGGTTTCTGAGGAAGAGGTGGTCGTGGAGGTTCCTGATCAGGATACTCCTAAAGCAAAAACTGCTGAGGATGAAGTAGTAAAGTAGCCCCGAGCGAGTTTCAAGACATCGCTCAGATCCTCTAGTAATCCTTACTCCTTCTCCGGAGGTAGTCATCTCCAAAGATCCTCAACAGGTTCCACCTCCTCCTGGAAATGCTTCTCAGGTTAACAAATTTCCTTTTTCTCCCCGATTTATCGAGGATAAGGAACATGATGAAGCCTGGGGAAAGATATCGGACCGTCAAGCCTAGATTGGTCCAGATACAATCTTTTCCGAATATAATGACATGGCAATTCGGGTAAGTGTTCTACGACCATCCTTACAACTCTTTCTTTCGAAGTTTATTTGAAAACTTATCAAAGAAAGGGATTTTATTTTTGTAGCACATGGTCGAGAAATATGCTGTGGTCGGAGGACTAACCCAGCGAATAAGATCTTTGGAGCAGAAACACTCCGATCTGAGAAGTAAGAACATTTCTCTTTTAGTTTGACTTTCTAAATTTTACCATCTTGTTTCTCTCTTATAACTTAAGCTTCTCTTCCTATCATATTTGATAGATTTAGAGAAAATTAAAGAAGAGATTGTGGCCAAAGAAGCCATAATATTAAAACTGAGGGAAGAAAATCAGGGTAAAGATCGGTCGATCGAGCATGCGATGACCAGGCAAAAGGAGGTTTTCGACTCTTGTGAGAAGAAAATCAAAGGTAACTGGTCGTAGACTTAACCAGTGCTCGATGACTCCAATTTTAAAGAGCATGTTAACTTCTCTTTATCCACTCGTGCAGAAAAAACCCAAGCACTTGAACGAGCGGAGAAGACCCTCGAGTTTGAACGTGGCCAAAAGGCAGCCCTTGTATTTGGCCTTGATGAGAAAATCTTGGCTCTTAACAAAATGATCTTTGATATGGGATCAGGATCAAGCTTGCCTTCCTTAAGAGATCCAACGAAAAAGATGAACTATTTTGGCCAACTTCTGAAAGATCTCAAAAGCCTGCTCAAAACTATGAGGGAAAACCATACGCAGACGATGAAGGAAGCTATTGTCAATGGAGTTAGTGTTGCTTTAGCAAAACTAAAGGCTTCTGACCCTCTGTTAGTCTTAAAGTCGTGGAAGAGGACTTGATCGCTCAAAGTGAAGCAACAAAACTTCTCGAGGAAGTAAGACTTCTGAGAGAAAGTTCTTCAAGAAATGGAAGTCGATCTCCATCATGTAGCGACGATCACCGTGGTCCCAACATGTAAATGGATTTAATATTAGACTATGTAAATGAAACTTACCTTTTATCAATGAAAATCCGACTTTGTCTTATCAATGTTGTTAAATACTCATATATCTCTAGCCCGATCGCTTATATTAGTAGATGAACCTTACTAAAAGAAAGCAGTAGACCAAGAAATTGAGTAATAACAAAGACCATGGTAGGAGTGCTGATAATGTGTATGACAGGGATCTAGTAAATACTAGGAAATCATGTGGTCGGAACCAGCTGATGATTTCGACTAGTCTAGATCTTGTCCATTATCGAATACCTCTTGTAGTCTGAAGATATAACAAAGACTGGATTTGCTGATAAGAAGATATGCATTAAGAATGTATGCAAAAAAGGAAATGAATAGATAAGTACCTTTGTTTAGAAAATATTCGGATCTGGTCGTATCGAATCTCAAGAATTGAAGATTTGTAAAATATCTCGCGAAACATGCTCATACTCAAATCCGACTGGCAGCGAGGATCGTAGGAAAATGACCATCACTAGGAAGCTCCTTCCAGTGGGCAGGACCACGTGCAGAGAGGAGAGACTTTGACCAGGAGGCTTTCCGTGTCCCGACCAGTAGCCAAACTTGAGTAGAACAGAATGTTGAATTAAAATAACAGTCTTCAAATTCAAGAAAGAACGAAAACCATATAAATTGTCTGAGTTGGTACTCCTTATACTCGTATGTTTCTTTAAGAAAAGAGTATTTGGTTATGCGTGTGTATCATTGAAGCAATGATCACGACTAAAACCGATGTGGTCTGTGACATTTAAGTCAGTATGTCAGGACCCGGGATTAACACCCCAGATGTTCTGTGCATACCTGAACTAGTCCCATGATCAGTGGCTAGCTCACACAGTAAACAAATGTGATAACACAACCATAAACGTTAAAAGTTATTAAATAACAACAGAGTTGATTACAAGATAGCCTTACAGGGCAACATTAAATAAACACAGCGGAAGATGATGAAGAAGTAGTGGAGTCCAGCTGATCTGCCACAGGCAATTGACTGGGGTAGCGGCCTAGTCGTTATGATCCACACCTGAAGCGGAGTCCTCCTCTGAAATTTGTTTGCATTAAGCAAGAATGAGCACAACTTCCGTACTCGCAAGTTACACCCGTCAAAATAACAGAATGACATGCATAAATGGATGTAACATAGGATGGCTTATAGGGTCATTTGTGCAAAAACAACATTTGACATTAAATACCATACTAAGTTCTAAAGCTCAAGTTTTATAAAATCTAAAATTGATTTTGAATTGTTAAAGATAGTGTAGGCACCAACCTAACACCAACATAAACACGGGCACCAACCCATAACTTTTCTCATGGACACCCATCCATGTCAAACTTGTTTTACAAAAATATTTTGAAATCGAAGTCTAACTTTGAGTGGCTTTGCTAGCATGTCCATGACCGTGGACACGGCTATTCGAATAGTTTTACACTCTGCAGAGGTTGTACAACTTTACCCACAAGATATGAATTCTCTAGTTGTTTGGCATCCGTCGATACCACCGCTCACTACCTTAGGTAAGCAGTCTAGAGCATGTGTCAAGGCCTTTACAACGCATCATTCCACCATAGTCCTCCCTCGCTAAGGTTTCACCCCCTTTGGACTATCCGTCCGCAGGGTTCAGGCCCCCTCTTGCACTAGGTGGGACTAACAAAGGTCATAACATGACTACCCACCGCACCAACAGGAATGACCATAATGGAACTTTGCAAATTAATCAGTCAGGTCCTGCCCATACAAGACATGTGGTAGTACGATGTGGCTTAGCAAGATGCGGCTCGAAGACCGGTCCTTAACTGACCTGGGCGACAACCAACAGAACCCTGGGCCTCAACCTACCCAGTTGAGCCCGTGCATAAACCTACACCCACCAGACAACCACTTCGCCCAAGTCCAAACCATCATTTAATTTTATTTTCCAAAGTCATTTATAAAACTCCCATGACACACCAATGCCAAGGGTACAATTTAAATAACATTTGACTTTTGGCTGAAATCTCCCAAATCAAACATATTTGGTCTATAAGCATGGCTAAGCACAATATTTTCCAAATGATCCTAGTCCATACTATTGTATCAACTAGGTTTTATATAGGGTGACAATATGCTTGTTTCAATTACCCAATTTGGCCATACAAAGGATTTTAGGCATAACTATAAATTTAAAAACAGGAATTTAAATTACTGGATATAAATAAGCATGCAATAATAATTTGAAACAGAATTTAAATAATTTTAAATAATGGGTGCAATTATGATCAAGAATGTAACTTGCCTTGCTTGATTGAACGCTGCTCTCAAACGGTGTCGAAATCCGGTCGTCCGAAGTCGTCGAAATCTATACGCGTAAACGAGCTAAATTCAAATAACATTCAAATAAAATCCAAATAAACTCCAAAAATTATAAAATAAATACTGGACAGAAGGTATCAACTTTATATGAATATAGGAATTTGAATCGATAGAATCGGAGTTCGTATGAGGGAGAACGAAATTGCGTAAAATGAGATGCATGCAAACACTATTCATGCATGGCACTGTAGCTTGCCATGCGACGTGAATAGTAGCTCATACCAAAATGGCGATGCCGGGCGATAAGGATGGATGAGCGGTCGGTGAACCACAAAATGGAATCACGGGAGCAAACGGACCCACTGGTGGTGGTCGTCGCCGCGAAGGTCCGTGTGGCGGCGCGCGCGCAAAATAGTGTTGGAGGAATAGTAGCGCCGTGAGTGGGGTGTTTTGAAGAAAAGGAAGGTAGCACCACGTAGAACGCTGCGGCGAAGCGGCCGGTGTGGACGATGTCGTCAGGGGATCAAAAATGGCACCGGAAATGACGATAGAAGGTGGTTCGGCCGCTCGCGCAAAATTTTTGCTCGAGGCGAGATAGAGGGGCGAATTCCAGGGATATGAAGAGGTAGCCGAGGGGCACGCGGCGACATGGTCGGCTTGGGAAATGGGTGACCGAGGAGAGAGAACGGAGGAGAGATTATTAATGGATCAAAATAAATGACAGGAAATAAATAAAATCTAAAAATTATGAAATAAATACTGTAAATAGTAGATGAATTTAGATGAATTTAGGAGGAAGAATCGTTGGATTTGGAGCTTGTATGAGAGAGAACGGATTTTTGAAATGAATAAAATGTGTATGTACAAAGCATGACCACACGACTAGATAAATATGCTACAGTGCATTGTCTTCAAGCACGAACAGAAACTTCGGTTATGGAGGAAAAATGAACGGCGTCGGTGAAGAAAAGGAAAGGGTGGTTCGCGAATGGCATAAATGGGTTGCTCACCTTGCGACGAGGCCGTAGGAGGTGGCGGTGCGGCGAACGGTGACGGCGGCGACGGGCGCACGGTCTCACGGTTGCGGCGATGCTCCGGCGAAGTTCCGGCGAAGGCGAGGGGAGCACCGCGTAGAACGTCGCGAGGCAAAGCCAGGGGTGTGGTCGATGGTGGTGGGGCTCCACTGTAGGCGACGCAAATGGCCGATGAACGATGTTCGACCTACGACGAAAAAACTTCGATTGCAGAGAGGAGAAAGCGAGGGAGGACTTGAGATTTTCGGGGTTGGATGAGGGAGATGAGGGGCACACGGTGCTCTCTTATATAGGGGTGGAGGTGGACCGTGGAGGGAGATCGTGCGCGTGGTGAACGTGACGGCCGTTGCGGAAACCGACGAAATCGTGCGCAAGAAAGAGGGGGAGGTGGGTGGAATGGGGGAGTTTAGATGAGGTGGTTTGAATGCCTGAGATTTCGGGAGGAATCGTGGAGAAAATCTTGACCGATTCAAAGCTTGTGTGTGGCTCTAATGGCGGTCTGTGCGTGCTGCACGTTCTGGTGGAGAAGAAAGGGAATGGAAGGAAGGAATAAAAAAAAGAGAGCAATTAGAATTGAGAAAGTAAGAAGGAGAGGTGGTAGTTTATGCATTGGAGCTTTAGAGTTAAGCGTGCATGTGCTGAGGTAGTCTAAGGATGGGTGACCCAACAGGAATTTGATTTTTTCTTATTTAAATTATTATTATTTTTCAAAATTACTGTTCATTATGTACTGCAAGGTTACTATTCATGAGGTTTGGACGGTTCGAACAATTTCCCTGATTTTAGGATTTTAAATAAATCAATAAATCAAATAGATTTTTAGAAAATATCAAATAGAGTCCAAAAATTCTACAAAAATTCATAAAAATACCTTGAATTATTTTTGACTTAATAAAAATAATTCCAACTTAAATTTGGTTTTTATTTTTGTACAGTAATTATTTTTATATTCTGGAAAATAGGGAAAACCTTTTTAAATACCAGAAAACTCCACAAATTTTCTTTTTGACTTTAAAACCAAAAAAAATTAAATAATTGATTTTTTTCACAAGGAAAACTCTTTTTTAAAATTACAGAAAATCAAGAAAAATTATTTGACAGCTGGAAAATCCAACAAAATAATATCTTTATTTATTTTATTTTGGTAACATAACTTTGGGATATTACAAACTCCCCCCCTTAAAAGGAATCTCGACCCCGAGATTCGAAGTGGCTAGAAAGAAAGCTAGGGATACAAGGTTTTCAATTGGAGTTGTTATCGTCCACATCCTGCTCATCATCTGACAGAATTTGAGTTGTGACATTTTGCTATTCGTCCTGATGACTCCCTGTTTCCTAGGACTTGACTAAGAGGATATCCAGTAGGTACGACCACTTTATGGGCCTGAAAATAATGCCTTAGTTTCCTTGAAGCCATAAGGAGACCATAGAGCAACTTTTGTACCTACGGATACCTTTCTTTTGGTCTATGCAAGACTTCACATTTAATATATCTTCGTTGAACATGGTCTCGTTCTACGACCAATACACCACTAACCGCTTGTGGCGTTGCAGCCACGTAAATTAGCAATGTTTCTCCCAATCTCGGAGAGACTAAGATTGGGGGATTCGTAAGGTACCGTTTTAATTCTTCAAAGGCGTCTTTCCTCTTTAGTCCATTCAAAACTCCCATGTTTCCGGAGAAACTTAAAGAAAGGTAGTCCTTTTTCGCCTAATCGTGCTATGAAACGACTTAACGTTGCCATACAACCGGTTAGTTTCTGAACTTCCTTCTTTGTGGTCGGATCGCTCATCTGATCGATGGCAGCGATTTTCGCTGGATTTGCTTCGATGCCTCTAGCCGAAACTACGAATCCAAGAAGCTTTCTCGACGAAACTCCGAACACATATTTCTCTGGATTTAACTTAAGGTTATGACGTCTTAAGTTATTGAAAGTCTCCTGTAGATCTAGAATATGATCGCCGGCGTTGATGCACTTTACGACCAGATCATCGACGTAGGTTTCAAGATTCCGACCTATCTGTGGGCTAAAGGTCTTTTGCATCAACCTTTGGAATGTTGCACCAGCATTTTTGAGACCAAATGACATCTTTACATAACAGTAAGTACCATATGGAGTGATGAAGGAAGTTTTATCTTCATCTTCTTTACTCATATTGATCTGGTGGTACCCTAAGTAAGCATCTAAAAAACCTAACAACTCACACCCGGAAGTAGAGTCTACAAGTTAATCGATGCGAGGAAGGGGAAAGTCATCCTTCGGACAAGCTTTATTAAGATCTGTAAAGTCAATACACATTCGCCATTTCCCATTGACTTTTCTAACCATTACAGGATTGGCAAGCCACTTTGGGTGGTCGACCTCACGAATGAACCCAACTTTGAGAAGTTTGTCAATCTCCGACTGGATTGCTTCTTTCCGATCAGATGCGAAATGCCATAGCTTCTTCTTGATCGGTTTTTTGTTAGGCTGTAGAGCTAGCCTATGCTCGATCACCTCCCTGGGGACTCCGGGCATATCGGACGCCTGCCAGGCGAATACGTCCTGATTAGCTCGGAGGAAGGAGACGAGCGACTCTTCCTATTTAAGGTCGAGTCCTGCCCCGACTAGTATCTTGGCACCCTTTGGAGAAGCACTACCGTCGAGTTGTACCTCTTTTATCTGGTCGGAAGGTTTCAGTGTCATCTTCGGCCTTAAATTTTTGACCTGCATATTAACGGTGTTAGTTCCCCTGGTCGGAAGTTCATCGACCAGTTCTAAGCATTTCCGATCGCATGCGTAGGCTATTTTCTGATCGCCTCGGACCGTGATTACACCCTTTGGTCCTAGCATTTTCAAACTCTGATAACCGTAATGCATGGCTATCAGGAACTTTGCTAAAGCTAGACGACCAAGGATCGCATTGTATACGGTTTCGAAATTTACCACATCAAATGAAATTTTTTCTGTCCGAAAGTTGTCGGGCTTTCCGAACGTAACCAGTAGGGACAAGTGTCCTATTGGCTTAGCGGTAGATCCAGGAACTATGCTGTGGAAGGCATATTTCACAGGTTTTACCTTGGATTTGGGAATCTGCATGTCTTCTAAAGCATTTGCAAATAAAATATTTAGAGAACTACCCCCATCTATCAAGACCCGATTAACCCTGCAGTTATTAATAGTAGGCTCAACGACAATTGGAAACCTACCGGTCGAGTCGAAGGAATGAGGATCTTCTTTCTTTGTCGAGAAGATTATCGCTCTCGACCACCTTGAAGGTTTAACGGCGATCGAAGGTTCGGTAAGGTCGACTTCTCGCTCCATGGCTTTCAGGTGACGTTTGTACTCGTACGAAGAAGATCCACCAAAGATCACATCGACGGTGTGCTGAGGTTCTTGGTACTCCATTTCTTTGTAACCATCTTTGTCCTTCTTGGAGCTTGTTTCCCCGAGCTCTTCAATCGACAGAAGTGGACCTTTACCTGTATAATAATCTTCCAGCTTCTTTTGCCAAGCGCGACAATTGCGCAGGTCGTGTCCTGCTTGCTGGTGAAGAGGACACCATTTTTTATTTTTCTTGTAATCATTGGTCGGAGCCTTAGCCTTGCCACGACCAGTATAATCCTTTCTTCCTTTGGTAAATTTTTCAGGGACAGCAAGAACCTCTTTGTCGTTGGCTCTGCCAAGCTTCTTTTTCTTGAGAGTCGTCTTTTGCTTCTTTTCCGTCCTATCTAAGCCGGGTTGGGGAATTTTATCCTTTCGATCAACGGTTTTGTTCCACTCGACCGCTTCATTGGCCATTGCGTACTTGTCAGCCATGTCGAAGAGCTCGATGGTTGTTCGTGGGGGATGTATAGCTAAATCCTCCGTAAACCTTCGATTTCTTAATCCCGCTTTGAAGGCTTGGATAACGGAAGATTCTGCAACCTCCGGTATTGAGTTACGAACTTGGTTAAATCTTTTGATATACTGCCGGAGAGTCTCGTTAGATTTTTGTCTTATTCTATGGAGATCGTCTTCTTTTCCGGGTCGATCGTACGTACCCTGGAAATTTGCAATTAGAAGGTCGCAGAGTTGCTCCCAAGTATACACGAACCCGACCGGAAGGTTAAGCAACTACGATCGGGCTGATCCTTCTAATACCGTAGGAAGATAGTTTGCCATTACATTTTCATCACCACCAGCAGCTCTAATAACGGTGGTATATATCTGGAGAAATTCCCAAGGATTTTGGGCCCCATTGAATTTATCCATATTGGCCGGTCGGAACCTATTTGGCCAACGATGACACTGGAGCCCACCGAGAAGGCTCGACAGCCTGTGATAGTTTCGTGGCGCCTTCTTTGAAAAGGTGTCGGATTGTAGTCGGTTGGAGACCGATTTCTAGGACCGGATTGTCGGTGCTCCAATGTCTCGATTCGGTCGTGGACGTCGCTAGAACGCCTCCGACCGCTCACCTGGTTTAGGTGATGTCGAAGATCACCAGGTCCAAGCTCCTCTCGACGAAGTGAGGGTGAGGATTCCTAGAATAGTCTCCTCTCCTCATGACTTGTTGGTCGGAATCGCCGAGGTGGTCGAGTGTCAATCGATCTTCAACACGACCATGCAGCCCCCGCCGGAAGAATTGGGACGGTCATGGTCCGACTTTGCGGTGCCTTCGTTCCCGATATGCTTTCGCGCCGCATCATCATTGGATGATCTCTGACACTTGACCTACAAGTTGGGCAAAACCTAGAGTCTCTGCCAGGGCAGGGTCAGAAGTATTTAACATATCTCTAACTCGCTGAATGTTTTGTATTGTTACCGAACGTCTCGAGGGATTTCTGTCAGAAGAAGGTGTCTGATGGCTTGAATCCCTCGATCTCCTGATCGATCTTGCCTGGTCCCTTACATTGGTTGGGGGAGGATCAGGCGGATTAACTGATGGACGTCCATCAGTTCCATTACCTCCGGCATTTGGTGCTTGATCGCCCGTACCATCTCCATTATTACGTGGTGGCGAGGCAACGTATGGAGGACCGTACACGACATTTTGATCTGTATCTCCGATCGCATTGACCTCGTGCTTCCAGCAGCGATCCTCCGATGAGCTCCCGTCGTAATCGATGGAGAGCCTTTCAGAGCTTCTGCGAGAAGCTTCCACAACGGAGAGCAGTCGGTGATCAGCACCTCCTGAGGTTTCGGAAGGGCCTCAGCCTGATCCGGCGAATTACCGATCGAATGCTGAGCCTTATCATCCCCACTTGGTTTACGACCAATGGAGGTTTCATTGACACCGTCACCAGGTGTCGGTTGGCTCCTGAAATTGCTAGAAGCCGTCGGTGAGTACCTATCAACCATGATCGCATCAAAGGTATATTGAACCTCGAGTTACGGTGTTGAATTTTCGTCACTTTTTTTGCCGGTCGAAAGGCCCGGGCTTGCTGAGGCTTTAGGGTGTTCCGAACTGATCGGAAGCACTTCCTCTGAAACCGCCACTGATCGTAACGGTGTGTCTTCATCCATCCGGTCGACTTCGCCGATTTCCGCCATGGGCGAACCGGCGGAGGAGGATGATGAAGAGATTCTGTTTTCCTCCATGGCGCGCATGCACGCGTCCTTGTCGAGGTTGGCGTAGTCCGCCAAATCAAACCAGTTTTCTTCATCCCAACTTCTCGCTATAACCGCATCAGCGATCACAAACGGGGAATGGACAAAGATTTGATGAGCAGAGAAATTCTTCCAAGATTCCACGCCGCGCTCCCCACGGACGGCGTCAGCTGTCGACAACCAAGACGTCGATCTTACGAAAAGAAAAGGCGAAAGTGGCGTGGAAAATCTAAGGAAATAATGGGACTGCTCTTTATTCAGTATGAACTGGGTTTTACAGAGTATGTTTTGAGAACACTGCTTGTTCCTTTACAATGTCGGACCTACAACATGAATCTAAGGCTTGTGCTTTAGTATGATGGCTCTATCTTGTCTTCCTCTCCCCTTGATCCGTCCAGATTCCATCTTTAAATAGCCCTCGAAGAGGTGGCGCATTCCGAAAAGACGCGTCGATGCGGCGTTGTGTGCAGTCGGAGCCAAGTGACGGTTGATAAAGAATCAACCGTTCGACGGTTATACGTCTATGAGACATATAACCGCATGGAGGTTGTTCATCAGTGCTTCTGGATAAGAAACGTCGTATGGTATGGAATATGCACGTGTTCCATTCGTCATACGGTAAAGAATATACTTGGAATCAGTTCCAAGTATCAGTTCATACCTTTTACGAGCGGTTCTCCTGGTCGGGAGCTTGGCTTAGGCCTTTGTCCGACCAGGGTACCCATTATGTAACCTCTGGAATATCTACGACCAGTGAGGTCGTGCACCTCAGGGGTTACGACCACGAAGACGTATGGTCTTTCTTATATTAAAAATAATATAAGGAGGTTTTAATCCTCGTCACAAAGATTGAAAGAGTGGTTGAACAAGATAGCTTAAGCAAAGCTCTTAGATGCTCTGAGACACAGGAATTGAAAACAGGCTCACCAGTTTGGAAATGAGGATACAAGAACTGATGTTGACCGAAAATAGAGGAAATCCAAATCCCTGATGATCCTGTGAATTAAAAGATAAATTGGTTGAGGGGTTTTACTCCCTAAAGTCTAAGGCACGAATGACACAAATAGATTTGCTAAGAACTCACCGATTACAAGTTTGGCACGAAAATGGCATTCGGTGCGCGCTCTGGCGTCAACAAGGCAACCTCGCGTTCTTGATCTACAAACAATGCCAAAAGCTCCCATTAACAGGATGAACAAGTCATGATTAGAGATGAACAATGGTGCCAGAGAGAGAGGATACGCCGTTGAGAGGAGGAAGAAATCACTGCGGCAGCAATTTGGGCGAGAGTGGCACTGAGGGTTTTTATAGCCATTTCGCCGGAGTGAACGAGGAAGCTCGTGCGTGGCAAAAATGGCAGCAATTTGATGCCAAGTGGCGTTTGCATGCTACGAAAACACGACGCAATGCCACCTCAACGTTGATGTGATCGGCGCTGGCGAAATGTCGTGTAGAAGATGAAGTTGAGTCACTGACGTGTGGGCCCTAAGTGTCAGTCTCAAAGGAACGAGGTGATCGAGAGAGAAAAGATGCGAACGGTCCGATCTAGAATCAAAGGTCCAGATTGAAAACGTTGTTCGGGGGTCCGAACGTTCCAAATCCATGTGGACGGTCCGATCTAGATTTAACGGTCCAAGATCAAAGGCGCATTCGGAGGTCCGAACGTCTCACTTGATCTGGACTGTCTATTTTAAATCAAACGGCCCGCACATGAAGGGCTTCACCCTAAGGAAACACGTGGTTGGATTTAATCTTGACGGCCCAGACCACTTGAGAGTGGTTATGGGCGGTTCAGATCACTTGAGAGTAGTCATGAACGGCTCAGATCTCTTGAGAAGAGGTCCTAGACGGCTAAGATCTCTTGAGAGAAGGTTCTAGACGGGTAAGATCTCTTGAAAGGAGGTCCTGGACGACTAACAGAGGTGGTCTTTGCAAAACGACTAAGAGGGTGGTCTTTGCAAAAAAAAAAAGACACGAGGGTGGTCTTGAGAGGTCCACGTGGCAGCTCCAGGAGAGGTCCTGGGGAGGTCCTCAGGGGTGCTCCTGGTGTCCTTACTAAAAGGGGAGCACGCGGTTGGATTTACAATCAATGGTCCAGATCGCACGGCGCGTTCGGATGGTCCGAACGGCCCAACTAATCTGATCTGCCCATTGCAAATCGAACGGTGGAGGTTGCGTGGATTGCTTGGATGGTCCGAACGGCCCAAAAGATCTGAACGGTCTGTTATGAATAGGACAGCTCGCGTGCACTAGGGTTGGCTGAGCCTAAGGAATGTGACAGGGTTGGTTTCAAAGGCACATGACTGAGTTAAACAAGTTTGCTAAGGTTTGAGTCGGGTCGCTACAGTGCCAATTGGCTCGGGTAGGTCAAAAAAAGGTTGACCAGCCTCAAAATCAAACTTTAAAGGTTTGACCAGAGGTTTAAAAATACCAATTAAATTTGTAAAAAAATAAAATTTGTCAGAGAAGCTATTGGGATGATATATGTCCCAAATAAATTTCGAAACTCACAAATCTCGGTTCAAAATACTTACTTTGTTTTCTTTAACCAAAAAGGTTTCAAAATAAGGAAAATAGGTTTTTTTTTTCTTAAAGAGTTTTGTTTTCAAATTATAAGTTTGGCTTAAATTCGAAATGCTCAATTGCAACAAATGGTGCAAGTGACCTAATATGCCATGTATGCTCATGAAATGCATATCATTACTTGTTATTTAAATTGAGGCTAAGGCATTCACATATCTAAGGAAACGTGTGTATATGTCAAGACGATTGTCTCTTGTGGGTAAAGTGTACAACATCTGCAGAGTGTAAAACTGTTTAAATAGCCGCACCTATGGTCAAAGGCAGACATGGGAACTTTACTGGAGTTAGTTCTTTTTCAAAAACCTTTGTGGATGGGATGAAAACTAGTCGGGCTGATGAAACCCATACCTGGTGTTGCTCCTGGGTGGTCGTACCCGATGTTGTTCCTGGGTGGTCGTACCCATTGCTGATAATAGTGGTCATAGCCACATTTCAATAAGCATAGGTGGAGGTAACCTCTCCTGTTATTAATATTGCACAATTACTCTCTTTAATAAAATACAATTTGGTTAAAATACTAAGTGATAGGATTTTACTGATATGACTATTTGAAAACATTGTTTTAGCAAATAAAAGAACCCGAGCCACCTTTGTTAAGCTTTGCATGTATAATATTGCATCCTATGTGTTGGCTCACGAGCACGAAAGTTGTGCTCAGTCTCGCTCTTTCCCCCAACCCTTCAGACCCTGCGGATCTTGGAGATTATGCATTCTACAAGGACCAAGGAGTCGATGGACAAGGAAATGATGAAGATCAATCGTAGCCCTTGGTGGTCGTAGCCTCCGGTAGTCGTAGCTTCTGCTGGTCGTAGCTCCTGCTGGTCGTAGCCTCAGGTAGTCGTAGCTCTGGTGGTCGTAGTCTCTCGTAGGCTTGTCTCGCTTCAGTCTAGCTGGCTAGTCGGTGCTTGCGTGCATCCAATATTTTTCAAGTCTTTGGTTAATATCGGACGCACACGGGTTTCCTCAGTCGTTTGCCTGTAGAGAGATGAGCTCTACCCCTTCTTGCTTCCGCTGTTTTATAATGTAATCAATTTGGCATGTTCGGCCCTTATTGTAAAGCTCGACCCGATGCGGTATATGTCACTCTGATGCCTGTAATATAATGTTTGGTTCGGTTTACTCCGTGTATGAAATGATTCAGTGATGTGTCTGTAAGTGCTATCTACTGATCCAAAGAATAGCACAACGCGTTCACGAAGGACTCTGTTTTGGGTCTGACAATCAACGAGTGACGCCCCTTAATTTATCCACTTGTGTAAGATGAATCTGTACGCATTTGCAAAAGTAGAGTTATTTTAGAGAGAGGAAACAGAGTTCCTGTGTGTGTCTGCTGCGGGACCAGCGGCAAGGCTGGTGGTAAGTGGGCTAGCAGACCAAGGACCTCAAGCCCAAACATAAAGAGAGTTAAGTTCCCTCTTCTTCGGCCCAATAAGCGGCCTATTCTTCTAGGCCATCTCCGTGTCCTCCTATATTAGTTCTACTTCCTCTATGTAATAACTAGAGGGATAATAACTAGTGGGTTGGCTTGTACGTCTGCATGGCTAGATTTGGTACTCCCGAAGTTCAAAAAAATACGTCGCTTTGGATCAAATACGTGCAATTAAAATTTTGAAACTTTGTCTATCAATATATTTTTAAATGTTTAGATTGGACAAATGGAAATCATATGTGTATATTTGTCTCGAAAAGTACTTCCATAATTTTAGAATTTTATTGGGTTTACAAATATATTATAATAGTAATTAGTGGTTAAAGTTGCATTTTAGGACATGTAGATGTTCAAAACGATATGTTTTGTGATAATTGAGGGAGTACATATTTTGTAGTATCAAAACGGTAAAACTTAGTTTCCTTATAATATCTTTTACATAATCGTAGTGCACATTAGTTGTTTAAAATATAGAATTCTAATTATAAAATTCATAGTATGGACCCAAACTCATCATGTTTACTTATTTTAAGGCACAGTGGATTCAAAGTCAACATGTGTCTCTCCCTCTGTGTCCACCAAATTAAGTGTGTATGTTTACCTCCAATCTAATCTTGTACATTGTGGACTACTAAAAACACCCATTAAGCTTGATGCTTCTTAATTTCGGAGTTATCATAAAAGTTCCACTATTTTAGGAATTCATCCTAATCTTTGCTCTCTACATGTCCACACATACATGTATGGACCCTACTTGCATAGGTGATTATGCTAAAACTGAAAAATGCGATGGATTAGCAAGCTAAGAAACAGAGTCACAAAGTTTTTTTCTCATTTGAGATCCTTTTGGACCCGAATTGCAAATCTAGCTCCTCGCATCCGAAATGACAAAAATAGCACCGCGATAGGCTAGGCAGGCAACAAGTGTCCCCTACCGTGCTTCGGATGTGCGGCAGCATTCTAACTACATGTTGACTGCATAGGGTGCACACAATATAATGTAGTGGGAGAGCTGTAGGCTCCTGTAGCAGTTCGGGTTTGTGGCACGCACGTGCAGCGGATCGGGAGCGCGGTAGCTATGATGCTGCCCCACATCTGAAGTACGGTATGGGACACATGTCGTCTGTCTAGCCTACAGCGGTGCTATTTTTGTTATTTCAAACATGAGGGATTAGATTTGCTATTCAATTCAAAAAAAGATCCAGAGCCACGTACATGTAAGAACCTACGCTTCCAACTTCCATAGAGTTCCTCACCTTTTTCTCTCCTTCTCTTCTTTTTTTCTCTCTTTCCCTCCTTCCACGGAGCCAGGCTACCATGGTACCACCAGCTTACCGGGCGCCCTGGTGCTGAGCCCAACCGCTGCAGTCGTTGATCCAAGCCGCGCTTCCACTCCGCTTCAATTCGCTGTTGCTGCATTTTGCAACTCGCCACAGCCTGCACCGCAGTGTCGCCGCCTGGCCAAGCCACCCCACATCGCTTCCGCATTGACCAGGCTCACCAAGGCCCGCGCCTTCTCACTAGTGGTGGCCAGATGGGCGGCCCGGTCCGGCACTACTCGGGCCCGTGCCGGTATGACCTATTTAGGCACGACCCATTTTGGCCCGCGAGATAAACAGGTCGTGCTGTGCCGACCCACGTGCTGGGAGGCAGCCCAGACACGGCCCATTAGCACTGTGTGTCATGCCGGGCCGGCCCACTACAGTAGCCAACCCAATAAAGCCAACCGAGCCTGAGCCAGAGGCAAAGTAGCAGTCGGGAGCTGCCACCTGCCGCACTGGTCTCCACACCACCAGCTGACACCACGCCTGGCCGGCGATCGTCCCTCCCTATGCATGGTCGCCTCTGTGCTCCTCACCCCGCCTCCACACCGCCGCCTGGCCTCCCTGCGTCCAGCCGTCACCGCACCGCACTCGGGTTGGCCTCCTCCTCCTCCTCTCCTTAGCGCCTCACCCGGCATCCGCCTCTACCTCCTCTGTCTTCGGGCCCAGCCATCGCTCCCGACCTCCACCTCCGCTCCGACCTCCTCCTCCTCTCCTCCGCGCTGCGCTCGACATCCCTGCGCTTGGCTGCCTCCGTGCCCAACGCCACACCTGGCCGCCACTCCCAGGCCTCCTCCTCCCACACCTCCTCCTTCGCACCACCTCCTCTCCTCTGTTGCCGGGCCGTGCTAGGCTAATGTCGTGCCAGGTTGGCCCATCGTGCTAAGGGGTGGACCCAAGCATAGCCTGGCCTACCATGCCGTACTAGCCCGGCCCATAAACAGTACGGACCGAGTGCCGTACTTGGGCCGGGCTAATAGTGCTGTGGCTCGAGCCAGCACGGCCATCTTGTCACCTCTACTTCTCACCACAGCTACCTCGCGTGCGTCGCGGCTCGAGCACCACTCAAGTTGGGTCGATCCCGTCAAGCTCGCATGTCGTCATACTCCTCGTGGGTGGCCGACCTGAGTTGTTGTCATCGTCATGCACACCTAAGTTGTCGTCACCATTGACGCCCGAGTACTATGATCGCTGCTCATCGTTCTAACATAGCGACACCCGTCGTCGGCTATTTCTTGCCGCCTTCACGCCTTCACGCCGAATCGAGCGTCGCCTTCACGCCGGATCGAGCTGTCGTCCACCATATATTGCTTACTCAAGAATGTCGATGTCACCTCTGAGTCACGCACTGCCGCTGTAGAGTCGTTGTAGTGCTCCGGCCGTCAATAACGTCCATGGCTGAGCACCTCATTAAATCTTCATCTCTAAATTCTTCAATCGTACATGCATAATAATATGAGATTTAGTTTTCCATGTTGTATCCTTTCAACTTGAGAAATTTTATAGTACATTCTACTGTTAGTATATGATGATAATATAAATTAAATCTGATCATTAATTTGTTAAAGGTATAATAGATTTTTTTGTATTTATAATTTTTTTGAGGGTATTATGGATTTTTCCAACTAAAGTTGAAAATATTACTCTTGTGACGTGTGATCCCCAACATGAGAAATTACAATTCTACCCCTCATGATTCTACTACTCATACTAACAGATGTAGTATAACTAAATCATAACTAATCTGAACCATTGGATCAAAGAGGATAAACGACCCGTATTAAATTGAGTATGCCGTAAAAGAGCACTTCGACTTATGGTTTATAATTTGTATGTTTAGTATTTTCATAGATCGGTATAACAGGTATATTCGTTACAAAGTTCTTATGGACATATACTTAATTTACACTGTTATAATCTAGACCTACTATAATCAACAATACAGTTTTTTTTCCACTATTAATGTGGTAATTATAGCCATTGAAAACGAACATGGTAGCTTCTTTTGCTTTTTCTTTAATAAGATAATAGATAAATAATAAAAAAGTTCTACTTCCTTTTCATAATTTCCCCACAAAGTTAGACAAATCAATATTGATTGTTTCAGGGTTCAGATGCCTGAAAAGTGTGAATACTATATAGCTTAGTACAATTATCACACAGTTTCATACTGAAACAAGCACACGCAAGAACTTATCATGTGCACTAACTAGGACACAACATGATGCACAAAACGTGCGGGAAGACTAGGGAGAAAATCAGAAAAAACATACACATTCAGATGAATATGCGCCAGATACATCAAAAGAAGCCATCAGAACCTTGTATGCAGTGACAGAAACCTTTTCTTAATTAAACATACACAAAAAGCTTCACTACCGGGGGTGTCTTGCCGACAATAAGAACTCTTCTTCCAAACTATACTGCCTGCTTGTATCCTCCCTCTTTCTACCCTCGTTTCGTGCATGTCTCTGCAGTATGATTCTCCTCGGATCTCTCTGCACCCACATCACGCAGCACAACATTCTCCTGTGATTCTCGAAGGCTTTCAAGCGTGATCTCCACTTGTCTCATGGTCGGCCGGTCTTCTCCTTTCAGTCTTACACATACCACTGCCAGTGCCGCTACCTTTTCAACTTCTACGCCTCCCTCCTGCACAACTTGAGGATCTAGTATACGAACCAAGTTACCTTCTGCAAGCAGAGCACTGAAATGTGCAACAAGACTACTATCATCCTCGGATGATCTATATGAATATGGTTTCTTCCTAGTGAGCAACTCTATGAGAACGACACCGAAGCTATAAACATCGCTCTTCTCAGTGAGTCGTCCTGTGTAGTAGTACATGGGGTCTAGGTACCCCAGTGTTCCTTGGATAGCAGTTGTAACCCCCGTTTGATCAACCGGAATGCATCTTGAAGCTCCAAAGTCTGATACCTTCGTCGTTAAAGCGCCGTCTAATAGAATGTTTTGAGACTTGATATCCCTATGGATTATAGGGAATGACACGGCCGAGTGAAGGTATGCGAGAGCTCTAGCGGTTTCAATTGCAATTCTTAGCCTATCTTCCCATGGCAATGATGTTGGTCCTTGGACATGAAGATGATGGTAAAGGGTTCCATTTGATATGAACTCATAGACCAACAGTGGCACCTCTGTCTCAAGACAACATCCAAAAAGCTTTACTACATTCCGATGGTTGATTTGCGAGAGAATGGCTACCTCGTTTATGAACTCGTCAATCTCTCTTTGGATTGCTACCTTCGATATCTTAATTGCCACAACATGCAGGTCTGCCAGAATCCCTTTGTATACGGTACCATCCCTTTGTCTGCCTTTTGAGATACCAGTTGCTGTAACAGATGTCCATGGTTCTGCTTGAAGAATCTGTGTCTCAGCATTTTTACCCTCCGATGCTTTATCTTTCGGGTTGCAAAAGTAGCACAAAGTACCAGGAACAAAAAGCCAGCGCCACTGCCAACTCCGAGACCAACACTTAAACCTGGAAAAAAAAACGAGACGTGAGTTTTCGCTGTCAGAAATTCAGCTGGTGCCACTAATTGTACAACACTCTAGGATATGAAATGTACTAGCTAGAAAGATTTAAGCCCTAATACTGCACGCTTATGATGATCTTCTATGCTTGCGTGGTTGGATGGATACTGTGTGTCTATGAGAAAAGCAATTAATCTTACGAAAAGCTTGTGCAAAACAGAGCCAGAGAACTGATGCTGGCAAGTATGGACAATACGGCAATTGTTGTGAGCCAGAGAATGTTTTGTGCGATCTGGATGATGCATGTTTCTTGAAAGGAAGGATGCAACTGGATGAATATATAAATATTCAGGGAATGCAAGTAAGCTCAGTTAGGCCTGTTAGTTCTGGTCGACAATACGGCAATGCATAAACAAACTTCTCTATTGGAGCTTTTTCTCCAATCTAGTAGTCTAAGAGATAATTTTCCATAGCAACTGTATAGTTTTTCCATCTTCTTTGTTGTCGCTTTGTCCCTTTTCTTGTTTCTAAGACAGGTTAAAACTGTTTTTGATTTTCTCCTTAAAGAATTAAATAGCAGAGTTTATGCTATTCACGCAAAAAAAAAAAAAAAAAAATTAAGCTCAGTGGTTGCTCCTCTGCTCACCTAGAGAAGATTTGACGCACTCGTCTCTGATGCACGGATTACCATGAGCACCGCGCGGTCACCGGCACACATATCCTCCGGACGTGTTTGTGCACTCCCGAAGCAAGCATATCAAGATTAAAACCCGTCCACGGGTGATACGATAAACAATTAATGCAATACCAATCAACTAATGAAATCAGCAACATATATTCCACGCATTAACATAAATTTGAGTGCTTCCTTCTCCTCCTCCTGCTTCAGTCCCTTCTTTTTGAATGGCTGCTGTACTTCTGTAAGCTTAGGGCAGACTGATATGTCGACATGCTGTATGGATGAAAGAGCATGCGGTCCTTCGATGCATGATAGCGCCCAACAATTAAGGAGAACCAGGCATTGGAGCTTGCTTGTGTCGATCGAGCTCAATGGAATGGACTCCACATTGCTACAGGAAACCAAATGCAGAAGGGTGAGAGAGCTGAGGTTCTTTAAGCAGCCTGGAAATGACTTGTCAAGCTCACGGCAATTGCAGATAGAGAGTCGTTGGAGCGAGGGGGGCAAAACCATTTCCGTTGGGCAAACCAAACTCACGCAATGATGGATTTTCAGGTCTTGGAGGCAAGAGAATCCCACAAAATTGTGGACAGGTAGTGATGATATTCTCCAACAATTCACAAGCTCTATCGACTTGATAGATGGCATATATTCCGGTGACAAGCATTGATCAAGATTTGTCAGCTTATCACAATCGATTATGCGCATAGTAGTGAGGCGTGTGAGGGGAAGACGTGCAATGACATTGCTACTGCTGCTGCTTGCATGCTCATCACCAGTTAAACTAGCTGGCATACCGTCAGCAATTGTTGTGACCGCTTTAATCCCTAGGCTCTGTAGCACCAACAGTTCGAGGTAAGGAAATGGGATTGATAAACTTCTCAAGCTGTGACATCCAGAAAGTTCCAGACTTCTTATAGTAGGTAGGTTTTCTGGCTTTAACCAACTTGCAGAAATATCACCCCCAAAGCCTTGGACTTTAAGACGTTCTATTCTTGAAGGAGGACGCAATGCCTCAAGTACTTCGTTCTCGGCACTCATCCTATTTGCACAGCCCTGCACTCGCCATTGTAGAGTTAAATCTTCAAGGTATTGCTTGTCAACAAGTCTAGCTTCGGCAGCTTCTGCCCTACTCTGAACTTCAGAAATACATTCGATAGATAGCGTCCCACTGAGCTGATTCATGCCCTTCAACTCACCAATTCCCCGCCCATTCTCATTTCCAACCTCAAAACATTTCAAGTTGCGTAGAGAAGACAGATTTCCAAGCCCACTTATCATTGCTAAATTCCGAGAGGCTTTCAGTGGTAGTGCTAGACGACGCAAGTTGATCAGATTTTTTATGTCCGCATGAATTGTTTGCAGACCCGAACGACTGGCATCAAAAACTTGTAGGTTGTAAAGGCGCCAGAATTTCTCAGGTAATTCTTGTACATCGCTTTCAGATATATCCAGATAACGAAGACTATTCAACTCACAAATGCTCTCAGGGAGTTTTGCCAGCTTGCAACCTTTTAGACTCAAAAAGAGGATGTTGGAGAGCTGATTGAACCATGAAATTTGAACCTTGAATCTTGTTCCAAACCTAATTGAATGCAATTTATTCAAATGATGAAGGCCTGCCATTCTGCTCAGTGCTTCACTATCCACCTCGATTGACATATGGCGAACTGTATGTGGCATTCCCCTCTGGTTCTCGTAGCTCAAATCTTGCATCAGGAAGCACTCATCCACTGAAACAGACTGTGCCATGTCATAGATCAAGTCATGCATCACATATCTTTTAGGCAACTTGGGATCAGCTTGAAAAAGGAACCTGCTTCTCAAATCATCCAAATATCTACTCCCTGTATCTTCAAGGCGCAAGCTCCCTCCTGGTGCAACAAAGCCCTGTGACACCCAAATGTCAACTATCTCATCTCTTTCAAAGCTATAACCTTTCGGAAACATAGAACAAAATGCAAAGCATCTCTTAAGGTGTGGTGGGAGATACAAGTAGCTCAGTTGAAGGGCCGGTAATATCTCATTCTCCTCATGTGGTAGCTGCCACAATTCACTGTTCTGGATTCTCGTCCAATGATCCTCCGTCAGTTCCAAATTCAACAAACGTCCTAGAGTTTTTGCAGCCAGTGGAGACCCACACAATCCACCAGCAATTCTCTGGCCAATGGCTTGCAACCGAGGATATGATTCTGCAGATCTATTACCAAATGCACATCTCCGGAAGAACTCCCAGAATGTATCAGCAGGAAGGCCTTCTAGTTGTACATGTTGAGTGGGGGGTGCAACCAGTTTAGCAATCTTTGGAAATCTAGTGGTCACTAAGATCATGCTGCCTTCAAGTCCATACATCAATGGCGCTGAGAACCTCTGCCATTCCTGATTGGGAATTGGCCATACATCATCCAGCGTGAGAAGAAATTTTTTCTTTTCCAGCTGTTTTCTCAGCTGCTTCTGAAGATCATTCAAACTCTCCGCAGTATCGGATGTTTTGCAAGAGGTGCATTTCATAATCTGTCTAGTTATCCTTTTAATGTCGAAGAGGTCTGAAACGCAGACCCACATGCTCAGACCAAAGTGGGCTTCCACCCTTGCATCATTGTAAATGAACTGAGCAAGGGTAGTCTTCCCCACCCCACCAATTCCAACAATCGCCAGCACAGGAACATTTTTGGTGCAGTTGGTCTCGTTGGCAACAGAGGGCCCAGCCCCGGCCCTGCTGCTCTCGCCTTTTAGTCGCTTACCTCTGGATCTAGATGCGTTGCCAGCACCTACTGCTACATAATCCTTGGCGAGTGGCACGCCCAAGAGGTTGATCACCTGATCTAGTTCGATGTCACGTCCAATCGTCACACCCAGCATCTCAATCACCCGATCTAGTTCTTTGTCACGCCCGAACAATACTTGCTCTCCAATGACTGAACTTGTCTCTGGCATAAGCTGCACCGGCTCAACATTAAGACCCATAAGATTGAGTGTTCCCTCTATCTCAGCCACAACCTTGTCGAGCTTACTCTGGGTCTCCTGTAGTATTGTTTTGCTGCCGTGGAATAAATTTCTTGCAATATTAAGAGAGGAAGATGCGAGTTGACCTGCCCTGCTCCGGTCAGCGCCCTCTATCTCTTGTCGCAGCTCCTGGTCATCGAACACACGGAGAACGTCCTCGGCGTCGTAGGTTGTGTCCTTGAGCTGCGAGAGCAGCGCCGCCAGCTCCTCCTTCTTGAACCTTCCCCACTCAGCGCGATCGATGAGGAGGCGAGCCCTGGGCAAGCTGGTCCGGAGGCGAAACAGGTATTCGTTCAGCTTGGTCGCTTCGATGAAACTGGCCATGGCTGAGTTGATCCCTAGCAAGGTCTCCATGGTCGTCGTCGTCCTCCTCAGCAGTCGGCAGTCTGGCTACTAATTAACAGAAGAAGTTTTGTTAACAAGAGCAGTGAGCATGTGATGAGCTAATCAAGAAACATGCCTTTCAAAGTAGCTGATAAAAGAACAAAGCATGGATAGCATATGTCCACGAAAAGATAATTATCTGCTACATGGGGGTGGTTTTCTTGGTAGGGCAAATGGACGGAAATCGGATTCGGCGAACCTAAACCGGTTTAGGGTATGGGATTCATGTTCGCAGTGAAAATTGAAAGAAAAATTGGCGAACTACGAACCCAAATTCCGTACTGTGATTCGGATGAACCGCGTTTCTGGTAACTATGGGACAGAAAGTACTTAAACATTCACAATAACCACTCCATTACGACATCTGCATATTAACACCATGTAATGCAAAAATACGGCACTCTGAAACCTGCACATTGGCGATCTACGCACAGAAATAAGGAACAACCGCTACAAGTTTCAATGGCGATCTACGCACATTGAACCCAGCTGCCATCCAAGGGTTCATTGCATCGAATCAAACAGGGCAACCCTCAACAAATCCGACAAAGCTAAAGCGGCGGTTGTTGAATTTTTTGAGGGCTTTTTGGGAATTTCCCAATTAGAGAAAAGAAAATGGAAAAGGAAAAGATTTTGGAGGGGCCCACCTGTCATAGAGAAGAGGGAAGAGATAAGGTTTGGAGATGTGATCTCCAAACAGGAGGTGGCTTCTTGCTGGCTTGGTCTTTGGAAAAGCTAAAGCGGTTGTCCCCCCGTTTGATCAACCGGAATGCACCTTAAGCTCCAAAGTCTGATACCTTTGTCGTTAATGTGCCATCTAAGAAAATGTTATGAGACTTGATGTCCCTATGGATTATAGGGAATGACACGGCCGAATGAAGGTAAGCGAGAGCTCTAGCAGTTTCAATTGCAATTCTTAGCCTATCTTCCCATGGTAATGATGTTGGTCCTTCGTGATGGGGACATGACCCCTACCTCCAGGACCTCCCTCTAGAACCTCCTCGTTAGGAACTCTCCAGGGCCACCTCTCTAGGACCTCCTCTTCAGGACCTCCTCCAGGACCTCTTGGGACCTCCTCAAAACCACTCCAGGACCAGTCCTACGACCAAGTCTTTGACCAGTCCTACGACAATTGATACTCGACATGAATAGTACTGGTCGTAGATAAGTTATAGTATATATCTTTTAGATGGAGTCGGTTGTAACCTTTCTATAACTGTATTAGAAAATAATCTCTGTACGATACGAGAGTTAGAGATAGAATCGACATTAGGCCATGTGAAAGTTAGCCGCACCCTTAGGTGTCAATATAAAGCCAGGCATCGCCCATTGTAAAAGGTGGGTTTTAATAGATTGATTTCAACTTAGGCTAGAAACACCTTCGTTTTGCTTGTACGGCCAGCGCAACCAGACGTTGTCTTCGGAACCCCAAATTATCCAATATATCCATCTTTATTCCTCAATTCCTATTCAGCAAGTTCGTTGCTTCATCTATTTTTCTTGTTTGATTCTTGATTGCATGCAGGAAAAGACCTTTGTGGTCAGGTCGATCTCACTGTCGGTAAGGTCGATGACGAACGTGAAGTTGGTTCAACGATTGCGGGTGCAACGGTCGTCGCACGGTTGTAGCCTGGATCGTGAGAGTTAGCTTCCACCAATCAAGTTGTATCATCCTCACCGAAAGATCGGGACAATGGTCACATTACTTCGACATGAAGATGATGGTAAAGGGTTCCATTTGATATGAACTCATAGACCAACAGTGGCACCTCTGTCTCAAGACAGCGTCCAAAAAGCTTCACCACATTCTGATGGTTGATTTGCGAGAGATCGGCTACCTCATTTATGAACTCGTCAATCTCTCTTTGGATTGCTACCTTCGATTTCTTAATTGCCACAACATGCCGGTCTGCTATGCGGCGCCCCGTGTCATTACCCTAGGGGTAATTACACTTAGGCATACAGATTAATATTCGTTTGCCCAGTAGAACACTGCTCCAACGAATAGTAAGCTTTTACCAGAGTTAGCATAGCAGAACAATAAGATAGAAACTGCACTTTATTAATATTACAGCAGTTAGCCACACAAGGCTAAGGTTCTGAATACAAATATTAATTTACAACCTGTCAAAAGGAACTAGTTCTCCTCGCTCGCCTGCCTTGATCCAACAGTCGCCTACTCGTCCCACTCGTCGAAAGGGCTGCCCATCTCGCCCACGCCTCCAGCGGCCTCTACGGTACTTGCATGTCCTTCATCCCATGCGGGATAATTCCCGGCTGGACTAGGATCTACAAAGGAGAATACTAACAAGGTTGAGTACAAATTAATGTACTCAGCAAGCATTAATAGCAAAGATGCACTGGATGACCCATCTCTGTTCTTTCCTTCATTTTCTAAATCATCTCTGCTTCTGAAAATAACTCATTAAAACATTAAGTGGCAAATTTTAATTCTGAAAAGACTACTAGTCACTCAAATAGAGGAAAGACCCCTAGCGGTTCCCGTAAGCTCCAATCCAGGAGACAGGCATGAATTCATGATTTTGTATAGCACTGCGCAGGCTTGTACCACTTTACCCATAGCTATTCTGGACTCGCTGTGCTAGATTCCCCAGCATTTCCTTTGATGCGGGTTCGATTTCAGAATACAGAACGTTTTCCAAGTTACGTGATTAGGTCTCCACCCATTATTTTAAAATCGCTTGTCTGGCGCTTGATCCTCCACCGAGTTCCAATAATGTTGGTTGGGGCGTCCATCTCTCCTGTGCCCCAACACTCCACCTGTTGCGCTACTATAACGCCTTGGACTCCCTCAGTTCCGGACTTATCCTACCGGCCCTGAGATCCTCATTCCTACACAACCCATGCAATATTACTTACCCGATGTAGAGAGGATAAATCACGTAACAAGGTAGCATTTCCTGCCCACCGAAACGGGAAAATGGGCGGCACTTAATTACGACCTCTGATCCGGTTGAGAGTTTTGTTGGTCCTTATATACTAACCATATGTAAAGGGGTCCCACCTCTTACCTCGTCATCATCTTTTTTCTCATCTCCTCCCCTGCCCCGGGCCCCCTTTACCAACCACAATATTAACTCTCTACTTACCTTCTTCACCTTTCTTAATTCTTTCATCTTTACCTCATCTATTCGATTTAATTTTGAGATATAGTTTTGATGCAATATGTATATATAGAGACAGCAATATATAGTTTACATTTAATATAACTATATTTATGTTCAACAGAATAGCTTGCCTTTAAAATGGTAGCAAAGATCGTCGGCGAAGAACTCTGTATCAACTACTCCTGCCGGCGCTGGTTCGCCTGCTGTAATTACACGACAGAGCGAGATAATAATACACAAATACTTAGTTAATTTTTGGGTGATATTATGAGTACATAAGTTAGTGCAATTTGTTAGTATGCTTTAATTTAACAACATTTTTCGGTCCCCGCTAAATTAGCATTCCCCAAGCGTTGCCGTTCTACGATATATTCACTCTAGGGTCGAGTTGGCGAAACGAGCGATTAACGTACATAACATAAAATACTACTCGCGCTTGCATTTTATTAAGTCTATCAATTTTTATTTGCACAAACTCCTAATTCCTATAACCCTAATCCTAATTTTTAACCCTAATTCTAACACACACACACACACACACACACACCTCACCTCCCTCTCTCTTATCCCATCCAGCCGAATTGCCCCCCTTCCCCTCTGCCTCATCTTCTTCCCCCAACCTCTTCTACCTCCTCCACCTCCCTAAGCTCTCACGGGGCCACCTCCTCGGCTCGCCCCCACTGACCGGCCTGCCTCCGCTGCCTCGGCACCTCCCTGCGCCACGCCTCCTCCTGCCCTACCTGCTACGGCTGCTCCCAAGGGCGCCTCCCCCCTTCACCTCATCTTCTTCTAGCCCCTCCTTCTTCTACCTCTCCCTCTGGGACCGATTCCCCTTGCCAAAGCCGCCGTCGTCTAACTCCGCTCGTCCCCACGCGTTCCTTCCTGGGTCTCGGCCCGGTCCGGCCTCCATGGCGCCGCCGTGGCTCCGGAGCCACTCTCTCTCTAGCTGGTTTCCCCCACGGTGCTACTCACCCCGGCCTGGTGCGCTGCGGCCCGGCCCCTTCCCTCGGCGCTCCTGACTCGCCTTCCCCCCTCTACCCACCAGTTTTTCTTATTCATTTTATTAGTGTCGGTTTCACAGATGCTTGAGGATCTTACGGTTTTGATGTTCTAACTTTTTGTTAAACTCTTGCATTAGAGACTAGAGGTGGGAGTGGATGATGGATGCGGTTGCTACTGAGGTTACTGAAGCACTGATCCTGAGGTAATATCGCCCTCTTAAATCCCTAGATCTAATCCCTCTGCACTGCTCTGAGATGATACCTACTGCTCTGAGAGCTAAATGATGCTGCCATTGTGATATGCATGCGAATGTGAATGATGTTGGGATGAGGGTTGCTACTGTGATGTGATGAACTGAGGGTTATGTGTGCATACTCTATGACGACATCTAGATGCTCTGAGAGCTTTAGCTGCAAGTGTTTTCTTGCTAGAAATGCTGAGATCTAGAAGATACATGAGATCTGTGATGCTAAATGTGTATGGTAGACTAGTCTATGGTATGCTAGTGTTACCTCTTGCGGGATTAAGGAAATTGGGGAAGAGAATGGTAGCGCCGGCTTCAAGAAGCCGGCGCTCTTCTCCTCCGGGCTGCCTTGATGCCTGGTGGTGGCTTGAGGTGGCTTGGTCGCCGTCCGCCGCTGGCTCCTTGCTCCTGGCCTTCTGGCTCCTTTTGTTGTTGCCTTGGCTTGGTTTTAGGTGGAAGGCAGTGATGGATCTCCTCTCTTGGCCCTTGCCTTGCCTTGTGCTACTCTGCCATGGTTGCTTTCGGCTGTGTGTGGAAATGGTGCATTGCGTTGGCTTTGACTTGGGGATGAACTCTGAGGCTAGCTATGGGGGATGAACTTGTAAGGGGGATTTTGGCCTGTGCTGGCCTCCATGTGCTTGATATTTTGCTGGCCTCCATGTGCTTACTGCCTTACTCCTTTGGCCCTGTGCGATATTTTTCTGGGCATTGCTTCTACCCTCTTCTCTCTCTCTACTGTTGGTGGGGGGAAAAGCTGATGGACTTTCGGTCCAAAAGATACTTTACTGTTGTGGTTTAAGGACTTTGGGTCTTAAAAGTGGGTTTTGGATCAGTTTTTTTTTATATTTGGCTGAGGTAGGTTGGTGAAATATGGGTATTGATTCTAGTATTGCCAGATGATATAACCCACAGAAGGTAAAATGGTGCCACTACCCTAAGGTGATCAGGGGGCCTAAATTGTTGGCCCAGCCAAACACTCAAACGCGAGAACGCTAACACACGCACACGTGAACACACACGTAGCAAGAAAGAACTCACCTGATGTTTAAAATACACACGTATAAGTCACGCTGGAAACCGATCTTGGATGAAGACACGCGCATACGCTGCTGCAGCCGATCCTTGCGTACAAACACACGCACACATACGAGGCAAAAAACATATGCTGGGAGCGACTCTACGCTGTGGAAGCCGATACACACGCACACGAACTTTGTACGCTGGAAGCCAATAGAAAGGATTTTGGTGCAGCGCTGCCGTGCAACGTTTTCTTTTCTTCTTCTATCTATTACTTCAATCAAAACACATATGAGTACACATATTTTTATAGAATATCTAATCAACTTGCTACCCAAGCCAAAAAGCCTAAATATGGAAAGACTAAATATGGAAAGCTTAACAAAGGAAACAAACTAATTTGATCCGATGCTGATTGCATCAGGATCCTAACACCCTATTATTTGACAAGTCTAGATTAGTTTTCAACATAAATGATCTTTGCAAAGAGTCTGACGGCAATCTTCCCTTTCTCCCAATCCTCACTTTAATAATACCATGCTTGCTACTGTCTAATGGCAATGGTGGAGAATGTAGGTGTGCAGACGTTGGATGACTGGGGAAAAAGATTTGGTACACTGGCGATCAATAGACGATGATACAAGAAGGGTTTTAGCAGCATGAATGCAAGATGAGGGATTGTAATTTTATTAATTCTTGTAATTTCTTTTGATTGGTTGTAAATAATTGATGCAGTTTACATTGTAATTAATTGAGATTATGCTTTGACACTGCATTAAAGAATTTTAATTACGATTAATTACCAATTAGTGTTGTTTAGCTTAAGCTAATAGTTTGGGTTCTCACATGCTAGAATCCCTTTGTATACGGTACCATGCCCTCCTCCGCCGAGCTCACGAGCTTTGTCAAAATTGTTCGTTGCCTTCTCCAGCTCTCCTAAGGGGATGACCATCCTTTCAGCGATGTCTGCCCTTTGAGATACCAATTGTTGTAGCAGATGTCCACGGTTCTGCTTGAAGAATCTCTTTCTCAGCATTTTCGCCCTCCGATGCTTTATCTTTCGGGTTGCAAAAGTAGCACCAAGTACCAGGAACAACAAGCCAGCGCCACTGCCAACTCCGAGACCAACACTTAAACCTGGGGAAAAAACGAGAGACGTGAGTTTTCGCTGTCAGGAAATCAGCTGGTGCCACTAATTGTACAACACTTTAGGATGTGAAATGTGCTAGCTAGAAAGATTTAAGCCTTAATACTGCGCGCTTATGATGATCTTCTATGCTTGCGTGGTTGGATGGATACTGTGTGTCTATGAGAAAAGCAATTAATCTTATGGAAAGCTTGTGCAAAACAGAGCTAGAGAACTGATGCTAGCAAGTATGGACAAGTAGTTTGTGCGATCTGGATGATTCATATTTCTTGAAAGGAAAGATGCAACTGGATGAATATATAAATATTCAGGGAATGCAAGCAAGCTCAGTTAGGAGAGTTAGTTCCGGTCGACAACCGTACGGTAACGAGTAAACAAACTTCTCTATTGGAAATTTTTCTCCAATCTAGTAGTCTAAGAGATAATTTCTCCTAGCAACTGTATAGTCTAAGAGAAAACAGTTTTAACCCGTCTTAGAAACTAGAGAAGAGACAAAGCGACAACAAATAATTTTCCATAGCAACTGTATAGTTTTTCCATCTTTTTTGTTGTCATTTTGTCCATTTTCTTGTTTCTTATACGGGTTAAAACTGTTTTTGGTTTTCTCCTTAAAGAATTAAATAGCAGAGTTTCTGCTATGGAACTGTCTATTCATAAGGTGACTGAATTTTTTTAAAACATAAGTTATCTTTTTATCCATTGAATCAAATATCCAATCATATAACATATCAATCTCTACATAAATCTAATAGTCATAATAAGTGACTTAAAAAATTTTCAGACGACTTAAAAATAGCAAGATTGTTTTGCTATTCACGCAAAAAAAAAGTAAGCTAAGTGGTTGTTCCTCTGATCACCTAGAGAAGATTTGACGCAGCCGTCTCTGACGAGCGGGTTACCACGAGCAACCGCGCGGACACCAGCACACGTATCCTCCGGGCGTGCTTGTGCGCTCGCCGAAGCACTTCTCCGGGAGCGCGCACTCGTCGATATGTGAAACGAACAGCCAGTGCCACACAGGTGAAGCAACAGCCAAGACAGCCAAGACGTACGCAAGCATAGCTCACGGCGTGGCGTGGTGTACGTACCTTGGCATCCGCCGATGAGGTAAGGGTTGCCGTCGTAACCATCCCAGCACCGGCACACGTAGCCGTTGTGGTAGTTGCCGTGACGTTGCGGCAGGAGCAGTCGCTACTGCGGCACGCGCACCTGGCCGCGTCCAGTGGCGGATCCAGGATTTTTAGGATGGGTGTTCGGACTTCGGACCTAGGTTGCCCAGATATGCCGATACCAATACGTTGATACCGCTATCCCCTCCGCTCCAAACACTGATACGATGATACACATATATATAATATAATATAGAAAATATAGGAATTAATGATTTCATATGAGGAAATGAGCGATATAAGGCGAGCATAATGACATAAATTAAACATCAAATTATAGATATCAATGACGGTTTATAAGGTGAAAACTATGAATAAAGCTATTTTTGCTCTAGGTTTCTTATTTTGCTGAGTTATGTTGTTGTTGCAGCTGCGTTATGTTATTGTTGCATGGTGCGGCCAAGACTTATGCTTGGTGTTTGGCCATTGTTGTTTTTTCAATTTTTCTGTTCTGAGCTGTAGTAGCTATACCGCTATATCTTATTTTATTCCTCTAATAGTGATCGGTAGAGGTCATGTCTTTTTTAAATAAAAAAAATAATCTTGTGATTGGTCTTGGTCGTTGTTGTTTTCTCACTTTTGTCTGTTTCAGATTATAGCAACTAGACTGCTATTTTCTTCCTCTAATAGTGATTGCTAGAGCTCCTGCTTTTTTTCCAATTTTTTTTTGACAGATGCATGTCTCACTGATCCTACTCTCTTTTGCTCTTTTCCCATTAGCAAGAACCTAATCTAAGAATGTTCCTTCCATAGAGCAAAAATTAGCATATCAACATATGTAACAAGGGCCCAACTATCTGTTCATTGCCCAAGGCAAAGATTGTATTTTTGTGCAACACCCATTAGACAGAACCAAGAAAGCAAAGGAAGAGGCTAGACTCCAGAAAGAACCGGAGCTGGAGCAGAGCAGTGGCAGGGAGAAGTGGAGTGCGCGGAACACGCTTAGATCTGGAGAGAGGACGATGACAGTGAGCTAGATATGCTGCTCCCTTCCCGCCGCCACGCTCCCTCCTGGCCACCGCGTTGCTCCCTTGGTGCCGCCTGCTCCCTTTTTCCCTGTTTGTCGAGTTACCACTGACTTGCTCGTGTCGTATCTCTGTTCGCCCGCATAGGTGCGTTGCCGCACACTCGCCCTGCGCCGCCTCGTAGCGCTGTGTCTACCAACCGTCGCTCGTCTTCGTAGCCCGCGCCTCTGCTCGTTCGCCACTTGGAGGTCGGAACCCCCCCTCCCACCCCCCCCCCCACACAAACAACCGCAAGATGAGAGAGAGAATAGAGGCTGAAGTAAGAAGAAAAATGGGCCTAATGTGTTACATAGGCCCCACGCGAGGTGTAGGGAGTATGAACTAAATTCATTTGCGGACACGGATATATAGTTTTAGGCTAACTAATAATATATACATCTAATATACCTATTATATACGAGATATTTTGAAGAAAAATGGGTGTTGGTGAACACCCTTGAACCATGAGATCCGCCCATGGTGCGTCCTTGGGGCGGTCGAGTTCTCATTATCCGCTACTCCTCCACCACCGGCGGATGCCACCGCCCACTCCAAAGACCACCGAATCGGTGTGCGGCGCGTGGCGACCCTCGCAGAGTTGTTGAGCGGCTCGGCGGACACGCCGTCGAACCGCCTCGCCGGCGATGCGCCTGCGATGGGCGACGGTCGCTCAACTCTTTGTCCAGCCGTTTGAACCGCAAGCCGTAGGAGGGGCGGCCGATGGGGATGGGCGTCTGGCAGCAGCCGATGCCGGAGCACGCGGCACCCCCCGGCGACGAGGTGCGAGTGTCTGGTATCGTAGATGGAGCACGAGGAGCGCCGATGATGACGCGTTGCCGTCCCGCACCACCTAACACGGACGTTGTACCCGTGATGAGGAGCCTGGTTGCGCCGCTCGAGATGACGTCTGGGCGGCGCGAGGCACCACGTGCCGTTGCCGTGAGTGGCCCCGTCGAAGGTAAAGTTCACGGCGCCGGCGCTGCACCGTGGAGTTGGCCAGGGAGATCTCCACGACTTGGAGGTTGCTGTCGCCGACGAGCAACCGTGGGGGGGTGCGCGTCGGTCGCAGGTGAGGTTGAAGCCCGGGAGGTAGCACCCATCGCTGACGCCGAACGGGAACAGCACACTCACGTTGCCGCAGCTGGTCGGGCAGCTCGGCGGCGGGCCTGCTCCTCCTACCTGAGCTGCCACCGAGTAGAGCTGCAACAACAGCAGCGCCGCCGCCGCCGCCGGAATTATCATCGCTGACATCTACCGGCCGGAGTACTTGGGCTAGCTACTTGCAATTAATGTTGCTACTTTCCTAGCTGTGTATTGCATTTCATTGCATATCGATCAATGTTTGCCATAAATAGTACTACGAGCTACCAGATACTTTGCCCAGTTCAAAAAGTCGTTTTTGGTATTGATATAGTCTCTAAAATACAACTTTGATCACTAATTACTATTGACGAGGATTAAAACATCTACGAATTGTTTTCAATACATAACAGATCATACGTCTTCATGGTCATAACCCCTGAGGTGAATGACCTCACTGGTCGTAGAGATTCCAGAGATTACATAAGGGGTACCCTGGTCGAACGGAGGCCTAAGCCAAGCTCCCTGTCGACGATCAAGACGTCGATCTTACGAAAATAGAAAGGAGAAAGTGACGTGGGAAATCTCAGGGAATGATGGGATTGCTCTTTATTAATATGAACTGGAATTTACAAGGTATACGCTAAGGACTCTGCTGGCTCTCTTGCTAACTCGAACTATTACACGAATCTATGGCTTGTGCTTTTGTCTTCCTCTGTTCTTCTTTTTGTCCCCCCTTGATCCGTCCAGGTTCCATCTTTAAATAGCCATTGAAGAGGTGGCAGTTACTTCCGGAGAAGGCGTCTGATGCGAAGCGTTGCGTCTGGTCAGAGTCAAGTGACGGTTGATACGGAATCAACCGTTCGGCGGTTATATGTCTATGAAACATATAACCGCACGGAGCTTGTTCACTGGTGTGTCTTGGATAAGATACGTCGTATGGTATGGAATATGCACGTGCTCCATTCATCATACGGTAGAGAATATACCTTGTGATTTATTCCAAGCGTCAGTTCGTACCTTCTACAAGCAGTTCTCCTGGTCGGGAGCTTGGCCTTTGTCCGACCAGGGTACCCATTATGTAACCTCTGGAATCTCTACGGCCAGTGAGGTCGTGCACCTCAGGGTTACGACCATGAAGACGTATGGTCTTTTATATATTAAAGATAATATATAGAGGTTTTAATCCTCGTCAGCTAGCCCCCGAACTTTAAATGAATAGGTCGTGTGAACACTTTCCTTTCGATGAAATCGTATCGGGTTGACGCTCATTTAAATGCAAAGATATTTGAAGCGGTTTGTATTCACTTTAAAGTTGAGAACCTTGCCTTGGGAATTGAAGAGTTTTTGTGTCCGTTGGACTTCTTTGGGTAACTCCTTATTACGGTTAGAAACTCTGAAGCTTATAAAACCCCTTTGTAGACTTAGGGTTTTTTCACTTCCTCCTTTCCTTCTTCATCTCCCGAGTAAAAACTACCTCCGACCTCCTTTACTTTCTTCACCCAAAAAAGCAATCTGATCATGTCGGACCAAATCACCAACTGGTCGGTTTCTGACTTGAGTGAGAAGAAGTTAGAGAGCCTAGAGAAGATCGGGATGCTTCCCAAAAAAGACCTAATTTCTTGGAGATCTGCAGTTGGGGAACATTCCCCGAGTAGTGAAGATGGAGAAATTCCTGTTTTTCTCTCATATATCGAATGCGGATTTAGGCTACCAATTCACTCCTTCCTTCCCAAAATTTTGGAGTATTATGGAGTTGAATTGGTGAATCTGGCTCCCAATGCTATCGTCAATCTCAGTATTTTTATCTATCTCTGCGAAGTGTACTTGGGGATTCCAGCAGATCTGGATCTATTCAGGTACTACTACAGGATGACAAAGTCCGGAAAGACGATTGGGACGCCTAGAGAGTGCACCTTGTGCCTCCATGACGGAAAAGCTGACGAGTACATTTTTATGTACTCGAAATCTTCGTGGTCATCGTGGAAGAAAAGCTGGTTCTATATGAAGATCACGAAGAAAGACAACCTATATTATTCTGGTAAGAAGGCGGTCGAGAATTCGGGATGGCGCTCCTCTACAGAGAAAGAGGGAAATGTGAAGAAATGGGCCGAAGAAATCAAGCTTCTTAGTGTCAAGGGTCTAACATCTTGGCATGTAGTAAAAGATTTTTCCACACGCCGGGTTAGTCCTTTGAAGGCCCGAGCACATAAGATGCTCTGGTACATTGGTCGTGATGATACGACCAGAGATTCCAAAGATGGTAAGCCATTAATGATTCCGACCAGTTTACCTACTTTAGTTGATTATTTCCATATCCTTAAATATTTTCATTTTACCTTTACAGCTCTATCTTCTGATAAGATTAGAAGCCGGATCAAGATGATCTGCGCCGGAGAGCCTGGCGACAAGGCTAGTTTTCCTCGGATCTTAGCGGTCGTTTCCGCTGAAGAAAGGATTGAAAGACTTAAGGTAAAAACATCAACTGTTGTCTTGTTATCGTACATATTATTTTTGATCGGTATACCATAAATCCTCTTTGATGTGTAGTCGGTTGGGTTGAGAATCAACGAGGTCACTGAAAGATGTGAGCCAATTGATGATCCGATCTCCCCTTCGATCACACAGGATGTCAGTCTTCCAGAGGTAGGTGACCGAACACAAATAATATTTTGGATAAATTATGTTTATCGCCTAACTATCTTTGATGATGAATTTAGGCGGTTGTCATACCTTCCAAAGAAGGTCATCGAGGACCCTCCGGTGCCTCATCGAGACCATCGTTGTGGAGGTCGGCGAATCTACATCTTGACGACAATCGGGACCTCGACCAAATGGTCGCGGATATCGCTTCTGATTTCCGATCAGTGGATGTGCAAGACCTAGTCAACCCTACCGGTTTAGAACCGGCAAGATCAGTTGACAGGAAGAGGAAGGCTAGCGCAACGAACTTTAGTTCGATGCGCTACAAGGGTAAATTCAGAAAATCAACAAGGTACATATATTAAATGAAGAGGTCATATTTATACATACCTTGGATCTTACTTACCTTTTCTTTGTTTTTTAGATCTTCTGGTGTTCCGGTCGTGTCCGACCAGAGCATCCCTCAGGAAAAGGTTCCTGAGGAAGAGGTGGTCGTGGAGGTTCCTGATCAGGATACTCCTAAAGCCAAATCTACCGAGGATGAAGTAGTAAAAGAAGCCCCCGAGCAAGTTTCAACATCTGCTCAGGATCCTCTAGTAATCCTTACTCCTTCTCCGGAGGTAGTCATCCCCAGAGACCCTCAACAGGTTCCACCTCCTCCAGGAAATACTTCTCAGGTTAACAAATTCCTGTTTCTCCCGATTTATCGAGGATAAGGAACTTGATGAAGCTCGGGAAAGATATCGGACCATCAAGCCGAGATTGGTCCAGATACAATCTTTTCCGAATATAACGATATGGCAATTCGGGTAAGTGCTCTACGACTATCCTTACAACTCTTTCTTTTGAAGAGCTTATCAAAGAAAGGGATTTTTGTATTTGTAGCACATGGTCGAAAACTATGCCGTGGTCGGAGGACTAACCCAGCGAATAAAAACTTTGGAGCAAAAACACTCCGATCTGAGAAGTAAGAACATTTCTCTTTTTTGACCTCCTAGGTTTTATTATCTTATTTCTCTTTATAGCTTAATCTTCTCTTTCTATCATATTTGACAGATTTAGAGAAAATTAAATAAGAGATTGTAGCTAAAGAAGCCATAATAATAAAAATAAGGGAAGAAAATCAGAGTAAAGACCGGTCGATCGAACATGCGATGACCAGGCAAAAGGAGGTTTTCGACTCTTGTGAGAAGAAAATCAAAGGTAACTGGTTGTAGACTTAATCCAGTATTCCGTAACTCCAATTGTAAAGAGTACATTAATTTTTTATCTACTCGTGCAGAAAAAACTGAAGCACTTGAACGAGCGGAGAAGACCCTCGATTTTGAGCGTGGCCAAAAGGCAGCCCTTGTATTTGGCCTTGATGAGAAAATCATGGCTCTTAACAAAATGATCTTTGATATGGGATCGGATCAAGCTTGCCTTCATTAGGAGATCCGACGGAAAAGATGAACTACTTTGGTCAACTCGGAAGATCTCAAAGGCTCGCTCAAAACCATGAGGAAAACCATACCGGACAATGAAGGAAGTTATTGTAACTGGAGTTGGTGTTGCTTTAGCAAAACTAAAGGCTTCTGACCCCTCTATTAATCTTAAAGCTGTGGAAGAGGACTTCGACTGCTCTGAAAGTGAAGCAACAAAACTTCTCGAGGAAGTAAATCCTCTCGGAGAGAAAATTGCTGAGGAAATGGAAGTCGGATCTCCATCACGTAGCGACCAGTCTGATGGTCTCAACATGTAAACGGATGTAATATTAGATTATGTAAAAAGAAACTTACCTTTTATCAATGAAGATCCTGCTTTGTCTTATCAATTTTGTTAAATCCTCATATATCTCCTAGCCCCCGACTGCTTTTGTTAGTAGATGAACATTACTAAAAGAAAGCAGTAGACCAGGTAATTGAGTAATAACAATGACCATGGTAAGAGTGCTGATAATGTGAATGATAATGATCTAGAAAATATTAGGAAATCATGTGGTCGGAACCAACTGACGACTTCGGCTAGTCTAGATCTTGCCTATTATCGAAGTACTATGAAATACCACTTGTAGTCGGAAGATATAACAAAGACCGGATTTGCTGATAAGAAGATATGCATTAAGAATGTATGCAAGAAATGAAATGAAGAGATAAGTACCGTTGTTTAGGAAATATTCGGATCTGGTCGTATCGAATCTTAAGAACTGAAGATGTGTAAAATATTTCGCGAAACGTGCTTCTAGCAATTCCAGGAGCCAACCGACACCTGGTGACGGTGTCAATGAAACCTCCATTGGTCATAAACCAAGTGGGGATGATAATGCTCAGCATTCGATCGACAATTCGCCGGATCAGGTTGAGACCCTTTCGAAAACCTCAGGAAGTGCTGATCACCGACTGCATTCCGTCGTGGAAACTTCTCGCAGAAGCTCTGAAAGGCTCTCCATAGATTACGACGGAAACTCATCAGAGGATCACTGCTGGAAGCACAAGGTCAATGCGATCGGAAATACAGATCAAAATGCCGTGTACGGTCCTCCATATGTTGCCTCGCCACCACGTAATAATGGAGATGGTACGGGCGGTCAAGCACCAAATGCCGGAGGTAACGGAACCGTGGACGCCCATCGCTTATTCGCCGATCCCGCCCCAACCAATGTAAGGACCGTGCAAGACCGACCAGAGATCGGGGATTCAAGCCATCGACACCTTCTTTTGGCGAAATCTTCGAGACCTTCCGACCTCGCGAGTTAGAAATATGTTAAATACTTCGACCGCTTTGGCGAGACTCGTGTTTTGCCCAACTTGTAGGTCAAATATCAGAGATTATCCAACTGACAATGCAGCACACAGAAGCATATCGGGAACGAAGACACCCGCAAAGTCAGACCATGACTTCGTCTCAGCATTCTTCCCGAAGCAGGGGCCTGCATGGTCATGTTGAAGATCAGTTGACACTACGACCACCTCGACGATTCCGACCAACAAGTCATCAGGGGAGGAGACTGTTCAGAATCCTCACCTCACTTCGTCGAGAGGAGCAATCGCTGGACACGTGATCTTCGACATCACCTAAACCAGGCAAGTGGTCGGAGGCATTCTAGTAACGTCCACGACCGAATCGGGACATTGGAGCACCGACAATCTGGTCCTAAAAAATCGGTCTCCAACCGATTATAATCCGGCACCTTTTCAAAGAAGGCGCTACGAAACTATCACAGGCTGTCGAGCCTTCTCAGCAGGGCTCCAGGCTGTGCGTTGGCCAAATAGGTTCTGACCAGCCAATCTGGATAAATTCAATGGGACCTAAAATCCTTTGGAATTTCTCCAGATATATACCACCGCTATTAGAGCCGCTGGTGGTGATGAAAATGTAATGGCAAACTATCTTCCTACGGTATTAGAAGGATCAGCCCGATCGTGGTTGCTTAACCTTCCGGTCGAGTCCGTGTATACTTGGGAGCAACTCTGCGACCTTTTGATTGCAAATTTCCAGGGTACGTATGATCGCCCTAGAAAGGAAGACGATCTCCATAGAATATGACAAAAATCTAACGAGACTCTCCGGCAGTACATCAAAAGATTTAGCCAGGTTTGTAACTCAATACCGGAGGTTGCAGAATCTTCGGTTATCCAAGCCTTCAAAGCGGGATTAAGAAATCGAAGGTTTACGGAGGATTTAGCTATACATCACCCACGAACAACTATCGAGCTCTTCGACATGGCTGACAAGTACGCGACGGCCAGTGAAGCGGTCGAGTGGAACGAGGCCATTGATCGAAAAGATAAAATTCCCCAACCTGGCTTAGATACGACAGAAAAGAAGCAAAAGAAGACTCTCAAGAAAAAGAAGCATAGAAGAACCAACGACAAGGAGGTTCTTGATGTTCCTGAAAAATTTACCAAAGGAAGAAAGGATTATTCTGGTAATGGCAAGGCTAAGGGCCCGACCAATGATTACAAGAAAAATAAAAAGTGGTGTCCTCTCCACCAGCAAGCAGGACACGACTTGCGCAATTGTCGTGCTTGGCAAAAGAAGCTGAATGATTATTATGCAGGTAAAGGTCCACTCCCGTCGATACAAGAGCTCGAGGAATCAAGCTCCAAGAAGGACAAAGATGGTGACGAAGAAATGGAGTACCAAGAACCTCAGCACACCGTCGATGTGATCTTCGGTGGATCCTCTTCATACGAGTCCAGACATCACCTGAAAGCCATGGAGCGAGAAGTCAACCTTACCGAACCTTCGATCGCCGTTAAACCTTCAAGGTGGTCGGAGACAATAATCTCCTTCAGCAAAGAGGATTGCCCTATTCCTTCGACTCGACCGGGTAGGTTTCCAATTGTCGTTGAGCCTACTATTAATAACTGCAGGGTTAATCGAGTCTTAATAGATGGGGGTAGTTCTCTAAATATTTTATTTGCAAGTGCTTTGGAAGACATACAGATTCCTAAATCAAAGGTAAAACCTGTGAAATATGCCTTCCTTGGCATAGTTCCTGGATCTACCGCCAAGCCAATAGGGCACTTGTCCCTACTGGTTACGTTTGGAAAACCCGACAACTTTCGGACAGAAAAAATTTCATTTGATGTGGTAAATTTTGAAACCGCATATAATGCAATCCTTGGTCGTCCAGCTTTAGCAAAATTCCTGATAGCTATGCATTACGATTATGAGAGTTTGAAAATGCCGGGACCAAAGGGTGTAATCACGGTTCGAGGCGATCAAAAAATAGCCTACGCATGCGATCGGAAATGTTTAGAACTGGTTGATGAACTTCCGACCAGGGGAACTAACACCATTAACATGCAGGTCAAACACTCGAGACCAAAGATGACACCAAAACCTTCCGACCAGATAAAGGAGGCACAACTCGACGAAAGCACTTCTCCAGAGGGTGCCAAGATACTGGCCAGAGTAGGACTCAACCCTAAATAGGAAGAGTCGCTCGTCTCCTTCCTCCGAGCTAACCAGGACGTATTCGCCTGGCAGGCGTCCGATATGCCCAGAGTCCCCAGGGAGGTGATCGAGCATAAACTAGCTTTGCAGCCTAACAAAAAATCGGTCAAGCAGAAGCTAAGGCGTTTCGCATCTAATCGGAAAGAAGCGATCCAGTCGGAGATTGACAAGCTTCTCAAAGCTGGGTTCAATCGTGAGGTCGACCACCCAGAGGGGCTCACCAATCCTATAATGGTTAGAAAAGCCAATGGAAAATGACGAATGTGTATTGACTTTATAGATCTTAATAAAGCTTGTCCGAAGGATGACTTTCCCCTTCCTCGCATCTATCAACTTGTAGACTCTACTTCCGGGTGTGAGTTATTAAGTTTTTTTTAGATGCTTATTCAGGGTACCACCAGATTAATATGAGTAAAGAAGATGAAGAGAAAACTTCCTTCATCACTCCATATGGTACTTATTGTTATGTAAAGATGTCATTTATTCTAAAAAAATGCGGGTGCAACATTCCAAAGGTTGATGCGAAAGACCTTTAGTCCACAGATAGGTCAGAATTTTGAAGCCTACGTCGATAATCTGGTCGTAAAGAGCATCAACGCCGGTGATCATATTCTAGATCTACAGAAGACTTTCAATAATTTAAAACGTCATAACCTTAAGTTAAATCCAGAGAAATGCGTGTTCGGAGTTTCGTCGGGAAAGCTTCTCGGATTCCTAGTTTCGGCTAGGGGCATCGAAGCAAACCCAGCAAAAATCATCACCATCGATCAGATGCGCGCTCTGACCACAAGGAAGGAAGTTCAGAAACTAACTAGTTGTATGGTAGCACTAAGTCGTTTCATAGCACGGTTAGGTGAAAAAGGACTACCTTTCTTTAAGCTTCTCCGGAAACATGGAAGTTTCGAATGGACTAAAGAGGCAAGTAGCGGCTTCGAAGAACTAAAATGGTACCTTACGAGTCCCCCAATGTCAGTTTCTCTGAGATTGGGAGAGACATTGCTAATTTATGTCGCTGCAACGCCACAAACGGTTAGTGGTGTACTGGTCGTAGAACGAGACCATGTTCAACGACCGATATATTACGTGAGCGAAGTCTTACACGGACCAAAAGAAAGGTATTCGCAGGTACAAAAACTGCTCTATGGTCTCCTTATGGCTTCAAGGAAACTAAGGTATTATTTTCAGGCCCACAAAGTGGTCGTACCTACTGGATATCCTCTTGGTCAAGTCCTAGGAAACAGGGAGTCGTCAGGACGAATAGCAAAATGGGCAGTTGAGCTTGGGGCGTTTGACCTCCATTTCATCACACGAATAGCAATCAAGTCCTAGGCAATAGCAGAGTTCATTGCCGAATGGACAAACCCTGAACCCACCCAAGGGCCCGAGTACGAACACCACGATGAGTGGACAATGTACTTCGATGGTTCCTTGATGCAACGCGGCTCGGGGGCTGGGGTCGTCTTGATTCCCCCTACTGGCGAACAAATAAAGTACGCCATTCAGTTGAACTTTCCTGCTACTAACAATGTGGCAGAATACGAAGGTTTGCTGGCAGGACTTCGAGCAGCTCGTTCGCTCGGGATTCGCAGATTGCTAGTGAAAGGTGATTCCCAAGTAGTAGCGAATCAAGTAGGGAAAGAGTATCAATGCTCTATTACCGAGATGTCATCATATCTGGCGGAAGTACGGAAACTTGAAAAGCATTTCTTCGGTTTTCAGATCCAACGCATTCCTAGAAAAGAAAACTTTCTGGCAGACCAGTTGGACCGGATGGCTTCTACAAGGACATCTGTCCCGCCCAGAGTTTTTCTCGAGAAACTCGATTCACCCTCGGTAGTCGAGCCTTCCGAGGACATAGATGTTCGCAAGGAGGTTGCACACCTTGATTCTCTAAAAACAAGGATGCTCCACAGGTCGATGATGGTTGACGCCATCACGATCACGGTAGAGATTGGATGACATCGATCTACAAATTGTCTTCAGCATGACCTAATTCCAGAAGATGATGTAGATGCCGATCGTATAGCACGAAAAGCCAAATCATACACTCTAATTAAACGTATCTTGTACAAACGAGGATCTCACGGAGTGTTGATGAGATGCATATCTTACTCGGATGGCATTAAATTGCTAACTGAAATTCATGGAGGAGCCTGTGGAGCTCATCATTCCAACAGAACGTTGGTTGGTAAAGCCTTTAGGCAAGGATACTACTGGCCAACTGCCCTTCATGATGCAAAAGAGCTCGTGACGAAGTGCGTACAATGTTAGTTTCATAGCCGACAAGTACATCAGCCGTCCCAAGCTTTGCAAACAATTCCTCTTTCTTGGCCTTTTGCAACCTGGGGACTAGACATTCTGGGACCTTTCCCAATAGCACCCGGGGGCTTTGAGTTCCTTTTCGTCATGATTGACACGTTCACCAAATGGATTGAAGCCGAGCCGGTTGTGAAAATTACAACTAAAGTCGCCAAGAGGTTTCTCACAAAAAGCGTGATCACACGATTTGGTGTACCCAGTCGTATAATCACTGATAACGGTACCCAGTTCTCGAGCAGCAATTTTCAGGAATTCTGTGAAGACCTAGGTATCAAGATACATTTCGCTTCTGTTGCTCATCCGTAGAGCAATGGAGCAGTTGAGCGAGCCAATGGTATCATAATGCAAGAAATCAAACGACGAGTTTTCGACCAGTTAATTCAACGGTCAGGGGCTTGGGTTCAGGAACATCCTTCTGTATTATGGGCCGTTCGTACTACAACTAGTCGTGCGACCGGTGAAACACCTTTCTTTTTGGTTTACGGGGCTGAAGCCATGCTTCCTCCAGAACTCAAAATTGGTTCGGCTCGAACTGATTGCTTTTCCGAAAGTGATCAGTGTGAACGATGACTTGATGACATCAATTTCCTTGAAGAACGACGAAATCAAGATTTGCTACGATCAGCAATCTACCAGCAAGCCATGCGTCGGTACCACAGTCGTAAAGTGCAACCTCGTAGCCTAGCTGTAGGTGATCTGGTTCTTAGAAAAATTCAGAACCAAGCGGGTCGCAACAAACTTTCCCCCAAATGGGAAGGTCCATACACTGTGGTCGAAGTCACCCGACAAAGATCGGTACGATTAGCTATGTCGGATGGGCAAATTTTGTCTAATTCTTGGAATATTGATCAATTGCGTAAGTTCTTTGTATAATTTTTTGTATTTATTTCATTTCATATTTCAATAAAGATGCATTTCCTTTTTCAACGATAAGTATGGTTGTTTATACTTATTATTCGTCGCATCTGGTCATATGCCTTTATTGTTGCTGGTTGGTCGGAGAAGATACTCATTCTCTCCGATATTCCTTTCGAAGGGATCTCCATTACTCATGGGTGCTGACTTAAATGTCACATACCACACCGATTTTAGTCGTGATCATTGCTTCAATGATACACACGCACAACCAAATACTCTTTTCTTAAAGAAACACACGACTATAAGGAGTACAAACTCAGACAATTTATATGGTTTTCGCTATTTCTCGAATTCGAAGATCGTTATTTTATTTCAACATTCTGTTCTACTCGATTTTGGCTACTGGTCGGGACACGGAAAGCCTCCTGGTCGAAGTCTCTCCTCTCTGCACGTGGTCCTGCCTATTGGAAGGAGCTTCCTTGTGATGGTCATTTTTCCTACGATCCTCGCTGCCAGTCGAATTTGAGCATGAACACGTTTCACGAGATATTTTGCAAATCTTCAATTCTTGGGATTCGTTATGACCAGATTCGAATAATTTATAAACAAAGGTACTTATCTTTTCCTTCTTTTTTTCATAGATTCTTAATGCATATCTTCTTATCATCAAAGCCAGTCTTTGTTATATCTTCAGAGTATATGTGGTTTCTCATAGTGATTCGATAATGGACAAGATCTAGACTAGTCGAAATCATCAGCCGGTTTCGACCACATGATTTCTTAGTGTTCACTGGATCACTGTCATAAACATTATCATTACTTCTACCATGGTCATTGTTATTACTCAATTTCTTGATCTACTGCTTTTTTTAGTAAAGTTCATCTACTAATATAAGCGATCGGGAATAGAGATATATGAGTATTTAATAACATTGATAAGACAAAGCAAGATCTTCATTGATGATAAAAGGTAAGTTTCATTTACAAAATTCTAAATTTTACATTTATCTACTTATTAGAACCGCCAGACTGGTTGCTGCGTGATGGAGATCTGACTTCTATTTCCTCAGCAACTTTCTCTTTGAGAGGTCTCACTTCCTCGAGAAGTTTTGTTGCTTCATCTTGAGCGATCGAAGTCTTCCTCAACAGCTCTAAGACTAACAGAGGGGTCGGAAGCCTTCAGTTTTGCTAAGGCAACACTAACTCCATTCGCGATAGCTTCCTTCATTGTCTTAGCATGCTTCTCTCGAAAGAGTGTTATCACTTCCTTGAGATCTTCAAGTTGATGGGCGAGAAAATTGATTCTCTCCGCAGGGTCTCTTAGAATGGGCAGTTGCGTTCCCGACCCCAGGTCGAAGAGCATCTTGTTCAGAGCCTTGACTTTGTCTTCAAGACACCGATCAAGTTCAGCCCCATGGCCACGCTCAAACTCGAGACTTTTTTCCGCTCGTTCAAGTGCTTCAGTTTTTTCTGCACGAGTGGATAAAAAAAGAAGTTAACACACACTTTAACAATTGGAGTCATGGGATATTGGTTAAGTCTACGACCAGTTACCTCTGATTTTCTTCTCACAGGAGTCGAAAACCTCCTTTTGCCTGGTCATCGCATGCTCGATCGACCGGTCTTTACTTTGATTTTCTTCCCTAAGTTTTATTATTACGGCTTCCTTAGCCACGACCTCTTCTTTAATTTTATCTAAATCTATCAAATATGATAGAAAGAGAGGATTAGGTTAAAAAAAAAAGAAAAAAAAGATGATAAAATTTAGGAAGTCAAGCCAAAAGAGAAAAGTTTTTACTTCTCAAATCGGAATGCTTCTGCTCCAAAGTTTTTATTCGCTGGGACAGTCCTCCGACCACAGCATATTTCTCGACCATATGTTGCAAAAATAAAATTCCTTTCTTTTGATAAGTTTATCAAGAGACTTCAAAGGAAAGAGTTGTAAGGATGGTCGTAGAACACTTACCCGAATTGCCATGTCATTGTATTCAGCAAAAATTGTATCTGGACCAATCTCAGCTTGACGATCCGATATCATTCCCCAGGCCTCGTCAAGTTCCTTATCCTCGATAAATCGGGGGGGGGCAAGGAAACTTGTTAACCTGAGAGGTATTTCGAGGAGGAGGTGGAACCTGTTGAGGATCTCTGGAGATGACTACCTCCGGAGAAGGAGTAAGGATTACTAGAGGATCTTAAGCAGATGTCAGAACTTAAACCTGCTCGGGGGTTTCTTTAACCACTTCATCCTCTCTAGTCTTAGCCTGGGGAGTGTCCTGATCAGGAACCTCCACGACTACCTCTTCCCCAGGAACCTTTTCCTGAGGGGTGCTTTGGTCGGATACGACTGGAACACCAGAAGATCTACAAAAGAAGAAAAGTAAGGAAGAACGAGGTTCCAACATATCGAAATATCCAAGGTATGTACATGATTCCTTCATTTAAATATACCTGGTTGATTTCTTGAGTTTGACCTTATGACGCATCGGAGTAAAATCCACTGCGCTAGCTTTCCTTTTCTTCTCAACCAAATTCACCGGTTCCACACTGGTAAGGTTGTCTAGGTCTTGCACATTTACTGACTGAAAATCAGAAGCAATATCCACATCCAGTTGGTCAAGGATAGGATTCCTGATCACAGGATCAGTAGGTGTAGATTCGTCGACCTCCAAAACAGTGGCCTCAGTAGGCACTGGTAGGTCTTCAGCGACCTTGTTGGTATGTACGACAACCGCCTAAATACATCGTCAAAGATAGTTAGGCGATGAACATCATTCAAAATATTATTTATGTTCGATCACCTACCTCTGGAAGGCTGACATCCTGTATGGTCGAAGGGGTGGTCGGATCATCAATCGGCTCACATCTTTCAGTGGCCTCATTGATCCTCAACCCAACCGACTACACATCAAAGAGGATTTATGGTATACCGATCAGAAATAATATGTAAGACAACAAAAAACAAACGGTTGGTATTATTACCTTAAGTCTTTCAATCCTCTCTTTAGCGGAAATAGCCGCTAAGATCCGGGGGAAACTAGCCTTATCACCAGGTTCTCCGGCGCAGATCATTTTGATCCGGCTTCTAATCTCATCAGAAGATAGAGCTGTAAAGGTAAAATAAAAGATTTTAGGGTGCGGAAATAATCAACTAATATATGTAAATTGGTCGGAATCACTCATGGCTTACTCTCTTTGGAATCTTTGGTCGTATCGTCACGACCAATATACTAGAGCATCCGGTGTGCTCGGGCTTTCAAATGACTAACCCGGCGCGTGGAAAAATTCTTCACTACGTGCCAGGATGTTAGACCCTTACACTGAGAAGCTTGATTGCTTCGGCCCATCTCTTTATCTTTCCCTCTTTTTCTGTGGAGGAGCGCCAATTCGGATTCTCGACCGCCTTCTTACCAGAATAATAAAGGCTGTCTTTCTTCGTGATCTTCATATAGAACCAGCTCTTCTTCCACGACGACCACGGAGATTTTGAGTACATAAATATGTACTCGTCGGCTTTTCTGTCATGGAGGCGCAAGGTGCACTCTCCCGGCGTCCCAATCGTCTTTTCAGACTTTGACATCCTGTAGTAGTACTTGAATAGATCCAGATCTGCTGGAATCCCCAAGTACGCTTCGCAGAGATAAATAAAGATGCTGAGATTGGCGATAGCATTGGGAGCAAGATTCACCAGTTCAACTCCATAATACTCCAAAACTTTAGGAAGGAAGGAGTGAATTGGTAGTCTAAATCCGCATTCAACATATGCAAGAAAAACTGGGATTTCTCCATCTTCATTACTCGGGGAATGTTCTCCAGCCGCGGATCTCCAAGAAATTAGATCCTTGCTGGGAAGCATCCCGATCTTCTACAAGCTCTCTAGCTTCTTCTCACCCAAGTCGGAAACCGGTCAGTTGGTGATTTGGTCCGACATGGTCAGATTTCTTTCGGGTGGGGAAAGAAAAGGAGGTCGGAAGCAGTTTTTACTTGGGAGATGAAGAAGGAAAGCAGGAAATGAAAGAACCCTAAGTCTACAAATGAGTTTTTATAAGCTTCAGAATTTCTAACTGCAATAAGGAGTTACCCAAAAAAGTCTAACGGACAGAAATCTTTTAGTCCAACGGACATAAAAACTCTTCGATTCCCAAAGCAAGTTCTCAACTTTAAAGTGAATACAAACCGCTTCAAATTCCTTTGCATTTAATGAGCGTCAGCCCGATACGACTTCATCAGAAGAAAGGTATTCACACGACCTATTCATTTAAAGTTCGGGGGCTAGCTGACGAGGATTAAAACCCCTATGTATTATTTTCAATACATAACAGACCATACGTCTTCATGGTCGTAACCCCTGAGGTGCACGACCTCACTGGTCGTAGAGATTCCAGAGGTTACATAAGGGGTACCCTGGTCGAACGGAGGCCTAAGCCAAGCTCCCGACCAGGAGAACTGCTCGTGAAAGGTATGAACTGATACTTGGAACTAATTCCAAGTATATTCTCTACCGTATGATGAATGGAGCACGTGCATGTTTCATACCATACGACATTTATTATGCAAAAGCACTGACGAATAACCACCATGCGGTTATATGTCTCACAGACATATAACCACCGAACGGTTGATTCTTTATCAACCGTTACTTGACTCCGACCAGTCGCAACGCTTCACATCAGACGTATTCTCCAGAAGTAACTGTCACCTCTTCAAGGGCTATTTAAAGATGGAGCATGGACGGAGCAGGAAAAGAGATACAAAGACACATACAGAGATAGAGCCATTGGACTAAAACACAAGTCTTAGATTCGTGTTGTAAGTTTGACATTGTAAAGGAACAAGCAGTGTTCTCAATGTACTCAGAAGTTGTTCATCATCTAGCCAAGGGACATACCCTGTAAAACCCAGTTCATACTAATAAAAGAGCAGTCCCATTATTATCCTAGATTTCCCACGTCACTTTCTCCTTTTCTTTTCGTAAGATCGACGTCTTGATCGTCGACAGCTATTGTAATATATTTGTAAAACTCAATAAAATTACAATATTAAAAAAGTATTTTTTGAGATAAATCTACACATATGATTTTTATGTATCTAATCTAGATATTCAAAAAGATATAGATAGTCAAAATTTCTAAAATTTGATTGCACGTATTTTAAAATAATTTTTTTAAACCGGAGAATATAAAATTACCTGCTGATCGGTCGTTGGTTCTTTTCTTAGTGGAAATGGAAATTCCATTCAACGGAATCGCCGGCCACATGGGATATTACATAGCTAGGGACCCAATCAGGCCACATCATAACGCTTGCCAGTTCGAGACTACTGTCAAACTTAGCCAATTGTCATCCGATGTTTAGATCTCACCAAACGTGCGCGTGCAGCACTGGTTTTGACGTTTGAAATGTTTAGGCAAGGCAAAGCTAGCTGCAGCTAGCTTTTGGTTTGCCGTCCATAAAGGCATGTACAATGCAAATACTTATGCATGTGTTTAAAGAGAGGTAATATAGTCACTTCATCGAGCATTCATGTAAAAGTTATTCTCTCCAATGCAAGTATCTCTTTTGTATGTACTGAAAACTTCTCATCTTCGCAGGTTTGGTTGCAAGGGTATATACCTATACCACCACCGCAGCGAACTACATTGGGTCTTCTCCGAAAGTCTGGGATATACGTTGGTTATGAGGCAGCATCCATAACCAAGTATTTGGACCCTATGACTGGAGATTTGCATAATGCCCGATTCGCTGATAGTACAATAGATGAGATTAGTTTCCCGTCATTAGGGGGAGGAAATCAACCATTGATAATAATGTCGGGAAATAATTGAAGTCTAGAAGACATTTGAAGTCCAGAAGATAATTGAAATCTATGCATATGACCCCGGCACTAGTGAAGCAAATAGAGAAGTCCGTAAGATAATTGCGATCCGTAAGATAATTGAATTGAAGTCTAGAAGATAATTGAAGTCGAAGATAATTGATTTGCAAGTATTAGCGAATCAACTGCCATACTACTTATAATTGATTTGCAAGTATTAGCGAATCAACTGCCATACTACTTTAGTGATTTGAAGAGCGTGAATAAGTAGCATTTGCCTGCAAGCAATGCAGGAGAGGTTGAAATACCATTGAAGGTATCCTAATCCCGCCCGGAGGTCTCGTAATAAAGGGCGAGAACTCCAGTCCCTCGAATCCAAGTAACCGGGGACGCTGGTGAAAAAGATAAGAAGGACTTGACACAGCCGGTCACCGAAGTGCCCCAGAACTAGAAGGGGAGCCAGTTGAGACCTGGCATCGGTATGGAACCTTCAGGAAAGGCATACCAGAATTGAACATCCCCATGAAGGGAGACATCAGCATGGATGTGTGCGCACACATCGGAGCTGAAAAACTAAAGGGACTTGCCCCGCAATTGGAAGTAGCGGTAAGCAAATAGAAGCATTAGAAAAATCGCCCCTTGAAGAAATAGCTATAAACTTTATGACCTCGGGAGAATATTTGAATATGACAACAGCCAATGTCGACATTTACTTTGCAAAGAAACTTGCCACAATCATCAATCTTGATTCAGAGCCTGCATCGCTCGCTAAATGAAAGAAAAGATCAGATTCAGAAGATTGGGAGAAGGCAATAGAAACTGAATTATTCTCTCTGAATAAAAGAAAGACGTTTGGGCCTGTAAGCCGCACGTCTCCCCTTGTGCACCCCGTAGGGTATAAGTGGGTATTTGTTCGAAAGAGAAATGAAAAGAAGCAAGGCTCGTTGTACAAGTTTTCACTGGACATCCAGAAGATGATTATGAAGAAACGTATTCCCCGGTCATGGGCGAAACTCCCTTTTAAATATTTATCTTAATGGCAGTGAACTTGAAGTTAGAAGTGAAATTGATGGATGAGGTACCAGCATATATTTATGAAATATTGGATTCGGACATTTATATGAAGATACCTGAATGTATCTCTGTCCCAAACCAAAACAGAACAAATAGAAATATGTACAGTATGAAACTCAGAAAGTCATTGTACGAACTTAAGCAATCAGGCAGAATGTGGTACAATCACTTGAAGCGACTTTCTATGCAAGAAAGGCTACACGAACAATGAGAATAATCTCTGTGTATTTATACGACGATCCCAGAATGGATTTTGTATAATCTCAGTGTATGAAGATGATCTGAATATCATCGGAACCCTGAAGGATATTAAGAAAGCAAGCTCTTACCTGGAGTCGGAGTCCGAAATGAAAGGTTTGGGTAAAACCAAATATTGCTTAGGCTTGCAGCTTGAGCATGCCCCTGAAGGGATATTAGTGCATCAATCAGCCTACACTCAGAAGGTGTTAGAAATTTCGACTTTGCAAAGGCATACCCTTTGAAAGTGCCAATGGTCGGGAGATCTTTGCAGCAAGACAAAGACCCGTACAGATCTAAAGAAGAGGGGGAGAAAATCCTGGGACCGGAATTCCCACACTTAAGTGTAATAGAAACACTTATGTATTGAACAAACTGTACTAGACCGGGCATTGCATTTGCCGTGAACCTATTAGCAAGGCATAGTACAGAACCTACCAAAGGCATTGGCAGGGAATAAAGGACATCTTCCGATACCTCCAAAGAAGCAAAGAATTTAGTCTGTTCTACAGAAAGAACCAAGACCTAACTATGAATGGCAATACAGATGACGGGTACCTATAGGACCCGCATACAACCAAATTGCAAACAAGCTATGAACTCCTATGTGGTGGGCGCAATTCCATGGAAATCGTCTGAACAGAGTCTTGTATCGACTTGACGAACCACTTGGAGATCATAGCATTGTACAAGGCCTTACAAGAATATGTTTGGCTTGCGGATGATTCACCACATCCAGCGATCGTGTGGGTTGAATACCGCAAAACCCTACTTTTGTATGAAGATAATGCGACTTGTGTTGCACAAGTGCAGATGGGTTATGTAAAGAGTCCTCTCACAAAGCATATCAACCCCAAGTTCTTCTATGCTCATGAATTGCAAAAGATGAACGTAATCAAAGTACTGCATACTGAGTCATGTGAGAATCTTGTAGATTTATTCACTAAGTCACTTCCAGCGTCTAGTTTTGAAAGATGCATACGTGAATTGGAATGATGAGACTTAGAAGTGCAGAATTCAGGGGGAGAACCTTCACGAACTCATTATTTAAGCTTGATCATGAAGATCGAGTACACAAAGAATAAATCCAGGAGATTAAATGAAATTGGGTGGATTGTACTCTTTTTCCCTTGACGAGTTTTCCTGAAGTTTCTCGGCCAAGGTTTTTAATGAGGCAATTCGTGCATCACAGCAGAACGTGTATCATGTACTCTTTCTCCAAATTTTTTCCACTGGGCTTTTATGGAGTTTTGACGAGACATAGACATGATGGATGGGTGCCCAAGGGGAGTGTTGGGAAACCATGGGCCTGACCCTGCAGTCGGCCCATTAGTGAGCGTCCCATCCCAAACCCTAGCAGGGTCGTATCCTATAAATAGGAGGTGCTATTCATTGTAAACGACTGATCGATGAAAGAAGGAATAAAGAGAAGCAAGACGTCCTCCTACATCTCTGTGTTCAATCTCTTATTCTGTTCTTGTGTTCATGCATTGTTCTTACGATTCTGAGTTTGTCTACGAGGTAATCGCTCGGACTGGACTCGCCAGCGACGGTTCCTCAACAGTTAGGTTTTATTCGAGCTGCTCTCCAATTGTGTTGAAAAATCTTGCGTAGCCAGGGTAGGCCTTTCTTGAGGGCCTGTTCCGATATGAAAAAAAAGGATAAGGCAAGTCGACCTCTGATGAGCCCGATCCAGTAACCGCGGAGCCTTTCCAATTTTGACCGGGAGTGATTGTTGTTGTATCGCCAATGGATTGTCGCTGTAGTAAACCCGACATGATTGTTGTTGCATCGCCAACGGACAATAAATCCGACGTGATTGTCGCTACATCTCCAACGGGCAGTAAAGCCGACGTAACTGCCACACGATTACCGCGGCTCACCGGTCGGACTGAATGACTTCGGCGAGCTTGACCAATGGCATCGCCCAAAGTCACCGGAGGCGACATGCGAGGAGGCGGTACAGGGCCCTGCCAGGGCCGACCAACACCAGCACGCTTCACACTCCAGTCCGACGACATCCCCACCTCGTGGAGTTCCACTGGAGAGTACCCAGGCGCGATGGCATCGTCATACAATAGATCTCTTGAAATCTTCGAAGAAAACCCTCAACCAATGACCCCTACCTCCAACCCGCAAGGATCTGCGAAAATTAGATGGAATGGAAGATTGAGCTCCATTACCTTGAGAGGATTTTGAAATGTCATCGGAAGGTTCGACCGGCTGATTTACGGCCTTCGATTCAACTGCCGTCTCTGCCAAGATGATATCCTCATCATCGGAAGAACCTCCTTCTTGCAACTGCCACAACCTTGATCTAATCGTTGCGCTAACTACAAGATGAACCTGTGAAAACGGGACTAGGACCTCACCGGCGTCAACAAAACTTCTAGCGCTGGCTTCCATATGAAGTCACTGTTGCAAATCTGGCAAAAGCCTCTTCCTGTTCAACGTCATGTCCTAGGGGCGATCAACTCACCTCCCGCAGTGGTGGCGCACCGCACCACCGAGCGCGAGCCCCGCCGAGCCCTCGCGCTGAGCACAACGTCCGCCAGAGGTGGACACCGTGGGTTCCTCCTGTCTTGTCCTTGACGTAGTAGTTACGGTGATCGCTCGTTCTCGCCTCGTGATCTCGCTCTTCACGTACATTACATGATACTCCCGACTAGTAAACCCTGGAGCCACCATTGCATTCGGGAATGCCAGTTCTCCCCAGATCTTTCATCTGTGAACTAGGTTGCCTTCTGAGAGTAGACTAACAAAATGTTTAACAAGACCATAACCTTGAGAGGATCTATAGGAATCAGGCTTCTTCTTAGGGCGTGTTTGGCATGGCTCTGCTCCACAGCAGAGCAGCTCCACTCCAAAACTCAGGAGCGGTCACCCGGAACTCAAACGTTTTTCTCTATAACCAGTGGCAAAGGTGGGTAATTACCTTGAAACTCCGTGTCTAGATTCATTTCGAGGATTCCTGGAGTGGGAAAAGAGGTGCTCCACCAAAATGAACTAGAGCTCCACCAACTCCACGAAGAGCAGCTGCTCCATCAATTTATAGAGTTTTGGTGTTTGGCTGGTTTTGGCCAACTCCCCCCTAGAGTTTTGGAGTAGAGCCATGCCAAACACGCCCTTAGTAAGCAACTCTATAAGAATCACACCAAAACTGTAGACATCACTCTTCTCAGTGAGGTGTGACAGGTGTCCCGTGCTATAGTACATAGGGTCCAAGTATCCAAATGTTCCTTGCACAACTGTGTAGGGGCTGGTTGTGCCTCTCGGACAGGATGTAGGGGCTGCCGCTGTCGACGTGACCACCGAGGCCGCCTCAGTTGCTGGTGTCGTTAGGGGTGCCGTCGCAGTGGCTGCTGTCGTAATGGATCTCTATTTCATCGGGGGTGCTGACTCGCACGGTGGCGTCTTGGAGGGTGATGCCAATGACGATAGGGGCGAATCCACCGTAGGTTCTTGTGGGTGCTTGAGCACCCCCTCCTCCCACCACCGTACCCCTATACTCACTGAGGTCTGAGCGGCTGAGCACCGGCGAGCAGCGAGAGCTAGCTGCTGCGGCAGACGGAGGTTGAACCATTGAAGAAAACCGGAGGTGGAGCCACAGAGTTTGAAGAAAGCATGGGGTGTGGCATTAAGGCCTAGTCAGCACTCGGTAGACGATAGCTTAGGCCCAGCCGGCCCAAATAAGAATACTAAATAGATAAAGTCTGTACTCTCTACTCTGTCTTTGAGCCACACCGGCGCACACACCCTGACACCCAGATTGGAGAATCGAGAGAGGAGAGATGGAGAGACCGAGAGGCGAGACTCGAGAGCCAATAGAGACTCACTGGTAGTTGTGTAGGATCAAGGATAATCGACTAGAGGGAGGTGAATAGGAGGTTTTTAAATTTAATTGATCAAATTAAACTTTCAGCAACACAGTTCAAACAGAGCAGTCTAGAAACCAAAGGTTGAACTAAACAACTACTCAAGATAGAGACGCAGACACAATATGAGATACAATTCCAGCTAAACAAATAAATCATCGTAGATAAACTAAAATTATAAATACGGAAAGTAATGGCAAGAGATCACCACAGTGAGGACACTAGAGTTTTTCCCGTGGTATCGAAGACCTGAGTCTTCACTACTCCACATTGAGAAAGCTTGAACCAATCAAGTCAGCTCAACGAATTTAAGCATTCCCTCGATTTCACTGGTGGTTGTTCTTTCTCCACTCCAGAGATGGTGAACACCGAATCACTCACAATTGGCACCGAATCTCTTCACAATATTCTTAAAGAGATCATGTGCAAACTCCTGTCAAGCTGTCTAGGTACTAACAGCACCAAGAGTAATAAATCACAACCTTTTCTTGACACCACTCAAGTGCAATGGATCAAACTAGAATGAATGCACTTGAAGTTTTGCTCAACCACCTCACAATGAATGCACTAGAGTAAATGAGGTGTGGAGTGAATGCTCTTAGCTCAAGAATGTCAATGTGTAACCACTAGCTCTGTCCAAGAGCAGGTGAAAGGGTATTTATAACCCCCCCCCCCCACAACCAATACGACCGTTGGAACTAAAATTCAACGAAAAACAGCATAAACGGTAGTACCGCCATTGAACGGCCGGTACTACCGCACCATTCCAAAACGACATGTAACGCTAGCTCAGACACGTATTAAATGCTCTGACAAAGCCGTTAGAAATTCGGCGCGGTACTACCGCCAACTATCATGTGGTAGTTCCATTTTAGTGGAAGTTCCGATTAAGAGCAGGTACTTCCGTTTTTCTTGAGTTCCAAAAACATTGGTACTGGAAATAACGTACCGCAACTTAACCAACAGAAGAACCGGGAATGCGGTAGTTCCGCGAGTTGAACTCCGGTACTACTGTTCCTCAAAAGATCGAAACAACTATGAAAAACATGCGTTCTGTAAAAAATGTACCATCATATATTTCGGATGTACCGGTGTTACAGTAGTTCTGCTAAAAGCACTACGGTACTACCGTTCCTTGAGAGAGCACATAAAATTCAAATGCCGAGTGTTCTGAAAAAACGTACCACATAAAGATTGGTACTACCGCCAAGCGGTAGTTCCGTAATTTGAACGTCGGTACTACCGCATAAATAAAATACAGAACATCTCTCAAAGAAAATATTCAAGTAAACCCCAATAAGTAATTTAATTTTTACGGAACAAGGGTTTTGACCACAAGACTTGGAATATTTCAAAGATTTTACGGTAGTTTCTTAAAAGGACTTGCGGTACTACCATTGAGCGGTAGTTCTGTCAAGTACACTGCGGTACTACCGTTTAGCGGTAATTCCGCCAGGTAATGTTTTGGTAATACCATTCCACTTGAGAAACACGAGAAAACTCTTTTCAACACAATCTCAAAAGTATGCATGATCCTAGATTGATCCATTGTGCTTAGGAACATGTTATCAAGTTACTAGTTGTGATCCCTCTTAATAGTACGACATTTAACCTATAATCCGGTCTCCCAACCAATTCTCCTAATACCGGTAAACAGAAAAAGATCCTAAACTACTTTGTACCTTGTCTTCGAGCCATATTGATCTTCATGGTGTCCTCAAGCATGTATTTCCATGTAGATGTGTTCATCATTGGGACTACACTTTTTTTAAACACCTAATAATCACATTAGTCCCATAGAACATATTGTCATTAAATACCAAAACACTTTTTAAGGGCCTAGATGCTTTCAAGTTGACGATTCGGGCCATTCAGCAGCCCGACACAGCGGAGGGAGAGGCGGCGTCTCGGCGAGTCGGCCGCTCACCGCGGAGGGAGAGGCCGGAGGCGATTGATGAGTTGGCGGCCTAGCGCGGAGCGGAGGGGGAGGCGGTCAGTAACTCAGTGGCCGGGTGCGGGTGGGGGTGAGGCCGCAAGGGGCTACGGTCGGTGGTTGCCTGGCTGGCACCTGGCGGCATCGGCGCACGTGAAGATGCAAGGCCGCTCGGCTCGGGCAGTGGAGACTGGCGAAGACTTGAAGTAGCGAAAGAAATAACGAATCACAGTGTACAGTAACTTGAGGTCTAACAAGCAGACAGGCAGTGAGCTAGTGACTCAGACATTGAATGAAGTGAGGCAACGAGTAATGAGTTTGTTTCTCTGTGGTGCCAGATCCCCAATTTATTTGTCTGTTGCAAATGTAGTTAGACTTAGATTGATGAATTAATTATTGATGCAAATGTTTAATTGATGGTTGTAGTTTAATTTGTTATTGATGAATTGATGCAAATTGTTGTTTAATTGACCATAGCCATTAGCCGATTAGCCAATTTGTTTAATTAGTGGTTGACTGGTTGTTGAATATTCACAATTTAATATCGTATCACTAAATTTGATATTTCTTATCTACAGATCGGTACTCACAAATTTATGGACATTTGGGGGCAAAATTATCCATTAGTGAGTATTAAATTTATTGTATTGTACATTTTCAATTTGTTATTTATGTATGAATTTGATATTCTAATGACAAAAGATCAATAGATGTAGCTTTGGTATATTTACATCATACTGTAACCTCAACAGTAAAGCTCCCCCTCTATTTTCATCCTGGATGTAACGTGGAGGGTGCCGCAAGTGAGGTTGAACCCTGCCGAGTGGTAGCAGCCGTCGTTGATGCCGAACGGGTACGGCATGCTCATGTCGTCGCAGCTGGTCGGGCAACTCGGCGGCTGAGCTACCACCGAGCAGAGCTGCAACAACAGTAACACTGCCGCAGTTGATGCAGGAATCATCATTCTCGTAGCCCTCGTCGATCCCGCTGCTGCCCGCTGCATTGCATGCCTCATCGATTCATGCTCCTACTTATAGTAATTAAAGAGATAATACTAGTACTACGATCTTGTAAATCTTTTAATGGTACGTGTGCCCCAACCTCACCAATAAAAGGAATAATTCAGAATTTACCCCGGTGAATAAATGGATTTCAGGATTTGCCTCCATACGTGTCTATGACATGTAAATTCTGAACTCACATGTCATAGACATATAGGGTGCAAATCCTGAAATACATCTATCTCATAATAGCAAATTCTGAAATCCCCTAATAAAACACGTACGCCCGTTGACCTCGCCGTCAGTTTTGGAGGTTGGACGAAACAATCAAACAGTGAGTCTTGACCGCTTAAGCAAACACCTAGAGGTGTTAGCCCACAGCGACGCGTTGTAATCCTGTCCATTCACCAAAGTCCCAGCACAAGTTTTTCTTCTGTTTTGCGAGGGCCAGCAGAAGAATTGTTCAACCACACGTATAGAACAAGTCATTTCTTTTTAGAGAACGTGCAAAAGCTTTGCACATATTTACATTATAAAGAAGGAGAGTTAGTACAACACGTGGATAAATTTCAATGGCACGTAGTACAAGTTTTTCTTACAAACCGCGGGAGATAAATTTGCGGAAACCGACACTAGCTTGAACGACGAGATGTTGAGACTCGTGAAGCGTGATTGAAGCACAAGTCTGGCCCCACAATTGTTATAGTCAGTTGTGTGACGATTCAATTGAGTCCAGATGCTCAACTCAATTGTCATTGGTGAGGTTCTGTAGGTAGCACGCAGCGGCAGTCAATATTAATTTTCCGAACTCAAATTGGAGACAAAACTGTATGTTGCGAATGAACTAAAAACATTTAAAAGCATAGAAAAGTAGTACTATATTAACTAACGGGTAAAATATGCATACATCTCTGTCTGTCACTCGCTGAATGCAGAGAAATCTTAGAAACCGGCCTGTTCGACTAAACTGGCTACGAGCGAGCGTAGCTTGCAGACAGGAGCGATTCTTGCTCCAAACCGTAACGCCATCCTGCGTGCGCGGCTCTCTCCATGTCCGCTCCTTCAACAGACAGATCGTTCACCCAAGCGCAGGTCCCCTCAAATCTATCATCTGTCGCGTCGCTCGAAACAGCATGCTCCTTTGAGGCTTGAATGCTTTCCAATGTCATCTCCACTTGTCTCATGGTTGGCCGGTCCTCCCCTCTCAACCCTACACATAGAGCCGCCAATAAAGAGACATCATGGACTTCTCCGTCTCCTTCCTCGGTAACTTGTGGATCCAGTATCTGAACTAGGTTGCCTTCCGAGAGTAGACTAACAAAATGTTTAACAAGACCATAACCTTGAGAGGATCTATAGGAAACAGGCTTCTTCTTAGTAAGCAACTCTATAAGAATCACACCAAAACTATAGACATCGCTCTTCTCAGTGAGGTGTCCTGTGCTATAGTACATAGGGTCCAGGTATCCGAATGTTCCTTGCACAACTGTGTCTACCCCTGTTTGATCAATTGGAATGTACCTCGAAGCTCCAAAGTCTGACAACTTCACAGTCAGATTATCGTCGAGAAGTATATTAGGAGACTTGATATCCCTGTGGATTATTGGCGTCGAAACAAACGAGTGAAGATACGCGAGTGCTCTGGCGGTTTCAACTGCAATCCGTAACCTTTTGTCCCAAGATAGTGATTTTTGATCAACGACATGGAGATGATCATAAAGGGTGCCATTGGAAATGAACTCATAAACCAGTAATGGAACTTCTGTCTCGAGGCAGCACCCAAGGAGTTTGACAATATTTTTATGGTTGATCTGAGATAGGATCGCAACCTCATTTATGAAATCATCTATTTCTCTTTGTATCACGATCTTTGACTTCTTGATAGCCACAACATGTAAACTTGATAGAATTCCCTTGTATACGGTGCCATGCCCCCCACTACCGTACTCACGTGCTCTGTCGAAGTTGTTTGTAGCCTTCTCTAACTCTTCCAAAGTGATAATCATCCTTTCAGCAATATCTGCCCTTTGAGATACCATTTGTAAAAGCAACTGACCACGGTTTTGCTTGAAGAACCTTTGTCTCAGCTTTTTCTTCCTCTGAACCTTGACTTTACGGTTTAGAAATGTAACACCAAGCACCAAAATTATAAGCCCTGCACCGCCACCAACTCCTAGGGCAATGCTTAGACCTGAGAAAACATACATACAAAAATACCATTTTTGAAACTATAAGAAATTAACATTGTAAATTAAACTTTGGTATTTAAAAGGATATAGATGAAAGCATATATGTGGATGGGAATTACAATTACATTGTGTTGAGTATGGGCGACTAATATCCTAATCAATTAGGACTTAGAGAAGTATGCTACAAGAATTCCTATATGAATCATTCGTTTTGGAGGAGAACTAGGGACACTATATAAAGCCACGAGGGGTGGTCATGGGAAATACAAGCCACAAACTAACTTATCCGAAGCAAGAGGCGCACGAGAGGATTAGAGACTAGATTATTATTTAGCACTAAATTCTTGTATAAGACAAGTATTCGAGAGACCTAAAAGATTCGAGAGGGTTGTGAGAGAGTGACAGACACTTGTACACTTTTGAGATTGTGCTTAAGAAATTTATGGTCGATTTTGCCAAATCTTTCTATGTCATCATGATTATTTCATCGTTGTTATTTTGTTCTCTCTATGGGATTCATCTACTTTATTCTTGATATCGTGCACGCTCGTGCCATATCTCACAACTCTGGTCCGATCCGGGAGCTGTTGCGTATAAGAAGGGGTATCAGAGTATAACAAGTGTATCAGAGTCAACGCCAGATTAATCTAATTTGTGAGAAGGTCGGCGAAGCGTCAGGTGACACAAAATCAAGAACGATGTCGACGATGTGGAATCAAGTGGAGAAATTTGCCGCCAAAGGAAATTTAAGCGTGTGACAATATGTTGTGAAGGATATCCTTGTCCAGCAAGGGTTAATCGATGCTCTAGAATAGGACAATCGGAAGAGAGGTATGTTGAAGAATGGAATGTGATGGAGCGGAAGTCTATCAGTATAATCTGTCTATATCTCTCCGATGAGGTAAAGTACTTGGTGAATAGGAAATTACTGAAATAATTATGGAGTGACTTAGAAGAATTGTATATGGCAAAGTCGCTGATAAACCGATGGGTGCTGAAGTGACAATTGTACAGGTTGCGCATAAAGAAAGGCACACAATTCATTAACCATCTCAATGTCTTCAACAAGCTTATCACATAGCTGACTAGTGTGGATGAGAAAATTGAGGAGAACGATAAGGTCGTCATATTAGCGTCATTTGTACCACCATTATGAGAGCAATTGGTGATGAATATTCTCATCGGGAAAACCACTCGCAACTTCAATGAAGCAGTGGCATATCTATTGGAGGTAGAGTCCTTGAAGAAGTCATCAGATTCCTCATGCTCGGGTGATCAAGCATTAGCTATTATAGGTGTTGCAGGAAAAAGCAGAAGTTATAGGAAGAAAAAGGGCAAGAGCAAGGGAACACAGTATGCTATCTATATGATGAGAAATGCCATATGATAAAAGATTGTCCAAGTTTGAAGCAAATAAGAGGTGCACACTCAGTGGCGATAGCTAAAGATAATTCAAACGTATTAGTTATCAATCAGTCAAGTAGTTCTCATGGCTGGATATTAGATTTAGGTTGTTGCATCCATATATGTTCGGTGAGAGAGAGGTTTGACAAAGGATCTCTATGCTCGGCGCATGGAACTGTTCACTTAGCTAATTGCAATAAGTATGTAATTGCTAAGGTGAGAATGATTACATTGGATATGTATAACGGAGCACATAGCACATTGACGGGAATTCGGTATGTTCCCAATTTAAAGAAGAAGGGGTTTGCTACGGAGTACTCGAGTGTTTTTTGGGTTTGTGAGTACCTGAGTTTTTTTATCTATGCTATGCTTGGTGATATTACATTAGGGGAGGAGGAAAAGTGATCTCATGCATTGAATTTAGATCTAAGAGTTCAAAATTTGAGTACTAGTTAGCAACAAAACACTCAAGTACTTCCTAGACACTCCCAAGAAGAATATGATATCTGTGATGTTGTTTGAACTCGAAGGTTGTGAGATATCACTTCGAGGTAGAGTCACGTGAGTTACTTGCAAAGGACTGTAATTATGAAAAAAATCTGGAGCAATGGAAGATATCGATTGATGGATAATCATCAGGGAAGAGCAACCAATGGGAGATCTGATAAAAATCCTGATCAGGAGAAGGAAACTGTGTCGTCAATGGTAGGTAGGGATGGCAACGGGGCCATCCCTGGTGGGAAGTGGTGGAACAGCCCCACCCTCGAGGGAAGGAAAAATCCTCGTTCCTCATCCCTATCCTCGGGTGCTATTCTCCCCCGTTCCCCGCCCCCATAGGTTATCAGGGCCCCACTGGGACCCAGACCCAAAAGTTGGATTATCATCAAGCAAGCAAGCAAATGGAGACATCAAGCATTTCAGAGATCAATCTACTACCAATCCGGAATCATTTCAGAGAGGAGGATGAGTGGTTGACTAACCGGAGGAGGAAGAGGTCGTTGTCGACTGTTGGGGAGAAGGAGGATTGGAGGAGGTTGACGTCGGCGTCGGCTCTCGACTATTGGGGAGGACCAGATGAAGCCGGCATCGCCGCATCGACGTCGACTCTCGGCTGTTGGGGAGGAGGCCAGAGTCGGATGTTGGGGAGGACTGGAGGACCAGACGAAGTCGGTGTCGCTGTGTCGGCTGTTGGTAGAGCAGCTGGCGTCAGATGTTGTGGAGGACCAGAGGACTAGACGATGTCGTCGCATCAGCTGTTGGTGGAACAGTCGATGTCGGATGTTGGGGAGGACTGGAGGACCGAACGAAGCTGCGGTTGGTGGAGTAGTCGGCTATTAGTGGATGCAGAGCTGCCGGATGCGGGACTGAAAGAGGAATTGCCGAACGAAGGGGGATACAGATGCCAGATGTGGGATGGGGAATTGGGGGCGGGGAGGGGGGATGCCGCTGTTGGTGGATGCGAAGCTGTCGAATGCGGGACTGAGGGAGGAACTGTCGAAACAGCTAAACGAAGGGGATGCAGATGCCAGATGCGGGATGGGGAATTGGGGGCGGCGGCTCGGATGGGGGAAGGCCGAAGGGGGATGTGGGAACTGGGAATGAGATGCTATGGTTAGAAGCGGGACGGTTAGTGGGTTGTGGGCGGCTTAGTGTAGAGGCGTAGTGGTCTAGTGGACTGTGTGGTAGTGGCTCACATGTCATGGGGGTTATCGGGGGCCCATGCGGGCAGCGGGGATGGCCCCAACCCGCTTTCCCCGATGGGGAATATGATTTTCATACTAGCACCCATGTGGGAAGAAATAGCCCAAACTCCGGCTCCTAATAGGAGAATTCCCCAGCGGGGAACGGGGAATCGGGCCCCATTGCCATCCAATTGGTAGGTACTCAGATCTCATTTGCAGTTATGTACGGAACTACAAAAACGATTGCAAAATCTAGTAGGTGCAAAGGCGAATGTGCGAGTTGTTAAAAGAAGGAAGACGTGGTGGGACCAATCACGCGGTATCGACGACCACGTAGAGCTCAAAGGCTGTACAAACCTATGGCATGAACGGCTATAGGAATAGGAGATGTGGCTAACCAAACTACACAACTAATTAAGGAGCTCTCAGGTGGAGTATCCAGGCAACCAAGCCTGGATACCAACATGCACATTGTGGTGATATGTCTGAGCCCCTGTGGTAGGGGCACTCCCAAAGATGGGAGGAAAAGAAAAACACAAAAACAAAAAAGTGGAGCCAAATATGAGTGAGTTTTTGGAGGAGCACAATGACTTCAACGGATAAGAGTCAAGGTGAAGATCACTGAGTATGGTGACTCATATCCTAACCTACTCGGACTTGGAGATGTGTTCTACAAGGATTAGGATTACTATTTCCTTTTCGAAGAGAACTAGGGGATACTATATAAAGTCATGATGGTGGTCATAGAGAACACAAACTACAAACTAATATTCTTTAGCACTAGATTCTTGTATAAGGAAAGGATCCGAGGGTCCTAAAGGGTTCGAGAGGGCTGCGAGAGAGCGACAATCTCTTGTACTATTTTGAAGTTGTGTTGAAAGAATTTGCGGTCGGCTTCGTCAAATCTTTCTCTCTCATTGTGATTATTTCACCACTGTTGTTTGGTTCTCTGTATGAGATTCATGTACTTCATTCTTGATACCATGCACGCTCGTACCATTTCTCATAAACTATAATCCAATCTAGGGTGGCTGCGTATAAGGAGGAGTACCAGAGTATAACACAATGCAATAGCTATTGATAAGTGTCGACGATCAAGACGTCGATCTTACGAAAATAAAAAGGACAAAGTGACGTGGGAAATCTCAGGGAATGATGGGACTGCTCTTTATTAATATGAACTGGAATTTACAAGGAATGTACTAAGAACTCTGCTTGCTCTCTTGCTAACTCAGAACTATTACACAAATCTATGGCTTGTGCTTTTGTCTTCCCTTCTTCTCCTCCCTCTCTCTTGATCCGTCCAGGTTTCATCTTTAAATAGCCTTTGAAGAGGCGACAGTTTCTTCCGGAGAAGACGTCTGATGCGGCGTTGCGTGCAGTGGAGTCAAGTGATGGTTGATCTGGAATCAACCGTTCGGCGATTATATGTCTATGAAACATATAACCGCATGGAGGTTGTTCGCTGGTGTGTCTGGATAAGATACGTCGTATGGCATGGAATATACACGTGCTCCATTCATCATACGGTAGACAATATACTTTGGGATTTATTCCAAGTATCATTTCATACCTTCTACGGCGATTCTCTGGTGGAAGCTTAGCAGGCCTTCGTCCACCAGGTACCCATTATGTAAGCTCGGAATCTCGACCGGTGAGGTCGTGCACCTCGAGATTACGACCACGAAGCGTATGGTCTTTTATATATTAAAGATAATATATAGAGGTTTTAATCCTCGTCAGCTAGCCCCCGAACTTCAAATGAATAAGTCATGTGAAAACTTTTCTTCCGATGAAATCGTATCGGGCTGACGCTCATTTAAATGCAAGGGCATTTGAAACGGTTTGTATTCACTTTAAAGTTGAGAACTTTGCCTTGGGAATTGAAGAGTTTTTGGGTCCGTTGGACTTTTTTGGGTAACTCCTTATTTCAGTTAGAAATTCTGAAGCTTATAAAACCCCTTTGTAGACTTTGGGTTTTTTCACTTCCTCCTTTCTTTCTTCATCTTCCGAGTGAAAACTTCTTCCAACCTCTCTTGCTTTCCCCACCCGAAAGAAACCCAACCATGTCGGACCAAATCACCAACTGGTCGGTTTCCGACTTGAGTGAGAAGAAGTTGGAGAATCTGGAGAAGATCGGGATGCTCCCTAGCAAGGATGTGATTTCTTGGAGATCCATGTAGGAGAACATTCCCGGCGGTGAAGATGGAGAAATCCTGTTTTTCTTGCATATATTGAAAGCGGATTTAGGCTACCAATTCACTCCTTCCTTCCCAAAGTTTTGGAGTATTATGGAGTTGAGTTGGTGAATCTTGCTCCCAATGCCATCGGCAATCTCGATATTTTTATCTATCTCTGCGGCGTGCACAGGGATTCAGCAGATCCGGATCTATTCAGTACTACTACGAATGACAAAATTCGGAAGACGATTGGGGCGCTGGAGAATGCACCTTGCGCCTCCATGACGGAAAAGGCGATGAGTACATTTTATGTACTCAAAATCTTCGTGGTCGTCGTGGAAGAAGAGTGGTTCTATATAAAGATCACGAAGAAGGACGACCTTTATTATTACAGTAAGAAGCGGTCGAGAATCCGAGATGGCGCTCCTCTACAGAGAAAGAGGGAAATGTGAAAAAATGGGCCGAAGCGATCAAGCTTCTTAGTGTCAAGGGTCTAACATCTTGGCATGTAGTAAAAGATTTTTCTACACATCGGGTTAGTCCTTTGAAGGCCTGAGCACATAAGATGCTTTGGTACATTGGTCGTGATGATACGACCAGAGATTCTAAAAATGGTAAGCCATTAACGATTCCGACTAGTTTACCTATCTCAGTTAATTATTTCCGCATCCTTAAATCTTTCATCTTACCTTTACAGCTCTATCTTCTGATGAGTCTAGAAGCCGGATCAAGATGATCTGCGCTGGAGAGCCTGGCGATAAGGCTAGTTTCCCTCGGATCTTAGCGGCCGTTTCCGCTGAAGAAAGGATTGAAAGACTTAGGGTAAAAAATATCAACTGCTGTCTTGTTGTCGTACATATTATTTCTGATCGGTATACCATAAATCCTCTTTGATGTGTAGTCGATTGGGTTGAGAATCAACGAGGCCACTGAAAGATGTGAGCCAATTGATGATCCAATCTCCCCTTCGACTACACATGATGTCAGCCCTCCAGAGGTAGGTGACCGAACACAAATAATATTCTGGATAAATTATGTTCATCGTCTAACTATCTTTGATGATGAATTTAGGCGGTTGTCATACCTTCCAGCGAGGTCACTGAGGACCCTCCGATTGCCTATTGAGGCCATTGTTGTAGAGGTCGATGAATCTACATCTCGACCGGCGATCGAGGATCTTGACCAAATGGTCGCGGATATCGCCGATTTCCGATCAGTGGATGTGCAAGATCTAGTCAACCCTACCGGTTTAGAACCGGTGAAATCAGTTGACAAGAAGAGGAAGGCCAACGCAACGAACTTTACTTCGATGCGCTATAAGGGTAAATTCAGAAAATCAACCAGGTACATGTATTAAATGAAGAGGTCGTATTTATACATACCTTGGATCTTCCTTACCTTCTCTCTCTCTTTTTCTTTAGATCTTCTGGTGTTCCAGTCGTGTCCGACCAGAGCACCCCTCAGGAAAAAGTTCTTGAGGCAGAGGTGGTCGTGGAGGTTACTGATCAGGATACTCCTAAAGCCAAAACTACCGAGGATGAAGTAGTAAAAGAAGCCCCCGAGCAGGTTTCAGCATCTGCTCAGGATCCTTTAGTAATCCTTACTCCTTCTCCGGAGGTAGTCATCTCCAGAGATCCTCAACAGGTTCCACCTCCTCCTGGAAATGCCTCTCAGGTTAACAAATTTCCTTTTTCTCCCCGATTTATCGAGGATAAGGAACTTGATGAAGCCTGGGGAAAAATATCGGACCGTCAAGCTGAGATTGGTCCAGATACAATCTTTTCCGAATATAACGATATGGCAATTCGGGTAAGTATCCTACGACCATCCTTACAACTCCTTCTTTTGCAGTTTCTTTGAAAGCTTACTAAAGAAAGGAATTTTTGTTTTTGTAGCATATGGTCGAAAACTATGCTGTGGTCGGAGGACTAACCCAGCGGATAAAAACTTTGGAGCAAAAACACTCCGAACTGAGAAGTAAGTACATTTCTCTTTTTGATCTCCTAAGGTTTATTATCTTGATTCTCCTTATAGCTTAACATTCTCTTTCTATCATATTTGATAGATTTAGAGAAAATTAAAGAAGAGATTGTAGCTAAAGAAGCTATAATAATAAAACTGAGAGAAGAAAATCAGAGTAAAGACCGGTCGATCGAGCATGCGATGACCAGGCAAAAAGAGGTTTTCGACTCTTGTGAGAAGAAAATCAAAGGTAACTGGTCGTAGACTTAACCAGTATTCCATAACTCCAATTGTAAAAAGTATATTAATTAATTTTTTTATCTACTCGTGCAGAAAAAACTGAAGCACTTGAACGAGCGGAGAAGATCCTCAATTTTGAGCGTGGCCAAAAGGCAGCCCTTGTATTTGGCCTTGATGAGGAAATCATGGCTCTCAACAAAATGATCTTTGATATGGGATCAGGATCAAGCTTGCCTTCTTTAGGAGATCCAACGGAAAAGATGGACTACTTTGGTCAACTTCTGGAAGATCTCAAAGGTGCGCTCAAAACTATGAGGAAAACCATACCCGGACAATGAAGGAAGCTATTGTAATGGAGTTAGTGTTGCTTTAGCAAACTAAAGGCTTCCGACCCTCTGTTAGTCTTAAAGGCGTGGAAGAGGACTTATTGCTCTCAAAGTGAAGCAACAAAACTTCTAGAAATAAAACATCTCGGAGAGAAAGTTCTTGAGAAATGGAAGTCGGATCTCCATCACATAGCGACGATCAGTGGTTCCAACATGTAAGCGGATGTAATATTAGACTATGTAAATGAAACTTACCTTTTATCAATAAAGATCTGCTTTGTCTTATCAATGTTGTTAAATACTCATATATCTCTAGTTCCATTGCTTATTTTAGTAGATGAGCGTTACTAAAAGAAAGCAGTAGACTAGAAAATTGAGTAATAACAATGACTATGGTAAGAGTGCTGATAATGTGTATGACAATGATCCAAGAAATACTAGGAAATCATGTGATCGGAATCAACTGACGATTTCGGCTAGTCTAGATCTTGCCCATTATCGAAGTAGTATGAAATACCACTTGTAGTCGGAAGATATAACAAAGACCAGATTTGCTTGATAAGAAGATATGCATTAAGAATGTATGCCAAGAAAAAGAAATGAAGAGATAAGTACCGTTGTTTAGAAAATATTCGGATCTAGTCGTATCGAATCTCAAGAACTGAAGATTTGTAAAATATTTCGCGAAACGTGCTCATGCTCAAATCCGACTGGCAGCGAGGATCGTAGGAAAAAGACTGTCGCTAGGAAGCTCCTTCCAGTGGGCAGGACCACGTGCAGAGAGGAGAGACTTCGACCAGGAAGCTTTCTGTGTCCCGACCAGTAGCCAAATTTGAGTAGAACAGAATTTTGAAATAAAATAACAATCTTCAAATTCAAGAAAGAAACGAAAACCAAGTAAATCGTCTGAGTTGGTACTCCTTATACTCGTATGTTTCTTTAAGAAAAGAAAACCTGGTCGTGCGTGTGTATCATTGAAGCAATGATCACGGCTAAAACCAGTGTGGTTGGTGACATACAAGTCAGCAGCCATGAGTAGTGGAGATCCTATAGAAAGGAATATCGGAGAGAATGAGAGTCTTCTCCGACCAACCAGCAGCGGGAATGACATATGACCAGATGCAACAAATAATAAGTATAAACAACCATACTTATCGTTTTTAAGGAAAAACATCTTTATTAAAAATAAAAGGAAATAAAATACATGAAATTAAACATAGAACTTAGGCAATTGATCAATATTCCAAGAATTAGACAAAACTTGCCCATCCGTCATAGCTAATCGTACCGATCTGGTGGGTAACCGACCACGTGTATGGACCTTCCCATTTAGGTGAAAGTTTGTTGCGACCGCTTGGTTACGAATTTTCTAAGAACCAAATCACCTACTGACTAAGTGCGAGGTTGCACCTTACGATTTGTAGTACCGACGCATGGCTTCTTTGGTAGATTGCGATCGTAGCAAAGCTTGATTTAAATCGTTCTTCAAGGAAATTGATGTCGTCAAGTAAATGCGTTCACTGCGATTACTTTCGGAAAAGGAATCGGTTCGAGCGAACCAATTTTAAGTTACGGAGGAAGCATGGCTTGACTCAGTAAACCATAAAGAATGGTGTTTCACCGGTATACGGCTAGTTGTGAGTACGAACGACCCATATCTGAAGGAAGTTCTTGAACCCAAGCCCCGACCGTTGAAGTGGCGGTGAACACTCGTCGTTTGATCCCTTGCATTATGATACCATTGGCTCGCTCAATCGCTCCATTGCTCGTGGATGAGCGCGAGCGAAATGTATCTTGATGCCTAGTTCTTCTGAAATTCCTAAAAATTGCTGCATGAGAAGCGGGCACCGTTATCGGTGATTATCGGGTACACCAAACCGTGTAATCACGCTTTTGTTAGGAACCTCTTGGCGGCTTGGTTGTAGTTTTACAACGGCTCGGCCGATCCATTTAGTAAGCGTGTCAATCATGATGACAGAATTCAAAGCCCCGGTGCTCTTGGGAAAGGTCCCGAATGTCCAAGTCCCGAGTTGCAAAAGGCCAAGAAAGAGGTATTGTTTGCAAAGCTTGAGGCGATCGATGTACTTATCGGCTATGAAAGCGACATTATGCGCGCCGTCACGAGCTCTTTTGCATCATGAAGGGCGGTTGGCGATAGTATCCTTGCTTAAAGGCTTTACCAACCAAAGTTACAGTAGGAATGATGAGCTCCACATACTCCTCCATGAATTTCGCTAGTAATTTAATACCATCCGGCGAGATATGCATCTCATCAACACTCAGTGAGATCCTCGTTTATACAAGGTGCGTTCAATGAGAGTGTATGATTTGGCTTTTCGTGCAATCGATCAGCCTCTACATCATCTTCTGGAATTAGGTCATGCCGAAGATAATTGTAGATCGATGTCATCCAATCTCTACCGTGATCGTGATGGCGCCAACCATCATTGACCTGTGGAGCATCCATGTTTGCAGAATCAAGGTGTGCAACCTCCTTGCAAACATCTATGTCCTCGGAAGGCTCGACTACCGAGGGTGAATCAAGTTTCTCGAGAAAAACTCGGCGGGACGGATGTCCTTGTGGAGGCCATCCAAGACCAGCCTAGTGCGCGAAAGTTTTCCTTTCTAGGAATGTGTTGCATCGAAAACCGAAGAAATGCTTTTGAGTTTACGTATACATCGGATATGATGACATCTTGGTACTAGAACATTTATACTCTTTCCCTACTTGATTCGCTACTAGTTGAAAATCTCCTTTCACTAGCAATCTGCGAATCCCGAGCTAAATTGCTCGAAGTCGGCGAAGAAACCTTCGTATTCTGCCACATTGTTAGTAGCAGGAAAGTTAAACTGAATGACGACTTTCTCTGGACTCCTTACGTGCTACTACGAGAATATATCGTTCTACTATATCAGAAGACGTGGCAATATGCCATTTTCTGTTTTGATTTAAATTTTGGCTTGTCGATGTGTTTTATTAAAACCAGGAATGAACAGACCAAAATATTCCAAGATTAATGGGGGAATAGAAGACGAAATGTGTATCTATAATTCTATATATGTTTGAGCAAAATTTATGTGTAAAACTCTGAATATGAATATAACATGAATTGGCATTGACTACATATTTGCGATTAGTAGATACCTGCAGAGGATTTTACCCAGCCATTTCTTTTGTACGGGTCACCGAGGGTTCCACGTGGACACTGGCATAGATACCCTCCAGGTATATTTGTGCAACTACCATAGCACTTATCTGGAAGCTCACACTCGTTGACATCTGATCGATAGATATATGCAATCATGCAAAAGAAGCAAATTAAGATAAAATCAACGAATTTCGTTTATAGGTACAGGAGTAAGCTGCATGCATTAAACTGTCCATTATCGATGAAGTACTAACCATGGCATCCGTCGATGAGGTAAGGGTTGCCGTGGTGACCATCCTGCTGGCACTTGCACACATAGCCGCTGCGGCTGCCGAAGAAACTGTCCACATCGAAGCGGTAGCTGTTGCTGCTGCGGCACAAGCTGCCGGCCGCTTCCCTCGTACTCGTCGGGTTGCTGTGAGTTACTCCTCCCGTGCCCGGCGGCACCGGCGGTGGAGAGGACCAGATAGCCCACTCCAGCACCACGGGAACCGTCATCCCATTCACCGGCTTCAGGAACACTCCTATCGTGGCTATACTATTCTCGAACCACCGTTTCTCGGCGATGAACGCCGTGACGGGGCCCTGGGCATCGTGCTCGCAGCCGGCGCGCTTCAGCCGCATCTCGTAGGACGAACGGCCCTGGACCTGGAGGATGGGCGCCTTGCAGGGGCCCATGATGCCAGGGCACTTCTTGGCGGCGAGGTCCCAGATATATCCCGCGCTGCTGCAGAAGGAGGTGCAGCTGACGATGCCGCTCCCGACCAGCGTCGCCTTGACGTTGCAACCCCTGACGATGAAACCATTATTCTGGTACGACATGGTGAAGGGGCTGCCGTCGCCGAGGCCCCCACTCCACGTGCCGTTGCCGATGCCCCTGCGCCTCGTTCCAGTGGTTGGTGATGGGTATGGAGGTGCCGCGGACGCGCACCGTGGCGTCGTGGAGGGAGATGCTGGTAACTAGAAACGTGCCGTTGCCGAGCAACAACTTTGGGGGTGTATGGGTGCGGTCGCAGGCGAGGCTGAAGCCCGTGTTGACTATGACCAGGAATGCACACACGCACGCGAACGCGAGGTAGAAGAAGCACAGTAGTTTTTCCGGTGACTAACTCGCTTGTATCTTACAGAGGAGCACAGATGCTACTTTATTCACTGGGCTTGGCTACTCAATACAGAGGAGCACAGGGGATTGTTAGAAATAAACCTCGACACGTAGTGTCCATGGCGTGTGCGTCTGTGTGCCACGTCGTGGTGGTGTCGCGTGTGTTGTGTTCGTGTCCGCTCCATGCAGGCGAGCTGCGGTGCGAGGCCGTGTTGAGCGCGTTGCGTCGCGTCTTTGGCATGCCATGGTCGAGTCGAAGTCCGGTTTCTCAGGGAGTTAGGTGCTAGTTTGGATAGAGTCCAGGCTGTTGGATGGAGTGGTGTGCGTGGTTGCCGATTCGCACGGAGAAGCCGTGATGCCGAACGAGCGAGAGGCTCTCGGACGTCGCTGAGCGAGACGTGCGGATCATGGCACGAAGGCCGGACGTGGACGTTAGCTCCTGGCGAGTCTGTGGCCTATATGTAGCCCCTGTGCTCCTCTGTATTGAGTAGCCAAGCCGGTGAATAAAGTAGCATCTGTGCTCCTCTGTAAGATACAAGCGAGTTAGTCACGGAAAAACTACTGTGCTTCTTCTACCTCGCGTTCGCGTGCGTGTGTGCATTCCTGGCCATAGTCAACATTTGGTATCAGAGCAAGGTTGGTGAGCAAGCAGTGATGATGACGCCTCCGCCAAAGAAGGGCGGCGACGGCGACTCCGGCTCCCCTATCGACAACTCGCCGCGAATCGTCGCGGTGGAGCGCGTCGTCTCCAACATCGGCGGGGCGGCGGAGATTCGGCTGTCGAAGCGAACTACCACAAGTGGCGCTCGAGATGCAGTCAACACGGAGGGCATGGAGCTGCGGGATGCCGTGGAGGAGGCAACGCCGGCGCGGCAAGATCGGCGGCGGCGGCCGTCATCTGCGCGCGGTGCGCGGAGATGAAGTCGGACTCGCCGCGAAGAAAGCGCGAGGAGGCGTGGGAGGCGGTGAAGTCCATGAGGATGGGCGATGGCGCGTGGCAGAGGCAAAGCGCGGTGCTCCTCAAGAAATTCGAGCGTGGCGTTCCTCGATGGTGAGTCCATTGATGATTTCGCCATGCGTCTTGGCTCTCGGTCGCGAGCTGCGCGGGCTTGGAGAGGACATCGAGGAGGTGCGCGTCGTCAAGAAGCTACTGCGAGTGGTGCGGCGAGTTCAACCGGTCGCGTGCTCAATCGAGATCTTGATGGACTGAAAAGATGTCGCTCGAGGAGCTCGTCGGGCGTGCGCATGGCGGAGGAACGCGCGGCGTTGAGGTGGCTGCGGACGGCGTCGGCGCCTCCTGCTCACTGAGGAGCGATGGGAGGGCGCCGGCGTCGGCGGCGGCAAACAACGGACGAGTGGCGGCGAAGAACGCGGCGGCGGCGGTGAGAGGCGTGGTGGTGGAGCGGCGACCACGGCGGCGGCGGCGGCGATCGCGGCAGACGAGCTCGGGGAGCAAGCGTGGGGGGAGCCGCTACCGTGGGCGGTGCCGATTGCGGCGAGCGCGGCCACATGGCCAAGGACTGCCCCGAGAAGAAGAAGGCAAGAGCCCTCCTCGCCAACGTCGACGACGAGCCGACGATCCTGTAGGTTGGGCGTACGGGGTGTCGTGGTTTAGGGGGTGATTGTTAGAAATAAACCTCGACACGTAGTGTCCATGGCGTGTCGTCGTGTGCCGCGTCGTGGTGGTGTCGCGTGTGTTGTGTTCGTGTCCGCTCCATGCGAGCGAGCTGCGGTGCGAGCCGTGTTGAGCGCGTTGCGTCGCGTCTTTGGCATGCCATGGTCGGTCGAAGTCCGGTTTCTCGAGGAGTTAGGTGCTAGTTTGGATAGAGTCGGCTGTTGGATGGAGTGGTGTGCGTGGTTGCCGGTCGCGCGGAGAAGCGTGATGCGAGCGGCGAGGCTCTCGGGCGTCGTGGCGGGCGTGCGGATCATGGCACGAAGGCGGGCGTGGGCGTTAGCTCTGGCGAGTGCGTGGCCTATATGTAGCCCCTGTGCTCCTCGTATTGAGTAGCCAAGTTCCTGAGAAACCGGACTTCGACTCGACCATGGCATGCCAATACGGAGAGAGCGGGGGCTACATATAGGCCATAGACTCGCCAGGAGCTAACGTCCACGTCCGGCCTTCGTGCCATGATCCGCACGTCTCGCTCAGCGACGTCCGAGAGCCTCTCGCTCGTTCGGCATCACGGCTTCTCCGTGCGAATCGGCAACCACGCACACCACTCCATCCAACAGCCTGGACTCTATCCAAACTAGCACCTAACTCCGAGAAACCGGACTTCGACTCGACCATGGCATGCCAGCACGCGACGCAACGCGCCGAACACGCCTCGCACCGCAGCTCGCTGCATGGAGCGGACACTGAACACAACACTGCGACACCACCACGGCGTGGCACCTGACGCGACTGCGCCATGGACACTACGTGTCGAGGTTTATTTCTAACAGCCCGGGAGGGAGCAGCCGGGGCCGATGCCGAACGGGTACGGCACGCTCACATCGCCGCAGCTCGTCGGGCAGTCGAGCGGCACAATATTCCGCCCTGCCGTCTCAGCGGCCGCCGCCGCTATCCCGACGACCACTGCCAGTACGACCACAACCATGTGCATACCTAGATTGTTTGTCTTGTCAGGTGCTCAACTATGTAGGAGTACTTGGTATGCATGGCACTTCCCTTGACCTGCCGGCCTGCTGTTTATTATTCCATTCCACCGATTGAGATGGCGACGGGCGGGCAAACCTATGCATGAATGCAGATGAAGTTGATTCATTGATGCCTCCGTCCATCATACTGTTCCAAATCTAACGAGGTGTAGCTAGGTGGATTGTTTTGTCCAGTTTACCATGCATATATGATATATGTTCAAAGTGAAACAATAATATGCCATAACATTTCTGTAACAAGTTAGGATAAACGATACTACTAAAAAAACAAACAAGAAACCGGGGAGAAACTAAACCCTCCACGTTCAGGCGGATGTGAACCAAATACATTACAAGGACAAACACCTCTTTGCTTCAATTACTGAATGCATAGAAATCTTAGAAGTTGTGAGACCCTTGCATGGTGTGACAAACTGACAATGCAAGAGCCTTAAACTCACACAAATTAAGACATCATGTGGATATCATGAGGATATATGCACGATATTAAGATGATGTTACAATTGACAATGGCATTTTTAGTTTGCTATTTCTCGTATTTTCGGCAAATGTTCAAAGTTTGTCGAGTTCAGCGATCGACCGTATTGGAAGCGTCCGCGGTTTTGTTCTGATTGGTGATTCGTTTGGAGAATTGTTGTTTAGGATTGGTCATATCCATGTTTATCTTTGCATGTGTTGCATCTTGTATGTTTTCAGCGTGGGTCAAGTTGTGAAGAACTTGTTCGGAGGCGATTTCTCTGTCTATTCTTTGTGCGAGTGTCTTGAAGGTCAATGACGGTCAACGGCGAGAGGATCGGGACTAAGCTTGGAGAGCGAGGTCGGAAGCGATCATGGATGCGGGTGAGTCAATTGGCTCAAGCGTGGTGCGAAATGGGCGAGGATGACCGAAGCAGGCGATTCGGTGCGGCAGTTTGATCAAGCGGCGCGGGGTCGGTGCAAGTGCCTTGGTGGTTCCGGAGGATGCGGGCGGGAGACTTGCCGACATGATGAGAGCCGTTGATCAACCTACACGTGGCGGAGCGGCGATTGCCGGACCGGATTGGACTCGATCTTGGAGAAGGATCGAGAAGGTATTTTGGTAATTTCACCAAATACCGGCTTTGTGACATATGGCTAAACCACGGCGCGGGACGGCGCAAGGTGAAGTGGTTTAGGTCTAGAGATGATGGTCTCGGCGCTTTAAAAGCGCGCAAGTGTCCCGTTCATGTTAGGCCTTAACGGGAGCCCATTGAGAAACTTCTTCTAGAAGCTAGGAATAGGGGGTGTCTTTGGACAAGCCACCCCAAACTTCTTCAAGAAGCTAGGAATAGGGGTGTCTTTGGACAAGCCACCCCAAACTTCTTCAAGCCAGGCCTCTCTATAAATAGGGGTGTGATGGACAAGCTATCCCACGACTTCATTTGTAAACCATAGTTTGGTTTTAGGGACTTAGAGAGAAGAGAGAGGCTTAGGGTTCTAGGGAGATGAGTTGATTGTGTGCTCTTGGATTGCTATCTTGTCCTCCTTGAGGAGTGGTTGTAACGGCAACAATCACTAATCAATCCATGGATGATTTCCCAAAGATGCGTTTCTTTGTGTTCTTCCTTCTTGTTTTGTGATTTTGAGCTCATCTTTGATTCTTTGGTTTTGGTTGATCTCTTGCCCTCTTCTACCTTCTTTGTGACGTGTGGGAATACATCTAGAATCATCAAGATCATCAATCTCCCACGAGCAAGTTTTAGATCTTGTTTTTCGTTTTAGCTCGGTTGAATCTTTCTTAAAAGAAAATTTTGGTTAAGCTCCTATTCACCCCCCTCTAGTCGTCTTTCCGGTCCTACACATCACTACCGGGGATACCTTGCCGATAACAAGAATTCTTCTTCCAAACTATACTGCGCTACTTGACTCCTCTCTGCTTCTACCCTCGGTCACTGCGATATGATTCTCCTCGAATCTCTTTGCAGCTATATTATGCAGCACAACATGTTCTTGTGATGCTCGAATGCTTTCAAGTGTCATCTCCACCTGTCTCGTCGTCGGGCGGTCCTCTGCTTTCAGTTTTACGCATACCGCTGCTAATACGGCCGCTTCTTCAACTTCTTTGCCTCCCTCCTCCACAACTTGAGGATCTAGTATGCGAACCAAGTTACCTTCTGCGATCAGAGCAGTGAAATGTGCAACAAGACTATCATCCTCGGATGATCTATATGAATATGGTTTCTTCTAGTGAGCAACTCTATGAGAACGACACCGAAGCTATAAACATCGCTCTTCACAGTGAGTCGTCCAGTGTAGTAGTACATGGGGTCTAGGTACCCCATTGTTCCTTGGATAGCGGTTGTAACCCCCGTTTGATCAACCGGAATGCACCTTGAAGCTCCAAAGGAAGCTCTGCAAGGAAATAACTGGATCACAGACCTAAAACGGAAAATCACTGTACGCCATATGCTGGAGTTTGTGCAGATTTTTGGAAAGATCGCTCAGGTCTCATTGGCGTCAGAAACCCCAGATGACATAACTTGGAAGTGGACCCCCACCGGAAATTACTCGGCCAAATCGGCATATAACATACAGTTCGAGGGATCCATCGCGAGACCTTATGTTAGCCTCATCTGAAACCAGGCCCGCAAAAATGTAAAATTTTAGCTTGGTGGCTATCCAGAGCGGATCTGACGGCGAGATGTTTTAACCTAAGGCACATACCAAATGATTTTGGTGCCGCTCTACACAAACAACCCGAAGCAGCGTGGCATCGCTCATCATTGTACTTACACAAAGAGAATCGGAATGCCATAGCGATTTGGGCTCGTCGTAATAACTTGCTACCCTCTTTGCTTTTATCCAGCGTCGATTACTGCATTGGTGGTTGGAGAAGTCACAAAGTGAAATCGCTCGAGCGAGGAAAGGACAAGGCTCGTTAATCATGCTGATTTTATGGCACATCGGAGCAGCGAAATAGAAGAATTTTCAACATCAACGTAATGGCGTCGCGGGGTGGTGCAATGATTAAAGGAGGCCGGGACATGGATTTCAGTGGGCAAATAAATTAGCGTCCTATCTTCTGGCAGGAGATGTAGCCCTTCCTCCCTTTTGATGTGACCCTTCTTCCTTTTTATTTCTTTTATGTTTTTCCCTCTCTTTTTTTATTTTTGGGCCTTTAGGCTTCTTCTCTGTATTTTTTAAACTATGTATTGTTCTTTCTTCTCTATTTTTAATGCAGTGTGGCAGCTCTACTGTCATACCATTCAAAAAAATAATGTGCCATCTAATAAAATGTTATGAGACTTGATATCCCTATGGATTATAGGGAATGACACGGCTGAGTGAAGGTAAGCGAGAGCTCTAGCGGTTTCAATTGCAATTCTTAGCCTATCTTCCCATGGTAATGATGTTGGTCCTTCGACATGAAGATGATGGTAAAGGGTTCCATTTGATATGAACTCATAGACCAACAGTGGCACCTCTGTCTCAAGACAACATCCAAAAAACTTCACCACATTCCGATGGTTGATTTGCGAGAGAATGGTGTTGGAGAGTTCGTATTCAATCTCAATAAGCAAGTTGTATAAGAGTCGGATTCTTGTTTGAGGCTATAAATAGAGTTGTGGGGATCCTACGGGACACACAACAATTAACCCCCGGCCACGTGGCGCATGGACACGCTAGCGGGTTCCACGATGTCTTCTTGCCGCGGCGAAGTGCGTGGAGTTCAGCACCGCACGGCCCACGTTGAAGTAGATCTGGCAGTTCTACGTAAGTGTACGTAACTATTGTTCTCTGCAACAATTCGTATGTGAACCTGGCGGCGTTTACGTGTCTTCTTGCGGCCGGCGTATGGCGCGAGAACCGGAGGGCGTCAGCGTTAGGAGGCGCCGAAGCCCTGCGTGGTTGTTCGGGTGGGTCATGTTCTGAGCTCCCGGCGGCGGCGTCGACAAACACTACATCCGATGCAGCGCGCATGAGGTGGCGGACTCACGGTCAACGGATCCGCGATGCGTGTGGGGTCCGACAGAGGACTATTATGGAGGTGCGAGGGAATCGATTTGAGTTATTTCGGTCAACGGATGTGCCCTACCAAGACACGAGCAACGTACATTCGCGACGTGATGCGGTGGTTGTTCCACACGTTCCAAGTGGATCGTGAGGTGCGCGATCGACATTGAGTTACTTTGCCCCGGCGAGCATTTTACGTATTGGGAGTTGGTGCAACTAAAGGAACAAATTCATGGCGGTCCTACGTGCGCATGGCGAGGAGAGGAATGGAAATTGGTCATACGGTTGAGCGTTTGCAAAACCCACTCCTGCATCTGCGTCGAGAACAAGTAGGAGTTCTTGACAGGAAGAAATAGGTGACTACTGTGCGGCGCACAGCGCGCGAAGGGCAAGAGGTTCTTGATGTCGTCGATGAAGGCTATGCCGAATTACCTCATTCGATGAGACAAGCTAGTGGCACGGTGGCGAGGGAGGAGCTTGAAGCGGTGCAAATGATGGATCTCGAAGACCAAGACTACATGGCATTGTCAGAAGATGAAGGTTACGATGGCGATGGTCATGCGGACCGGCGGCCGGTTCCATCGAGTGGAACACATACGGTTCGAGAACCTCGTCGTCAAGGAAGACTCCCATGTTCGTGGGAGTACGACCCGGCGGTCGGACTAGGAGCTATGTACAAGTGCAAGGAGGCGTGCGAGATGCGGTCAAATTCGGGCATTGTCGGTCGTTGCACATTCACCGTCGTGAAGTCTACCCCAAGATGCTACGGCGTGAAGTGCGGCATAGAGGATGTCCTTGGCGTGCACGCATTTCAGCCCAAGTGGGACACCTCGGAAGTGCTCCATAGTGGTCCCTCACACATGTGTCGTCATGTTGAGTCGATGCGATCCTACGGAACCTATCATCAGGCTTCATCGTCAATCTAATGTACGGTGAGATAGTAGATAACCTAGATTTTGAGTCACGATCCATCATTCGGGCCATTGAGGCAAGATTCCAGTACACTATCAGCTATGCAAAGGCTTGGAGGGCAAAGCGAAGGCATTGGAATCAAGGTTCGACGCGTTCGAGATTCCTACCACAACCTCCTGGGCAACTCGAGTCATACAAGACAAGAATCCGGCACTCATGTCGACATTCAAGGCGCCACGCATCGAAGTGGCCTAATAAGAGGTACTACAACCAGCATTCTTCGCCTTTGGTCTATGCATCAATGCATTAAACCTTTGTCGTCAATCTTGTGCATCGATGGCACGTTCGATCGGGAGGTACAAGGGTGGAATCTTGATTGCAATAGCGGCGGACGGAAACAATCAAGTTCTTCCGTGGCATTCGCTTTCGTTGGCGAGAACACGGATAGTGTGTGGTTTCAAGAACGTGAGAATTACATTATGCGAGGACCGTCCCAACGTATGCCTCATACATGGCCAAACGCGAGCCTCTGCGTGCAATAACTTCGGCTACAATGAGGAAGGGCGTACCACTTCCATGGCGGATCTACAGAGCGGTGGTGCATGAGGCACTTGGGTGCGAACTTCTATAGCGATTCGCAACAAGGACTTGATGGACCTATTCAAGCACTGTGCAGCGAACCGGCAGCGTAAGTTGAAACACTCGGAAGATTCGGGCGGCCGGACCCAAACCCACATAAGGGAGGCAGCGAGAAGGGCCACCCAAGCGTCGAGGCCCCAAGCATTGCCACATTTACCCACAGACGCTCCTAGTGTCACGAGGAAGACAGGGGCACAGGTCAAATGCTTCTCAGACTGGATTGAGCACGAGCCTAAGGAGAAGTGATCGCTACTACATGACAAGGGTGGTGCTCGATATGGTATCATGACAACTAACCTAGCTGAGGTCTACAACTGGGTCATGCGCGGCGCCAGGTGCCTCCCTTTGGTTGGTATTGTGGAGGCAATTCTCCGCGGTACCACAAACTACTTTGTTAACATATGCAGCAATGCATCGCTCGCCATGGCAAATGACAGAGTGCTCTACTCCGCCATGATCACCGCATACATGGAGGAGAAGAGCAAGAAGGGTGAGATGCACCGAGCATTCAAGATGGGCACGAGAGAGCTTCGCTTCGAGATAATGTGCAGGGATAAAGGATGTCGCGGGACTAACCGCGAGAGGATCACCCATGAGTACACGCTACGCCGCGATAGTTGTGTATGCACTTGTAACAAACCCCTTCTTCTGCATAGGCCCTGCTCCCATGTCATGGCCGCCTGTTCGACGGTGGCGCAGCATCCCGGGCAGTACCTCTCTCACTATTTCACCAAGGAGACGGTGATGCAAACACGGAGTGGAGAGATGTATGGTTACACCGTTGTTGGCCATTTCACCGCCATCCCACAGGAGCAACTAATCGGGCGCGGACATTGCTAGGCTCAAGGAAAGGTTGGCCGGCAGTGCAGCGCATCGAACGATATGGACGCGGCGAGCGGACGTCGCGCGAAGAAGTGCTCCATTTGCGGAAGTCCGGTCACACCTTCAAGACATGCCCCGCGCGAAATACTCGGGACCAAGGAGACATCGGCATTCGGACGTCGCGCGGGGACCTCATCCGGTGCCCCGACTAGAGGCAGTCCACATGGGAGACATTGACATCACGACCGCGAGAAAAATATTATTATCAATGTCCTGAATTATCATTTCAATTAAGTGTTATGACGTTTTGCTGCAAGTTCTGTAATATCAGTGTATGAATTCCCAAGCGAATCGCAATATCACTTACCTTCCTCTTTATGAATCGTTCATACCTCAAACGTTCTCGGTAAATTCTCCAAAAATTTATCGTAGTACAACAATATACGACGATGATAAAATGTTATTGCGAGTCTAACAGATTTTGTACCGTTTAAATTTTATGAAAATCACAATCTGCCTAAGTGGAATAGCAATCAAGGTATATATCGCCAGTTCAACTGGCGATTGAGTCCTGTCGCCAGTTGAACTGGCGATAGGTTTATGTCGCCAGTTCAACTGGCGATAAATACCTCAACTCAATGTGGGGCGGCACTCAATCAACATAGAATCAGGGGATAGAGTTCTGTAATTTTTGAAACGCTATTTATTTTTGTAAATATATTTTAAAATAATATTATTTTAAAAAAATTTCAAGATTGCTAGCGATAGAAGCGGCAGCAGGACATATTTTTGTAATTTTTTGAAACGACTATTTATTTTTGTAAATATCTTTTAAAATAATATTATTTTAAAAAAAATTCTAACAAGATAGGCATAATTGATATCTTCGGCCCATCTTGAGGGGAAGTGTTGGAGAGTTCGTGTTCGATCTCAATAAGCAAGTTGTATAAGAGTCGAATTCTTGTTTAAGGCTATAAATAGAGTTGTAGGGATCCTACGGGACACACAACAATTAACCTCCGAAATTCCACAAATGGCTACCTCGTTTATGAACTCGTCAATCTCTCTTTGGATTGCTACCTTCGATTTCTTAATTGCCACAACATGCAGGTCTGCTAGAATCCCTTTGTATACGGTATCATGCCCTCCTCCGCCGAGCTCACGAGCTTTGTCAAAATTGTCCGTTGCCTTCTCCAGCTCTTCCAAAGGGATGACCACCCTTTCAGCGATGTTTGCCTTTTGAGATACCAGTCGCTGTAACAGATGTCCACGGTTCTGCTTGAAGAATCTCTGTCTCAGCATTTTTGCACTCCGATGCTTTATCTTTCGGGCTGCAAAAGTAGCACCAAGTACCAGGAACAAAAGGCCAGCGCCACTGCCAACTCCGAGGCCAACACTTAAACCTGGAAAAAAACGAGTGTCGTGAGTTTTCACTGTCAGGAAATCAGCTGGTGCCACTAATTCTTCAACACTTTAGGATATGAAATGTACTAGCTAGAAAGATTTAAGCCTTAATACTGCGCGCTTATGATGATCTTCTATGGTTGCGTGGTTGGATGGATACTGCGTGTAAAGTTAAAGGCACAACTCCTGGTAGGAGCTAGTGCCTTATGTTGGTCTATTTAGTTATGTTGAAATGATGTTGTGTTTGACAAAAAGATTGTCACTAACCCATTGCATGTTATCTTTTTGAGTGGGTACTGGCTGCGTGTTTGAGCAAATTTGCAGAAAGCGGACCAGAAGGAGTTTATATTGGCTGGAAGCCAAAGGATGGAGCTTGTGGCGAAGCAAATTTTCAATCTTTATGGATGACATGGCAGTTTAGTTACAAGATTAGCTATAATTAAGTTTAATTTTTAGTCGTCTTTTGGTTGTAAAGCTTTAAGCCATGTTGAACAGTTTTAGCTCTGCTGTTACTTTGATCTGCAGTTTTAGCTCTGCTGTTACTTTGATCTTTATAATAAATTGGGCTGTGTGTATCCTTAATGCAGAGGCTGAAGAGGATGTTTTCTCTTCCATTATCTAAAAAAAAAGAAAAAAAGCAAGTAATCTTATGAAAAGTTTGCGCAAAACAGAGCCAGAGAACTGATGGACAAGTAGTTTGTGCGATCTGGATGATGCATGTTTCTTGAAAGGAAAGATGCAACTGGATGGCTATATAAATATTCAGGGAATGCAAGTAAGCTCAGGTAGGCGAGTTAGTTTCTGTCGATAACCGTATGAGAACGAGTAAACAAACTTCTCTATTGGAGCTTTTTATCCAATCTGGTAGTCTAAGAGATAATTTTCCATAGCAACTATATAGTTTTTCCATCTTATTTCTTGTTGCTTTGTCACTTTTCTTGTTTCTAAGACAGGTTAAAACTGTTTTTGGTTTTCTCCCTAAAGAATTAAATAGCAGAGTTTCTGCTATTCACCCAAAAAAAAGTAAGCTCAGTGGTTGCTCCTCTGCTCACCTAGAGAAGATTTGACGCAGCCGTCTCTGATGCGCGGGTTACCACGAGCACCGCGCGGACACCGGCACACGTATTCTCCGGGCGTGTTTGTGCACTCACCGAAGCACTTCTCCGGGATTTTGCACTCGTCGATATCTGAAACGAATAGCCAGTGCCACACAGGTGAAGCAATAGCCAAGACATTCGCAAGCACAGCTCACGGCGTGGCGTCGTGTACGTACCTTGGCATCCGCCGGTGAGGTAAGGGTTGCCCAGGTACCTGTCCTTGCACCGGCACACGTAGCCGCTGCGGTAGTTGCCGGTGACGTTGCGGCAGGAGCTGTGGCTGCTGCGGCACACGCTCCTGGCCGCGTCCTGGGGGCAGGTCGAGTTCTCATTATCCGCTAGTCCCCGCATCACCACCGGAGCGGACGCCACCGCCCACTCCAGCTGGTGATGATGTTAGTGCTGTTTCCGGGCAGGGGGGAGCTCGTGACGGCACCCGTCCAGGTGTCGGTCACGGAGCAGAAGGTGGAGCGGCCGGTGATGATGTTGGTGCTGTTTCCGAGTCCACTTCCCTCTTTTTCCTTCTATTTTTTTAAATTTTCTCTAATCAGCCCTTTACTCTTAACTAGAAACCCGCGCGCCAAGGCGCGCGGAGTAGAACAAATATGACTATGATCAGGAGAGAAAATGATGGGGATAGAATGTATGGAGAGGCGCAAAAGTTGACGACACATTGCATCTATGGATGTTAATGAGGAAAGGATAAGTATGCATGGTTATTATGAAGATATGAAGATGCAATATAGCATAAGTCTAATACAGGCAACTGAGGCTAGTAAGTACTATGTTTGAAGAGCACATAATTGGTACTTGGAAAATCTCTGATACATTCTATTAAACACTGTTATGTCTATTTATGTTGTGCAATTACTCTTTACACAATTCTGCATGAAAAACTATAATTGGCAACATCTCTAAATGATGTAGGTGCAAAACTAAAATAAGAGACCATACCAAATAAGGGCGAGATTTAGTTGATCCGACGACAACATTCCTATCTGTCTAGGCATCAACATCCCAAACAAGTACCTGCATGTGTACGAAAAGGCTTAAATTCTAAAAGCACCAATGGAATGGTAAGCAAAGACAACTCAATTGATCTAAAAATTTCATATGGAAGCAACTCTAATGGTCATGGGCCGTAGCTACTGAAATGTAAAGGGAATCACCTGTCATCAATAGGCAAGCAACATATGCTGATGCCTGCACCTCTTTGGCGATGACACCGGTCATCAATAGGCAAGCAACATATGCTGATGCCTGCACCTCTTTGGCGATGACTGTAAATTAAATCGCCAAAGCCAATTTGACTATATTACTTCAACAGCCAACTGCAATAAATAATCTATCTGCAGCAGTTACCTGGAAAAAGTCCATGTAGTCCATACGGTAGAGGTGATCACCAGAAAGAATCAACACATCTTCTATGTCTTTAGCTTTGCCATCCTACAGAAGTATAGAGCGAAAACAGCATTACAGGGTGTCAGGAAGAGCATGAGGTTTTTCAGCAGAATATTGCGATTAAATAACAGGGGATTGAACAGTACGTTTGAACATGAATGATTGATTCTCGAATTGAAGTAGTACAATAGGACATAAATTATTTTCATCAGACAAGTATGTACTGGTAGACTAATTTTATTAGTGTGTCTCAGTGGGCTCTATTTGATACTACATGAACACCGTATGGACATTTTTGTACCACACTTACCACATCTACACACCCTGCATCACAGTTCATTCCTCCTCGTTTTCTCCACATCTACACACCCTGCATCACAGTTCGTTTACTGTTAAAGCCAATAACGACTGTTACCTCAACCTGCCTTCGAAGAGATTGAATACTTCAACATCCAACTGCGAGAAATAATCTATCTGCAGCAGTTACCTGAAAAAAGTTCATGTAGTCCATACGGTAGAGGCGATCACCAGAAAGAATCAGCACTTCTTCTATGTCTTTAGCTTTGGCATCCTACAGAAGTACAGGGCGAAAACAGCATTACAGTGTGTCAGGAAGAGCATGAGGTTTTTCAGCAGAATATTGCGATTAAATTGCATGTGTCCTAAAAGTCGAACTTCATTTATACAAATGTAGCGTACGGTGTTGGCCAGAACTGCCTCGACCGATTTATACTGCGTCAACCAATGTATACTTTTGTAGAAACTGATCAAGAACTTGCATTGTGTTGGCCAGAACTGCCTGAACTTCATCAAACTTTATAATAACAGACAAATAATGGGGAAATAAAATTTAACAAGTTGTGAGCAAGACAAGTTTTTGCATAGTATTGTGGTGCCTATTGCCTGACCTTGCTTAGTTTGAAACAATGAGTAGTAAGTTTCCCACTGAATTCAATGGGCATGGCAAAGAATGGTGCTTAAATGGCATATCGATCATAAGTGTGATTTTCACAGAAACAAGTTACATTACTTGGGAAACTTTACAGTCTGTACATCGCCCAGAAGAAAAATATCATGTAGGCAGAGTGAGAAAGAATACACAAGCAGAATGACACTTACAGGCTAGGATGCACGGACACGGACACACGTGTCGGATACGACACGTATCGGATACGGGATACGCCATTTTCTAAAAAATGGCGACACGGGGACACGACTGTATATATATAATAATAATAATATATGTATATGTATATCAATATATGTATTATTGAACTAGGGATCCTAATTCTTGCACTCGGATTGAAAGTAATCTTATCTTTATCAGAACAAGAACCCAACAATGCAATGAGCACATAAAAGCACAAATGAATTATTCTTCAAGAACATGCCCAAAAGTCAAGAAATAACAAAAACTAACCATTTCTTTTAAAGCTTCATATGTTCGTTAAGTCGTAGATTTGTACATCTGCGATACTACGGCAACCTAAAGAGTTCGATTAGTCCATTGAAATCCCAAAAACTAGAGGACAAGAATCTAACCTCCACGACCAATTGCGCAACAAATCTAAGGAATAAATTCCCAAGTATCGCTCAAGGCTACCAAGAAAGCTACAAACAGATCAAGAAAGAAATCCAAGAACGTAGCCAAGAACCGAGACACTGATTGAGTTAGCAGGTAGGTTAACAAGGGGTGAATAGTTGGGCCGGTCGTTTTGGGCCGAATTGAATCGGCCCTAAGTGTCCGATACGTGTCTTATATGTGTCTGATACGTATCGGATTTTGTTTTTAATTTTTTTCGCGATTGCAATTTCCGACACGCCGGTGATATGTATCCGAGCCGTGTCGGAGCCGTGTCCGTGTCCGACACGGTGTCCGACACGGACACGTCACCTTGCCGGCGTGTCGGTGCTTCCGAGCTTACAGGCTGATGATATCTACCACGAACGTCTCAACTTTGAAGTTTCTCATTAGGACAAGTGACATCCGATGCCATCTGCAAGCGCGGCTATTTTCTTCTCGAGCATAGGTTTGTTGGCCCTGATGAGCTTGCCCACCTGCTTATCGTTTTTGAGGTAGAAGAACGTCGGGGTCGGTCGGATGTCACACGACGAGCTGAAGTCCTGCCGAAACATTCGAGAGATGGTTACTGGTTTCACTATCAAAATATTCGGTGTAACATGTGATAAAAACAGTTCAGATGAGAAAAACATCAGAAGGCAGGACATATCAATTGTTCTTACTTCCTAGGTGGTCAGATTAGGCACCTAAGGAGTTTGTCCACAAAAGTTTTTGAAGGGCACTATCAAGTCCACCAGTGATGTCTCCAACTCCTAGCTAATATGTAAATCTCAGAACAAATATCAAATGAACTGAATTGCCTTTCACAAGCACCAACTAAAGATCTCCATGCATCTAGTGTCATCACATACAGGACCATTTCTAGTTGATACTTGTTAGAATATTGTTTTGGAATACATCATAAAATATATTTTTTCTTGAAATTCAGATTACAAAATTTCAACACTAAAGAATAGGTATCGATTACTTTTCTGAATCAAGACAAAACCTTACCTAATTGCCCACTGCAGGAAACGTTGTACCCCTCTGCAAAAAGGTCATAGTTTGAGTTCAGTGTTCAAAGACTTGAGAGTGATGCCAAAGCAATAGAACTGCTTCCTCTGAAAAAGATCATATACCTCAATACCTGCTTGCTGGAACAATCAGGCTGTCCCTTTATCTCCCATGTAAGGCTAACAAGAGCCATTAGCATTGCTAGATAGTGGTGGTATATCCACCTCAAAATATAGTAGAGCCTTATGATAAAAAAGACCATGCTTTGTAAAAGAAATTGATTTTGCAAGATTGAGAGAACAAACTAAACATGGGGTCTACGCAACAAAATGAAGAGACGTGTTGATGCCAGATCTTTCAAATACCAACAAATTAACCGACATCTGAAAAGTTTGAGCACACTTGACTGGCCAATGTGCATGTGTTAAAAATCAGCATTTGCAATCAACTGCTTGAATGCTACAGCTGACAATTTCCTTATCTTAAGCAATGGAATTTTGGATCCTTACCAAGGACGAATATCACTTCCATTTACAATCAAAACATTCTCCCGCAAAGCAAAACCTATGTAGAGGAATAATAGCCAAGCCTGTAAAGTGGAAAGACACTCTATATCATTTCTATTGGATAATGAAGTGACGAGAAGAGTAAATATATTCAGGGTGTATCACAGTACTCAACAAAATACCTGATATTTCGGGCAAGAAAACAGGGGACGAGCTGGGCGGCTCGGGAGCTGCGTGGGCGCCGGCGGGCGGCGGGGCGGGAAGGCAGGCCGAGCCCAAAAATGGGACCCCGTGGGGGTTACCTACCCCACGGTGGTGGTGGCGCAGGCCGGCGTGGCCGGTGGCGGCGGCAGCAGCGCAAGAAGCGCACATCGGTGGCGGGCGGCGTGGGGCGGCAGCGCACCAGTGGTTCGGCGGCGAAGATGGAGGGAGCACGGGGTGCGCGCAGACCTGGGGAACGCGTAGAGCCGGTCGGGATGGCCGGAGAAGGTTCGAGGAGGTGCAGCGATGGTGGCCGGCGGTGGTGAAGAAGAGCTCACGGCGGCGGCGTGCTCCGGCGACGGAATCAACAAATTGAGAGGAGGATTAGGAAGATGACGTTCGGGAATGCGTGGTGACGCAGGCGGGAGGGCACGGGGCGGACCGGAGAGGGGGATTGAGCGGTGTGCGGCGGCACCAGTTTTGGGGAAGAATGTGGACGTGGCAGCGGTGAACTCCGGAGGCAGTGGGGAATGGAGGAGGAGAGTGAGGGGGAGGATGGGGTAGAGAAGGCCGGCGGTGCCCTTTTATAGGTTTGGGGAAGACGGCGGCGGGCGTTCCGGCCGAACGGAGGCCGCAGCAAGGCCGCTGCAGGCGCTGGTGGAGGAAGTGGGGGCGGTGAGGGGGAGGGGGCACGCGAAACACCTGGAGGAGGGGGCGGTGAAGAAGGAGAGACGCGGCCAGGAGCTGCTCTCTGCGAAGACCGACGAAGTACAACAGGGGCGCGCAGCAGCGACGACGCGGAGGCTTCGCAGGCGAGCGCACGGCAAGAAAAAATCGCACAGCAAACACGAAGACCGACGAAGCACAGCAGACGCGAAGCAGGAGGAGGAGGGAGCCGACCCTGAGGTGGAGAGAGCCGACCCTGAGGTGGAGAAGAGAAGCTCGGGAAGATGCGTTGGAGCAGTCCGCCCGATCCCCTTCTGCTCTGTACGCGCGAGTAGAAGCGTCGAGGCGGAGGTAACGTGTGCGAACGCGAGGGCAGCTGCGATCCAACATGCGATCTGACGGACGCGGACGTGCGGAGCAAAGATCCGACGGCCATAAAATTTTTGTCGACGTGGCCACACTCTTCTCAGCCCCTTTCTGCCTCCTTTTATATAGAGAGATTCCTTTTTTTTAACACATTTTCTATTTTTAATTAAAACGGGATATTACATTCCATATATTCAACGCGCAAACATAAATTTGATTGCTTCCTTCTCCTCCTCCGGCTTCAGTCCCTTTTTTCTGAATGGTTGCTGTACTTCTTTAAGCTTAGGGCATAATGATATGTCGACATGCTGTATGGAAGAAAGAGCATGCGGTCCTTCGATGCTTGATAGCTCCGAGCACTTATGGAGAACCAAGCATTGGAGCTTGTTTGTGCCGATCGAGCTCAATGGAATGGACTCCACATTGCTACAGCAAGACAAACGCAGAAGGGTGAGAGAGCCGAGGTTCTCTAAGCAGCCTGGAAATGACTTATCAAGCTCACCGCCATTGTTGATAGAGAGTCTTTGGAGCGAGGGGGGCAAAACCATTTCCCTTGGGCAAACCAAACTCGGGCAACCATGGATTCTCAGGTCTTGGAGGTAAAAGAATCCCACAAAATTGTGGACAGGTAGTGATGGTATTCCCGAACACCTCGCAAAATATATTGACTTGATAGATGGCAGATATTCCGGGGACAAGCACTGGTCAAGATTTGTCAGCTTATCACAATCGATTATGCTCATAGTAGTTAGGCGTGTGAGGGGAAGACGTGCAAGGCCATTGCTGCTGCTGCTGCTTGCATGCTCATCACCAGTTAAACCAGCTGGCATACCGTCAGCAATTGTTGTGAGCGCTTCAATCCCTACGTTTTGTAGCACCAACAGTTCGAGGGAAGGAAAGGGGATTGATAAACTTCTCAAGCTGCAACAATGAGAAAGTTCCAGACTTCTTATAGTAGGTAGGTTTTCTGGCTTTAACCAACTTGCAGAAATATCACCCCCAAAGCCATGGACTTTAAGACGTTCTATTCTTGAAGGAGGACGCAATGCCTCAAGTACTTCGTTCTCGGCAGTCATCCTTTTTGCACAGCCGTATTCTCGCCAATGTAGAGTTAAATCCTCAAGGTATTGCTTGTCAACAAGTCTAGCCTCGGCAGCTTCTTCCCTACTCCGAACTCTAGAAATATGTTCGATAGATAGCGTCCCGCTCAGCTGATTCATGCCCTTCAACTCACCAATTCCCCGCCCATTCTGATTTCCAACCTGAAAACATCTCAAGTTGCGTAGAGAAGAAAGATTTCCAAGCCCACTTATCATTGGTAACTTCCGCGAGGCTTTCAGTGGCAAAGCTAGACGACGCAAGTTGATCAGATTTTTTATATCCGCATGAATTGTTTGCAGACCCGAATGACTGGCATCAAAAATTTGTAGGCTGTAAAGGCGCCAGAATTTCTCAGGTAATTCTTGTACATGGCTTAGAGATATATCTAGATAACGAAGACTATTCAACTCACAAATGCTCTCAGGGAGTTTTGCCAGCGTGCAACCTTTTAGACTCAAAAAGAGGATGTTGGAGAGCTGATTGAACCATGAAATTTGAACCTCGAATCTTGTTCCAAACCTAATTGAATGCAATTTATTCAAATGATGAATTTGAAGACCTGCTATTCTGCTCAGTGCTTCATTATCCACCTCGATTGACATATGGCGAATTGTATGTGGCATTCCCCTCTGGTTCTCATAGCTCAAATCTTGCATCAAGAAGCACTCGTCCACTGAAACAGACTGTGCCATGTCATGGATCAAGTCATGCATCACATATCTTTTAGGAAACTCGGGATCAGCTTGAAAAAGGAACCTGTTTCTCAAATCATCCAAATATCTATTCCCCGTATCTTCAAGGCGCATGCTCCCTCCTAGCGCAACAAAGCCCTGTGACACCCAAATGTCAACTATCTCATGTCTTCCAAAGCTATAATCTTTCGGAAACATAGAACAAAATGCAAAGCATCTCTTAAGGTGTGGTGGGAGATACAAGTAGCTCAGTTGAAGGGCCGGTAATATCTCATTCTCCTCATGTGGTAGCTGCCACAATTCACTGTTCTGGATTCTCGCCCAATGATCCTCCGTCAGTTCCAAATTCAACAAACGACCTAGAGTTTTTGCAGCCAGTGGAGACCCACACAATCTACCAGCAATTCTCTGGCCAATGGCTTTCAACCGAGGGTATGATTCTGCAGATCTATCGCCAAATGCACATATCCGGAAGAACTCCCAGAATGTATCAGCAGGAAGGCCTTCTAGTTGTACATGTTGAGTGGGGGGTGCAACCAGTTGAGCAATCTTTGGTAATCTAGTGGTCACTAAGATCATGCTGCCTTCAATTCCACACATCAATGGCGCTGAGAAACTCTGCCATTCCTGATTGGAAATTTCCCATACATCATCCAGCACGAGAAGAAATTTTTTCTTTTCCAGCTGTTCTCTCAGCTGCTCCTGAAGATCATTCAAACTCTCCGCAGTATCGGATGTTTTGCAAGAGGTGCATTTCATAATCTGTCTGGTTATCCTTTTGATGTGGAAGAGGTCTGAAACGCAGACCCACATCCTCAGACCAAAGTGGGCTTTCACCCTTGCATCATTGTAAATGAACTGAGCAAGGGTAGTCTTCCCCACCCCACCAATTCCAACAATCGCCAGCACAGAAACATTTTTGGTGCAGTTGGTCTCGTTGGCAACAGAGGGCCCGGCCCCGGCCCTGCTGCTCTCGCCTTTTAGTCGCTTAACTCTGGATCTAGATGCATCGCCAGCACCTACCGCTGCTCTCTTTCCAGTAGCCGATGCAGATCTACCACCCCTGGCGAGTGGCACGCCCAAGAGCTTGATCACCTGATCTAGTTCGCTGTCACGTCCAATCGTCACACCCAGCATCTCAATCACCCGATCTAGTTCTTTGTCACGCCCAAACAGTACTTGCTCTCCGATGACTGAACTTGTCTCTGGCATAAGCTGCACCGGCTCAACATTAAGACCCATAAGATTGAGCGTTTCCTCTATCTCAGCCACAACCTTGTCGAGCTTACTCTGGGTCTCCTGTACTCTTGTTTTGCTGCCGTGGAATAAATTTCTTGCAAGATTAAGAGAGGAAGATAGGAGTTGACCTGCCCTGCTCCGGTCAGCGTCCTCTATCTTGTGTCGCAACTCCTGGTCATGGAACTCGCGGAGAAGGTCTTCGGCGTTGTAGGTGGTGTCCTTGAGCTGCGAGAGCAGCGCCGCCAGCTCCTCCTCCTTGAACCTTCCCCACTCGGCGCGATTGATGAGGAGGCGAGCCCTGGGCAAGCTGGTCCGGAGGCGAGACAGGTCGCTGCTCAGCTGGATCGCTTCCAAGAAGCCAGCCCCGGCTGAGATGATCCATTGCACGGTCTCCATGGTTGTCGTCGTCCTCCTCGGCAGTCTTGCTTTTCATGGAGTGGTTAGATGGAGTGGCTTGTCTATGTGGTAAGCTAGCTAGATTAATGCTTGCTGGTATTAATTTCATGACACGCACGAGCTAGCGTGGCTTCACTGGCTTGGCGACGCATCAGCGTGAGGCTCCCTGGGCTGCGCGTTAACTCGGAATTCCCAGCTTGCTTCATCTTGATTTGATGGACCCACAAGTAAGTGTGACAATAAACAAGTACATCCATTTGAAAAATCCACACGCAGTCCGTCTAACCTAGCCTAGCGATCCATACGAAGGACGGTGAGTACACAGAATTAGATCGTCTCTTATATAGTCGTTGATTATAATACGAGAAATAAGATAGTGCACGTAGAGAGGTTGTATGTAGAGATATGTAAAAAGATAACTCATCGTAGAAATTATCTTTAGCGGTGTCATAGATTATAACGGCTGTTTATAGCATTGTTGATGTTCTAACGACCGATGGATACCCGGTTGGACTATGCAACGTACGGATGATGGCGATCTCAGCATCATTAATTTCAGGTCACTCTCGTAGAGCTTTTTTCTCTTCTCTCGACTCCTCCATCCAGTAGGTGCTAGCGTGAAGGCCAACCAGCTAGCTGCTAGCGCTTTCAGCTCTGCGCGGGACGAACGGGTGGGATGATGGATTCAACTCAAATCGTCGACTGATCAGTTGCACGTAGCCATCTACCTATTCAGTATTGAATGCGACGTCGATGCATAAGCACCTTGTCCCGTGTTAATTTATGCGTGCTCCCCATGATATTTTGGTATTTTTGATCTCTACTCTTCTTTTTCTTTTCTTTTTACAAAACCAGCTCTTTCCTTCATAATTTACAGATTTAGCCCCCTACACCTGCCCTCAGCCCCGGACACATCAAAGACCTACCCTCGCTCCCGGGCGTGATAGGCCACCTGCTCCCTGCGCTGGGAGGGGTAGGTGACCTGCCCCATATGGGGGACGCGGCAAGAAGAGAGAGATATAATGAAAAGAAAAAAATTGATTTTTAAAAAAAAAATTCAAGAAAATTACGTAAAAATCCTTGGAACATGAATAGATTTAATAAAATATTTTTGAATTTAAATGAATTTTATTTTATTCATTTAAAATGTTTTTTATTTTTTGGAATTTTGCAATTAAGCTTTAATTAATCCCATGAAATAGAAACCGTTTATTTTATTTTATTTGTACTTATTCACCTTCGCATGCGACATTGCATTTGAATTGCTAAATCAAATTATGAATCGAGCTCATAGTTGAATTTAATTTGTACTTGATTTATGGAGTTTAAATTATGGAATTTTGATTCCCGATTAATCCTTCCTATTCAAATTAACTTTCTTTGATTGTAACTCATGTTTTGCTTATAAAGAGACCAGATTTGAAATTGAATTTAATCGGATCATGAAAACTTATTGCAATAATAGATGGTGCTCGTTGTCACTTTGGAGTCGTAGACCATTTCGTGCCTACTTCCAGAACACGTTTTTTTATGTTGTTGGATGTCTTGCTATGCGAAGAATTGAATACAAAAAGACACCGTGATTTGAGTTATGAATTAAAATAGACTTTATAATAAAGCTGAGAATTACACGGCGTACAGGGTTTGGTTACATGCGTAAGAAACTACATCATGCACGATGCAAAAAACCGAAGTACTCATACGATACATGTGCGTTTTTTTGGAATGAAAATAAATTCAACCTTCGGGGGACTAGTATGGAATGGCCCGACCTACTACGTGGACCGAGGCCATTTGCCCTTCCTTGCAAGCTCGTCGTTGTACTCCTCACCGGTCTCCTTGGCCTTGGCCGCTATTTTCCTCTTTTTCTCGCGCTCTCTGCGCCCGCACGCCTTGAGATGAGCTTTCGTCTCCTGACAGATATGGTCGTTTTGCTCTTTGTTGCGACACTCCTCCTCCCGGATCTCGCGGGCCATCGATCCACTTGCGGTAGCCACATAGCAGATCTGGGGACTAAGGGTAGACAGGACATGTTATTAGTGCGTATTTTTAAAAGATAAATAGTAAGGGAACATAGTGTAACTGGTCCTTACCGGTTGTCGATAGCTTCGTATCCCGATGGCGGTTGGGATAGTTCCAGGAGTAGTTGAAGGATCTAAACTCGCCATTATGTGTTAATGGAGTATTTTGGTGAGTAATGACAAATACACTTGTGAGACTAACACTCTTATTGTTATATCATGTTTAGTCTCAGCTTGGATATAAAAGCAAAAATCCAAACATGTATGTATTCATTAATGACAAATACACTTATGAGACTAATACTCTTATTGTTATATCATGTTTAGTCTCAGCTTGGATATAAAAGCAAAAATCCAAACAGGTATGTATTCATTAATGACAAATCTATTTGTGAGACTAATAATTTTATTGATTATCTATTACTTAGTCGTGTTTGGATATAAAGATGAAAATACAAGAGGTATGCACTCTACTTCTTCTTATTATATCTTGTTGCATTCCTTGGATCCAAAATATAGGTTAAACTCCACCAAAAAGGTTAACTTTGATATGTGCATATGTTTCCATTACACATTTGTATATGCACACATTTAGGGGGAGTTCATTCTATATTTTGTGGTTTCATTAGTATTGATCCATATTCTCTTTCCACATATATTAAGGATCTTTACTTTGAAATATATCTTTGAATATATTTAACTTGTGTAGTTAATATATTCATATGAGTATATACAACTTGTGTTGTTCGTATACACTCACATTTAGTATATACAACTTGTAGTTCGTATATACTCATGGTATATATAACTTGTGTAGTTCATATATACTTATATTGCTTGATATTTAATTATTTACAATTGTGTTGTGGGACTAATGTGTGTGCTAAGATGTTTTCAAGGCTTAGTCCCGGGGTTTGAATGATGACATGAAAAGAAAATGTAAAGGTGATGAAAGATTGACATGGCTCAAGATAAAGGAGTCATGCATTGCATTTCGAAAAGCTTCTGGAAGAAGTTCAGTGGGAATCGGTATGACCGCATTTGGTAAGCGGTACTACCGATGTGCGGTAGTACCGGAGTTCATGTGGCGGAACTACCACAGAGCGTATGACCGCAAATATGTTGGCGGAACTACCGCAACCCGGTTGTTCCGTTTGTTATTTGGCGGTATGTAAATTCCAGAGAAGGTGTTTTTCTGTATTTCTCGAGCCTCTAGAAATCGGTAGTACCGCATCTGAGAAACGGTACTACTGGAGAGCGGTATTACCGGATGCTAGTTGGCGGTAATACCGCACCTGTCAATAATGTCTTGTTCAGAAGCATTTAATGCAGGTATATCTTGGTAATTAATGTTAATGACATTGTGGGACTAACATTTTCCATGAGTTGGATAAATAGGTTATGTTCTAGGGTGATGAAGACTTTGGATGGCATCATGTGTTGATCGTCATCAAGTCAAGGTTCAAGAAGATGATGCATCATGTGTTGATGCATATCATGATCTCAAAGAAGAGATGATCATGAGTTGATCATCGAGTCAAGAGAAGACTCATCATGTGTTGATTGAGGTCAAGTAAAAGATGCATCATAGGTTGATGCATATCAAGACGATGACCTGGACATGAAGCAAGGATGTGAGTCATCAAGCTTCAAGTGGATGGTCAAGGCAAAGGTATGACTAGCTAGGGCTAAGGATGTGTTTCTAGTCTTTTACCGGTCTTGGTGTTTGGTTGGAAGACCGGATTACTAGTATAGGTTGTCGTACTATTAAGAGGGGTCTTGTCTAGTAGCTTGAGTCTCATCATGTGTTGATAGCTCAATCTTGCTTGCTCTAGCTCACCGTGGCATGATGCTATTATTTGCGAATGTGTTTTGCAAATAGCCGAAGCTCATGCATTTAATTCTTATAGCATGTGACTATACTTTGCAAATGTGTTTTGCAAACGGTTGAAGTCCATGTACCTACTCCTTGTGGCATGATCTAAGTTTGCAAATATGTTTTGCAAATGGTTAATATTCATGTGTATACCCTTGACATGGTCTAAGATTGCTTGTTGCTATTTCTTTGGACTTAGACCATGGTAGTGGCTCTTTTGAGTTATGATTTTTTATTTGATCAAATGTGTTTGAGATCAATCAAATAGGTAGGTTGTGTAGCCCTCTGAATAAGCTTTCAATAGAGTCCAAGATCACTCAATTCCGACATCGGAGTAAAAAATTATGACCTTTTTACCGAGTGTCGTCTGTGCTGAAAATTGGGCTGCGGTAGTACCGCCCTTATAACAGTGGTAGTACCGCAGAACGGTAGTACCGCCCGTATAACTGTGGTAGTACCGCACCAATGCTGTAACGACTAGTTTTTGGCTGTTTCGACTCCAAACGGCTAGTTTTTGTTGTGGGGGCTATAAATACCCCCTTGGTCGGTTGAGAGACAATCTTTGGCATCCCATTTCACCCACTTGAGCTAGTGTGAGCTTCTCCACTCAATTGTGCATGTGTTGCACCTTGTGAGCAAAAGGGAGAGGTTCTAGTTGCATGTGTTGCAACTGGAATTGGATTGAGCATTCAATTGTGCATGTGTTGCACTCGGTGAGAGTCAAGCAAGGGGCTTAGCTTATTACTCTTGGTGTTTGCCAACACCTAGACGGCGTGGAGGCGTTGTGGTCCGGTGATCTTCTCAAGTGAAGCTTGTGAGAAGGCCCAGTGTTTGTGAGTGGCTTGGTGCTCGCCATCTCCGGAGTGGAGTAAGAGCAACCCTAGTGGAGCGAGGTGTTGATATCTCGGAGGAAGGCTTAATTTGTGGAGCCGGCCCAATTGGTTTGGGTTTCCCTCAACGTGGATTAGGGGAGACCGGCAAGTCTCCGAACACCACGGTAAAACATCACCGTGTCATTGTGGTTTGCATTCTTGAGCTTTACTTATCGCAATTTATATTTCTTGTATTAAATTACTTATTCATTGTGTATGAATGCGTGTCATGCTTTGTGCTATTTACATTACTAGAATTGAATAGCTTACAAGTCTTTGTTTAATTGCAATATTTATCAATAGACTTGTATTGTTAATGCACTTAGTTGAACCTAGTTGATTTAGGCTTTAATTGTGCAAAATCGTATTTGTATTAGCTTCCGCATTAGAAATCGGTTTTAGCGCATAGAAGTTTTTAAAACGCCTATTCACCCCCCTCTAGTCGGTCTCCTCGATCTTACAAGAGGTATCAGAGCTTGGTCTCTCATTTATTAGACTTAACCGTCTAGAGAGTAAAGGATGGAGACTAATGATATAGTGCACCTAGGTGAAGCACCTAAATTTGATGGCACAAATTATGCTCATTGGAAAATCCGCATGTCATGTTATTTTAAGGCCATGGGCCTAAATATATGACGGATTGTAGATGTTGGCGTTTCTCCTCCATTGGATAGTCTTGATCCAACAATTGAGGAAGAGAAAGGTTACATCTCGACGCTCAAGCAATTAACGTTTTATTTAGTGCTTTGAGTGTAGATGTGTTCAATGAATTATGCGATCTCAAGAATGCTCATGAGATGTGGACACAACTTCAAGTTCATTATGAAATGTCCACTTCAACTAATGAAGATTGCATACAAGAAAGAACGTCGGGAGAAAAATGCGCAATCTCAAAACTCCGACGATGATGAGTCCACAAGCACCTCCACAAATGAGGATGAGATACAAGAATGGATGTCGGAGAAGAATGCTCAACTTCTAGCTCCGACAATGATCACACATCAACTCCATCAACATCGCCTCATTGTTTTATGGCTAAAGGTAAAAATGAGGTAAATAATTATGAACCTTCATATGATGAATTGATGGAGATGCTAGAAGAATTAAATAAATATATTGGAAAAGAAAAGAAGAGATTCAAGGTTTTAGAGAAAGAGCATATCTCTCTTCAAAATAATTATGATGTGCTAAAAGATGAACATGAAACTCTTCTTCTAAATGAGCTTAAAAAGTCTAATGTGGATATCGGAATTACATGTAATTTAATAGATGATTTGTCATGCATAGCACCTATTTCTTGCAATTCATCTAAAGTCAATATATCCACTTCATATGATGATTTAATTGATATGCCTTGTTGCTCTAGTGAAAATATTTATATTTCCTCTATGTCTTGTGAGACTAACCTTGTAGAGGAAAACAAAAGGCTGAAGGCTCAAGTCTCAAATTTGAGAAATGACTTGGATAGAAGCTACAAGGGAAAAGCCACTCTTGATGATATCTTGAGCAAGCAACAAAGATCAAATGACAAGAGTGGAATTGGCTTCACTCCCATGAAGAAAAGGGAGAATAGCAAGACAAGGCATAATGCAAGACACACGAAGAATGTCAAGTGCTTTGATTGTCATCAAAAGGGTCACCTCTCCTCCATATGCCCTAACAAGGAAGATTACAAGAGAGAACTTGGCTTCATCACCAAGAAAAATGTGAAGAGCATCCCAAAGCAAAAAGGAAAGAAATACACGAATATCAAATGCTTTGGATGTTATGAGAAGAGTCATATTGCCTCGGTGTGTCCAAATCAAATGGATGACATATCAATATCATCAAGGAAGAGGCAAACCGGCAAGGAGCAAGAGAATAATTCAAAGGATGGAAGAAAACATCCAACTTGCTACAATTGCCGAGAAAAAGGACATTTTAGTAAGGAATGTCTCAAAGGTATCACTCCTAAGCCCATTATTTATAATAATTGATTATTTGCTTATGAAGGATATAAATGGCAATGTGTTTGCTAGGAATGTTAGTTTACATAAAACAAATGCTAGGGTCATTTGGGTGCCCAAATCCATTATGACTAACATTCATGGACCCAACTAAGTATTGGGTACCAAATGCGCTTAAATGCTTAATAGGTACTTGGAGATGCATTGGAGGTTTGGCTCACACATGGAGAGGTGGAATTCACCATATGCAAAATTGGAGCCAAGCTTAAGGATGATCAAGTCATATAATAAGCCAATGTCATTTCGGTAACAAGTACTTACATTGAAGTATCTAGACTCTTTGCCTTGTGTAGGTTGCATTCATGAAAATATTATAAAAATGGTGTTCTTGCTCTTGTGCTTAATCTTGATTATTGAAATCTTGAGCAAGATGGTTGTGGTACGTTAAGGGAGAGTGCTAGGTCATAATCATGTATATCACATCCCTAAGTGTGCCCAAATTAATTAAGTGCTAGTAATATTTTTTAAAATTGAGCCATTTAGCCAAAAGTTAAAATTTTGAAATTATTAGTATATCCTTTGAAAAACTAGTTGCAAAATGTATACAAATGTATTTCAAAGGTTTACCAAAGATTTTGGTTCAAGAAAAACCTATTTTAAATAAAAATGAGTTTCCACCCAAAATTCTAGAAATTAGAATCTTATTTTTGATCTAAACTAGTTTTTTTGTAAAATCTATTATAAAAAGAATTTGACCATTGTCCCAAAAGGAAAATCGTAGAGTTGACTATTCTAAACCTTTTTGGTATTCAAATGATTTCCAAAAGACCAACTTATCAAAAGTTATTTGATTTTGAAACTCATCCAAAATCATATATTGACCAAAGTGGTCACCTTCTAGCACTTTAGTGAGTTTTGCCATATGAGCCAATATCATTCACATGAAAAGGTCCATAATGGTATTAATGACTCATACATGAAATTTGGATGCTTAAAAATTGCTTATTTGAATTTTTCGAAAAAGATTTATCAAAATGAGTTTCTTTTGTAAAATCAAAAGCCAAATTCATAAAAACTATGTTTTTGAATTCTCTGAAATCTCCTCAATGCATAATGATCCTAAATGACATTTACTTGAGTATAAAATCTGGGATCATTTGCACCATCTCATTTCTCAGTTCAATTTTCTGATCTATCCTCGAAGCTCCAGAATTGTCGGAACTATCGGCTTTATCCTTGCGGTACTACCGGATCCCGGTACTACCGGCCTTTGACCTGCGGTACTACCGATAATTCTGACAGAACAACCATTTCATTCCTTTCAAAGTTGAAACCTTTAGTGGCTGCTTCCTTTGGTCAAATTAATTCTTGGTATACTATCAAGCTACCCTCATATATTTTGTTGACTCCATATACCATTTTGATCTCTTTGTGATATATTTATCATTCAAATGGTATTCTTTCAAGTGGTAGCTCCTTTTGATCATCTCTTGCCTCGGTATGAGAATCATATCTGTTTGTTCAAGTGGTATCCTTGTTTTTACAAGTGGTATCCACACAAATGATATCAACTTATTCGTTCATGTGGTATCTTTTAAGTGGTATCTATTTCATACCATGCCGATCAATTCTTTTCTTACCAAGCTCTCTCCGATACCTAATCTCTATCCAAGTGGTTTATCTAATACCTTGTCCACGGTTGGGTCTGCTGGGGGTGGAGGAGGTAGACCTTGTCCACGGCCACGACCATGACCACGGCCATTGCCACGACCTCTTCCTTGGCCTGCTACAAAGGCACCACGTCTTGGGGCGGCGGCTCTTCTTGGCGGCATCTGAAAGGACGCTGCAACTTAGAACGAGGAGGGTAGGGGGTTTATATGAGGGTTTTCTGGCCCTCTAGAGCACAGCAGAAGAACTTCAAACCAACGAAGAAAAAACGATCAACCACAATACAAAGCCTAGAATGACTGCATTATATTAAGGGGGGATTAGGTGTTACATGGCTTCTGAAGCATAGCGTGTAGGCTAGGCTAAGCCATGACACAAGATACAAGCACAACGTCTACTGACTGAGGTAAAAGGAAAAAGGTGCTTGCAGACCAAAAGGCTGCCTAGCAAGCACTGCTAGCTAAACTAAGCTAATTACTCCTCAATCGGGTACCGACCACAGGCGGTGCAGTTGCTCAGGGAGCAGGAACGGGAATGGTTGCGACTGAAATCAGGCAACCGAGAACAAGAGCGAGAACGAGAAAGGCTGCGTCCTCGACTGGAGTCTTCAATGTTGATGACGGGCGGCGAACTGGGGGTGTCGCATGCTCTTGCGTGCAGCGATCCTAGTGCGGGGTCCAAGACGTCAAGTCGGCGCCGGGTTGCTGATGATGGCGGCTGGTACAGGAGGAGCTGGGGCGTGCATCGCGGCGGCTACTGCAACAACAGTGTTCTTGATGTCGAAGATCTTCGGGTAGCGTTCTCTTTCCTAGAGAGACAGAAAGGAAACATAAAGAGCGACCTCAACAAGAGAACCTCGTGCACCTGGCACAAGTGAGTCAAGGCGAAGCGCGCTATGTTCTGAATGGCATCGGAACAGCGGCTCCTGGGTTGCTCAGTCCAAAAGGTGTGAGCGATGAACTCAACCTCTAAGGAACGAAACTCTCAATCCAGAGCCTAGGTCTTCCGACCTCTGAGGATGGGTCGGTTGCGAACCAGGGTACTGTTTGAGTTTGCGGAGGAATACCGACAAACTCGTCGTCGTTCTCGCCGTGAGAGAAGAAATCCCACGGGCCATCGGATGACGATACGGTTTATCTAAAAATTTTAAAACAAAAGGAGAGCCAGCAACGGAGTAGGCTCACAAAAGGAGGTAAGTAAAGAGCTAAGAGGGGTGAGTAAGAGCAATAGATATGCTATATTTTAACAAAAGCTTTTTCTTAGTTTTTGAAAATAAGACTCAAGTCCTTAGGCTCGACCAGTCTAGCTAAGGCTCCTACAGTCGTATGCTCTGATACCAGCTCTGTCGGACCCGGATTTCGTAATCCAGAATCCTCTGTGAAAACACTGTGCTATTCCCTGGATCAGTAGATAGCACTCACAGATACATCACTGAATCAACTCATACATGGCGTAGAACCATACCATTCATTAATTACCACAACAGAGTTTACATAGACCGCGTCGGGTCGAGTTTTACAATAGGGCCGATCAGGCCAAATTGATTACTGATAAAAGCGGGCGACAACGGAAGCAAAGGGGTGAGCACATCTCTTCACAGCAAGCGACTGGCAAACTCGCAGCGTCCGATATTACCTAAAGACTCAGATAATATAAGATGCACGCAAGAACCAACGGAGTCAGCTGGACTGGGGCGAGACTAGAACAGCTAATGACTACACTACGCTTTATTATCTCCGGGTCCTCCGACTTCTGGATCCTCGTAATAGTCGTAATCTCTAGGGTTTCCTGCTTCTGAGGTTTTTGGGGAAAGAGCGAGGATGAGCACAACTTCCGTGCTCGCGAGCCAATACACAATGCAATAATATACATGCAAGGCTTAACAAGGATGTCTCAGGTTCTTTTATTTGCTAAAGCAATATTTTCAATTATCATAATTACAAAGTCCTATCACTTAGCAGTTTTAACCAAATTGTATTTTTTGTAAGGAGAGTAATTGTGCAATAATTAATAACAGCAGAGGTTCCCTCCACCTTATGCTTAATTTGATTGGGGTTTCCCCCACATATTAACATCACTGAGTCTGAAAACTCAGGCAAAACCAATCTCAGGGCTAGGTGAGCCCGCCATATTTTCCATACCACTCACAAAAGTTTTTGAAATAGAACTAACTCAAGTTAAGTTCCCATGTCCGCCTTTGACCGTAGGCGCGGCTGTTTAAACAGTTTATAACTCTGCAGAGATTGTACACTTTACCCACAAGATATAATCATCCTGATATGTACACACGTTTCCATAGACATGTGAATCAAGGGGAGATCATCACAAGGCCTTTACAATGCATCTATCAGTATTAGTTACACTTCGCTAAGGTTTCGTCCACGAAGGGTTACGCTCTTTTAGACCCGTCAACCCTTACTCGGACCCCCTCTTGCGCCATCCAACGACTTACGTCGCGCACCCCGACACCCCTCGCCACAAAGGCTCACGGCGTCGCGGATCATCTATCTAATGCAACTCGTACTGATGTGTACAAATTATTTAGCCAGGTTGTACTTTACAGACTTGTGGTTGCACTTGTTTTACACAGGAGGTCATGACAAGATTAAGTCCTTAGGGTTGTCTGGGCGGTTCATTCCACATTCCGATCCACAACACAATAGTCCTTGGGCTACATTAGCACCCACTGTCATACCATCCATCTTACCGCCCACCCAGACGGGGTAATAGCAATTTTAAGGTTTTGAGGAGTAAAAACCAGATTACCACCTTTGTCTTAGTCATGGACCACCAATGACTGCCCAAAATATTTTCATGTTTGAAGAGATGATGATTGGGACAGTTTAATGTCCCGGTACTTAAGCAAGACTAGCATGTCGCTTAAGTACAACCTATAACTAGTATTACCACATAGTTACTAGGGTGACAATGGTTAAGGGATTCAAGTTGTCAAGGATGGCGTAATAATTAATTAATCATCAAATGGGTATTTAACTACCTTAAGCTTTAACATATATTTGATTAAAGAATTAAAGCATGCAATTTGCTATTTTAAAAGAATATAATTTGCATAAAATGTAGGCTCAATATGATCAAAGTATTGACTCGCCTGGGATATAGGTAAGAGGATCTTGATACACTTGGTCTTGATCAACTTGAGGATCTCCGGCGCCTTCAAATCCTAATCGGACGAATGTACCGGAAAAAGGCACAAACAAACAAAAGAGCAATTAAATACAAATGAACAACAAATAAACTCCAAATTAAACAAGACCTATGCCATTAGCAAGATCTTGAATTTACAAATTTTAGAAATTTACTTTATAATTTTTGGAGCTAAAATGAGGGAGATACTAATTTTTGAAGTCTTACTTTTTAATTAAATTAGAAAAAGGAAAACGAAAATCAAACAAAAAAGAAAAGACAATGCCCACAAATTCGGCCGGCCCAAGGCCTCGGGCCGAGCCTCAGGCTTGCGTGCGTGGGGACGCGCCCACGGCGCGGCGTGGCCCACTGGCGCGCGCCCGCCCTAATGTAAGGGAAGGAGGGTCGGGCGAGCGCAGAGGAAAGGGAAGGCGGGGCGGCGGCGCGTGGGGAGGGAAGAGGAAAACGGCGGCGGTGGTACGCGGGGAGGGGAGGTGAGGAGAGGGCAGCGGCGACTCACGGGGAGCTTGAGAGAAGGCGAAGGGGCTCGGGACGGCGACGGCGTGCGACAAGGAAAGGGGGCGGCGGCGGCGCACGAGGGAGGGGCTCACGGTGGCGAGGAACCCACCGACGATGGCGGCGACGGCGAAGGTAAGCCCTGCAGCTTCTTCTTCTCTTCTCCTTCCTCTTTTCTTGATCTTCCTCCTCGGGTTCTTGCTTGGGGAGGGAGAAGGGGGGTGAGGGGAGCGGAGAAAGGGGAGGGCACCGGAGAGGGGCTTTTATAGCCGGGAAAGAGGAGAAAAGGGGTCGTGGGGCTTGGGGGCACACGTTGGGGTGTTGGCGGGAGCAGCGGGCGTGCGGAGCTGACGGCGCCGGCGGGGAAACCGGGATGGGATGCGCACGACGGTGACGGGCGTTGACGCGGGCTTTGCGGGACGAGACGTGCACTCGCAAGGTGGGACCCGGCGAGGACGAGAAGATGGGGGGAGCGACAGCCCACTCGGCGCGGTCGGGAGGCGGGTCAACGCTGGTCGGGGGAGGGGAGGAGGAAGAGAGGAGGGGGAGGAAGAGAGGGAGAAGGGAGGGTGTTACAACCGACACGGTAGGTGACCTGCACCCTGTGGGGGGACGCGGCAGGAGGATGGCTGCAGCGTACGCATTCGTTTTACTGGTTCCTTTTCAACTTCTTTGCCTCCCTCCTGCACAACTTGAGGATCTAGTATACGAACCAAGTTACCTTCTGCGAGCAGAGCAATGAAATGTGCAACAAGACTATCATCCTCGGATGATCTATATGAATATGGTTTCTTCCTAGCGAGCAACTCTATGAGAACGACACTGAAGCTATAAACATCGCTCTTCTTAGTGAATCATCCAGTGTAGTACTAACATGGGGTCTAGGTACCCCAGTGTTCCTTGGATAGCTGTTGTAACCCCGGTTTGATCAACCGGAATGCACCTTGAAGCTCCAAAGCCTGATACCTTTGTCGTTAATGTGCCATCTAATAAAATATTATGAGACTTGATATCCCTATGGATTATAGGGAATGACACGACCGAGTCAAGGTATGCGAGTGTGAGGACCCCAGTTTATTTGGCTTGTAATGCTCAACCAACCACCTGGTCCTAGCATCACAAATCAAATAAACTGATCCTCGAGATATGTATACTTCCTGAAGCAAGCGATATCGCACTCGTTACAAAATTAGACATCAACTCCATTCAAAACATAGAGTCCAAACATTACACTACAAACGGAAGATAAACAAATAGTAACAATATTACGGACATAGGCCGGCTGTGCCACGAGATACACAAATAACGAACGACAATGAAGCAAAAGTGCCATAAGATGGCTATAAACAAAGCCAATCGGTGTGCCTTCAACCCACAAGGCATCCGGACGGACCGCCAAGCCTAGTCGTCACCCACGGCGACAGCCACACTCACGCAGTGAGGCCCCGAGGCTCACCTTCTTCCTCTCGCAACAAAACATTAAGCAAAGCACCCGAGTACAAAGATTGTCTTTGTACCGCAAGGCGACGTGTGAACTAGCGCACTGCTCATATGCTACATGCGAGCTTGTTTAGTGGAGGCCATATGTTTTATTTGCATAAAGCCAATTTTCATTTGCAATAATGTAATACTGATTTTAAAGGCAAGTTTGCAATTCATTTTAAGATTGAAATAACAAGAAGGATAGTAATAACAAAAGCGAAAGATAAACAACCTAGAAGTGACTATCCCAATAGTCACCATTAACAATAGCACGAATCCCGCATTCGTACCACCCATCAAGTTTTAATTTAAATGTTGTAGTCTAACTCTCGATAAGCTTACCCAAGCGTGTCCATCACCTAGGACGAGGCTATTCGAATAGTTTTTAACCTGCAGGGTGTACCATCTGCACCCACACCTCGCATCGCCTTTAAGCCAAAGCACACTTCCAAGGTATGCGACCTGGTGAGTCCTACGAGACTGTTTCAATATTGTGTATCAACCCGAGCGCTCGTATGGGTAGAAACACCATACGCTTACATGGTAAAGCCGAAAAGACAACTACCCACTCGGGATAAAGCTTTTCGGACAACTACCATGCTCCCACCTCCGTCCCTCCCTGCGACCTCCTGCGACCGGGACCAATACACGCCAAAGTACTAGGTCAAGAGAGGTCCCATACCCTCTAGTGTGGTTAGCACCGAAATGCTGGATAACAAAACTCACAAGATGTTCGGTCCTTAATTGACGGGCACCTTTCGATCACACCAAAAGATCACACCAATCTTACCATTGTGCGCGTCTAAATCATTTTTGTTTTTGGTTTTAGTTTTGCAAGTAAGCATAGCAAAATGTGAAACATAAAGTTGTAGTAAATTTTGTGTGATCAAGGTTACCGACTAAAGTCGATAACCGCCTGATTCTACCGATAGCTAAGCATGTCTAAGCAAGTTGACCGGATCTACTAAGTGACAAGAGATCATCCAGCGACCTCTAATCACAGCAAATAACCTAGGCTCAGTAGTAGAGATCAATATTTTGGCTCACAGGATATGCAACTACGATTTAACTAATCAATTTAACACAAATTAAGCAATGCATACATACATTTGAAACAAAATATTAATCTTTAAAATACCGATTAAACATGATCAAAGCGCTTGCACAGTTGTCGTTGCTCGATATGGTGCGGAGGATCGTCCTCGGGGTTGCCGCAAATATCGAAGCCTAACGATCGAACATAACAACAAATAAGAACGAATAACACGACAAAACTCAAACATTCAACAACATCAAAACAAGCCAAAACTCACACAGACCTAAGCATGAAATAACAAAATTTTAAAACAGGAACAAATCATTTTAAGTTATTAACAATTTCCTATGAATTTTCTAAGCTAAAAACACAACAAGTTACTAGTTAATTATCCAACAAATTTTCACGAACAAACATAGTATCTAAAACCTATCCTAAGAATTAGTATATTAAAAATGAAATTTCTGAGAATTGGATTATTTGGATTTGGACAATTATTGAGAAAGATATGAATTTTCTAATTTTGGAAAATGCATAAAGCATCAATTAATCATTTAACAGATTTTCGATCAGAGACGAGGTTGAAACTAATTTTAATAAGTAGAACATTTAAAATGAAAATTAACAACACGGTTTTATGCAATTTGGATAAAAATTGAATTAGTTATGCATTTTACAAGTTTAATCGATTTAACGAAGGCAAAGAAAAGCATTTGAAATACTAAAGCTCTTAATACTTCTTCTCGACGCATGCGGCTAGCCTTGACCAGCGACAAAGGGCCCACGCGAAAATCTTGACGGAGCGATCGCGCATAAGGTGACGTCGGCGTATTCAAAGAATACGTCTTCGCTAACGTAACGTAATCCTAACACATATGCCCAAGAAAATACGCTTCATGAAAGAGAAAACGCATTAACAAAACTACACAATCCCTAAGCGACATTCAGGCCCACATAACGAGACTCGAGAGAATTAAAACGATTAGATTTGAATCCTAAAGCGGACTTAACACGAGAGGGCCCACAAGTCGGTGACTCAACGAACCGTGTTTAGCGATAACTAAGCCACGGCGGCTCGTCGGCACGCGACGGGACGGTGGCGCGGCGCGCAGTGATCTAGCAAACCGGTGAGTTTCAAGACGAGTGAGTGGTACCTTAAGGTTCGCAAAGACCTCACGAACCCGGTGACGGTGACGCGAGCCCAATGGTCGCGGAGATGGGCTCACGACGCACGGAGGCGGAAAAGCTACGGCTCGCAGAAGATGCTACTGAGACTTCGAGAAGCCGGGAAGGTGCGCCACGGAATCGCCTCGACTCCGGAGCAATAAGCACAAGATAACGTCGAAGAAGAAGGTCCGAAGGCGGAATTGCCACGGCGCGAACACCGTGATTGGAGAAGAAAGGGTCGCGACCTCAACGATGCACCAAAGACAAAAATGAAGCCATCATTAACTTTGCATCAATGCGATCCGAAGGACCAAGTGTCAAGCCGAAACTCACCGAGCACTAGCAAGCTTGCAGAGCGAGACCAACGAGTTGGGGGCGAAGAAGTGGCTCGGACGATTCACCGGATGCCACGAGCTCGGGATGGGAAAAATGGATGCGACCGAGTGTGGTTCACGATGGTGAGGTTGCGGGCTCAAGGGCTTCTCAACGCGGCAGTGCTACTTCGTCCCCCTTCCTACCGAAACAAGAAATCGGGCGGAGATAGCACGAACGCAAAGGAGAAGAAGTGGATGAGCTCGGGGCTTTTATGAAGTCACGGCGATGCCTCCCGGTAGGACACGAGGGCATAAAGGTGGCGGCGACGCAGTGCGTGGCAAACATGCACGCCGCCGCGAGCTCCGGTGAGGTGCGGAGAAGACGAGGTTGATCTTGGCAGTGGGACCCACATGTCGGCGATAAACGAAGCGGTGCGAACCGGTGGTTTGATTTGATCGGCAACACACCGACCGTTGGATCTAAAACGGACGGTGGGATTGGTGTATGCATTCGACAGTCGGTTGCATACGCGACGTGGATCGTTCGATCTTCATCGGACGATTACGATCGATTGGACTCGCGCGGTGCGGCTAGGCGTTGACCGAGTCAAGTGGTGCGGTCGGACTCGAGCCCGAGTTGGGTTCGGCCCGAGGAACGATCCTTTTAGAATTTGATTTAAAAGACAGAGAAGGTTTGGGGAATTTTTAGAGGTAGCTCTTGAGCTCCAAAAATTTCTGAAATTTTTATGGTAGCTACAAGGGACAGAGGACAACCTTGTATAATTTTTCCAGAACTTTTATGCACTGCATTGTTCTAGAGAAAATTCACAAGCTGTCTGAGGAGTTTGACCAGATTTCAAACAGAGTTGACTTGGCCATTTGAAATAGCAAACAAAATCTAAAAATTGTGAAATAATTCAGGGAGGTAGATAGGATGATCAAGATGGTAGGAAAAATAATTTCAGAGGATGATCAAAGTTTGAAGGCTAAGAATTAGCTGACAACAATCTCCATTCATAAGAATTTAATTCTAGAAAATGGAAATTGCTAGGGAAAAATGTAGGAACTTTCAAATGATTTGAAGAGACAACAAAAGTTTTTATTTCTCCTCAAAATTTTACATTTGAAATACAAACCCTAAGTTAGGGCTGTTACAGCGAGAGCTCTAGCGGTTTTAATTGCAATTCTTAGCCTATCTTCCCGTGGCAATGATGTTGGCCCTTGGACATGAAGATGATGGTAAAGGGTTCCATTTGATATGAACTCATAGACCAACAGTGGCACCTCTGTCTCAAGACAACATCCAAAAAGCTTTACTACATTTCGATGGTTGATTTGCAAGAGAATGGCAGCGGCGGCCAGGCGGCAGCGGCGAGCAGTGATAGCAGCGGCCAGGCAGCAGCGACCTTGGCGACGGCGACGGTTAGACTAGCCCGATCCTCTCTCTTCCTCATCCATCTCCCTCTCCCCTTTTGTCGCTTCTCCTCTCACGCCGCCTCACCTAGAGCCACTGCGCGCCGCCGAGGACCGGTTTTGACCACCTAGCCGGTCCAAGGTGGCCCTCCCGCCTAGCCCGCCGCCTTGACAACTCAATGCTAGAAGTATCTGAACTGGACATAGAGTCTTAAGTAGTAAAGAAAGTCAAGACCAAATTGACTAGTTAAGTGAATCAGAGCTTAGTTAGTGCTGCTATGTTCTTGTACCTATATAGCAAGAATGTGAGCTGTGCATTTGAGTCGATTTAGTCTAGAGTCGGTGTTTGAAGTCTATAAATAGACTCGAGGAGCTCCTTTGTAATGTAAGCTTGATATACATGAGAAGATCAATAAAACTTCAATATAGTGTGTGAGAATACTACTGTGCTCTTGTTTTGTTTTCTTTACTTCCTCCTAGAATTGAGTTCCAACACACCGTGGAGTTGGCCAGGGAGATCTCCACGACTTGGAGGGTGCCGTCGCCGATGAGCAGCTGCGGTCGCAGGTGAGGTTGAATCCCGGGAGGTAGCACCCGTCGCTAACGCCGAACGGGACGGGGCAGTTCAAAAAGTAAGTCGTTTTGGATGTCGGCTTCAGTTCAAAAAGTAAGTTATTTTGGATATCGATGTGGTTTCTAAAATACAACTTTGATCATAATTACTATTATGATATATTTGTAAAACTCATTAAAAATACAATATTATGAAAGTACTTTTCGAGATAAATCTACACGTATAATTTTTATGCATCTAATCTAAATATTAAAAAGACATAGATAGTCAAAAGTTTCTAAAGTTTAACTACATGTATTCCAAAATAACTTAATTTTGTGAGTTGAAGGGAGTATAAAATTATCGGCTGATCCGTCGTTGGTTCTTTTTTAGTGGAAATGGAAATTCCATTAAACCGATGCCTCAACGGAATCGCCGGCTACAAGAGTGATTACATAGCTAGTCATTGATGCAAGAGCCCAGAAGCCCAACACATGACCAGGCCCAGCCCAACACATGGCCAGGCCCAGCCCACATCGCAGCAATCCGGCTCCAGAACCCGCTACGGGAAGAAGAGGAAAATCCAAACACGGGAGGGGTGGGAAGGAAAAAAGCCGATTCCACCCTATACCCCACACGTCAGAGTCCCAATCCGGTCACAACTCCCACCCGCGGGCCCGCCTCCTCGCCGACCACGGCATATTTGCAAAAACCCTCCAAATCTCTCTCTGTACCGACCACTTCCTCCCAAAGCCGCAACGCAACGCAGCGCTTCTCGTGTCGCCTTGTTCTTCCCCACCGCGCCTGCGGCCCCGCTGAAACCCTAACCCTAGGTCTCGACTCGGCTCACCGGAGAGGTCGGAGGAAGGGGGCGATGGGGAAGAAGAAGAAGCGCGTGGAGAAGGTGTTCTGCTACTACTGCGACCGCGAGTTCGACGACGAGAAGATCCTCGTGCAGCACCAGAAGGCCAAGCACTTCAAGTGCCATGTCTGCCACAAGAAGCTCTCCACCGCCGGCGGCATGGCCATCCACGTCCTCCAGGTCCACAAGGAGTCCGTCACCAAGTTCGTCTCTTACCCCCTCCTCCTCGATCTGCGTCCGCCTCGATCCGGCAGTCTCTTCTCTGGGTGCGGAAATAGCTTAGATTTGGGATTAGGCGACGGTAATTGCTTCAAAATCCGACGCTTTTGACCCTTGATTAGATCGATTTTCACGTGTGTGAGAAGGGCGTAGGCGGTTTCACGTGCGCTTCAGAAATTACATACAAATTACGTCTGTAATTTGTATTGGTGCCAGCGTAGAATAGGTGCAATTGCTAAAAATAGCTCGGTGACCGTCCTCTTTGTGGGCTGTGATTTGTTGAAGGAGAGTTCAGTTCGGGGTTTCTCCTGTGATTCGTTTCTGTTTGGGGTTTCATTCATGCTTTCCTTTTACGATCGGATCAATCTGGGCACGAGCTATTCAGTTCAAGGCTTCAATTTGTTTGAACGATGTTTTTCTTAGTTTTTAATGTTCAATTCGTGTTTTATGTGAATCCATGTGTTTGGTAGTGAGAAAGATGTTAGCTTTTGATGGATACCTCCCCGTGTAGCTTATTGTGGCATTATGCACAGATCAATATGTTTTTCCTTTTTTTCTTTTCGCTGGTGTCCTTGGACTTCCTTTAGTTTACTAGCTCTGTCCAGTTTTTCTCCTCAGCTGTGCAATCTCAACAAATGAGTGGTACATCAACTGCTCTATTTGCACAATTAACATCTCTACCCTGTTACTTATGGATGTATGAAACTATTTTGACTACAGGGTTCCTAATGCAAAGCCTGAGAGGGAATCCACCGAGATTGAGATCTTGGAATGCAAGGGATTCCTCCAGATGTACTTGCTGCTCACTATGGAGAAGGTACCACAATAGCAATTTCTCCACTGCAGTATGTAGTCTAGTTCTTCAGTTTTGCTCTTATTTTGGCGAACTAGAGTAGTTGCTCAGTTACTGTGATGTAGGAGGGCAGGGTTGCTGTAGTTTCTTGTTTGCATAGCATTTGTTGGGTTGAATTCTCATTATGATGACCGATGATGATTGAAATTATAGGATTCCTGAATATTGTGTAAACAGCACTGTAAGGCTCATGTTAGAGAAAATTTCGATCTGCAAATGAAATTATGCATGTGTAGGAAACTAAATTTCCTTAGGAGTCGAACTTGCCATGTTTTTTTCCCCAATGAGCACACTGTTTTCCTTTATTTAACATCTGTTCCACATGCAGAGGAAGATCCTTCATCGAAGGTGGCCAAAGTGGAAGTGCCACCAATACGGCCTCCTGTTATGCCTAATCCGATGGGCATGGGATTTCCTCCACGGCCGGCTTATGGTGTAGCCCCACCAATGTACTCTCTCATTTTCCTTCTACTTATTTTATTTATTTATTTTGAGAATCAGTCTACTTAAAAAAATTGTGTATTGCCCGTTGCTTGTGTGATCATAGTGTAAGCACTCGTTTTGGAACATTTTCTAATTTTCACATTTGTTGGCAGCTATAATCCTGCATTCAATCCATTGATGGCACGACCTCCGCTTTGGCCTGCTCCACAATCACAAGCTTGGTTTCCACAACAACCAGCAGTTTCAGTTCCAATGGCTGCTGGACTAGCACCACAACAGCCACTATTTCCCATTCAGAATATGTCTACTCCTATGACATCAGTGCCTGCTAATTTACTTCAGACATCATTCCCTATGGCCCCACCTGGAGCACCTTCACCTGTTTCCCCTCAGGTTTCCCAGCCTTTGTTTCCTGTCAACACTTCCGCTGGCAATGGAGCAGCAAGTTCCCCATATGTAGCATCTGTTGCACCTGGAACTATCCCAGCAAGCTCTCCAGCATTAGTTGCTACTGCAGGAGTTGGATATGCAGCTAATAACCAAGGTATGTTGATTTTCTCACAGCTTACAACCCTACCTATATCAACATTTTGAGATGGGCTAGCTTTTTATTGGTGATTGGTGAATTCGACGATTTAAGCACATGTACGGATGTACCATTGAATTTATCTAGAAGAAATTAAAGAGGAATATTTGCATAATATTTGGTGTGTTCTTGAAAAAAAAAAACTCAGTTCAAGAGCAAATGTACTCTGTATTGCCCATCTTTATGTGTAGAACTGCAATAGTGCCTGATGGAGGCATTTATAGATGGCGGTTGTTCTAATCTAATATTTATGTTTTCTCTTGGTATTAGGTATGCCCTTCATGAATTCAATTGTGCATTCATCTGTTTCAGGTACTGGACCTCCTCCCGCTGTATCTAATAATAAAACGTCCGCTACCCAACCAGCTACTAATGAGGTCTATCTGGTGTGGGATGATGAAGCAATGTCAATGGTACTATTCCCTTCTCTTTGGTTCTTGTTCTTATGGGGTCACTTGTGCATTTGGTACATTATCCTGATACGAGTTGACTTATGTAGGAGGAAAGAAGGTTATCACTGCCCATGTATCAGGTGCATGATGAAACTAGCCAGGTAAGTTGTGATTTTTATGTTTCTAATATTAATGATCCTGTGAAAAATAATTTTATTTATTATAAGGAAGCTCTTAACTGCGAAGATCTGTAAGTGTTCATTCTAGAAAGAATTCCTTTTTGTTGCAATTGGTGCTGGATTACCTCAGCTATTGCATTTAATTTAATGATATCAAAGGCATAACTTGCTTTGCGTGTTTGTGCATGAGTAGTGAGTAAACAGCTTGGCAAATCTCACTACTCTTAACTTGGATGTGGTTTATCAGCTTGCTTTTGCGCTAGCCTCTACCCTGGTGAGTCAAGTTCGTGTGTGAACCTATATAGAGAAATATGACAAAGTAATTGCAGTTTGCAAACTCAGCATTGGGTAATATAAGCAATTCTTGAGCCTATTACTGGAATATGAAATTAAAGATATTATCTCTACGTCCACTCCTCCAATCACCGTTTTTCTAAAGCATATCAGATTTCAAACCCAACAAACTATTCTCTGCTTCGTCTTATTTTCTGTTATGTAGCACCTCTGTCTTGTGATAGTGATGGACAAAAATGCATCGCAATCTATTGTAGTTTTGCACACCGGTGATCAATTTATGAAGCAATCTTGTGAATACATCACTATTTGGCTATTTGCTGGTCATTGGATTGTTGGGAGCACAGACATAATTCTTGTGTGATGAACTGTAGGCAGTAGAACATACTGAATTGTGAACTTTAATCAGAGGGGGGCATAAAGTTGTCACTTTTGAAATATGCTCCATCAGTAGTTGCATATGTGAGATGGCCCCTGCATTCTACCTTCTACATTTTCTTGATTTCTCCTTGGTGCTTATTTGTTTGATCATCTATATCTTGCTGATTTCGCGCACATCAGGAGTTCCAAGTAGGTATTTACATTGTTCTTCCTGCTAGTAAGTTTTTTACAATCTGACAAATCTCATGGTGCTAATGACTTGAGGGTTATCGACCAAGCCCTGGACAGTTCGCAAATATGTATGTATTAATTTCAATTGAAGCATCACTTTTATTGCTTACGATTCACCACGTGCAAATATGGGTTTGTAACAAGAACTAGGTGGCTGGGCTTCTGCCAATACTGTAGCATTTATTGTAACTTAATTTTGGTCGAGAATGTGCCAAGAATTTGGTTCCAGGTTAGCTTTCGTTTGGCCCGTGAGCCTGATACTTTTGTTCAAAGAGAGAAGTTTAAATGCTCGATTATTTGTTCCTAAATTACAGAGATCAAATCTAACATCATCTTTCTTGTTTCACAATTTGTGTGCAGATGAACTCGGTTGATGCAGCGATTGATCGGAGAATATCAGAAAGCCGGCTTGCTGGACGCATGGCCCTGTAAACAAGCTGGGCCCATTTTTGGTTAATTGCCCCATGCAATTCACGGATGGATTCACCTGTGCGTGCATAGGAGTAAAGCCGCACAGTTTCGTGGTCCCGGATTACCTGTTCCTGATTTATTTAGTTAGTGAGTGGAGCTACTAAACTTAAAGGAATGTGTCGATCTGACTTGGAGAGGTTTCAACATCATTTGTCCTATCTTCCGACCTGAGTGAAAGATGTTAGTCTAGAAATCATTTGTTCCATTGTCAACAGAAAATATGATGTGTTTTCAACTCGGGAAATCTGATGATGAATTAGCATTGTCTTTATACCGACTGTAGTGTGATGTGTATCCACTAGTAGCAAAGCAAACGAGGAATATGTTAGTTGCTTTTAATAATTTCTTCATGAGAATGTCAAACATTGTCAGACTGGGAAGTGTGTCTGCTACTGCTCAAATTATCCTTTCTTCTGACTTTCTAACACGCTTGTATATATTTGTCGGTCAGTCGTCTAGATTCAAGAATGCTACTGTTGAGTATGGTATGCTCACTTCTTCCACGCCATTTGTTCTCGCTTCCTCAATTTTCGATTTCCTTCTGTTTGTATTAATTAAGTGAGCAAATGGTGCTATTGCTTGCTTCTTTCGTAGGTTTCCTTTTAATGTCATTTCATCTGGCCATCTTAAGCAACAACTATCAACCCATACACTGCAACTAATAACCATGACTTGTTGATTGAACAGCCGCAAGAGTATTCTTCCGATCATCTCGCTACGCGTTTGCACCACCAAAACTGCCGCCGCCGCCTCCGGCTTCTCCCAACTGCGTCCTGTCTCCGAGCACACCATCGCCGCCGTCCATTCCGGCACTGACATTCACCACCACCGCCGTCGGCACTCTACTTTCCTCCGCCGTATCTCAGCTCACATCCACCAGATATCGGCCCGCCTAAAATCGCATCAAATCCGAGCCCACCTGAGGTCGCGCCTAGCCCGCCGGAGGTCGCACCGTTCCCGAGCCCACCTGAAGTAGAGCCCAGCCACCCGAAATCGCGCCTAGCCCACCGGAAATTGCCCTGAGCCCACTGGAAATTGTGCCAAGCCCGCCCAGCTACGAACCCAGTCCGCCGAGCATTGTGCCGAGCCCACCGGAGTACGCGCCAGAGCCCGCCGAAGTACGGTCCGGAGACACCGGCGTACGTCCCGAGCCCACCCGAGTACGCGCCGGAACCTCCAACATACGTGCCAAGCCCACCGGAGTACGCGCCGGAACCTCCAACATACGTGCCAAGCCCACCGGAGTACGCGCTGGAGCCTCCAACATACGTGCCAAGCCCACCGGAGTACGCGCCAGAACCGCCGGAGACCTTCCCAGTCCCGCCGAGCTTCCTGCCGCCGGTGGTATTCCCGCCTCCGTTCGGGCCGCCATCACCGGTGACGGTGGGTGCGGAGTGGTGCGTGGCGAAGCCGTCGGTGCCGAGCCCGATCATCCAGCAGACCATGGACTACGCGTGTGCTCCATCCAAGACGGGCCGTGCTTCCGGCCGGACACCATGATTGCCCACGCCTCCTACGCCTCAAGTCCAATGGCGCCACCTGCGACTTCGGCGGCACGGCCATGCTCATCACCAAAGATCCAAGTAATCGCACACACACACACACTTGCAAACAACCAGCAACCACCATCTCCTTCTCCATGCACAAGTGTTTGTGCTTCAGTAACCAAATAGTGTAGCAATTCTTTAGCTACATGTAATGCAATGTAACAATTTCTTTGCTTTGCTTTCAGGTTATGATGGCTGCCATTACAGTCTGATGTGATCCAACCAACATGGCAACAGATACAGCATAGCTATTTAGGGCCTTGGAAGTTGGACATCATTTCTGAAGTTCAGAGGTAATAGAGGCCGGTTGTTCTGACGTGACTAAGGGGAACAACCGGCCTGTTTAGAGGGAAGTAAATTCTCTGGGATGGGTCTCAGGGTGAGTCCCTTTCCTCCACCGTTCGATTCTCCCACTCACCTCTTGTACTGTAGCAGATGAATGGTAGATGCGAGGCCCTTCGCTGAGGTCCCGTCCAGAAGATTTATTTTCTATTTAGAGAGGGTCTTCTAACTTTTCTCTTTGGTACTTGATATTGTTTTGTATTGTATTCCTGAATAAGTTATGTAATTTCATAATGGCGATCGCGCTAGTAAGTAATAAATCTCCGATGAAGTCGCAGCTATCTGATAGTCAGTCAGCAGTGGGAAATGTTCTACTGTATGGTCAGCAGTTTTAAGAACCAGATGATACAGTTCACATAAAGTGGGGAACATAACGAACACACACACCTGTCGAGTTTTATTTACGCTGTATTAATTGTTTACAGAAGTGCATAAAACTGTTAGATGAAGAGGGAGAGTGCAAGTATGAATTGATTTGTTATATTGCAATAGCTCAATAGGCAATAGATAGTACAAGGACACATGCAAAAGTAAATTCTAGACTAGAGTGGAATATCACAAATATCCTTAACACCTCTCTCAAATGCAAGGCATATGCAATAATATTGCATTTGAAAGGGTTAGCACTACAATGAGGAAAATCCGAAGTCCGAGTTTTGATAATATCGTCTTAGCGTGCAGCTCTTGAAAAATATACCAAGTATTAAAAGATCTCTTCATATCCGGAGTCGTGCAATAACCCATAAAACACAAGATGCAAGGGTTGAGAAAGCAGAGTTAAGCGGGAGTAAAGTCGATCGTGTCAACATGACGAAGAAGATGGTGAAACTAATATGAATAGAGAGAGTTGTCAAATTAAGCCAAAGAGAAATAGATAGAAGCATAGCAGTGCAGATTGAAGGCCAAGACAACGGTGGCGCAGTGCACAAGAAATATAATGGAGGCGCAGTGCGGAGAAGCGCGGTGGTCTTAGAAGCTCGGGGTGGCAGCTCAAAGAGAAACGGTGGCATCATAACAACTTCTACGATTTGCAGCAGCTCGAAGAGAAGAGCGGCGATTACTGCTATGCAAAAGGGGAAGAAGAGCGCCACTCTCGATCCAAGAGGATAGACTATGGCTAGCAAAATAATCAGCTGACTAACAATGAATTTGTGGACTTGCATGATTTAGACAAACTCAAAGATAGAGTGGTACGGACTTGAATAGACGCAACGGAAGAAATGACACGAAGAAAGAAATGACTCAATGGTAACTAGCAGTAGCATTCTTTAACAGCGGAAGAAGCTGTGAGAAGTCAGAGCCGGAGAAGTCAAAGCAGAAACCGAAGCCAGAGCCGGTGAAGCTAGAGGGCTCCGGCCAGATCTGGTTATAAACCAAATCTACCTCACTTCCTCTCTTCTTATCTCCTCCTTCCACCTCTCTTCTCCCTCCGCCCGAGCCTCCTCCTCCCATGATCTCATCCTTCCCAATCCGGCCCAGATCTGGTGGCCCCTTGCTCGCGCGCACTCGGCCGACCAGTCGATGGTGTCAGCCGCGGTTGGGATGCTTTTTGCGATGCGAGGGGGGGTGGGGGTAGGGGAACTGCGGCGACACGGGAGGGGGGGTAGGGGAACTGCGGTGGCGCAAGGAGCAAGCCTGTGAACCCTTGCGTGAGGCAATGGAGGCAGCGGCGACGTCGAAGGCCGACACGAGCATCCGGGCGTCGGCTCACGGCACAGAGTAGAGGACACTGGGATAGCCACCGCAGGGGAAACAAGGCGGCGCGGCATCCAAGTGGGGATGACGGTGGCAGCGGTCCAAGAATACGACGAGCGGCGGATCTGGCCGATCTGGTGGCGGCGGCGATGGGGAGACTCAGATCCAACTGGAACCGAGCTTGGAACGCGATGGCCTCGCGGGATCTCACTGGACTGGCTCGGGACGAGGCGCACAGTGGTGCCGGAGCAGGAGACAGTGGTGGTTGTGCTGTTGTTGTTGCTTCTACGAGAAAAGACTATTACTAAGACTAATGTGGCTGCCCCTGGGAGTGGAGATTGCTCCTCCCGAGGGCAGCAGTAGCGGAAGAGGATGAAAGCTAGGTTTTGAACCTTATCTTTGATACCATGTTAGATAAAGAGGGAGAGTGCAAGTGTGAATTGATTTGTTGTATTGCAATAGCCTAATAGACAATATATAGTACAAGAACACACACAAGAGCAAACTCTAGACTAAAGTAGAATACCACAAATACCCTTAACAAAAACAACCTACCAGTTGGCTAGTTTGTACTTTGTAGTGTTCTTCACACACAAGCCGGAAACAGATTTAAAACAGTCGCTGCTTAGCCCGCTGGAGCTTCATCGGAAGAAGGGTATGCCTGCAGAACATAAACTGGATCGCCGACCTTGATGATCTTTCCTTTCCCCTTTGCTGACAGAGATTCCTTGCAGACTAGATTTTGCCCAAAGCACACCTACAAAAATCGAAAAAAATGGTGAATTATCAATGACTTAATTCCTGAGCATCTTCAAGTTCCAGATCAGCATGCAAGACACTCCATAACGGTTTAGCAAGGTAGTAATTAAGAGTAGAATAGGTTGCAGGAGACGATTACCTGCCGTCTATTTTTGTGGCTCGGGCGCAGCACTTCATCAGACCGGTATGTCAGTAGAGTTTCTGTTGGTTCGCTCCCATCTATTCCATTGCCTTGATTAATTCTAGGAATCTGAGGCAACCAGCACTGAAGCTAAGCAAAGAGTATTGCTATTTTTTTTTATAGGAATAACACATTTTTCAAAAGAAGAAGGAATAGCACTGATATATTGGCTAGTCAAAGACAAAGGTGTACAGCATAGTAACAAATTCTAGTGATATGTTATTCATGTATTTATTTTGCGAGGTGGTGATACGTTATTTACATCAAACTAAACATTTCATCGTCTAAAAAACCTAATCATTTCACAAAGTTTATAAGTAACTGTTTCTCAGTTTCAAGAAGATTGGCCCAGGAACATGAATGACCTAGAAGGCCAAAACTATTTCTCAATTTCATGAAGGTTACTCAGAACTAAGGCAACTAACCATTATCCGTTGTTAACTTCCTTGCATTACCCCAGAACTATGGCGCGTTCTGCTGCCACAGGAGGGATCTTTAGTTGGTTCATTCCAGGTGCTCCACTTCTAATATATCACTTAAACGAATATATTATATTTCTTTATCACTTTTAGTATACTTACATACCAATTATAAGATACTCCAATATAATTTGATTGGAAAAATTCATTGGAAGCCTTTATTTTTTCTATATACCTTTTTTCATATATAAAATAAGTATATACCCAAATTTTGCTATAAAAATAGATTTTGATGAAATTTTTCATAGAACTCACTTTCGAGTATCTTATAATCATCATTAGAGCATACTCGAATTAATAAAAATGTATTATCATATGATTTAAGTAGTATTTAAGTAGTATATATATATTATATATAACTAATCAAACAGTTCATACAATGATATCTTTAGGATCGACTTACTGATCAGCAATCAACATTTCATATGAAACCAAATCAATCATATCTCTATTTCACACAGCTTATACAATCATTGCATTTATACTACATCCATCCTGTAGACAGACGACATGTGTCCCTTATAGTGCTCTAGGACCTATGGCGACAAGGCGGGGCGCGCACTAGGTCGCCTGCTGCAGTCCCAATTTGTGGCAGATGCCTTTCTGCGGTGGCTTTGTGCGGTAGGGGTGCTATTTTTGTCATTTCGTTCGCACGAGATTAGTTTTGCTATTTCGTTTCAAGAGGAGGCTAAAGGAGCCAAAAACTCCTACTCTTGCTAAGGTAAGGATCAGAACATCTACCTGAAAAATTGCATCTCAGCTGAGGAAAAGATAACATGTTTCACCTTCCTCTTTCTCAAGAAGCTTACTCTAGATTTCACATTTTCCAAACGATATTTTTGGCTCATTCTGAAAGCCTGTCTTCAAACTACCAAGTCTATTGAGAAGGATGAATTATCACTTGTCAGATTATTATCAGTGCCTTTGTCGACAACATGTTCAGGAAACTATTCAGCACCTCTTCTTTGACTGCCCCTTCCTCATTTCCTGCTGGAGAACAGGAAGTACAGGTATTAGCTGGAATCAGGGGGAAAAAACCCGGCGGTTTTTTCAAATCCAAAAATCAAATTTTCAGATTTTGAATGAATTTTAATCAAATTTGAATGAATTTCGGCCGAACAAAATCCGGTTACCGGTACCGGAGGGGGGCCGGGATCCAACCCGGGAACGGGTTTTCTATCCCTGGCTGGAATCACAACACCACACTTGAAAGACAACCTATTAGTGCTGAACCGATCTCTGAAGCTCAAATTTCTCATGGAAATTGTAATGGTAGCTTGCCGGTATATATTTGGATTTTGGAATATTTGTAATAATAGGATCTTCAGTGGAGTCTTGGCACGTGTCAACATGTAAGTCGAATTTCTTACAAGACATGTATCACCTGGCTAGTTCACAGTCTCACACACACTAGGAAAAAAGAGCTCTTTCACCTTACACTCAATTTAATATGAGTCATTCATCCTTTTTTATGTAATGGTTCAGATTAGTTAGGATTTAGTTGTACTACACCTTGTAGTATGAGTAGTAGAATCCCGAAGGGGGTAGAATTGTAATTGCCCATGTGGGAATCAATAGTCAGATTTGATTTATTCTACCACCACATACTACTAGTAGAGTGTAAAAGTTTCTACTTGGCCCTTACTCAGGCAGGGGCTTCATCATAAGAAGGGAATGCCTGCAGAACATACACTGGATCACCGACCTTGATGATCTTTCCTTTGCCCTTTGCTGACGGGATTCCTTGCAGACTAAATTTTGCCCAAAGTAGACCTACATAACGCGAAAAAAAATGGTGAACCTTAATGAGTTAAACCGTTCTGAGCCAAATTCCTGAACATCTTGAAGTTGCAAGGTCAACACATATACATTCAATAACGGTGTAATCCAAGAGATGGGTTTTGTACCAAGAGACAAGAGTAGAGTTAGCTGCAGGAGAATTCAGATGATTACCTGCCTTTTGTTTTTGTGGCTTGGACGCAATACTTCATCGGACCGGAATGTCAGTAGAGTTTCTGTTGGTTCAGTCCCATGTATTCCATTGTCTTGATTAATGGTAGGCATCTGAATCAGCCAACACAGAAACTAAGAAAACAGTACATACATATTGGCTTGTCAAAGTAAAAGGTGCACATGATACTGAGAAATTCTGGTGACATGAAATTTATGTCAGACCAAGGATCAAAATCCCGGTACCAGATAAAATACCGCCGGCGCCATTTCTCCATTACCGGGTCGGTAACTAGAAATCCCGGAAAAAACCCGGCCGAAGTTTGAAAACCGAAATTTGAATTTGCTTAAAAACCGGCCGAAATTCGAAAACTGAAATTTAAATTTGCTAAACTGGGAAAAACCGCTGGTTTTCTAAATCACGGTACCCACCGGTAAAACCGGTAACCGACGGTTACCGGCAGGATTTCTATCCATGCGTCAGACTATCCATTTCACATCACAAGTTTATAATTACCGATTTCGGTTTCATGAAAATTATTCCCGGCAATCATCCGTTGAGTTAGTTGCATGATTCAGAACTATTTTTCAATTTCATGAAGGCCAGAACTAAGAGTTAACTTTAAGGCTAAGAGAGTAATAACCACAGTACCAGAGCTGTTCATTAAAAAAACACAGTCCAGAGCACTTTTACCTTGCAACGGTTTGCATAACTTCACACCTAGAAATGTTAACTTATTTATTTTTATGGTTTTCCACAGATCCTCTGCGTATGGATGGCACCCATCCACTAAAATACTGCCAAAAGATGTCACCTTTGTAAGTAAGCAAGCACAACAATTATTTAGGATAGGTGAATACACCACCAAGCAACTAGTCATCATAATTTAATGACCCAACAAAGAAGTTGTTCACAAAATATAAGCGCAAAAATGTGCTGCTCACTTTGGCCTGAAGCGGTTCATTGGTACAGGTTCTTTAAGAATCTCATTTAGTGCATCCAGTGAACCCTGCAATTGTGTGAACTGTCAACTAAAGTTTTGTGTTCAGCAACAAGTGCACACAGTCTTGAACACTCTGAACTCTGAACTGTACCTGGGAGGCCAGCAGGAAGGGGAAGAAATGTGTAAACATGATTTTGCAACCTTGAGCATAGTCAGGATTAGTCGGTCTGATTTCAGACTCTGTAAAAAATATCAAAAACAAACATTCTCCATATGTAACACAGGAAATCTCATAAAGCCAACTTTTTCAGGGTAATGGAAAGGTCTCCAAGACAGGGCACAAATACCACAAGGTATTATACCTTCTTTAAACCGCACGAGTCGACTTGGGTTCCCCAAATAAGTGGAAAACCACTCGGCTGCTTCAGCTCCTTCATCATATGCCGAACCAGACCACTCCCACACAGAGACATCATCAACCGTGGCGCGTTCTGCTCTAAGAGGGATCTTCAATGGGTTCATTCCGGGTGCTTTTATAACTGTAATTAGCAGCAGCTCAAATAAGAACGATATATTTAGGATTGTCCTCTGGGAAAAAGAAGAAGAAATGGCACCGCATTGTAGGTTTCAGCATGCCCTGCCTTTAAGACCAGGTAAACTTTGGAAACCATACAGTTACTACTTTTTTTAGGAAGGAAAAAATCAACGTTTTTTTAGGCAATTTACTACTACTTATTTATCAACTATCAGTATTCAGCAGCACATCAAGATAAAAACATTTCATAGGCGACTAAATTAGTTATACCAATTCAAATGTTATACAATCACACCCCCACCTTGATAGAATCAATGGTTAATCAACAGACGGTTGCTGCTTAGGGTACTGCAGAAGAAGATATATGGTGTGATGGACAAATATCCATGTAAGAGTCCGGCGTTGCCTGCCACTCCTCAGTGAACGCCTCCGGCGGCATCTCCACCTCGACCAGCGCAAGCTTTGGCTCCGCACTCTGGGTGTAAGCTCTCCCTTTGGAGTTCACCACCAACCACTGCCGATCCCACCGGAACCCTGGTGATGGAAGCCGCAGGCATCCATCAAATCAAATACAACAAGGCACCAAGAAACGGTGAGAATGCGAGTGGTGAGCTAGTTCCAGTTGGGGTGATGGGGGCCTGGGGCACAGAGATGCCCCTGCAGGACTTGATGGGGTACACGAGGATGGATTTCACAGACCCCGCCAGCTCCGGCGACCCCCCGCCGCCGAGGAGGGAGGAGAGGAAGGACGCGGCCTTCTCCATTGATCGGTTCGGTAGTGGCAGAGAGCAAGGCGATGGAAGGAAGTGACAAGATCTTTCGGTGCAGTGCTGGTGCTTATCTACAATCTCGCCTAGTGAAGTGTGTGTTTAGCTTGGCGGTACGTGCGGTCAAGTTACAAGGATGCCCCCGATGGCCGCAGCGGCGGTGGGATGGCGTGGACGGAATAGGTGGATCTGTGCTTATGAATATTGTGTATATTTATAAGATTTAATAGATAATATATATATAAAAGATATAAAAAAATTATTACAAAGAAATAGACATACATATATAACAAAATACAGAAGTCATATAAAAATATAAAAAAATTATATTCTAACATAAGTGAAGTGATGCCCCCTACGTATAGTACAACTGCACACGTGTAAATTTACGCTTGGTTTGGTGCTGTGACAGTAAACTTCCAGTCCACGTATTCACTCTACTAAATAAATTCTAGTTTTTGAATTCACGGTCAAATTTTCTAAAATTTTGAATTTGACGCTGTTGTAATGCTGTTTAAATATTTAATTAATCACTGCCCTTTGTGTGTCACTAACTGTGATTTCTCACGAAGATAATTATCAGTGGCATAAGGTTCTGAACTTAAGGCTCAACAGCTGAACAGTTATTAACAATCGTCTTCGAACTTTTAAAAGGATGCCCATGGAACTCTGCTTGGCAGACGTTAGTAAGATATACATTGCATGATGGATTGTATGTTTTTTTTCAGAACACGTCAAAGCGAATAGTTATATTAAAGAGGAAGAAAAGAAAAATCCAACACGACTACAAGGTTTAGAACCGCCAACAGAAAAGACAACAAAAAAAATCATGAGCTATGGTAAACGCAAATAAGATGACAAACTTCAGCAACGAAGCTCATAGCTCCTACTGCACAACAAGGAAACCTACGTCCTTGTTAATTGCCATAAAGTGCACTCATGCCGAATGCAATTTATGATAATAAGCAAAAGGTTGTACTTATTATTGAAGACACTCATAATTCGCCTTGTATGTTCACTGTTCAGTTCTACAGGTGTTGTTCTTTATATTCTGAAGTTTTTTTAAAATAATAAGAGAGAATTATATTTCGAAGTGCACGAAACGAACAAGCATCTTCAGGTTCAGAGGTCGCATCCGTCTCTCACGCGTATCTGCATCTTGCAACACCAACCTGACTGTTCTGGCAGAGAAATTCCTGTACTCCACTCTCTGTAAACACACGTCCCTAGTCAGTCTCCATGCTGCTGTTCGGGAAGCCAGTAGAGAGCAAAAATCTAGCTGTAGTATTTTATTCCGATTGAGTGTTACTGTTGCCTTCGCCAAGGACACCAGGCCTACATGAAATGACTGCAGCAGATTGCTACTACAAATACCATCATATTCATATCGAAGCAGGCACACTGATTTCTCTCGGCAACCAACATGTCCGAAATTTATATATTGACAAGCAGGTTCAGTTACAAATCGCACGCATGTATAGTACTATAATCTGTTGGATATATATTAATATGAATGAAGCATATCTATTGTAATAGCCCATAGAACATATATATAGTACAAGAGGGACACACATAAAACTAAACCCTAACAATAGGAAATACTACTAATACCTTTAACACGTATGCAATAGCATTGCATTTGAAAAGAGTTGACACTACAATAGGAAAATCCGAAGTCCGAGTCTTGATAATGTTGTCGTAGCGTGCAGTTCTTGAAAAATTATGTCGGTACCAAAGGATCTCCTCCCATCCAAAATCATGTTGTAGCCCACAAGTACAAAGTGCAAGGGCTAAGAAAATAGGTAAGCATGAGCAAAGTCGACCGTGACAACACGATGAAAGAGGTTGTGGAAGGTGATACAAATAGAAAGAACTGTCAAATCAAACCGAAGAGAGAGATAGAAGCATGGCAGCGCAGATCGAAGCCCAAGACGGCGGCGGCGCAGTGCACAATAAGCGCAACGGAGGCGCAGTGCAGAAGAAGTGCGGCGGCTTTAGAAGCTCGGGGCGGTGACCCAGAGAAAAGTGATGGCATCATAAAGACTTCTACGACCTGTAGCTATTCGGAGAGAAGAGCGGCGGCTGCTGCCATGCAAAAGGAAGGAGATGACCACATTCAATCCAAGAGGATGAATCGTGGCTAACAAAGCAATCGGTTGACTGACAAGGATTGGTGGACTCGTACGACTTTAACGAACTCAAAGAGAGATGCTACGGACTTGGATTGACGCAAACGAAAGACTAAAAAGAAAGGACTCAAAGGTAGTGAATTATAGCGGCAACAGTTTTTTTTTCAATTTTGGGCCGTAATCCGTCGGCCCATGAACCAGTCGGCCCATTAGAAAAGGAGGGACGGGGGAGGATTAGGGATTCTCTCCCCCCGTTCTCCACCATCCAGCGGCGATGCGCGAGCAGAGGAGACGCACAGAGCTCGGGGTGTTGGGAGCACCCGTCGTCCGATCTGTCTTCCTCGAGCTCGTCGCCGGTGGCACCGTGGCGCTGGAAAGCTCCATGGCGATGAAGAGGACCGGATCTGAGGGCGTCGGGAGCACCCGGCAGCGCGGGAACGCCCGGATGGCGCGAAGGTGGAGGAGGCCGGCAAGCAGAGGTGGCGCGACGGCAAGAACGAGCCCGGGGCGGCTGCGGCGGGGAGAACGGATCCACGTCCGTCGAGCTCGTCCACGCCCCAGCTCTAGGCGCGAATCCGGCCACGATACTGCTGCTGCAACTAGGAGGAGGCTGCCCCCAGGAGTGGAGATTGCTCCTCCCAAGGGCAGCAGCGACGGAAGATTTTGTGGGCTGCTACTAGAGGTTAGGGTTTGAACCTTGCTCTGATACCATGTTAATATGAATGAAGCATATCTATTACAATAATTCATAGGGCATATATATAGTACAAGAGGGACACACACAAGGTTAAACCCTAACAATAGGAAATACCACTAATACTCTTAACAATATACACAAGTATAACTTAGAACAATTACCAATCTTTGGTCGAAAAAGAACCATTACCAATCAGAATCAGGGGGGGAACTACCACTACCATAGTACCATACCATGTATGCTCATCGTACAACTCGAGCCGATGGGTATCGCAGCAAAAGATGTTCCTCTTTCCTGCAAAGAAAACGAGAATATTAACAACAGTGTGTTAGCCTGTAAGCATATTGAGAATACGCATACACGTTGCAATCTCATCAACGAGGAAAGAATCTTTGATAGGAAGAAGGTGTTGCTACTTGCTAACACTCACATTGGAAAGATCACGCAGAGCAGTGTAAGAAGCAGTGCCAACAGGAAGCAGGTCATGCCGACAATTACGTATGCGCGGCCAAGGAAGGTGTTCTTCCCTCCTAGCCAACCGGTGGTGGACAACACCAGCGTCTTCTTGCCGTCGAAGTTGTAGGAGTTGTAGTTGTTCTGCACCGTCACCGTGATAAGCTCGCCAGCTTGGAGATCCACCTCAATCCTTCCATACAGCTTTCTGAAGGTTGGGAGCGCCGCGGTTCGCATCCAGACGATCAGATCTTCCTGTTTGCTCAGCTGTTGAAATTGCTCAGTTAACACTTGTTGGCAGCCAATTCTGAATCTTACTTATTAAGTTGAACTTCATAAAATGTAGAAGTAAAACTCGCAAAACATACAGTACAGCAGTGCCATACTGAAAAGTAGACCTGAAACTCAAAAATTGACTAGCTATTCTGCTTGACAAATGACTCTTTTCTGACAAACCATTAATAGTGGTTGCAGGAACAAGTTCCATAAAACTTACTGGTTTGCTTGGATCTAGCTGCCCACCACCAATAAGTGTCCCATTCTGAAAGTTCTTTGGATACACATGCTTGCCAAATATGTGCTCCCTTTCGCTCCTCCATGAAATGCCTTTCTTGTTCACTTTCAACAACTTGTTGCCACGAGCGAAGCTGTATGTGTCGTTGAACAGGCTCCAAGCTATGAGTCCACATGGAACAATAGGACTTCCATTTGCAGTAGCTTCAGGTTTGCAGTATTGTGTATCGTTTACCATCTTAGGATTTCTCAGCTGCATATTGTTACGGCTCTTCACATACCTGCATTCCCAATCTAATTTCTTCAGCTCATACAAAGTAGTATTGCTTTTGTATGAATTGGTCAGTGAAATTAGTAGCCACATTTTTACCTTCTATGGTTCTGGTAGTACTTATCGAGCTGATAATATATGTAGATTGGCTTCTTCATATCCTTAGGAACCTACAAAGGAAAAAATGCCCTCATCATACAAAAACCCTCTTCATCAATTGAACACACAAAATAGGTTGCGTTCTACTACCCGATGGTACCTGTTTTACCTTGAGAATTCTTGTGCAGGTCTTATCCATTGATGGGTTTTGGATATAAGCAACTTTGTTGTGAAGCATGTTCCCCGGTACACATTTTGTATCGTATTGATCAACCATTTCGACAACCTATTTGAAAGCAAACTGTTATTCCGAACTTGAATTTGAAGAAGAAACGGTTTTGAGTACTGATATATACATGACACAAAGTGTAACTCAAACATACCTTATTTGAAGCTGCGATGCAAGCAAGGCCAATTGGAATGAAAATTAAGCCCACAAACACAAGTACAGGAATAACCTGATTGTCCAAAGTTATGCAGATAGTTATCACATATCCAATCTCTAACCATACCCATATCGAGAAAAATGTGAAATAATGAGCTATGAGAAAACAATTGGACTCACTGTATGGGGCGTCAGTATAGGCTTGCATGCTGGAAGTTGCTGCTGAGTAAATGGATGATCTTCAAAACCAACAGAATGGACGCAGATAAGTACTTGTTTCAAATTTTAATTAAAAATAACCAGTACAGAATTGCCATTAATTAATTAAATCACTTCTGGCTACTTGAAGCTTTACTAACTGCACTCTAATTCGGGGGGAAAAGAAAGGTTGTTCTTCAGTTTGCAGTATATCAAATTATCAAAAATGACTTGTACAGATGGAGGCTACATTCCTGTCAAATATGTCAATGATTTCTAACAAAATTCGGTAGACTTCTACATTCTACTAATGGGAACAAAAACAGCTTTGGCCTTTGAAATCATCTCCCTAGTTACATTGTACTAATAATCTCCTCCCCAGACTCTGCAAGCCTTTCCAAAATAGAGAAATTGCAAAAGCTACTAAGATGTCATGTCATGCATCCAATGCTATACTGAATACCCACACACAACAGTTCAAGATCCAAATAGGTAAAAAGGGCTATGCTTCTATAATCAAGTAACTGCAATTTAATTAGAACAGCTCAAGTAGGAGAAAGAAATATGAATTTGCTTCTCCGGGGAGAGATTACACTGAGGCTTGTTGCACTTCTTTGTAGTGGCTACCGAGTCACCCCTGCCGGAGCTTGGTCCGGCAGCATCACCGTTCACCAGCGGCATTGCTATCTCCGCTCAAGAAAGCGCCCCAATGAAGACTCCTATCCTGCAACTGCTTCAAGAAATGCAAGCGAAAAGGTGGGAGAGGGCCTAATGTCCCAAATGTCAGACAGAAATAAATGGTGATGTAGTGCTTGTTTTCAGATAAGCTTCATTAGGAGAGTACAAAACAAGGGAAAGAATTAAGAAGGTTTAGGAGTAGAGACGAAGCAAGGAACTGAAAGGCTAGAGAGACAGGGGGTCTTCAAAGCGTGTCTTCGAAACCAGAAAGGTAAGCATCAACTACCAAACCGTATGCATCACTTTCCCCTTTCCTCAGAAGACTTTTGTGTTCTGCTTTGGATAGCATTGGCTCAATCTGTGTATCTGTATCCGCTAAAAATGTTGCTCTTTTTTCAGATGTGTTTATCAACAACCGAGTGGAGAAATTTCAGCTCAGCGTGTGGGGCCCACATGATAGCTCCAGTTTGCTCATTACAAAAGGAGCTCATAGTTTGCATAACACGAAGCAAAAAAAAAAAGGCTACATAACTTACAGCATCACAGGATATACTCCAGTCCAGAGCACCAAGGTAAAATGATGCAAACATCAGCCGACCTCATAGCAAAATTTCCAATCCCAGCAAAGCCAAGTTCGTCAAAGGTTTGGAACAAACAACTCAAGTTACCTATTTCAAGTTTTCAACCCCAAGATAACTTCGCAACCTTTGAGCCGAACAACTTTTGAGACCAACGTTCAGTACAAACTATTGTTGTACAAAACAAATCCTGAAATGCAATGTTGACATGTAATCCTCAGTACGACGCACTAGCTTAATGGAGCTCCTGACAGACCCTCTGACGGCTGAGATTTGGGGAACTTTAAGCAGTGCAGCTCTTGCAATCCGGTGAGCCACTGACTCAAAGATTATGCGATGGGCCTGGGAGCTCCTGACGAACCTCCTCCCATGTCCTTTCTATACCTCAATATCTCAATCGGGTATTATCTACCCCATTCATCATCTTTTAAAATGAACATGATTTTTGGGCGGTCATTGGATGTAAATGATCGAGATGGTTGTGTTGATGTATTTTCCTACCTCTCAAAACCCTAAGAATTGCTTATCACATCCGGCGGATGGTATGATGGATGGTATGTTGGTGGGTGCTAATGCGCCCAAGGAATGTTGGTTTGTGGTTGGTATGTGGCATGAACACTGAGATGGTCCCTAAGGACTTAATCTGTGATGACCTCCCAATGTTACAACCACATGTCTATAATGGTGTCGACTGACTAAATAATTTGTATCCGTTAGTATGAGTTGCACGAGCGAGATGAGCCACTGACGCCATAAGCCTTCGTGGTTATGGGTTGGGGTGTCACGACTTACAGTGCAGTGTGAGCGTAAGTCGTGTGGCGCAAGAGAAGTGCAGGAAAGGGGTTGACGGGTCACGTGAGCGTAACCCTTCTCGAGTGAAACTTAGCGGGTGTAACAAATCTTGGGGATGCATTGTAAAGGCCTTGTGACGATCTCCCCTTGACTCACATGTCTACGAAACATGTGTATATGTTAAGATGATTGTCTCTTGTGGGTAAAGTGTACAACCTCTGCAGAGTGTAATAAAGCTGTTTCGAATAGCCGTGCCCACGGTCAAGGGCGGACATGGGAACTTACATGAGTTAGTTCTATTTATAAAACTTTGTGGGTGGATAAAATGTGTTGGGTCGTTGTGACCACAGTTTTGGTTTTCCACTGGTGGATGTACCCGGTGATGTTAAGTGGTGGATGTAACCGCTATCAAAAATAAGCATGAGGTGGAGGTAACCTCTACTGTTATAAATATTGCACAAGTAATCTCTTTAACAAAATGCAATTTGGTTAAAATGCTAAGTGATAGAACTTTCTAATATTGGTATTGAAAAGTGTTGCTTTGTGCAAATAAAAGAACCCGAGCCATCCTTGTTAAGCCTTGCATGTATATTATTGCATATTGTGTGTTGGCTCGCGAGCACGGAAGTTGTGCTCATCCTCGCTCTTTCCCCCCAACCCTCAGAACCTGCGGATCATGGAGATTACACCTATTACGAGGACCGGGACGCCGAGGAGCAAGGAAATGAAGAAGAGTAGTGTAGCTCCTTAGTCTAGGTCTCGCCTCAGTCCAGTTGGCTCCGTCGGTACTTGCGTACAACCTATATTATCTATGCTTTGGCTAATATTGGTCGTACACACAGTACCCCAGTCGCTTGCCTGTGGAGAGACTTGCTCTACCCCTTTTGCTTCCGCTATCGTACTCGATGTTTTGTAATGAACTCATTTGGTCTGATCGGCCCTATTGTAAACTCGACCCGACGTGGTCTACTTGAACTCTGATGCTTGTATTAATGAATGGTTTGGTCTATGCGATGTATGAGTTGATTCAGTAATGTATCCTGTGAGCGCTACCTACTGATCCAGGGAATAGCGCAGTATGTTCACAGAGGATTCTGGATTACGAAATCCGGGTCCGACGGGCCTTCAACTACATCCTTGACGATCCTGTAGAGCATGGAAATACATCAATGATCAGGCAGGAACCCGTAAGAATAGCTAGCTACACAATGAAATATGAAGTGAACAATCCCCTGGAGAGCTGCAAAAACGGATAAAGAAATTTAATGTCTTAAAAATTAATAAATCTAAACTTTTTCTATTATGACTGTATGAGTTGGGGAAGGTAAAAATCTGTCAGCGAGAAAATATGGCAAAATAAAATCGGAGTCCCTTGCCTCTACTCGTAGATCATACATACACAAACATTTGTTACCTGTAGATATCCGTGTAGCTAACTGTATCAGATATGCTGTCAGTTTCACCAGCACCACTCAAATCCATCCATGCGTCGACGTCTATAACAAACTTTTGGCCTAGAGTCTTTTCTTCTTGCTTCACTCCATGGAAACCATGGAACTGCAAACCCCCAAGTATGAGTTTATCCTTGTCAATCAACTCCCTTTCACCCAGAACGAAACCTGAAACACAGAACAGTTTAGTCAGGTAGCAAATGAAAGAGGATGACATGTGTGCCAAGACACTAAGATTGTGACCTTGTAGGTGCAGTCCAGTCATCAGATCGTTTTATTCAAGTTGGCTAAGTGACCAAAATTGTTGACGGCGGTCAGCAGATATAAGCTCTAATCTTACTAACCTGCTCTACCTGTACTCAATTGGTTTTGTTGAGAACTGAAGAATGCTCTGCGAAGTAAACTATATCCAGGAGGTTGCTGCCTGATGGGAAGGAAGCGAGGGACAACAGCAGAGGAGCGCACGCAAGGCGTCTCTCCTGAATTTCTCCACTTAGACAGATGTGCAGCTTGACCCCAAAAGCTAGTGCAGGAAGAAGAGAGCATAACAGCAGAAGGAACACCGCCTTGTCTCGAATGCTGGACGCTGAGACAGCTGAGACAGAGCAACAGCACATCACACAGTAATTCGGAATGCTTCAGAGAAATAGTAAAAGCACAACAACCCAATCGGTTCGAATCAAAATCCAAAGTTTTTCGCCGAAACTAAGTTACTGACTGATCATAAGCACCACTAAGAGATTGCTTATGAATTTCCGGAGAAAACTGAAACTTAGGGTTGCTATAATATGTGATACTATCAATACCTACTTGCTGAATTTGTAGGTTCTCCATTCTCCAAACATGGATTAACATTATACTCACTAGAATGAAATCGATCTCTTCCACTGAAAGATAGGCTTTCATGCAATCAATTCGCGACTCGGGGATAGCTCACAGTCGGTTAACCAATTAGACCAGAAGAATACAGAACGCACAGAACCAATTTGCAGACAAAACCTTGATCTTGACGAAAAGAAAACTAAGGAGGAATCTCTAGACTCCGTTCTTTAGGGAGGTGAAGAAAAGAATACCTGAGAGAGAACCCTTGAAGACTTGGAGCGAATCAAGAAAATAGGAGCTTTACATGGGAAATGTGAAATGCCAATGGGGTCGCCGTGCGATCTTGGGCTCGGAAGCCAGCAATCGAGCGAGTGGCCGGCGGTTTAACGCAGACCGGAAAGAAATTTGGCCGGCACGTCGTCGCAGGAACGCTACAGCTTTGCATTTTTTTCGCGTGTTTATCGCGATCAGATTCTGCACAATGCAAAACTAAGCAGGCTGAACGAACACCACCAAAAATGCTGGTAGTAGGTAGATAAGAGTGATTAGTGCAAGCAAATGTCAAATGAGTTATGGCCTTTTGGATTTTAAAATGTAGCTCAATATCTGTGTCCTGCTAAATTACAAGTACAGCTTCTTGCAAGAGTTGTTCTGCCTTAAAGTAGAGGTTGGAGTATAACACATGAATACTTCAGCAAGGACATGGCAATAGCATTTCTCACGAGAAACCAAGGCATAAAACATTGCTCGGTTTATTGAACAGCAACTGATAGTTGAAACCAAGAGTCCTATGCAAGTCACAGCAAACCAGCATGCTACAAAATTTTGGTCATCTTAACTACAACAGAGCCTCTACAAATTCGATATCAGAAAGGTACATGTTCTACATGCGATCTTGTTGCAATTTCGTCCCTCGTGTCACCGTGTCAGTGTATGAGCAACCAAGAACAGTTTCTAACCACAGCAGAACCTCTTTCACTGCTCAAATTTAAGGAATTGAGATATAGCCGCCAAACATAATGCAGCAGGGCCAATTCCAGCCACAGGGCCTTCTGTGTTTTTATGAGCACAGAGCTTTTATTGTTTCTTGCTTATGTCGAACTGTACCAAGCAGGATTTTCCACCGCACCATAAAGCTGGGCCAGGAAGCTTCAACAAACAGATAACATGATCCTCTCAGGAATGAAGTAATGAACCCGCAGATCTGATGTCCAAACTTGGTGCCTCTACAAAGCTGAAAAACCAGATGTGCTATTTCTCGATTTGTTGCCTGGAGGCCAAGCACATGGCATGGGAAGCTCCTATCGCAACGGAGATGACACGAGGAGGGCCTAGATCCACATCACTGTCCATGAGAAAATTAACTTTAACAGGGTGTGGCTGAATTTCCGGCAGACCAGGAACACCTAACTGGCAATCTCTTGCATTTCCCCACATGTACAAATCACCTTTCTCTGCCCAGACAATGAAAACAAAGTAAATTGGTGAGCTGCTCATAGTGAGAAAATTTAGTTGCTTGCATTTAGCTGATAGACAGCATAATGTGGAACTAGAATAAGCCAAAGCAAGCTGAGACCCACCCAGAAAGTAGAGCCACCTTATGCCACAAAGAAGTGACCTTTATGGTTTTTTTCCATTCACAAAAAAGAAAGAAGTGGCCTTTACAATGTAATATATCTAGGAGTCAGAATAGACTAAGCAACGCATACTCTAGTTAAGACAATGGCACTAAGATTTCTGTCATTACTTAAAAAACTGAAGGGTGGCACAAAATGGTAAATAATCAGAATCCTTTATTTCATCAGTAAGTACTCACTCGATTAAAGTATTGTTCAAGGAGGGCATGTTTCTTGCATAATTACAATGGTACCAATTATCTTGCTAACCCATCAATAAGGATGTTATTTGTTATGTCTGAAGTACATGGCTCAGTACATAAAAGTATACAGGAATAATCACTCGTTTCTTCATCATAGTATTTTTTTTTAATTCACTCTCCAGAATGGTATCCAAAGTGTACAATTTTATTCTCAGTTTGCTTGTTGTAAGAGTAGTATATCTATATGCATGGTGGTACTGCATCCTTAGTTGCAGATATTCAGCACCAACTCTTTTTTAACCAAGATTTTCTTTTATACCATATCTTAGCTAACGAATGAAAGATAGCATTTCCTTTTTTCTTACCAAGAGTTCCTGTAAAGCAACAGGGCATTCAACAACTGACTAAAAAAAACTAGAAATTTTACCTGATATAGCAGCAGAAGTTGATCCTCCACAGGCTATATAAACAATTCGCTCCTCAGACAGAGCTTTAATGGCAAGCGGGACTCTGTGATTTTGAAGGGTGGGATGCCCAAGTTGACCGTGTCCACCATGTCCCCATGAGAGAACTTCACCTTCATCTGAATACAGTTAATAGAGGCCAGACATTTGTCACATTTCAGACAATTGTATGTTGCAACAACCAGCAAGCTGGCTTGCTATAACTGTACATTGAAATTAATAATGACTAAAATATATCTCTAAAACTATAGATGACAGAGGCCTTATACTGTTTGCTGTAAGTCCCAACAAAACTCGATTTTTTATATTAGATACGATTTTCTGATTAAATACCATCCTTGCCTTAAGTAAAACCAACAGTAGAATAAATCAATCAACTTATTGAGACAAGAAAAAAAATGAAATGCATATCATTCCTTTTTTCAGGACTTTGGTTGAAAAATGCTTGCTTTGGCAATGTATATGGATTTGAATTTTGCTAGGAGAATATTTTTTAAAATAATTCATTAGTAACAGGGGAAACATCGGAATTTGTAGGTAGTAATAACTTACCAGTCAAAGCTAAAGAATGATATCCACCACATGCTATTTGAATTACACGGACATTTTTCAGACTAGGAACAAGCTGTGGCCTCCAATCACTGGAACTGTTTCCTCTACCCAGTTCGAAGTTTGAATTTGCTGGGAATCATATACAAGATATTACACTCAGTATAGCAATAAATTGCCAGTAAACACTGAGAAAATTTAAACTAATAAGCAGTTATATGAGATGTGCATTGGAAAACTAAAATAATAAATAATTCCCTTACAGTGGAAAGCCAAAATAAAAAGATGCATTCCCCTTGCCATCTAACTCAACAGGATAGTTTAGAGATGAGGTTCCACTTCCACCCGCTATATAAATTGACGGTCCTAAAACTGCAGATCCTAGAACCATGTTGATTCTAGCAGGGATGGAAGCATATGCAATCAGGTGTTGAATTTTTAGGGTCAATTTACTAGTTTAGGCAACTATTACAAGGTTGCACTTCCACCTTCTGTATGAATTGACAGGCCTAAAAGTGCACGTTCTTGCACTATGCTGATTGGAGAACAAATGGAAGCATAGCCACTTAGCAAGTCAGGTATATTTTTTTACAATACTGGTATTAGTTTTGAATTATTTTTAGGGTCAACTTCTGCGGTAGCCAGAAGAAAGTATGGAGTGGCATACAGATTAGGGCAGCTTAAGAGCATTTCAGTCAAAATGACAAAGCCCAGGTGATATATGCCTGATGAATGAAAAACAAAGGATCTGGGCATGTAATATCAGCTATTTAGAGGGAAAATGCTATACTGCCACCAGGGATTAAAATCCCGGCCGGTAACCGCCGGTTACCGGCCGGTTACCGCTTACCGGAGGGGGGCCGGGATACGGGATCCCGGCCGGTAATCCCGGGCTGTTCAAATTCAAATTCAAATTCGAATGGTTTTTAATCAAATTTGAACGAATTTCATCCGAGAAAAAACCGGTTTGACACCGGTTACCGGCGGCTGGCCGGGATGCAACCCGGTACCGGGTTTCCGACCCTTGACTGCCACAACATTGCACAGTTAGCAAAAGCACCTTCCATGATCATAAAAATGAATAGCACATTCCTCTAACTTTGTTAGCAAAGAAGAAACAAACAGTCCAGTAAAGCATTTATAAAACTAAATTCTATTGCACATAAGACTATGAGCATATAGAAACCTGTGAATTCTATTTTCGTTGGTTAATATACAGCAACATCCTCACCTCCCCAACTCCATAGCTGCCCATCTGAAGTCAGCGCCATAGTGAAGAAGCCACCACAAGCTACAGCAGCAACTGGAACAGGTAGCGCATTCACCTTGGAAGGAACACTGAGAGAGCCAGCTTCACCTGGACCACCCCCACTTCCAAGCCCCAACCTACCATCACCTTCATCACGGCCCCAAGTGTAAAGTTCACCTGTAAGCAAAGTGCAAGGATCAGAGCTGAGGGAGTTTGATAATCACAAAAGGCCAATACTCTATGAATGATTATCACTTCTCTCCCCCTTCTCACTATGCAATTGTGAAATGCAGTAACAGATGATCCAAAACTATCTTTTAGATTTAAGCCTGAATCAGAGTATCAGACCAACCTGAGTCTGTGATTGCTGCGGTATGCGCCCCACTTGTGGCAATGTGCAATATCTTCCCTTCCCAAGCGCCTTTCACTTGCCTTGGCAACAGCTCTCTATGGTAAACATAGTGTCCTAGAGCTCCAAATCCACCATAACCCCTGCAGACTACAGTAAACTGAGTGATGCAGCAGCCACATCAACCAAAATGCAACGCATTCTTCTTCGAATTCATCCAGCGAGCACCTAGGCATCTAATCACATGAAGCAATTTCAAATGAACAATGTGGCAGTTTCTTCACCAGGTGAAGACGTCTCCGGAGGCAGTCAGTGCGGCGGAGTGGATGCCGCCGAGCGCAAGGACGCGGAGCTCGCTGAGGTTAGGGTTGGGGCGGGGCACGAAGGCGGAGGACTCTTCGCCGAGTCCGAGGCGACCGCCGTCTCCCTTGCCCCACACCCAGGCGCCGCCGTCGACGAGGAGCGCGGAGTGGAAGAGCCCGCAAGAGATCCCCACCTCCACGCCAGATGTCTCCACAGGGGCGGGGAGGCGTCCGGGGGTGGGCGACAGGAGCGGGGATGAATCGGGGAGGAGGAGGTGGGCGACGGGGGAGGGGTAGAGGCGGCGCTCCTCCTTGCCGCCGCCGAGCTGACCGGACGCGCCGCGGCCCCAGGAGAGGAGGGACACGGGGGCGGTTCCGCTCGAGTAGAGCGTAGGGGTGGCGCTCGACGCGGTCGCGGTGGAGAAGCGGCGGCGAAGTGGGATGAGGCGGCGGAACATTGCCGGCGGCGGCGGCGGCGGCTGGTTGGTTTGGCTGCGACAGACGAAGAGAACTGGACGAGTAGTATAAAAGCGGGCCCACGGGTGCGAACCCGTTAATAGTCACTGACCATCCGATCCGAGAAAGCGTATCGGGTTAACGGGCGCTCCATCCAACTTGCCAAAGGCACCGAACCGCACAACGAGGGGAGGGGAGAGAGGTCAGCGAGAGCAACAGCCATGGCGAACAAGGCGGCGGCGGCGACCTCCTGGCGGTGGCGGATGCTGCTGCTCCTCCTCCTCGCCGTGGCCGCCCTATGCTGGATTCCTCCAGCGATCGCCATGGCGGCCGCCGCCTCGACGGCCTCGGGAGGGCGGAGGTCGCTGCTGGGCTTCGTGGAGGCGCAGGGGAACTCCTCCTACCGATGCACCCCCTCCGGACCCTGCATCCCCTGCCCGTACTCCGAGAAGGTCAGGCGAGTCCCTTCTTCTGTTAGTCTCTGACCGTGTTGGGGATTGGCCTGTGTCCTATGGGAAAAATCGATCTTGGGTGGGCGAAACATGAAGATTATGTTAGAGTTCTGCTATTCGGGTGTGATTCGGGGATTGCGCAGTTTCTTGCTTCCATTATTTTCTATGTAGCTTATGGGTGATCCGTGTTCTTGGGCTTGAGTAAATGAAGTATGTATTAAGAAAAGATTGGATCTTGGCTAATGTCGATTGGAATAGTCGGGCCTTTTTTTGCTCCAATTTTTTTGGGTATCTCGGCTTGGTTTACTTGCTAAAATTTGGTTCTAAGAAGTGGCAAAGATCAGGTCCAAGTCCGGATGCAATTTATGATTGCAGAGTCGCTCACCCTATTCAAATTATTCTGTATGCTGTTTTGATATGATTTAGATTGATGTGGTATTGAGGAAGAGAAACTAAAATTAAGGTGGCATCGAGTAGTAGCCTTCTTTAGTTTGCTGGCGACGTTTAGTTAATTTCATTAATCACTGTATGATTTTCACAATAACAATAAGGTTAAGTGGTTAACTGCTTCAGTGGATTTGTTTCATGTATAATGCTGCTACGGTGGGTGCCTGGGTGGTAGATGAGGATTGGATTATTAGTGCTAACTATGCTTTATTGAAATTCCTTCAAAATCAGCGACTTCATTGCTGGTTTCACGTTTTTGGTGTATTCTACACAGAATCTTTATGACTTTAAAAAATTTAGTTCTTTGTAGGTGAAATAGGAATTTTGAGTCTTATTTTGTCTATATATCATAATTTTGTGGTTCATTCTCCAGCTTGTATGCCAAAAGGTGTGATATTATACTTTAAAGTGTGTGTTAGAAAAGAAGAAAGGGGGAAATGTGTTAGAAAAGAAGAAAGGGAGAAATGTGTTAGAAAAGAAGAAAGGGGGAAATTTTGTGGGTTGAGGGAAATAAATCTTCTGTGTCATGTAGGGAATTCTAGTTTTATGTTTTAAGTTGCCCAATACTTTCTCTGTTTCCCATCTTTATGTTGTGGATGACCCTGAAGTGTGTCATCTTGATACCGTATAAGCTAGGTATACAGGGCAAAGTTTCCCATTGGAATTGGAAATTGAATCTTATATACCTAGAAGCACTGACTATGTCCCTGAATTAATCATATAGTTAGTATAAGATAAGCCCATCTAGTCCTTTATATAAACGACTTCATTTCTGTTATTGTCCAAAATCATCTGCCTGTAAAGTTGCTTGACTAGCAAGGAATTGGTATTACAGATTGAGACAAAGTGATTGAAACAACATGGTTTACAGTACACCTGATCTTTGTCGGTCAGAATACCCAGTCATCAACTCTCATCCCCACGCCTCTTTACCCCTCTAGCCTAGTGGTTTTGTCCTATGAATTGATTGACTTTTTTAGACTAAAAATTACTCTATATTTCAACATTGCTAAGATGTGACCTGAAAACTGGTCAGACAGTTATATTCAAACTTAGCTTCTTTTGGTCTTGTAGCTGTGCTAATTGTTCAGAGGGTTCATTGGATAAACTGTTAGCTTAATGATTACAGGACGACATCATTTTCCTGGACCATGGTTTATTCAGCGTATAGGTGACAGGTTTTCCATGGTAATTAAGCACTGCTTATGTTGGGACTTCTGCATGTATGCAGATGACCATACTGGAAGATCTAATTTGGATAATAGTATCTGCAAATACATGTGACAGTTTCCCTGCTTGGCCCCAATACCGATATATATATATTGACTTCTAGCTGCTGCTCATTTTGTATTTGCTTCACAACCTTAATGGAGTTTAACACTTCATAGATGTCAAGCCTGGGACCAAAACTTCTAATCGTAACTGTGCAAGAGCACTTCACTATCAAGTATCAACTATTCAAATGGCATGCTTGCATATTTGTTTTAAATCTACTGGCCTGACAGTAACATATCATTTTGTCGTCTTCTTTTTTTGTTGTTAGAATGATGAAAAGTACTGTTGCAGCGAAACCGGCTACCGCTTGCCTTTGAAATGTGTAGAAGTACAAAATGGTGCAAAAGAAGGAAACAATAGCAAGCAAAGGAAGGTGTTGGATGATCCATCCACATCAGGTGGTGCCAAGCATTATGTTACTTACAGGAGTTGTGCAACATTGGAGGGTGAAGAGAAGTTATCTGTTCTTGGTTTCGAGGTATTAAAATCATAGAACTTTTCTCTTTTCTTGTTATAAAGATTGTATCTGTCTGCCATGGATTCCTTGTTCCATCTAACATAAACTTTTTGCCCAAACTAAAATCGTAGGGTGTAAAGAATGGAAAGTCAGAAACTGTGAAAGAACCTAGCAAAAACTGTTAAGAAAGTGAGAATCAGATCTAGGCTTATTCTAGTTTTTTTTTTTGGCAAAACTGGGCTCTGATCTCACACTTAAACAATAGAACACACTGACCCTTTTTTTCTCAGTTTGTGACAGTGTGTGTCTTGGTTTTTAACTTTAGACTGATGCAGTGTGATGCAAATTCCAAATACTTACATAGATTGAAACTTCTCACTTTCCCAGTAAAAGGACTACATGTGCACCGTAAGAAAGCAAAGCATGTGTTGTATTTTTCTAGCATGATTTACTTGTTTGCTACTAATCACATCACATTTGTTGATAACTTCTTTCATTTTCAGTTTTCATTGGTTGATGATTATCCAAGACAAGTTTTACTTCTTTTTCTAAAGCATGAAATGTTGACAATGTAGAGTTATCGCCTGTGCTGCTTATTTCCGTGGTTCTGAATGACGAAGTTATGCTCTTTGCAGGTAATCATGGCTGGAATGTTGCTGATAAGTGGCCCATTTGTATATTTTTGGAAAAGGCGTACAAATTTAATGCAGGGGGCTACAAGAATCCCGACAAGCCCTCCTAGGTTTTAGCATGGAACAATAATGGATTGGTTGCTCAAGTTGAATTGATGCATCATTTTGATGGTCCCTTTTTCCTGTCATTGTACTGTATTTACACATGTACTTGTGGAAGAGGCGAAGAGCTTATTAGGTCTTACAGTTCAGGAGTAGAAAGCACAGTGGTTAGTCTCATTGTGCTTTGCTTTCTGGGATTTGCCTTGTATTATATATAAAAATTATGATTTTGTTACCCCCAACGAAGTTGCCCTTACCAACGAACAACTCTGTTGCTGTCGATCAATCGTGTGACATGCTGTTTCTGCTTCATTGCAATGGTTGAATACTTATTATGGTCACGAATGGTATCCTCGGTATTATGGGTTTGTAATCTCTGTATGTCTACGTCATACAATGACCATTCCTATCTTAATAGTCCTTGGCTTTGGCTGCGAGAAACTATCTTGTAAACACAGATGATAGATATTAGTACTTGTTTGTAATTGGTTGTCTAAAAAAATTAAAAATTGCCCCTTCGGAACTTCGGAACGTGGGAATTTTTTTGAATCCTACGGAATTCAACTGTTTTACGTGAGATTCTTCTGAAACATTTTGTGCAAGTGGTAAGAGACCTATATTATTAAATAAAACTCAAATTGTAATCATCTTGGAAGGTTTATTCTTCTCAGCATTTCTCAATATAGTATTATCATGTAATTAGCAAAATTAGCAGGGTCTCCTGTGCAAAAACGCTGTCCACAACCACTAGAGTCGAGACAATCCCCAGCTACCTCTCTACACCCGCACCCGCACGCCGCACCCCCACCCCCACCCCGATCCGATTGAATCGAAGGAGCGGCGGCGGCGGCGGCGACGATGGGCGGCGACCATGGCGGGCACGGGCACGGGGGCGGCGACTTCCGGCAGAAGGTGTGGAGCATGACGGGCGGGCCCTACTGCCGGCCCGTGCACTGGCGCCGCAACACCGCCATCGCCATGTTCGGCATCTTCCTCGTCTGCATCCCCATCGCCATGAAGTCCGCCGAGCTCGAGGTACATCCATCCGCTTCCCAAACCCTAACCCTAGTCACTCCAAGGTTGCCTTCTTGGCGCATCTAGTGTTGAGGATTTGAGATGACCCTAACTCTAATCGAGAGATGAGATCTGTGGGGGAATTTGGACATGTGGCGAACATATTAGACATGGCTGGTAAAGACTTCTCGTCATTAGGCAGTAGGAAGAACTTTTACTCCGTTGTATATAGCACACAACTCGAATGTGGAAGTGATGGTCAGTAAGTTCTATTGGGTACTTTTGCTTTGCATTTAGGTGCAAAATCAAAGTTTTGAGTTTGGCTTCAGTAATTTGTGTGATCCTAGGTACGAAGTAGTACGGACTATGAAATGCAGTTTCTGAATAGTAGGATGCTAATGTTACTTTATTGCCAGTTGGATGGTAGGAATGCTGCATGAAAAAACCCAAAAAATCATGTGATTTACCAGCTGCACTCAAATGACTTTTAGATAAATTCCAATTAGCCTTCTTCTTCCCATTTAGGCACCTTGCAACAGTGGGATGTGAACCACACTGCCGCTACGCATGTAGCAGCCTAGCAGGCATGCTTATTTAGTTGGTATTGAGCTATTGTGCACACAAATGCCAATAGGTGAAAATGCGCTTTTAAGGTTCAAGAAAGCTAGGCACTAGTCGGGTGGTGGTCCAGCGCCTAGCGCCTAGGCGGCCGACTAGGCTACAATGCAGAGCAGCCGACAAAAGGTTATAAGCAGAAGGCAGCAGCCATGGTCTTGCAAAAGCGTCCACAAAAGATCCTAGCTCAATAAAAGAAAAAAAAAAGAGAAGATGAGACCATGGATTGGTCATTGCTGGCTCTAACCTAACCCTACTACCCAGGAGCCTCCTCCTGTCTCCTCCCATTGCACCACTGCCTCCTCTCGACTGCTCTTGCGCTGCGTCGCCGCCTCCCTGCTCCTCATCTCCACTGCGCCGCCACCTTCCTCAACAACGACAGTGATGGTGACGGTGACGGCTCTAGCAACGATGGCAGTAGCATGGTCGAGAGGTGGCTGCGCTGCCAACGACGACAACGATGGTGACGACAACGGCTCTAGCAACGATGGCAGTATCATGGTCGAGAGGTGGCTGCGCTGCCAACGACGACAACGATGGTGACGATGGCTCTAGCAGTGTTGGCAGTAGCATGGTCGAGCAGCGGCAGTGGCTGCAGCAACGACAGAGGTGCTGAAATCCTTCCCTCCTGCCATGCTCCTCTCCCTTCTCTCTGATTTTCTGCTTTGGGTTCGTCACCTGGAAGTGAATCAGACCAGAATCATCGCGAATTAGATCGTGTTCGAACCCCGAACTGGTTCGCGCGATCGGGATTGGGATTCGACGGTGGTTGCCGTGAATATGGTAACTATGGTCCAGACTGCACGCCGCCACCTTCCACGTTCACGACCAGCCGGTTCCTCCTCCGCCCCGCACCCCCTTCTCTCTCTCGCCCAGCGCCAACTGGTCGCCCGCCTAGGCCGCCACACCGAGCTCCGCGCAGGCCGCCCAGACCCGCCTAGGCGGGGAGGCCGCCTAGCTCGCCGACTTTGCCGAAATTGTGGTGGCCGGCCGTCACCTAGCGCGTAGGTGCCACCTAGATCCGATTTTTAGAACCTGGGCTTTTAGTGATTTTGCTAGAATTCTTTAATGAATATACAGTGCATGATCACTAGTGTTATAAGACATTTTGTATGGTGATTAAGATGGATATTTCTCGCTTGTTAGAAATTTTTTGAGATAGACCAATTTTGTCATTGTTACTTTCATGTAAAGCAAGTCAATAACATGACTGCATGTGTCATTGTAATGCTACTTGATTCAACAAAATATCGAGCAAAAAATTCTTCTTTTGAATCCCCTATTGATGCATCCGTCCGTCCAGCGGTATTCTGTTATGGCCAAGATTATTCTAATGTTTTTGACTGTGTATTTTGGCCATTCACCATGCAGCAGCTGTCCTCCAATAGTAGTTGTTCTACTAGTGGGATGTAGAGATATAGGCATACCTTTATAGTACAATCAGGGGTTGCCTCTAAATTGTGGATGATGCACAGGAACTTGTAGAGTACAGACTACATAGGATTTCACATGTTGTCCTTGGTAGACTTGACATTAATTTGGCCTTCCATGTCTTGTGAGTTAGAATTGGTTTTGAACTCTGTTATTAAACTCATCTTCATGACTTCATGAAAATTGTGATGTTCAAGCACTGGGGTGGTTGTGTCATCAGCTGATCTTTACTTATGTGTTTGTGGATAGCTGCATGCTATGGAAGACTAACGAATTATTCTATCTGAACCAAAATTCATATACAAGAACACAAACATCTTTTTCTATCATTATTACATACGAGCCTTGACTTAGTTAATAGCAACACAAGTGCATATCAACTAAATATCTGATTTCCCTCAATCGTATTGCAAAAAATGAAAGCTTGCTAGTACGTTTTCCCATTTCTCAACCTTCATTTGGAAGACATGTTGGCACTGTAATTTCCATGGGGTTAGGTTGTGGTTGTTAATGACTTGATCTATTTTTCAGTTGTGGAAAGAAGTGCTGACAGATCTAATACTTTGTGCAGCAACGCCCGCATCACCCAGTCCGGCCGATCCCGTCTCAACTTTGGTGCAAAAACTTTGGCAAGGAGGAGTATTGAAGTATATTCCTACTTCCATGGAGGACTTATGTTTTTACCTTCTTTTTTCATAATCTGTGCTCAGCGATCAATGCTGGAAGAAGTATCCTACTATGAGCATGTGCTGGATGCTTCATGTAACTCTTCTGACTTTTATTATGTCATACAAGGAGTGCCTGTTTGGAATTAAAATAAACTCGTGATGCATAAGCCTCTATGGATTTACTTTAGGGTGTAATGCTCTGGATATAGACAATGTCTGTCGTCGTCTGTTGTCCCTTTGGTATCCCGATTTTGTCGAAGATTCCTGTTTTCTTGCATACTAGGAACCTGTGCGTGCATTAGCGCGCTTGTTGTATGTATATATGTTTGCATTGGGATATGAACGAATAGTGAAATTAGGATACTGTTAGAGGAGTGACTAATTCAAAGATCAAAAAATAAATGTATGGTTAGGTTGGCTGGGACGCTGTAGGAAAGACTAAGAGGAAATATGTTATTAAATTGTAAGAACATATTGATAGATAAATTGAGTGTGGTCTAATGGTGTAGTATCTGTGTATTATGTAGCGGTGCTATTGTATCGGAGAAGTAAAAGTGTTATATGTTCTGAAATATAGATAAATGTATATAAAGGTTGAATATGGAATAGGTTTGTGTAAGCAAAAAATAGGTGTGTAAGGCTATAGTAGTAAGGATACATATCGGTCTTATTCATTTCATTAGAATATCGAGCATGATCTAATGCGTATCATCTGGGTGCGTGTTGAGGACACTGAGGAAGACCCTGAGTCAGTGGAGTTTGAGTGGAGTTTCTAGTCTTGTGACTGCAGTGTCCAATAAAAGTTGTGCACATTTAGACGACGTTATTTTTATTTGTCAGTGTGTAGATTGGACTATATCAAGCTTTAGGCATTTGTGATACAACCATTCTAAAAACTATTTACCGTTTTTATTTATTTCAGTTGGAGTTCTTTCTTGTTGAGACTAATTTGCTTGTTGTTTGAGATGCTAGTTTTACCTTTGTTTTCTTATCTTTGTTTTCCTTTTTTTTCCTTACTAGCCTGGTTTGCTCAGATGGAAAACCCTAGAAGAGGTCGTGGAAGAGCCCATGGAGGAGCTGTGGAGGAGGTCGTGGTTGTGGAAGAGATCGTGGCAACCACTTCTTCAGGAGTCAGTTTTGCTTCAAGCATCGCAAGAACCCAAGTTCAACCAGAGCAATTCTTTGAGGAAGAACCTCTACCGCCACCACCCCCTGGTTAGCCCCAAATGAATATGGAGCAAATGATGGCCATGCAACTACAACTACTTCAGGCGCTTGCTCATAATCAAGTCAATCAGCCTGCACCAGGAAGAGTTCCACAAGCTGCAGCAAGGCAACCTCAGCGTGTCGGAATATCTCAACAAGTTCACAAAACTATTGAGGTATGCAATGACCAGAGAGAGCTTCCACGACCAACTCAAAGCCGCAGGAACCTCCTCCTTACCATGCCTAGAATGTCGCCACCGCCTCCATTGTCTCGCACAACACACATTCATGTTTGTTGAAGAAGAGATCAAGCCGCCAGGCAACCTTAGCGTGTCGAATATGCGAGTTTGCATGTCACCGAGGAAGCTTCCACAACCATGTTGCTCGCTAGCCTCCTCCCCGTGCCTAATCCGCCACCGCCTCCGTTGTTTCGTTCGTGTTTGTTGTGCGGATCACCGAGCCGTTGTCGCCTTAGGTCGACATTGTCACACCATCTCCTCCGTGATTTCGTACGTTGTTGTCGCCAAGATCATCTTCGGACCAACGCCTCAACGCCCGTCCGCTGCCAATGCCGGATTGCCACCATGTTATTACCTCGCGATCGCGCGTCACCGTTGCCATAGCCGCACACCGTCGCCACATTATCGCTGTTGCCTCCAATCGAGTAGTGTCAAGCTCATCGTGTCGTCACCTCCTCGGTCGCTCGTTGTGCCAGTTCGCAAATCCGCCTTCGCGATCGTACGCACTCCATCGCCTCGCGTTGCCTCCATCGCCCGTGTCGCCGCCGCAGCCACTAGCTAGGACTTGGGATTTGGAACCCTATTCGGATATGGGGGAAGGGATGAGTTTGAGTCAAACTCGATTTGGTTCTAATGAGTGGGTCAAGATCGGATATTAGCATTTTTGCATATTAGACCTTAGATTTCTAAAAAACACAGTTAGGTCCTTAGTATATTGAATAAAGGTCCTTTCGATTGAGGTTTTTGCAAATTAGACCCCGATTTTCAATTTTTTTAGATTAGGATATCCACATTTGGAAATTTGCATATAAAACCTCAAAATTATTATGGTTTTGATAATAGTCTTCTAGACTTTATTTGTTTACCAGAAATAACAATTTCTGCATGTGGATAACAAGAACGTGAGCTATGTACTCCTCTTGCCATTTTTCCCACTGGGTATTGGGATGGAGTTTTTTTAAGCGAGACATAAGCATAACGTTAACAAAGTATCCAAGATGGAGTGTTGTATATTGACATGTTTTCGAAAAGGATTTGAGTGTTGTATATGAGATCCATAAGGCCTATGAACAGTTATAATAATAATTTAGTCTCACATGGATAGTTATTCAGCTATCTCAACTCTCGGCTTCCCTTAAATATGTGGTGGGGTAGGGTGGTGGCAGAGTGGCTGATTTTGTACACACAGAAATACTACCAATCAAAAAGTTGAGAAGACGTATTAGGACTATCTTTTTCTTTTTCTTTTTCTGTGCTTGAGCTTCATCGTTGGCAACACGACTACCAACATACAACATAATCTACTGTATTTTCGGATTCATTTTCCAAAATATTACAAGAATTGTTCATATGCCTCTTCACTTCAATAGTACTATCAAGCTGATTGCTTTGTCCGAAAGTGCTGAGAGAGAGCACTACCCAGGCCAGCTCGGTTGCCAGCTCTTCGTCTGCGCGCCTTCTCCAAGATCCGCAAGATTGCATTCAGCACGCCCTCCTAGGACACCTTGTAACCGGTGATGATGGCTACATGGCTGACGCCGTCCTTGTTCGGAACAGCAGAACAGCATCACAAATCAAGCCTTAACAGGCCTTGTACAATGTTTGCACTGTGAGAACAGGGTTCCCAAGGAGGAGGCTTCATGGCTGTGTCAAACATAGCAGCAAGCAGCTTCAAGCACAAGAGATTGATCTTTGCCGGTGAGGCTACACCATTACTGAATGCTGATACACCACCTCACGAACGTGCAGCTCGACATACATAAGGAAGCAGCATACGCCATTGGCAACCTGCGTGTTCTCCCAGCAAGGAGGAACGTGGATCAACTCCCAAACCAAAGGTAATTGTTGAACACTTTGCCTCTGCGTCAATGGTGGTGTCCTTGCAGGATTTGTAAGTTTGGTGAGTTCTGCTGATGCACTGAGTGCAAGGGCTGGCCTTCAGTTCCTCAATCTGGAGTAAGTGGGATATCCCAATGGGCAAGGTCAAGCTTGTGCAGAGGGAGGACAGTGTCGAGGCCATGGAGAGGCTTTAGTTCCATGCGAACGAGATGATAAGGACCATGGCCAATGGGTTACTCAACAGATACTTCAGTGGGGATTACGGCCTCCAATAGTTCCTGTTGTTATCCATACAAAGTTATAGAACATCATTTTATTTAAGTTGCAAACCATGCCATGTCGTAATTTCGCTTGTTTGTCTGAACCTGAAAAAACAATATGAAAAATAAATTAACATATGGATCTAATTGGCTTCTCTGAACTATACATATACATTAAATGCCACAAAAAGACACCCTTGTTTTTAAAAAAGGCATCCACATTGAAGTATCCAAAAATCTGGACTTTGTTATGCTAATCTGAAGTCTGCAGAATGCTGGGAATCTGTATCAAACTGCACTTTTCGTATTGGAGCTCCACTACTATGAGAAGTCAACCATGAGTACTACCTTGATTACAAAAGCGCACCCCCCCCCCCAGGCATACAGTAAACTGCTATTATAAGTTCTAACAGTGAGTTAACAACACAATCAATCTATATCTGTCGGTTTTATACAGTAACCAGTGTATTACCTTTGGAAAAATGGCTTCACAACAGACTCCCCAGATGGAAGCATAAAGCTGTACAGTTAAGGCATAGTAACATGGTTAGCTCTTGATATAAGTCCAGAAATTAACCACCTTTGCTTGATTGAAGAGAAGGTGTCACAAGTAATCTTCCTATTCCCAAGTACTCTTCAGCAAAAAGTTCATCACTTTTTGCAAACATGTCTGTCAGACTGCAGTCTATGTTTCTACTCTTAAGTACCCAAAACCGCGGTTTTATCTTCCCCTCCAGTGAATAGCTGAAGTACCTTGGATATTCTACAATCGCTTTAAGTGGCTTCTTCATCGTTCTTAACAGAAAGTCAAGTTTTGGTTCCATAACAAGCTCAATACTGTAACCCAGAAGTGGGGAGAATCTATAGATCATTGAGCACACATCTTTCTTAGACAATCCTATCTCCAAGAAGTAGTTCATTCTGTAAACATTGGAAAACAGTTACATGAATTGAACACTTAAGATAGCGTCTTGGCAAATATATTTGACTAGTGAAAATCACATTATTAGACTTCAGGTAAGCAGCAAACAGTAAAATAAGAAATTGTGTACCAGGAATAACAAATTGACTGCACAAGTGGATTAGGCTATTAACTACGATGACTCCAGAACATTCCAAAAAAAAAAAAATGTATATCTAGATAAAAGGTGCAACCATCCAACAACGTCAACAATAATTACACCAATAGCACATCACAGCTTGTAAAAGAAACTCAAAATAGACCATAGCATGATTAAGAAACACTGAGTTTTGTACTAGACAATGTGAACTTGTGCTGCATATTCCACTTAAGTCTATCTTGGAATAAAAAAAACATAATTGAAATGTCGAATAATAACATGCCGGTGGTACATTTCCTTAGTCAGTACTAGTGATAGCAGGTCTTTACCAGCAAGGACCCTTGAGAAGTAACTGGATGACCAGCAACCTGAACCAACCAGTTTTGGACGGGTAAAATTGTTGAACTTTGTTTCTTATGTTTCAAAGAGTATTTGAATTTTTGTGTCTTATGTGCCAGGTTGATGTGAAAATTGCCCAAATATTGGTGAAAATACATCCACAAAAGCCCTAACTAAATATATAAAATATATATATATAGGAAAATGGTATGGTACTCCTGGGAGTACGTACTCCGTCTCTCATATACTACTTAAATTGTATGATGATACCTCTCTATCTATTTGACCATACTCCAATAATGATTATAAGATACTCCAAAGTGAGTTTTATGAAAAAATTCGTTAAAGTCCACTTTTTATAGCATTTTTTTTGTATATACTTCTTTTATATATGAAAAAGGGTATATAGTAAAAATAAAGGACTCCAATGAAAAATTTTCAATCAAATCGCATTGGAGTATCTTATAATTGGTATTTAAGTATATTGAAAATGATAAAAAAGTATAATATATCCGTTTAAGTGGTATATTCAAAGTGGGAGTATGTACTCCCGGGAGTACGAAACGGGCGTCCAATTGGGTTTTGGTTCCAAGGAGTATGTTGGGTGCAGGGTACCTGGCCTTGCCAGTATATCTAGTTACCGGTAGCTAGATGAGTTAAAGCCATTTACAAGTTTACAAAAACTATAAACATATCAATTGCATTGATTGAGCCTTTGTAGTAAAACCTTATTTCCTTTATAGAAGAAGTTGCTGTCATACCTGGGTAGCAGTGTGCGATTTATGTCCAACAATAAAAGCTCTGGATACTTCCTAATGATGCGAGGAAGATGATGCTTGGAAACACCGAAGTCAATAAGAAAGTTTATTTTCTTCTTGAGTGTATTGTCCACATTTGAAGCAAATATTTCTGGAGAACGACACAAAATCTTTGCCACTGTTTTCTTATCAAAACCCATATCTTTCAAAAAGAAAACAATCTGGGACACAAGGCATAACAATTAGTACCAAGATAACCAGTTATTGGAGGATCAAAGGTGTAAAAAAGCAATGACTCAAGACCATCCTCAGTTTTGGATATCAATGCGCCTATTGCCTAAAAGACCATGATGCTCCGTGGATAGTGGATACAATTACAGACTGACAGCAAAGTATGCAATAGACCTGAATCAAGCATTGAGGTTGACCACTGTATTCATGCCTCCTAAGTCTTTATCATAGGAAATTTCATTGTGATTAATTGGGAAACAATGTGAAATTGCAAAACTCAAGAGATAATGATGAAAGTTGTTATTCATGTAACTAAATGGAAAAGCTACGATAGTGGCCAAACAAAATATTCTTTTACTGACCATTGGTTGCTGTTTGCTACAAAAGCTAAAACTAAGCAAAGTAGATTTCTCCATTACCAATGGAGTTTATATATGGAAAACAAACCATAAGAATAGTTACACACCTGCGGAAACTCATTAGGTTTTCTCAGCAACAGCTGTGGACTTGATGTAACAATTGGAACCAACATTTTCTTACTGATACCCAGATCATCAAACAGCTCCAGAATTGAGTTCATTCTTTTTGTTGAACAACCCAGAATATGAGGCCAGCTTTTCACAGCAATACCAAGGGTTGTACTGGAAATCTGAAAGCAAAAACCTGACTTACCACTTCCAGCAACAACAACAAAAATACAATGTCGAACAGGATCTTACGTCATCAAGTAGGGCACAGTAGGAAGATTCTTTTTCCAGTTACCTTTTTTCTGTTGAATAACAAAAGCATCTGCGTGTAGTTTTCTATCACACTTGTTGAAAGAATCCATGGATACTTCAACAACATCTTACCAATATATTCTTGTTCCATGCCAGCCTAGAAAATTTTGAAATGTGATAATATTACATCATTGCAGTTACCGTCAAAGTGTCAAGTGAACACCATAAAGCAGGTTACAAAAGACATCATAAGCATAAAGGTTAGCTGAGAATCAAGTCCTTTTAGTATACCTTCTCCCATGCATGAATCCTTGGCTTGATATCATTTTCAACATCAGAAAGGATGACAGGAGGAAATAACAGAAGAACTGATGAAATCCTTGGCTTGGGAATTCCAATGCACTCAAGAAAATCAATTAATGGCTTAAGATGATTGTCCTCTGAGCAGAGAAGAAGCATTGGAAATGATTCAATGAGATAGGGAAATGACACATCTCCATGTCCCAACATGCTAAGACCACCATACCTGGCCTCCATCTGCAAGAATATGGTTCAAGAAAGATGCAATTTCTAGATATATTCAATGCAAGGAAACAGGTACGGCCTTACCGGCCATATGGGAAACAATAATTGGGACTGTGGAACTTACTTTTTCAAAAAATGATAAAGTACTTTGGAGTGCCTCATCTGCAGGTATTGATAAGTGCATCATCATGCGCTTAGCATTCCTTCCGATTAGTGTTTCATAACCACTGCTTGAAAATAACATTTCCTTCAAAAACTTAACCTATATGTGAAAAAATCATAAGTAACAAATGCAGTAATCTAGTAAACATAAGATAGTATCAATCAGGACCACAACTGTCCAAAGGAACATATCTACCATTATCATAATCCATAGTATCACAATATTAGAGATGTGATTTCACCATTTACTAGTATTAATGAAAATTTGCTACACGCGTTCTAATGTTGAGTTGTTGACTACCAGTAAAAGATTAAGTACATTGTTCATCCCTCAGGCCTCAACTCTTGCCCTAATTTAAAGTTTATCCCTGAATTATAATACCGGATAAAACGTGTCCTCCAAGTATCAATACCGTACAAAAACCGTCATTTGTTCCTTTTGATAGTGGTTTCATGTCACATGTCAATACCGCGAGCGAGCCACGTAGGTCAAACACCGGTCAAAACTGCTCTAAAACAAACGAAGGGGTATCTTTTGCGCGGTATTAACAGTTCGAGGACGTGTTTTACCCAATATTACAATTCAGGAACAAAAATTAAACTAGGGCAAGAGTTAAGGGACAAACAATGAACTTAATCCACCAGTAAATGATTTCATAAATTAGTTTGGTGCCATGATTTAAAAAAACTAAACTGCTGTTGTGATTAGTGGCACAAATGAACAGATAAGTAATTCAAATACTTGAGCTCAAGCTCTGTACAAGACTAGAAGCTTGATGATCTGAGATGCAGGCTTGCAGCTAAGGTCAATATTGTTCGAGCAATTAAGCTCCTACAAGTTTGAGAGTCCCATGTTTAATTAGCTAGATTGAATTTTGTTCAACCAAACACATCTAAGACGAGGCCATGGACTTGATCGGGTAGCTTCTAAGGTGGGGTTTTGATCAGAGGAACCTATGCAAGCAAACCGAGCTCAAAATGGACCATCCCTCACCCTATCAATCAGCACCGGGAGGCCCGCGGCCGAAACGTACGGCGCGATGAGCTTCGCGGAGGAGAGCCGTACGCCGAGGCTCTCGAGGAGCGGCACCACGCCGCAGTCGCGCCTGCTCTTCCCCATGAAGTACACCTTCCTCCCGAACCCGAGACCGCCTATCTCGATCCCGCGGGCGCCCACCCCGGAGCTCCACGAGGCCCAGAGGCCTAGCTCGTCGAGCTCGCGGACGCCGTCGGTCAGCATGGCGGCGTAGCCCGGCGCACGCGCGGCGACGGCGGCGGCGTCAGCAGGGGAGGCGCCATGTTCGCCGAGGAGCTCCGCGACGGCGCGCTCGGCCTCGCGGGCGTCGCAGGCGGGCGAGGTGGAGGTGGCATCTGCGTTGGGGCGTGCGGCGATGGGGTTGCGGCCGCGCCGGCGGCGCCGGGGGAGGCGGAGGGGCAGAGAGAGGAGGAGGTGCTGGGGCGGGAGGGCGTGGAGTGGAGGCTTGGGGATTTGGGGAGTGGAGGAGAGAGGAGTGAGAGAGTGGTTGTGACCGTGGCCATGGCCATGGCGGAGGAGGGGTGAGTGGGATAGAACTTACAAGGGATGGGAGGAGATGGAAATCCCCGACGCTTCCGCGCGAGCCATTATCCATGGGACGAAAATATTTTCGACTTGGAAGATTGGTGTTTGGAGCCTCGTGCCCGGTAAAAAGCAGTACCTGAATCTAATCTAAAATTTAGATAATTTTTGTCAGAGAAGGTTAGATATAGGTTGTTGGTTGGAAGCTCGTAGCTGAGACTAGTGGATAAAATTAGATACTGAATCGAAAACAAGAACAGTGAATCGAGGATCTGAGAATTTGGCAACTAGACGCTCATTTTTGCTCGCCTGAGCCTGAGCACTCCCCAGACCAGCAACCAAACACGGTCCTAGCAAGCTCTCGGCAAACTCCGGCTTAGTTCCGGCCAGGCAGCAGCACTCCAAGGCAACAAGCCCTCAGTCTTGGCGGCTGCTACGTGGCGTCTTACCTCCCTTCGTTTGATTTTGCTTTAAGATCCGTGTTTTTAGAGCCAAGTTCTACCACGTCCGTACACTAGATCTGCTGATTGGCAGTAATCTACAAACGTGTTGTAATATAACCATAAGACATTGTCGTCATATTGGTCGTTGGCATCGGTTACACAAGAGTCACCACGAACGTGGTGGATGACGACAACAGCCTAACATTTAGCATGTTAATGGTACTCGGCGAACATAATCAACGAATCTAATTATGTTCCTGTTAGGAAACTGGGCCCGGCCAGGAGTCCGGGTCCGGGTGGGCACCTCATCCACCTAGACTATATATAGGAGGAGGCCCACAACCATTAGATGATTCATTATTGAAAGAAGCGATAAAGAGAAGACGCGATCCTCTTATACATGTGTTCATCTATTATTCGTTCTTGTGTTCTTGCATTGTTCTTACGATTCTATGCTTGTCTCACGAGGTAATCGCTCGATTTGGACTCGCAATGACGGTTCCTCAACACGTTATCAGCACGATCGACTCTCCTCGCATCGAAAAGGTAACCGTCGATGAACGACACTCGTAGATTGAATCGTTTTCCTAGATTGCTTTCAATTCGCAATTGTTGCTTTCTAGTTTGTTTTTACGGTGCAAATTTGCTCTAATCTGTCGCGAGCCGACTTGGAGTCGCCGACACAATGCCGATCGATAGATTACATGAAAGAGCGGATGTCGATTGTACCGTAGATTAAAAGTTGTAAATCCGTTCTAATCTACGCAAGCCGACTTGAAGTCGCCGGCCAAGCCGATCGGTAATTGCAGGAACGAGCTGCATTGCATGTACAGTATTGCATCGCATCGCATCACATCTACATACATGAACAGTAAACAAAAAAGGGGGGGTTTGCTGCCGGCCATGGCTCGACTCTGCCGGCGTATGGCTCTCGCCGTCTGCCGCTTCGGCGGCGGCCGGCACTGCGTGGTCGCCGTCGGCCCGTAGTCGCCGCGCCGGCCGCGACTCGACTCCATCACGCCGGTGCCGCATGCTGCCGGGGAGGAGGAACGCCACGGCCGGCCAAGCGCCCGGCGCTGCTCGGCCGACATCGCCGCGCCCCGCTCGAGGCCATCACTGCCGGCCATGCCGCGGCCGCCTGCTGATCGCCACCCGCGATCAGCCGCGCGCGCGCCCGTCGTCGCTTTCGTCGCTGGGCGCCTCCATCGGCGCCTCGGTCCCCCGCGCCGACGCGCCGTCGGACCTCGCGCCTCGCGGCGCCGCCGTGCTGGCGGCTTCGCGGCCGCCGTCGCTCCCGCCCGACCTCGCCCGCGCTCGCGTCGCCGTCAAACCCGGCCCGCGCGCCGCGCGCCGCCCGCCACCTCGGGCTTCTCGGAAGATGGCGCGTCGCGCACGCGAGCGCGCATGAGAAGCCGCCGCCAGGTGAAGCTGCCGCCGCAGCCGCATAAAGCGCGCCATGCGGTCAAAGGTGAAACCCTAGCCCCCGATTTGAACCGGGAGGAACAGGCCGGATGGGCCCTATGGGCCGGGGGTGGGGGGGCATAGGTAGCCCGGCCCGAAAGAGGGCATTTTTGCACAAGAAACCTTGAAGTTTTTCACAATTACGAGAAATTTTTCGTAGATAATGAAATTTGGTGAAAACCCCCCTCGGAATTCTGAAAATTACGAGGAAGAGTGCGCGGTGAGGAAATTTTGCAGAAAAGGCTTCATAAAATTTGAAAATTACGCGAATTTTCTCTCAGAACTGAGATTTCGTGTTTTAACCCCCGAAAATTGCAGAATTCACTGAAAATACTTTTTCCAGCAGAAAAGAGCATCGAAGATTCATTTTTTTTGAATCAATTTTTGCATTTGAAGCATGTTTACCTTTGTTATTGTTATTTCTATGCAATTTATGTATTGTATTTACTGTTTTGATTATCTGTGATCGTATATATTGCTTTTAATCACCAAAAATAGCAGTAAATCATGAAAATGCATAGAAAAATACGGGAACACGAATCTGAGGTTCGGAGAACATTGTGAGAATTTTGCAACCATTTTATGCAGATTACCAGTAGTAATCCTTTGAACTTTTTGCATGAATATGAAGATGACTGACATCACGAATCAGGAATTCGAAGAACTGACCCAGCATGGCCAGATTTTGTATAAAATTTATATCAGTCTTCAATTCTGTGGTAATGTAATCACGGATGAGCAGAAGATCGAGAAGACTCTCTACCTTTCACCCAAATGCGGTGCAATCCGCACGCAACTATCGTCAATACGTTTACAAGTAGTATGCCGAATTAATTGACATCATGCAAGTTGCGAAAGCTCAAGATAATGTTCTAAGAAAGAACTAAATCTCGCAGACACCTAGTAGCAATGTTGGCTATGAAGCCCTACTAGTAGCTACAAAGGTGAGAAATCCTCTCACGAAGGAGAGGGGCAAGAAGGGTAAGGTTGTGGATCACACGTTATTGATGATTTCCAGTCAAAGAAGAAGGGCAAATGACAGCATGTGTCACACCCATTATTTGCACTTATGAATGTGGACAGCCCAGTAGCAGCTCCTATCACCCCTCCTTTTGGACATCGCAGCGGCCATAACTGTAGTTGCCCAAGAGGAGAAGATCGCGCATGGAGCCGATTTAGGCAGAAGTTCCTGAATACTTCGCCTATTAGATCCAGTGCACACATTGCACTCGGACCTTTTTATAGAAACCTGCAGTTTGTAATTGAAGCAGAATTTTGAATTATTGGATAATGGTTGCAAGCTCTAGGAGAGCAAAGTATTAAATTCTTATGAGTGAGTCCTGCAAGACTTATTTTCCCGTCTTTATAATAGCAAGTTACGTTATGATATCTGAAGTATTTTATTTATGTGTTGCTTGTTTTTCTGCTACATATTAATAAAGTACATTATATTAGAACGTGTGTGGCGCCCTATGGAGGAAGTGTGCTTAGCGGTGGCGGCAATGAATACCATCTGAGAGAAAGCGAGAAATTTTTGATCGATCGGCAAGAATCTTGGTAGTCTTCGACGATCGCATGCAGCGATACTTGTATAATAGGCTCAGGAAGGGCCATAATTATACTCCCAACGGGCACAACTTTGGTCATTGAAGAAGACTTGTTGTACCCAGAATCGACTAGAACTCTCAAGGATATTTGCGCTAACAGTTTCCATGTAGAGACTGAAGAAGAGTATGGTACAGAATACTTGCTCATTACAAAGTGTGAATAAAGTGAATAATAGTATTAGAATATCTTCCTTCATATGAAACTGGGTTATACTACACTAATATTAAGGCACCTGCAGCCTATAATGCCTTGAAAACTGAATTTAGAAGCTCTGAACTTACCTATCTCTGGCATGATAGATTATGCCGCCTAGGTCTTAGGATGATGAGAGATATAATTAACAATTCACAGAGACATAATATGAATATAAATAATTTTTCGAATCAGGCAGATTTTGTGTGCCCTGCATGTGCCACTGGAAAATTAATTATTAGACATTTTGCTCTGAAAGCGAAGGATGAAGTCCCTACATTCTTGGACCGTATCCAGGGAGACATTTGCGGTCCTATACAGCCCCTGTAAGGGTTATTTGGGTATTTTATGGTGCTCAACAATGCTTCCTTGGAATGGTCGCACGTATGTTTATTGTCTACGAGAAATCACGCTTTTTGCATAGCTAAATCTCGTAGATAATTAAATTAGAAATATTTTTTCCCTGATCATCATGAGAAGTCCACCTGAATGGACAACGCTGGAGGACTTACTCCAAAAGCATTTGATAATTATTGCATGAAAATGGGAATTAAAAGTTGAGCATTTTTGTACCGCATGTCCGCACTCAGAATGGACTAGCAGAACTTTGAAGAATTGTAATTTACCAACTATAAGTTGGGGACACGCAGTCCTGCTCGCAGCAACTCTCATCAATTTTAGACCGTCGGCCTATAACATCCATCCATCTATACAACTAGCGCAAGGGTCAGCACAGAAAACTAATCATCTTTACAGGTTTGGTTGCAAGGGTTATATACCTATACCACCACCGACAAGCGCAATGGGTCTTCTCAGAAAGTGCAGGGTATCGTTGGTTATGAGACAACATCCATAATCGAGTATTTGGACCTTATGACTGGAGATTTGCATAATGCCCGATTCGCTGATAGTATACTAGATGATGATAGTTTCCCGTCATTAGGGGGAGGAAATCAACCCTTGATATGAAAATGTCGGGAAATAATGTGGCAAGCCACGGGAAGTCCAGAAGACAATTGAAGTCTAGAAGACAACTGAAGTCCAGTCAGATAATTGGAATCCGTGCATATGACCGCGCACTAGTGAAGTAAATAGAGAAGTCCAGAAGATAATTGCAGTCCAGAAGATAATTGAATTGAAGTCTAGAAGACAATTGAAGTCCAGAAGATAATTGATTTGCAAGTATTAGCGAATCAACTACCTAACCACTTTAGTGATTTGAAGAGCGTGACCAAGTAGCATGTGCCTGCACGCAATGCACCGGAGAGGGTTGAAATACCGATGAAGGTATCCTAATCCCGTCCTAAGGCCTCGAAAGGGCGAGAACTCCGCCCCTCGAATCCAAAGTGCAACCGGGGCGCTGGTGAAAAAGGATAAGAAGGACTTGACACAGCCGATCACTGAAGTGCCCCAGAACTAGAAGGGGAGCCAGTTGAGACCTGGCATCGGTATGGAACCTTCAGGAAAGACATACCAGAATTGAACATCCCCATGAAGGGTGACATCAGTATGGATGTGTGCGCACACATCTGATTTGAAAAACTAAAGGACTTGCCCGCAATTGGAAGCGGCGTGAGCAAGTAGAAGCATTAAAAGAATCGCCCTTGAAGAAATAGCTATAAACTTTATGACCACAGGAGAACATTTGAATATTACAACGACCAATGTCGACACTTACTTTGCAAAGAAACTTGCCACAATCATCAATCTTGATTCGAGCACTGCATCGCTCGCTAAATGAAAGAAAAGATCAGATTGAGAAGATTGGGAGAAGGCAATAAAGCGAATTATTCTCCCGAATAAAGAAAGATGTTTGGGCACAGTAAGCATACGTCTCCCCTTGTGCACCCCGTAGGTCATAAGTGAGTATTTTGTTGAAGAGAAATTAAAGAAGCAAGGCTCGTTGCATAAGGTTTCACTTGAACATCGAGAAGATGATTACGAAGAAACCTATTCCCGGTCATGGCGGAACTCCCTTTAGATATTTATCTCAATGGCGATGAACTTGAAGTTAGAATTGAAATTGATGGATGGGGTACCGGCATACCTTTATGAATATTGGATTGGACATGTATATGAAGATACAGAATGTATCCTGTCTGAACCAAGATAGAGCAAATAGAAATATATACAGTGTGAAACTCGAGAAAGTCATTATGCGAACTTAAGCAATCGAAGAATGTGGTATAATCGCAGGCGACTTTCTATGCAAGAAAGGCTACACGAACAATGAGAATAATCTCGTGTATTTATCGACGATCCCAGAATGGATTTTGTATAATCGCGATGTATGAAGTTGATCTGAATATCATAAGAACCTGAAGGATATTAAGAAAGCAAGCTCTTACAGAGTCGGAGTTGAAGCGAAAGATTTGGGTGAAAACCAAATATTACCTAGGCTTGCGACTTGGGCATGCCCTGAAGGGATATTAGTACATCAGTCAACCTACACTTAGAAGGTGTTAGAAAGGTTAGACTTTGAAAAGGCATACCCTTCGAAGGTGTTAATGGTCGGAGATCTTTGCGGCAAGGCAGGAACGTCTGAGATCGAGAAAGAGGGAGGAAGTCCTGGGACCGGAATTCCCACACTTAAGCGCAATAGAAGCACTCATGTATTGAACAAACTGTACTAGACCGGACATTGTATTTGCCGGGAACCTACTAGCAAGGTATAGTGCATAACCTACCAAAGGCATTGGCAAGGAATGAAGGACATCTTCCGATACCTCCAAGGAAGTAAAGAACTTGGTCTGTTCTACAGAAAGAACCAAGACCTTTATATGATAGCTATGCTGAGATATCTGCAGTACTGTAGGACCCGCATACAGCCAAATTGCAAACATACTATGAATTCATATGTGGTGGAACTACAATTCCATGAAAATTATTTAAGCAGAGTCTTGTATCGACTTCGACGAACCACTCGGAAATAATAGCACTGTATGAGGCCTCACGAGAATGTGCTTGGCTTCGGCGGATAATTCACTACATCCAGCAGTTATGTGGATTGAATACTGCACAAACCCCACTATTATCTATGAAGATAATGCGACTTGTGTTGCACAAATGCGGATGGGTTATGTGAAGAGTCCTCTCACAAAGCATATCAACCCCAAGTTCTTTTATGCTCATGAAATGCAAAAGATGGACGAAATTAAGGTGCTGCATACTAAGTCATGTGAAAATCTTGCAGATTTGTTCACTAAGTCACTTCAACATCTAGCTTTGAAAGGTGCATATGTGGAATTGGAATGATAAGACTTAGAGAAGTGCAGAGTCGGGGAGAATCTTCACAAACTCATTACTAAAGCTTGATCACGAAGATCGAGTACCCAAAGAGCAAATCTGAAGATTAAATGAAATTGGGTGGATTGTACTCTTTTTCCCTTGATGAGTTTTCTGAAGTTTCTCGGCTAAGGTTTTAATGAGGCAATTAGTGCGGCATAGCGAGAACATGATTCATGTACTCTTTCTCCAAAATTTTCCCATTTGGGTTTTATGGAGTTTTCACGAGGCATGAGCATGAAGGATGAGAGCCAGGGGAGTGTTAGGAAGCTGGCCCGGCAGTCAGGTCGGGTGGGCACCTCATCCACCCTAGACTATATATAGGAGGGGGGAGGCCCCCCCAACCATTGTACAGATTCATTATTGAAAGAGCAATAAAGAGAAGCACGCAGTCCCCTCTTATACATGTGTTCATCTATTATTCGTTCTTGTGTTCTTGCATTGTTCTTACGATTCTATGCTTGTCTACGAGGTAATCGCTCGGACTGGACTCGCCAGCGACGGTTCCTCAACAGTTCCAAGTCTAATTGTAGATATCATTAACCTAGCATGGACAGGTTGATGAATCTGTGATCCATAACTCACGAAACAAGTCAACTTGCATACCGACAAATGTTCCAAGTCCTTTTCAATTACAAGTAATCAAAATTCTGTCCAATTTTTCTTACGCGTGTTGTTCTTATGTCTGCAAGCATGTCCCCTACAAGTTTAAATCCTTTCGAATAAATATTCTAAACTATTTATCGCATTCCTTTCCCGTTTCGAAAACTATGAGTTAATGTTATCGAACTTAACTCTATCTAATAAATCAGCATAAGACACATATTTTATCTATTGGATTAATATTCAATTATATGATACATCAATCTCTATCCAAATTCAACGATCATAAAATTTTAAACAACTCAAAAATAGCAAATCTGGCAAAAAAAAATGATTTATCTATCATCCGCACCTATTGCTACCGGGTTAAGAAAAGCTGACGAGGCTCTCTCGTTTTGGCGTTTAGGCCCCTCGGCGTCGAGTCGTTTTCAGAGAGCTCCTCCTTCAAGAGAGTTTGATTTACAAAGGGTGGGTGCTGTACTGCTGTGCTGCAGTTGTTTGTCCTTCAAGAGTATTGCATATCCGAGGGCCTTAAGTGAAAAAGAGAGAGAGAGAATGCTAACCACGATCTCCACCAACATGTGTGACGTGTCCTCCATCCAACGGCCCACAGACCCCGATGCAGCCAGCCGTCGAAGCACTGAAATTCGAATCCCGGCACCCAAGAGGGCAGCACCCCAATATCGCGCCCATTGCTCCGCGCACCTACCGTCAGACACCCTCATACACTGACATGTGGTTCCCTTCTCCCGCCACGTCTTCCTTTAGATACACACCGCAGCGTTGAATAGATACCGCTCTGTGAAAGAGAGAGAGCCGGCGGAGGAGGGAGCAAGACTAGTAGTCGCAGCTGCCTCGGAGTTGCCGCTCTCCTCCTCCTCGATGTGGGTGAGAGACAGCGAGAAAGTAAAATAAAAAAACTCACATGTTACGGATCCCAGCATGAGTAGAGAAGCACAGTAATATATAGGAATAATCAATTATTTGCCACTGCAAAGATATGGATTTCAGGATTTGCCACTCTATGTGTGAATGACATCTGGGTCCCGGAACCACATGTCATAGACACATCAGTGGCAAATCCTGAATTGCAAATCTTTGACAGTGGCAAATAATCAAATCTCCCTAATATATATTAGGCATTCTATCCACGGTCTAAATCCAAAACAAACAGGTTCTGTATCGCTGCATTAGTACGGGTTAATGCAGAGAAGTGCAGTGATATACATTAGGTCATTCTATGCACCCTCCGATACAAAACAAACGGCTTAGATCAAACGCTACGGTACCTAAGAAAACAACAAATTTTTATAGCATACTTTGATACGGTAGACATTTTGTTGTTTCTGCCGTGCTTCTAACAAATGCTGCTTATGTTTATGCAGACTTAAATCGTTGTTCAGAATATGCAGTACGCGGAGGATCCGAATCCCATTTTACTCCTCTTGGTTACCGGTTACCACAAGGTAAATTTCGAATTCAAATCTCTACGACTAGTAGTAGTACGTCGCTCTCCTGTGGAAGAGGCGAGGCGAGGCTTCCAAGTGGTGGTCGCTGTGGGGCTCTCGCAGGGAGATCTCCAAGTTGTATCTCACTGCTCTCGCCGTACGTGCTGCTTCCTTCGATTGCTCACCTGCGGAAAATTTTGCTTCTCTCTTTGGGATTCTGTGGTTGTATCCATTGGCCAGTAGTCTAGTACCAGACGCGACACGGTACTAGACTACTAGCTGTTGCTTGGTTTTTTTAAGCTGTGCCTTGTTCGAGTTGCTTTGGGCGTGCGTGCGTGCGCTGCGGGAGCGGGAGGTGGAGAGGGAAGCCGCCGGTTCAAATTTTCGTCTCGAATGATTGGTAATTTATATGCTTGGATTTTGAGGTCCCTTTTGTGTTTCTTTGTTTTTTAGGGAATCCTGTTCGTATGATCTTATAGGATTACTTTTGGACGCTTTGCTCCGAAATTTTGTATCCATTGGCCTGTAGCTGGAGATCGACAGATGCAACAGACTCTGCGCGAACTAGTGGGTTTTTTTGTGGTTTTGTCGATCTTATCTCTTCGTTTCTAGGGTTGAACTGTTTGAATGTTCCAGTAGTACAATGCACCAAATTGAAGCTCGATATGTGTGTGTGGATGCCTTTGCTTGTCTTCTATTTACCTCAAATTGGGCCAATTAGTATATTTTGTTTGTTTGATTTTGAATTCGTGCCTTTCTGTTAGATTTCTGAATCCTACTAGTGTAGGGTTAGCAGCAAATCAGCAATCTAACCTCAGCTGTTACATAAGTACAAACTGGATCGTGTTGTCGACGATTTCAAAATTTTCAGAGCTTGAGTTTCGTCATTCGAGTACCGAATGCTCCGGTTTCATTATTTGATTTCCAATTGCATTGCTGTGTGCCTTCTGCCAGAGATCAAGTGATGGGTGGGGAAGCTACAAGAAACACGACCTCTATTCCTCAGGGGAAGAAGGCATTGCTGTTCCCCTTGTCAATTTTTCTGTGAGCTCTCTGCTAAGTTGGTGGTGAAGTTGTATCCTGCAAGAGTATCAGACTGCCAAGATGAAGTCTAGTGCGGTTACATCGAAAGGCAAGGCCGTGTTTGAGCTGAAGCACAAGCTGGTCCAAGCTCTTAACAAGATTGCGGACAGAGACACTTACCAGATTGGATTAGATGAGCTTGAGAAGACGGCGGATACCTTGGCCCCTGACATGATTGGCCCGTTCTTGTCATGTGTGATTGACACTGATGCTGAGCAGAAGAGTGCAGTGCGGAAGGAGTGTATTAAGGTGATTGGCACATTGGCACGGTCACATGGAAGCCTGCTGGCACCGCACATGACGAAGATGGTGGCTAGCGTAGTCAAGCGCTTGAAGGATGCCGACTCGGTTGTTAGGGATGCATGTGTTGACACTTGTGGTACCCTATCAATGTGTGCTAGAAATTATGGGGATGGTGGCGCCGCATTGGTTGCATTGGTTCGGCCCTTGTTTGAATCACTGGGTGAACAAAATAGGTATGTTCAAGCTGGGGCAGCATTGTGTTTGGCCAAGGTTATAGATGAGAGCAGTTACTTTCCTGGCCCTGTTCTCCCCCAGATGCTTGTTCGTGTTGTTAAACTGCTCAAAAACCCCCATTTCATGGCAAAGCCTGCAGCGATTGAGTTGATCAGAAGCATTGTTCAGGTTGCCCTTTTGCTCTTGTACCAGCAATGCCATTCCATTAAAACTTCTTGTATTAGTAGCACTGTTGCATATGTTTTTTACATTTCGACATGATTACCTTGCCTGTTTATCTGAGATAAACACTAATCCTTTTATGAACTACAGTTTGTAATATATACAGGTAGATGATTTCTTTAAAAACAAGTATATGCTGATGATTAAGTAGCTTATCATACATCATTAATTGCTATGAAGTAGTTAGTACTTAGTACCATGAGGAAGAAGCATGCTTCTGTGTGATAACCTACTTCTTATTTAATGTTTGCTCAGTCAGTTTATCATGCAAAATACTTCAGCTCTTCCGACAAAATCAAGTGTCTTTGACTCTTTGTTGCTTTCTCACTTCTAAATTTCATGATTCAGAGTCTCAGACTGCTAGTCTGATTGCGTCTCTTTCTGGTGAAAATTCAGCAATATTGCCTAAATAAATTTCTAGAATAGAGTAGACATCTTCATCTTCAATTTGGTCCTACAAGTTGTAACTAGAATAAGGTATTGACCTTTCGTTACTGTTCTCATTTTGCTGTTGTCCCAATTTTTAGGCTGAAGGTGCTTCTACAGAGCAGGCTTTATCGTCTGCTCTAACAAGTATTATGGATGCCCTGAAGAGTAGTGACTGGACTACAAGGAAAGCAGCCTCTCTAGCTCTATCTAGTATCGCAGTCAGTTCTGGATATTTGGTTGCATCTTACAGAACTTCCTGCCTTCGCTCCCTTGAACGATGTAAATTTGACAAGGTCGGTACGCTGTGAAATTGGTGCAGTAACATGTTTTGCATATGCTACACTTATCTTTGTGCCTCCTATGATAGGTAAAACCAGTGCGTGATGCGATTACCCACGCCATTCAGTTGTGGAAAGCTATTCCCGGGTCTGATACTCCTGAACCATCGGAAGCTGGATCATCCACAAAAGGTACTATAATCCTTTAATATCAATTTACAGCCTGGTGTTTGGCAAAACAGATGCGGTACTTCTTTCTGAAGCATGTCTGCATTGCTATTCTTTCCTGGTAGCCAGTTTACTCCTTTTTCTAAATCAAAAGCACACTTCTTTCTTCATACTACTATGTCTACATAAGAACATTGTGTGTTAACAAAAGAAATGGGCTAATCAACAGTTGAGCTCATATACATCATTCAGCCCTCTGATGTTGCTATATTGAAGTACCTTTTTCAGTCTTTGTTAATACAAACTGAACTTCTCACTTCAATTACATGAATACCAAAGGTATATATAGTACAATACAAACCCTAGGGCTCATGGCCAGTACCAACAAGAACTCCTGTCCAACGATCCTGTACATAGCAAGTAGAGTCATCAAACCTAACAAAGTAGTGCATATCAGCAAACTGACCAACAAACATAAGATTTATAGAAAACTGATGTACAAATGACACATCGGGAATAGTAAAATGAGAAGTAGAGAAAGTGCCCTAATGAGTGATTGTACATGAGGTGCCATCAGCTATCTGTACACAGGAACCATCCATAAAAGGTCAACATGATACAAGGAGAGACTTATCCGATGTCATATGAAAAGAAGCTCCAGAGTCTGAAACCCATGGAAGACTAGTATCTGACACGGAAGAAGAGGCTAAGCAAGACTAGCAGACCCACTAGGAGGGGCATCAGATGAAGACCGCTGCTGGACTTGAGTCTGAAGAGCTTGAAGCTGAGATTGAAGCTTACCCAACTGAGTGGCAAGAGCAGAATCCTTAACAGATGCAGAAGTGGTGGTAGCAATAACACCACAACGACGATGATGAGATGCAAGTCACAGCTCTGGATGAAGTCGGTAGCACCTCTGAATAGGATGACCAGGCTTCTTGCAGTGAGGACATAAAGCCTGGTTAGATGTAGCATCAGGAAGTGGAACAGACTGATAAAACTCCTGACGAGGTGCCGCAAGAACAGATTGAGGTGGTGTTGATCCAAAAGACAGAGAGCGAAGTCGAGTCTCCTTAGCAATCAACGCAGCAAAGGCCTTCTCCATGGTTGAAAGAACAGCACGTCCCAGTAGTTGAGCTCGAAAAGACTCAAATTCTAGACGAAAGCGCATAACAAAGGTTAACATTAAATTCTACGCATCATGATTTCCCACACAGCCAGTACATCCAGCACAAGAACCATGAAGGTCTTGTCGTGAAATGCGAGTGAAAGAATTGTAGTACTCCTCAATAGACATCTCCTGCTGACGTAAATCATAACGAGTTTGTAGAAGAGAAAAACGACGTGCCGCACTAGTCTGCTCATAACGATGCGGAAGATACTCCTACATCTTGCGAGAAGTTGGAAGATCAATGAAATCTATTCTGATTGAAATTTCAGCACTGTAACGTAAGATACCCATAACGCGATTATCAGCACTTTGCCATGCAGCAGCTTCCTTCGTATCAGTCTTCTCAGTCTGCCGTAATATTTATATGAGAGAAGATTAATAGATAGAAGAAGCATGTGAACCGATAACGTCAACCCACGATAATTTTGATAATCCAACTTGATATCTGAGGCAAGAACCACACCTCCCGTATCGAGAGAACGAGGAGGAGCAGAAATACCATCGGCCATTACACCAATTCAGCGTTGCAAGAGGTCCAGCGACGGCAGCACAAGCAGCAGCGAGGACAGCGCAAGCAGCAGCGTCGGAGGTAGCGAGGAGGAGAGCCGCGTCGGAGAATGCTGCGCCGGAGAAGACCAAGCCGGCGCAAAAGGTCCAGCGACGACGACGCAAGCAGCAGTCTGCCCTCCTCCCCCCTTCCTTCGTCTCTCTTGCAGCAGACCAGAGCGGCGGTAGAGATGGCAATGGGGGATGGCGCCGTCTGCGCTCCTCCTCCCTTCCGACAGGCGGCGGCTCGCAAGCAGCAGTCTGCGCTCCTCCCCGCTTCCTCCGTCTCTTTTGCAGCAGACCAGAGCGGCGGTGGAGATGGCGATGGGGGATGGCGCCGTCTGCGCTCCTCCTCCCTTCCTCCGTCTCTCTCGCTGCGCTGCCTCCAATTCGAGCGGCGGTGGAGATGGCGATGGGGGATCCCCTAGGCTGCGGTTGCGCAGACCCGTGGAGGAAGAGCAGGGGGAGACGGTGGGCTCACGAGTAGAGCAGCTGCGGCGGAGAAGACGCTCGAAGGCGAGATCCGTTCGGCGGAAGGCGGCGGAGATAGCTAATGCTCAGCTCTGATACGGTGATACCATGATACAAACTGAACTTCTCACTTCAATTAGATGAATGCCAAAGGTATATATAGTACAATACAAACCCTAGGACTCATAGGCTCTCATGGGCCATATATACATATACATAACATTTGTTACCTCTTGCAAGACTATGCTTCTTAACTTCTAACACATTCATCTAAAAGATCAAACAACTAAAAGATACAGTAGCTTATGGCACACTAAGGCCATCTTTTGCTTAGGTTTGTAATAGGATCATGACTTGATGATGATTTTTTCTTCGTGGAGTTTACTTATTGAAGTTCTTCATGAGCTTAAAGGGGTATTTCAGAATACCATATTAATTCCTCTGCATGATTTGTCACAAAGTCACGAACTAGAAATGCTACTCTAGGGCCTTCTACTCAATTATTTATTTTCACGTTTACTCTGCATTGCTTCTAGCTTCTGTATGTGGTTAACTGCAGTCACATATTTAGCTTCTTTTCTATTTTGTTTATTGATTTCTTCTCTGGCAGAAAACTTCTTTGGTGACCATTATGATGCCAGAAGTATACATGATAGCGGATCAAGAGAGACTGTTTAGGAGAGTTGATCCTGTACCTTCTGTATTTGTTACCAGTGGCAGTTCTATCACTTCGACAAAGAAGAGATCTCCTCTGTCTGTCAACAAAATAGCCCTAAACAATGCTGCAAATCAGCAACGCTTGAAGTCTAGTGATTGGCATGTTGAGATATCAGTCGCTAAGCAGAATATGATGCCATTGGTTGATCTTGAAGAAAAGGAATCTGATAATGTTTGCATACTGAAAGATGCACAGAGAAGGGCATATGAAATTGTAGATGAAGACAGTAAGTCTGACTATGACCCCATGGATGATAAACAAGAATGCTCCTCTATGTCAGAAGTAGCCAGCAGGAGTTGTGAGACAAAGCATGTCGCTTCTGCTCAGGAATGCACCGAAGAATGTGATTTTACACAAGCTACTGAGCAATGCCCTAGGGCTCGAGGGAGTAAGAGCATAGACTCCACTGTTACAGACGTCACTTCACATGGCACACATTCTTGTTGTCTGAGTGCCACGAAAGAATTAGCCCTTATTAGGAAGCAACTTCAAGAGATGGAAAGGAAGCAAGCACATCTTTTTGATCTATTGCAGGTAATTCCCACATGTTGAGTTGTGAATGGTCTTATTGATTTAACTCCTCTCTACATTTTGGCTAATTTTGGTAAAGTTTATATCTGCGATCTGATTGTAAAGTGATAACATTTACGCCGAAAGTTAATAGCAAGGCTGATTCAGTTATCAGATAAATGATATCCTTTGAAAACTAACCTGCTATGTACATTTTAGCTACTTGTACTAGCCTATTGCCAGTTTAAACAATAAAGGGCAATACATAGTGATAATAAGCATCATGATCATCAAGTCATCAACTCACGTCAATGATTGCCTCTACATCATGTAGAAAAGAGAATGCAGATTCATCCTATAGATCAAAGTGTTGTACTGTATACAAGTATTTTGCACAGACCTTGCATGCAGTGAAAAGAAGTGGGTTCGTAATGTCTTTCCAAGTGCTTACTTTCTTTCGCTGGTTTCTTGCAGGAATTCATGTCTAGCTCGGTAGAGAACATGTCAGTGTTAAACTTGAAAGTGCACAATTTGGAGAATGCTGTAGACAAAACTGTGTATACAATTACTCAAAGTGAAAGCCGCTATCACCTTCCTGGCTCCAAGTTCTTTAAGAACCAAAGTGTCTCTTCTTCACCCAGCCTTTCTACTTCTACACCTAGAACATCCGTGGATGCTAATTATAAGCCACCAACAATTCCACATTTGAAACACGAGAACAAGTGGATGCACGATTTACCAGCTAAGAGCTCAAGGGTGTGCGTAAAAGAGGGAGCTGAATTTCTAAAGGATCATACTCGTAACAAAGTTACTAAACCTGGGGCTGTGAGCTCAGAGAGTAACTTGGGAAGATATCTTCCAAGCTCAGTGAGGAGTCGAGCATCAGGGGTTAAGGGGACCTATCCAGTTTCATTTACCAATTCCTGTGAGCATCCTGAGCTGAAAAATGCATTGTATGCTTATAAAGAGGCTAGTGAATTTCATGGTGCTGACGACCTGGAGCCTGCATATGCGGAAGCCTTGAACTGTGGTGATCGTGATGATCTGATTGACCTAATGGATAGAACTGGACCTGTTCTTGAAAACTTGTCGCGTGAAACTGCAAATGAACTTTTAAGGGTTATAGCTGGCCAATTTCTTACTAAAAAGTTCTTTGATTTGGCACTACCTTGGCTTCGACAGGTAAGTTCACTAGTAATCTATTTATGTTTTGCAATAATTGCCTATTCCAACGAAAGCTTATGTAACTTACTCCTTCCAATTGTGATTTGTATATGTTGTCCCAGGTAGTGGATTTAAGCATGATTTATAAGCCAAGTCAACTTTTTGTGTCTTTGAGAGCACAAAGGGAGTTCCTTTCTGCATTGGAGGAAGCAGCAACAAGTGTTTCTACAGAACCAGCGATCAGAATTGCCATTGCACAGCTTGCATTTAAACTAACCAAAATTTGTGAGGTTGCCCCATGCAGGTAAAATCCACATTTCCCATTGACAATGACTAGAAGTGTCCCATCAATTCTACCACTTAATTTGGATTTCATGTTTTACTGATGCATCCATTATGCTGTTGTAGGAAAATCTCAACTAGTGTGTGCAGAGGAAATAAAACCATCATGGCCACTGCGATGTGAAATTTGTCCCCTGTGATATAACCTAGTATATGTTCAAACTTCAAACCATGCGGCAGTGCTTTTTAGTGAGCTCATTTTCTTTTCTAGTAGCCCTGCAACCTGTGTGACAATGTATACTCGGTTTTCTTACTATGTGCAAGACTAGTCGTTTGCTAGTTAAACATGTATGTTTTATGACTGGGACAACGGCAGTTGTTTTAGCACTATAGGTCTGGGTTTTGGCTCTTGTGCAAGACTGCAAGAAGTAATGGATGAGCTTGTGATTTTATGCTTGTGATCACTTGCCATTACATAGCTGTGGTGGCGTTGTCCTCTGGTAAATGCCTTTCAGTAAAAGTAGAATTTGGCAATCTCTGTACCGTCATTTAACTTGCTATATTAGGTAGTATCAGAGTTCAGTACAATTACATATTCACTACAAGTAGAAATAGATCACACGCTTACTTTTTTATCTTCTCTAACTTAACCAGTTTGCTTATTCTCGTATTGTTCTAGTAATCGCAAGAGCAATTAGATTGTGTAGCTAGGATCCCATCGCTCCTAGCCCAGCTGTTTTGTACAATGACACGCCTGGAGCGGCATGCCAAGGCCGAGTTCCGGCGAAATTGGACGGCGATAAGATGGACGGAGAGGAAGCGTCACCAGTCAGAGTCGTCGCTGCGTTGCGAAGCGCTGTGGCGGCCGCCCATCCTCTTGTTGCTGGCCGTGCGCAGGACGCAGCGGAGGAGCGCCTGCACCACCTCCGACATGGACGGCCGGAATTCTGGGTCAGACTGCATCGCCCACCAAGAAGCAAAAGTTTTCAGACATAAGATGGTGAAGAGCTAAGCTGAAGCCACTGGTGGTTACTTGAGGTGAGGAGGATCATTTCTGAGGATTTCAGTAAGGAGTTCACCTGAACACAGCGAGCGATGACATCGGCGAGCCGCGACAACGCCTTCGGCGGGTACAGGCCGCGCAGAGCTGGGTCTGCTAGTGCTCCCAAGGCATCGATGTCATGAAGCTGTGGAGTCACAAACTTGACCAAGGATTGCTCCATTCTTGGCTTAGAGCTGGAGATCAAACAATCGCACAAAAGGTGAGGATATTCTACTACAGGCATTAGATACATCGTATTATCAGTTTCTATATCAGTTTCAGTGAGGGTAGGAGCATCATTGTCATGCTCTTTTACATGACCGGCAAATGTGGTACCCCAGTCAAGCTTTGCATGTTCTGAAATCACACGAGATGCATTCCCAAGTAGAAAGAATGTATCTTTTCTCTTCAATTACCTGTCATAAGGCTTCCGACCGGTTAGTAGCTCGAGCATGACGACACCGAAGCTGTAGACGTCGCTCTTCATCGTGTAAGCTGATGGCTTTGTGCACTCTGGGGCATTGTACCCCGGTCCCAAGCTCTCACTTGTATCCTGCAGAGAATTCCATGTCAAAAGATCACGTCACCTCTACAAGCATATCGGCGGTTCATCAAATGTCAGAAGATCCATTATGCAAACCTCGTAGAAGAATGCAAGGCCGCAGTCAGAGAGGTGAGCGTTGAGATCAGCATCAAGCAAGACATTAGATGACTTTATGTTCTTGTGAATGACTGAAGGTGAGCAGACTTCATGTAGGTACCTGAAGGAAAAAAGAAACCTTAACATCTTACTTGTGAACTCACATGATCAGATCATTATGTGCATGCTGATGCATATACAATTGTTCATTCCAGGCTTAAATGTTACTTGTCAACTTACTCCAGAGCACGAGCTGTACCGACAGCGATCCGAACTCGAGTGTCCCAGGTCAGCGGCTTGCTGTAGTCGTCTGATAAGTGCAGGAACTCATAGAGGGATCCATTCCTCTGGTGGTCATACACCAACATGTAGTGCCCAGGCTCTGAGCAGTAACCCACAAGCTCACAGATGTTTGCATGGCGCAGCGTGGAAATGCCATTCACGGTGTCCATGAAGTCGCTGCTTCCTGAGAAGCTCAGTGGATCAAACTTCTTGACAGCCAGGACCTGAAAAATTACCATGCTAGACGATGAGTATACCCAAAATGTGTATATGGATATATGATCACGTTTAAGTTTCTAACTCTTCAAACATTCTTCTTTGAGACCTCTTGACAATTGACAAAAGTGAATGTCAAGTTCAGTTCAACTGTATGTTACTACTGTTAGAGATATATGTATAGTTTGTTATTCCCCATTGTTACGAGGGGTTCTTTGCATATTTGCCATCTGTACTTTGTGTATATATACCGGCCCATTAGCCTCATATGAATACAAGCGTTATTCATAACATGGTATCAGAGCCTACCTAGGGTTTCCCGTCGCTTCGCTTGTCGCCGTAACACGCCGACTCCCCCGTCGTCGTCGCCGCCGTCGACTCCCCCGTCCGCTGCCGTCGCCGACTCCCGGCCTCGTCGCCGACTCCCGGCCTCCACCGTCGCCGTCGCTCGGCCTCCGCGCCGTCGGCGCGCTCGGTCGCCACCGCCGGCGGAGGCCTCGGCTCGGCTACCCTCGCGCGGCGCGGATCCGGATCGACCGCGGCTCGGCCACCTCCACCCGACGCCGCCTCTCCTTCGCGCCGTCGCCGCTCCACGCGCGCCGCTCGCGCCGCGCCGCCGCCTCATTGCCGTCGCCGACTCGGCCTCCACCATCGCCGCCGCGCGCTCCACTCCGACGCGCCGGCCTCGCGCGACGCTCCTCGTGCCGTCGCCGCTCCCACGCGCCGCCGCTCGCGCGCCGCCGACGCTCAGCGCCATCGCGCCGCCGGCGAGCCATCGCCGCCTCTGCGTGTGTGCGTGTGTGCGTTTAACGGGCGAAGGCCCGTTAAGTTTAGGTTTAAAAATGTTGTTCTAACGCCGCGCCCGTCGGTACTGTTAGACCGTTGTCTTAGTCGCGCGCCGCCGGCGCCGCCTACCAATGGGTACCGTTTCTCCTCGTTGCGGTGATCTTGATGGTGTTAATTACACCGACTTCGTGTCTCACATGCGCATCCACATGCGTGGTCTTCGTCTCGGGCGTCCTCTCGGCGATGTTACTGTCGCCTTGCCCTACACCTCCGACGAGACTACGCTGTTGAGTGTCCCCAACAAATGGCAAGGTTTCTTGAGACCGCCGCTTTGCGATGATGAGGCTATCTCGCCTACCGGGAGGCTCTCGACTTCTACAAGGATCGCGACCGCCTACACTCGGTGGTACGACGAGCGGCGCTCGGCCGCTGCTTGTCCTCATCGCCGATATCACCTCGATTCTCTTCGAGGTTATGGGACTACCTATTGCTTTCGGATGTGGACTCACCTTCGTCGCGCACGAGCCCTCGGTGATGCTCTCTACCGTCCGTGGTCCGCGAAGCACTCTGCAGCAGGTGATGCTCTCGTTGGCGCTTTACGCCGAGCTCTGGCATGCGCGTCGGTTGGACTCTCTCCGCCTTCTTGGCCGTCGCTCGCGCTGCCGATCTTTGCCTGGTATGCGTCTTGACACAGGTTTCGCGGATCTACGAGTTCCTCACTGCGCCGTCCCAAGTTCGGCATGGCGGCGCGCCCGGCTCCTTGCACGCCACCCTCGTGTCACTCTCGGAGGCCCTTACTAAGATACGGCGGAGGAGACTACTTTGAGTGGTGCCGGCTCGCTACCACTCCCCTCCGTGCTCGCCGCCGCCCACTGCTACACCGCGGCTCCACGCGCGCGACACCGCCTCCTCCAACACCGCCACGGTGGTGGTGGCCGCCTGGCGGTGGTGGTCGTCCTCACCGCTCCCTCGCAATAAGGTCGGCCACATTGAGTCCCAGTGCTATAAGAAGCAGCGGCATCTTTCTCGCCGTTCTTCTACTAGCACTGGCACTGGTGCTTCTGCATCGACTTCTTCAGTTTCTTTCACCGGCAGAGATAGCCGGACTTGGCGCCGCTTGCGCGCCGGGTTCTCCTCGGCAGTTCTGCGAGTTCGCTCACGACTCTTCGAATCGAGAGACCACCTCCTACATCAGTACCTCCCGTGGATTCTTGATTACGGAGCATCTTTTCACATGACTCCCGATTCTTCCACTGTCTTTCCTTACACCCCTTGATTCTCCGCCGGTGTTCTTACTGCGATGGTACATCTCTTCTCGTCTGCAGTCGAGGATCTCTTAGCAACTCATCTTTTCATGTTCCTTACATTTCTCATATTCCTCGCCTTACCTTGCGCCTTCTTTCTGCTGGGCGACATCGACCTTGGTTATCGGGTTATTCTCGACTCGACTCTTGTTGTGTTCGGGATCGCCACAGGAGCTCGGTTGGTTCGCCCTCGCGCGTGATTCATGGCGTCTTTGGGAGCTTGGCGGCTTCACCTTCCTTCCGCTGCCACCATCATCGCGTCTCTCCGCTACGCCGCTTCGTCTGGCTCTCTCCAGCGGTGGCATCACCGTCTTGGTCATCATGCGGATCGTCTGGCGTCCTTAGTTCGCCGTGGTCTTTCGGGTGCATCTCGAGGCGTGTCGTTAGATTGTCGAGTGTAAGTTAGGTAAAAGATTCAGACTTCCTTATCCTCATAGTGAGACCGTGTCTCGTCCTTTGATCTTGTTCATTCGGATGTTTGGGGTCCGCTCCTTCGTTTGAAAGGGGTCATCGTTATTATATTATTTTTATAGATGATTTCTCTCGCCACACTTGGATATATTTCATGTCTTCTCATCGTGAGGCCTTGCCTATCTATAAACAATTTGCCACTATGATACACACACGATTCTCCACTCCTATTCATGTCCTTCGTCGATTCTGTGGGCGAGTACCTCTCGTCACCTCGCAGCTTCTTCCTTGGCGAAGGTGGCACTCGCTCGATTTTCTTGTCACGGTGCTCATGCTCGAATGGTGTCGTGGCGCAAGCATCGTCACCTCCTTGAGACGGCTCGTGCTCTGATGATCGCCGCCTCTATTCCACCTCACTTTTGGGCCGAGGCTGTTTCCACTGCCACCTATCTCGTCAACATCCAGCCCTCTTCTGCTCTTAAGGGTGCGATCCCTGTTGAGCGTCTCTGTGGTCTTCTTCCTGACTACTCGCCCTTCATCTGTTTGTTTGCGTTTGCTACGTTCTCTCGCCCCTCGAACGCACCAAACCGACCGCTCGATCTGTTGAGTGTGTCTTTACGAAGTCTGATGCGAGCACAAGGGCTATCGGTCTTTGGGATCTCGTTGGTCGTCGGATACGGGTTTCTCGGGATGTGACTTTCGACGAGTCTCGTCCATTCTACCCACGTCCTGCCTCTCCTTCGGCTTCCTCTGTGGAGTCTCTGTCTTTCTTGACCTTTCCAGATACTCCTATATCTGTTTTGCCCTCGTCTACCTGTCCTACTGAGTCTCCACATATTCCCCCTGTGGCCTCTCCGCCGTTGTCGCCGCCTGTGTCGTCTCCTACGACTCCCCAGGCTCCTCCCACTCTCGTCTACACTTGTCGACCTCGTATTGAGAATATTTCAGATGAGCCATCTTCTCCTGATGTTCCATCTTCTTCTGATGCTCCATCTTCCCCTGATGGGTCATCTTCTCCTCGCCACGCTCTCGCGATCGCTGATCGATTCGGCCTCCGCCCGCTTTTGCCTTTCTTTGCGCACTACTCGTGAGCTTTGTCTCCTCAGGGATCTTGTTACTCACCTACAGTGGCGACTTGCCATGGCCGAGGAGATTGTTGCCCTCGAGCGTACTGGTACTTGGGATCTTGTTCCTTTTCCATCTCATTCTCATCCCATCACATGTAAGTGGGTCTATAAGATTAAGACTCGCTCTGATGGCTCTCTTGAGCGCTATAAGGCGCGTCTTGTTGCTCGTGGCTTCCAAAGAAGCATGGTGTTGACTACGACAAGACTTTTGCTCCTGTGGCCCACATGACCACTGTTCGCACTCTTCTTTCGGTGGCGTCATTGCGACACCGTGCATTTCTCGGCTTGATGTCAAGAATGCCTTTCTTAATGGTGAGTTGCATGAGGAGGTCTACATGCATCCGCCACCGGGTATTCGTTCACGAGGGCATGGTGCATGCCGCCGTCGCTCTCTCTATGGCCTTAAGCAAGCCCTCGTGCTTGGTTTGGCGCTTCTCCTCTCGTGGTCACTGCTGCTAGTTTTTGACTAGTGATCATGATCTGCGCTTTTGTCCACACTTCGTCTCGTGGTGGACTCTTCTTCTCCTGTATGTTGATGATATGATCATTACGGAGATGATTCTGAGTACATTGCCTTTGTCAAGGCTCGTCTTAGTGAGCAGTTCCTTATGTCGGATCTTGGTCCTCTTCGTTACTTCCTTGGGATTGAGGTTACTTCCACTCCGGATGGTTTCTTTATGTCCCAAGAGAAATATATTCAGGATCTTCTTGATCGCGCCTCTCTCACTGATCAGCGTACTGTTGAGACTCCCATGGAGCTCAATGTTCACCTCCGACTCTCTGATGGCGAGCCTCTTTCTGATCCGACTCGCTATCGTCATCTTGTTGGGAGTCTTGTCTACCTTGCTGTTACTCGTCCGGATATCACTTATCCAGTTCATATTATGAGTCGGTTTGTTTCACTCACACTCGAGTTCACTCTGATCACCTTCTTCGAGTTCTGCGATATCTTCGTGGAACTATCTCTCGCCGTCTCTTCTTTCCACGTTCCAGCTCGTTACAGCTTCAGACCTATTCGGATGCTACTTGGGCCAGCGATCCCTCTGATCGCCGGTCTATCTCTGCTTACTGTGTTTTTCTTGGTGGTTCTCTTATTGCACGGAAGGCGAAGAAAGCAGATCGCGATGTCCCGTTCGAGTGCAGAGGTGAGTTGCGAGCTATGGCTCTCTTGACAGCAGAGATTACCAGCTACGGTGGTTACTTGAGGATTTTGGTGTTTCGTCACTACACCGACCACTCTCTTGTCGACGATGCAGTGCTATCAGTATTGCTTGTGATCCTGTGAAGCATGAGCTCACCAAACACATTGGTGTTGATGCTTCTTTCATGAGGACTTGTGTGCATGATCGGTGATTACTCTTGGTATGTGCCTTGAGCTTCAGATAGCGGATTTCTTCACGAAGGCCCAGACTCGAGCACAACACAGCTTCTACCTCTCCAAACTCAGTGTTGTTGATCCACCATGAGTTTGAGGGGGGGTGTTAGAGATATATGTATAGTTTGTTATTCCCCATTGTTATGAGGGGTTCTTTGCATATTTGCCATCTGTACTTTGTGTATATATACCGGCCCATTGGCCTCATATGAATACAAGCGCTATTCATAACAACTACAATATGTCTTTAGGTGCATATTTGGCATGATATTGTAGATGAAGTTCTAAATTCCAGACAGTTTTATTTCTTGAGTTGAAAATATAAACAAGTTTCTTTGGCACGAGTTTAGAAGGAAATCTAAAGAGCCTACCCGTCCATCGGCATATTTTGCCTTGAAAACACGACCGATCGTTCCCTGACCTATCAGCCTGCTACTATGGAAGCTGCCAGTGGCTGCTTGCAGGTCTGATGATGAGTAAGTCAGCAGATTGATTGGATCCGAGCTTCGCCTCGAATAATTCAGCTTGTTCTCAAACTCATTGTCACCGATCGACTTGCGAGGCACAGCAGGTGGTGTCCTACAGCCCATCGATGTGGATTGCTCCAGCGACTTCATGTCGATTGCTGAAGATTCCTTACGACCTAGAAAAGAAAGAAAGAAAGAAGAACTCTTACTAGAAGTTTAAAAGCGCGAGTGTCTGAAATACTACCGATAACATCAGGAAATGAGGTATGTATGTCTTTAAACACAACACATTTTTTTTCTACACCCCACAATTTATGCACAACGCAACAGAAACCACATTGTTTTCTATGATTCAAGAAATATCATGCGCATGAGTACCTCTGGAGCCATCAACTAGCGGGGTAAATGATCGGTTCTGACCTGACTCGTCCATGTAGTAATGGGATGAGACAGGAGAGGAACTGTTCTTCTTCAACACAGACAAGAGAATCAGAGCTGCAAGAAGCACGGCTACCACCATTGCTCCAATAGCGAAACCGTTGATTCCACTGTCATTCCCTCCATTTGATGAGCCTCCCACTGAAGATCCCTTCTCCATACCAGGAGGAGCTGACCCGGATGACCAAGGGTTCCCACCAGTCCTTGAGAAGTCAGAATTGTCAGAAATCATCCAAGTGCAATGAAAAGGAATGTGTTGAGTGGAACTGTGGAAGTACTACTTACTGTAGACTGTCAATGTCTTTCAGTTTACCTGGGACCCACCCGGTGAACTTGTTGTTCTGCAAATTCCTTGAGCACAAAGGGGAAAACCATTCTAGCTTAGGTCTCAGATTGGCATAATGAAGCAAATTCATACATTTGATTTGTACCTTTTCCAGTATTTATGTAAAGTTATTCCATAAAAAAAGTATTTATGTAAAGTAAATAGGCTATGCAAAATTATGAATGATTGCTACATGCATTTTTATTAACAGCTCCTGACATTTGACAACATTAGTACTTTTGTAGTGCCGTGGTGAGGCATTGAGAAGCATACATTTTGAACCATGATGATAAATTTGGTATGAGATGTAGTGTTTACTTGAGGTATACTTACAGATTCTCGAGAGGAAGTTTGGCCAGAACGTCTATATGACCACTGAATTGGTTGCTCTCCACATTCCTGGATATATTTTGAAAATATTGGCAGTCATTTCTTGATCTGAAAGAGCGTACCGATGAATAACTACATCCGTCAAATTCAGTTTCCTTACAGTGTCTTGAGGCCTGTGAGGTACTGAAAACTCTGGGGCAGGTTACCTGAGAAGCGGTTGAAAGAGAGATCCCTGATAACACAACTGAGGTTATTCATATAGGACAACAAAAACTGAGATACAAATAAGCTTACTATCACAAGAAAATTAATAAGCTTTGGGCAACTGAAGTAACACAAGCTAAATCGCTGTAGCATTACATTGTAAATTTGTAATAGAAAAACTACAAAGGACTCGCGAATTTGATGCTTAACTTACAGTGTTGAGAGCTTTGGAAGGTGTGAGAACATATCTGTCAACTGCCCGCTTAAGTGATTCTTACCAAGATTTCTGTGACCCATTAAAAACGTAGTTGTAGTGACTAATGCAACAAAAATCATGATTGTGCGGAGAGGATGGTTAACAAAATAAAGAATTAAAGACGGCAATATGAATTGGATTCTTACAGCGTTTCCAGGTCAGTCATTTGAGATATCGAATAAGGAATCCCACCGGTAAAGGAATTCCCTTGCAGATTTCTGCACCGCAAAATATCAGAAATGCCTTGGATTAGCCATGAAAGAAGTAACCATGGATGAGAAAACTGAAACTTACAATTGAACCACATTTGGTGGAAGCTGGTATGGAAGTTCGCCGTTGAGATTGTTCTTGCTCACATCACTGTACTACGAAAAAGAAGAAAATTCAACTAAGTTGCATAACTACGATGACCAATACTGGAGATCACAGGGGCAACTCACAATTTAGTTACTGATTTCAAGCTTGATAGCTGATAACCTAGTGTGCCGCTTAATCCAAGCCCCGACAAGTCACTGCTCTATGCAACATGACAAGCAAACTGAAGTAAATATCTTGTATGACTATGGAAAAGGAGTTATTTAGAAAAATTGCAGGCAATTTCCTTAGGCGAATGTTGGAGGGAATTACATTTCTGTGACAGATGAGCCACTGCATTGTATTCCCTTCCACTCGTCGTCGCCGCCGCATGGATCACCACCACTTGCCCTCCAACCGGACAATTTAGATGGTTTGTTCATACTAGCGAACATAACGTTAAGTGCAGCAACTGAAATAGAGACGCAGCAAGAAACACATTTCTTTCTTCAGAATCCATGAATTTTGCATCGGAAAGAAAGAAATTGCCAGCCCTCACCATCAGGCTGGTCTGTCTTGGCTACCGCCACGGCAGCCGCAGAGACGAGAACAGCGAGGCCGGCTAGCGGCGGCCACCGGCGAGCCATTGTACACCAAGGGAGCGTGCAGGAGGAGATCCCCACACGCATCACCTCTTCCTCCCTCTACCTCGCCTCCATTCTCTCATTGGCTAATGGTGGGATGAATGGTCATTTCTAAAATTAGGAAATGGAGGTCGGAGGAAGAAGAGATGGGGAGAAGGAATGTGAAGAGGAAGGCGGACGGACGTGACGGGCCATTGGAGCAGCGAGAGTGGCGGGAAGCCGTTCGTTTCAAGGTTCCACACGCGTCGACGAAGTCGGCAAAAGTTCAGCAGATCGTGCAGATTTCTTCTCTATCCAGTCCAAAATATCTAACCAATTCCCACATAAGCAAGCTCCATTGTAGTCTAGCTGGTTAGGATACTCGGTTCTCACCTGAGACACCCGGGTTCGCGTACCGGCAATGGAAACTTTTTTATTTATTTTTCTTGAATTAGGTGTTTATCACCGTTTGGAATGGTTTTAGTACTATTTGTTCTTTGGAATGGTTTTAGTACTATTTTTTCTTGATTTAGCTGTCTATTGCCGTTTGGAATGGCAACATACTCTATTTATCGCATGCCGCCATTTGCACACTCTTCAATACAAATTGTCAGTTTAACTAGCGACATGAACTGGCTATATATACCGTCAAAATTCAGTGGAAAAATTATTTTAATTTCGGAAAAAAAAGAAGAGAGAGGAGGAGAGGGGAGAAGAGACGTAGCGAGGCTATGCCGGTTCCTAGGAGAGGAGAGAGAGATGGAGCAGCAGATCTGGTCGTTCATTTTACAGGTAAATATTATTGCAACTTTGTACATAAATTTGAAACCTTGTAATTAGCAAATAAAAATAACGACATAGAATTCAACAAATTAGATAATTTTAGTTGTATTTTTTGTTTGATATAGTACATCATTTTAACTGGGTATAGTTTAGTTCATCGTATAAATATTATTTATGTTGCAGTACTCGAACGATTTATAATAAATCTATAAAACACTAAGAAAACTTTGTAAGTTTTTATTTTTACGCAATAAATGTTTTCTTAATGCCGAAAATACTTTTTAAACCAGCAAAATAGGAAGACATCTCTAAAAATAACAAGATACCTATTAAAAATCTGTAAAAATTACAGAGTAGCTAAATATGATATGTATAGCTTAATCAAAATAATATCAACTTAAATTTGGTTTCCATTTGTGCACGGTAAATATTTTGTTCATGCCAAAAATACCTTTTAAACTAGAAAAATAGCAAAACGTTTCTAAAAACTATCTAAGAAATCCAGAGTAGGTACATAGGATATGTAGAGCTAAATTAAAATATAATGAACTTAATTTTTATTTCCATCTGTACACAGTAAAAAATTCATAAATACTGGAGACACTTTTTAAACAAGCAAAGTAGCAAGATACCTATGAAAAAACTGTAAAAATTGCGTAGTAGCTAAATAGAGTATCTAGAGCTTAATCAAAATAATCCCAACTTAATTTTAGCTTCTATTTATGCACGGTAAATATTCTGTTAATAGCCAAAAATACTTTTAAAACTAGAAAAATAGCAAGACGGCTCTAAAAATTCTCTAAAAAATCCAGAGTAGATACATAGAGTATGTAGAGCTGAATTAAAATATTGTGAACATAATTTTTGTTTCTATCTATACACAATAAATATTTCATAAAAATGATGGAGACACTTTTTAAATAAGGAATGTAGCAAGATACCTATTAAAAATCTATAAAAATTGTAGAGTAGCTAAATATGGTATGTAAAGCTTAATCAAAATAATCCCAACTTAATTTTGGTTTCCATGTGTGGACGTAAATATTCTGTTAATGGCGAAAAATACTTTTTAAACTAGAAAAATAGCAAGACACCTCTAAACATTCTCTAAGAAATCCAGAGTAGGTACATAGGGTATGTAGAGCTGAATTAATATATTGTGAACTTAATTTTTGTTTCCATTTGCACACAGTAAATATTTTATAAATGCTGGAGACACTTTTTAAACCAGGAAAGTTGCATGATACTTATTAAAAATCTATAAAAATTACAGAGTAGCTAAATAGGGTATATATCCCAACTTAATTTTGGTTTCCATTCGTGCACGCTAAATAATTCGCAAATAAGAAAAATAGCAAGGTACCTATAAAAATTATATGAAAATTCCAGGGTAGCTAAATAGGGAATATAGACATTAATTAAAACATCATGAACTTAATTTTACTTTCCATCTGTACACGACAAGATACCTCTAAAAATTTATATGTCGATACAGTTGTGTGCATATCAGTTTCCTATGTATCGCTAATCGTGCAATAATTAAATTAATTAGATATGTCGCTTCTTATTACTTTTGTATATATTTCATAGTATTTACAATGTATGCACTTAATTTTCAGGTGTGATGAACCTAAGAGATGTTGTGTAGTGGCGTGCGAGTTGCTTGACCCAGCCATTGACGCGCATCACCGCAGCCGTCTCAGTACTATCCTCCCCTAGGAGGGCGAGGCGGCGGTTGAGCTTGCGTGCTGCGGCTGTGCACGCCTATGAGGGCATGGAGGGTGGACTCGTGTTAGGTTCCGAGGTTCATGTAGTTGTGACCTTCGTGCACTCAATTGTAGTCTAACTACTTTGGGTGAACTCACATTTGTTCTCAATCCTTTTGACGCAAGTTGAGAGCGGCAGGCCTCCTTCCACTAGCAAGGATGGTGAAGGCGACGTGGGAGGATGACTAGGACCGTGTGGGCAGTGGCCGTACGTCGAGGTGCTTTTCATACAATCGGTGCCTCTTGACGGCACTGGTTGATTGGTGGAGGCTGGAGACGCACACGTTCCACCTCCCATGTGGGGAGATGGCAACGACACTTCAGGACATGAACTTCCTGACCGAGTTGCCCTGCACGGGCTTCCCCCTGGGCGTACAACATCCCGGACACATGGAGCATGGAGTTCCTCATGAGGTTCCAGGGGGTGCTACCACCCAACACTGGCTATAGGGAATTTAGCAGCACCCACGGGTCGTCGTTGAAGTGGATCTATCAGTTCTACGTAATTTTTGTAGCTCTTGTCCTTTCGCTTCAATTGCTTTGTGCAAATTAGTGACGTGTATCTATCTTCTTGCAGCCAGAGCGTATGGCAGAGGATGCACCCGAGTACACAGTGAGGAGACACTTTGAGGCCTACTTGCTGTGGTTGTTTGGGTGGGTGATGTTTCTGTTGGAGATATGCCCTAGAGGCAATCATAGAGATGATGATATTTCGTTGTATCCATGATTTAATAAATGTTCCTTGAATATTGCCTTTGTGCTGATTAACAAGTATGTGACTTGTTTGTGAAACTCTTTACTTGTATGGTTATTCTAAAGTTGTCCCTAGTCGGAGTTCATGTGAGGACACACGTGAATGATGGATTAGCACATGTATCGGTTGATGACCATATTTCACAGGTCATAGACATGGAGATGTCAAACCAATAATGTGGACACATGTTTAGAACATGGGGTTGGACCGACCCAACATGAGACATAGCAATTATACTTATGGTTCTCTCTACACAATGTGTACGCCTTGTCCTTAGACCTGAGATTGTCGCATGTACTTGAGATGTGAATCGACCTACTTAGGGGCTATCAAACGCTACTCCGTAACTGGGTAGTTATAAAGGTAGCTTTCGGGTTTGTCATTAAGCATGCTGCGAGGCATGGTCAGTCGAGATGGGATTTGCCCCTCTCTACCTGAGAAAGATATCTCTGGGCCCCTCGAGTGATCGGATCCAGAAATGCATGGTCATGCTACTTAAGGTTAAGAGTTAATGCATGGTCATGCTACTTAAGGTTAAGAGTTAACCTAGTAAGGGATTTCGGATCACAGGATCGAGAAAGAGTGGTCAGCTTGGAGCTCGACCGAATATCGTGAGGCAAAGGGATTGGCATGTACATAACGTTGTGATGGTTCGTCCGATATGATCTTTACGTGCGTTTAGGAGTTGGCACGTCTTGCTAGAGGCCGCTACCAACTATTGACCAAGTATGTGTACTTGTGTCATGTCTAAACATACGTGAACCTATAGGGTCACACACTTAAGGGGCTGAAGCCTAATTCGGATTGGATCCGAATTAGACTGGGCATTGAGTCCTAATGGGTCTCTATTCGTAGAAGCCCATTATAAGGACGTCTATAAAAGGAGGTGAAAGATCTAGACCCGCCATTATGTGGTAATGGAGTTTTGGTGATTAATGATAAATCTAATTGGGAGACTAACACCTTTATTGATATACATATTGTGTAGTCTTATTTGGATATAAAGGTGAAAATCATGAAGGCATGCAAGTGATTAAGTGATTAATGACAAATGCACTTGTGAGACTAACACTCCTATTGTTATATCAAGTTTAGTCTCAGCTTGGATATAAAAGCAAAAATCCAAACAGGTATGTATTCATTAATGACAAATCTATTTGTGAGACTAACAATTCTATTGATTATCTATTGCTTAGTCTCGTTTGGATATAAAGATGAAAATACAAGAGGTATGCATTCTACTTCTTATTATTATATCTTGTTGCATTACTCGGATCCAAAATATAGGTTAAACTCCACCAAAAAGGTTAACTTGGATATGTGCATATGTTTCCATTACACATTTGTGTATGCACACATTTAGGGGAGTTCATTCTATATTTTGTGGTTTCATTAGTATTGATCCATATTCTCTTTCCACATATATTAAGGATCTTTACTTTGAAACATATCCTTGAATATATTTAACTTGTGTAGTTAATATATTCATATGAGTATATGAGAGCATATGAGACTTGTGTAGTTCATTGATGCTCATATATCCTTGAATATATTTTAACTTGTGTAGTTAATATATTCATATGAGTATATACAACTTGTGTAGTTCGTATACACTCATATTTAGTATATACAACTTGTAGTTCGTATATACTCTTGGTATATATAACTTATGTAGTTCATATATACTCATGTCACTTTATATTCAATTATTTGCAATTGTGTTGTGGGACTAATGTGTGTGCTAAGATGTTTTCAAGGCTTAGTCCGGAGTTTGAATGGTGACATGAAAAGGAAATGCAAAGGTGATAAGAGATCAACATGGCTCAAGACAAAGGAGTCATGCATTGCATTCGAAAAGCTTCGAAATGCGGTAGTCCGGCGTTGTATCTTGTGGTAGTACCGCCGTGATGATGTACCGATTTCGGTCGCGGTATGAAAATTCGATAGCATTGCTTTTGGACTTGGTTTGCTCTGAAGTGGAGCGGTAGTACCGAGTTCATGTGGCGGAACTACAGCGTAGCGGTATGACCAAAATATGTTGGCGGTATGTAAATTCCAGAGAAGGTATTTTTACGTATTTCTCGAACCTCTGAAATCGGTAGTACCGCATCGAGAAAGCAGTACTACGAGAGCGGTATTACGGATGCTAGTTAGCGGTAATACCGCACTTTGTTAGTAATGGCTTGTTCAAAAGCATTTATGCGGTATATCTTGTTAATTAATGTTAATGACATTGTGGGACTAACATTTTCCATAAGTTGGATAAATAGGTTATGTTCCAGGGTGATGAAGACTTTGGATGGCATCATGAGTTGATCGTCATCGAGTCAAGGTTCAAGAAGATGATGCATCATGTGTTGATTGAGGTCAAGTAAAAGATGCATCGTGGGTTGATGCATATCAAGACGATGACCCAGACATGAAGCGAGGATGTGAGTCATCAAGCTTCAAGTGGATGGTCAAGGCAAAGGTATGACTAGCTAGGGCTAAGGATTTGTTCATAGTCTTTTACCGGTCTCGGTGTTTGGTCGGAGACCGGATTGCTAGAATAGGTTGTCGTACTATTAAGAGGGATCTTGTCTAGTAGCTTGAGTTAGTCATGTGTTGATAGCTCATTGTGTTTGCTCTAGCTCAACTTAACATGTTGCCTATATTTGCGAATGTGTTTTGCAAATAGTCGAGACTCATGCGTTTAATCCTTGTAACATGTGACTATGCTTTGCAAATGTGTTTTGCAAATGATTGAAGTCCATGTACCTACTCCTTTTGGCATGATCTAAGTTTGCAAATGTGTTTTGCAAATGGCTAAGATTCATGTGTATTCCCTTGACATGGTCTAAGATTACGTGTTGCTATTTCTTTGGACTTAGACCATGGTAGTGGCTCTTTTGAGTTGTGCTTTTTTGATTTGATCAAATGTGTTTGTGATCAATCAAATAGGTGGGTTGTGTAGCCCTCTGAATAAGCTTTCAATAGAGTCCAAGATCACTCAATTCCGACATCGAGTCAAAGTTATGACCTTTTACCAGTGTAAATGCAGGTTGAAAATCGGGCTGCGGTAGTACCGCCCGTATAACCTGCGGTAGTACCGCGGAGCGTAGTACCGCCCTTATAACAGCGGTAGTACCGCAGAACGGTAGTACCGCCCCTTGTGAGTGCGGTACGACCGCAAAAGGTCATGTGGCTAGTTTTGGCTGTTTCGTCTCCAAGCGGCTAGTTTTGGTGTGGGGCTATAAATACCCCCTTGGCGGTTGAGAGGCAACCTTGGCATCCCATTGAGTTCCTTTGAGCTAAGAGCAAGCCCTCTACTCCCATTTGTGCATGTGTTGCACTTAGTGAGGTTTGAGAGGCAAATCCTATTGCATGTGTTGCATTAGGTGGTGGATTTAGTATCCACGAGAGCTTTGACACTTGATTGGTTCGGTGAAAGTTGGAGACTTGTTACTCTTGGTGTTTGCCGACACCTAGACGGCGTGGAGGCGTTGTCGTCGGTGATCTTCTCAAGTGAAGCTTGTGAGAAGACCCGGGCGATTTGTGAGTGGCTTGGTGCTCGCCATCTCCGGAGCGGAGTAAGAGCAACCCTAGTGGATTGAGGTGATAAGTTCAAGTTGGAGTCGGTTCAAGCGGTTGAACTCACTTAGAGGTGTTGGTTCGGTTGGAACCGGTCCAAGTGGTTTGGACTTACCTCGGAGGTGTTGCCTCGCGTTTTGGAGCCGATCCAAAAGGTTGAACTTACCTCAACGTGGATTAGGGGAGACCGGCAAGTCTTCGATCACCACGGGAAAAATATCGCCGTGTCAATTGTGGTTTGCATTCTAGCTTTACTACATAGCAGTTTATATTCCTAGAATTAAATTGCTTACTTGTGTGAATGCTATCTTATGTACTTAATTGTTTATATCATTGGTTAATTGCTTTCAAGTCTTTGCTAAAATTGCTCTATTTATTATTGACTTGTATTGTTGGTGCACTTAGTGAACTTAGTTGAACCTAGTTGACTTAGGCTTTAATTGTGCAAAACCGTATTTGTATTAACTTCCGCATTAGAAATCGGTTTTAGAGCATAGAAGTTTTAAAACGTCTATTCACCCCCCTCTAGTCGGCCTCCTCGATCTTACAGGAGGGCAGGGGCGCACTGGTTGGCGGATGAGTTTTTCGTGACATCCCCAAACCCTAGCCGCCACCCCTCCCACGCCCTAGTCGCTCGCGCGGATCTAGTAGTCTGGCGTGCGTCGCTTCCTCCCGTACGTGTGGATACCTTTGAAGGCGCTGCATCTGTAGCGTTGGAACGAACCGCAAGAGATGAGCTGTACGTGGGACGCCACAACGAGGACGAGGAAGTAGTACGACTACTCTGCCCCGACGTGCTGCATCAATTTAGTACGACTACTCTGCCCTGACGTGCTACATCAACTTCCGCACCTGCGCGTCTAGTGGTAAGACCGTGATCTATAACTGCAGTGATCTTGGTTTACGGGTAGAATTTTTTAATTTGCGCTAGTGTAGCCTACCCGTAGCCCTATAGTTTCTAGGGTCCCACGGCGATAGTGTCGACAAGCACATGATCTGGTACGCACGCGAGCTGGCGGACTGGGAGGTGGAGTAGATCCAGTCCTGTGCCTGGGACCTGGCGATGCTGTGCGCGATGTACCGATCCCTGTGCGACGCGTCCCACTGGGTTCGGGATAGCTCCATCCTCTTCGGATGCCCTCTGCTTCTTCAGCTGTGGTTTTTCGAGCGTTTCCAAATCCAATGATGACGTGGACCGGCCGACCATGGGTATGGTGTGGTGTCACCGACGGGTAAGTTTTCTGAACATTTATTCTTTTTCGTGATGTAATTCAATTTCTTGTGCTAAGTTTCTGTTGTTCTATTCCATGGGTCACTTTCACTCCGATCACTACGCACGCGTCCTACCCGTACTACGTTGCGATGTTCGATCAGTTGACGGATGACCGTATTATCTGGACATTGTACACTCCCAACAAGGTGTACGTGCATGCACCTCGAGGCATGTCGAGCCTATGCACGCGAGACCACGTGTACTGGTACACACGAAGGAGCTTGGTGCTTGATGTCTTCATGGAGGAGTACCACGTGCACCGGGTGATGCGCTAGTTTGGTCTGCGATAGGAGGTCCCAGTCCCTTAGGGGCAGCGGGTGGCGTCGAACATCCATGGGTAAGTTCATGTTTTACTTCTGTCGTACCATTTGCCTTATGTACCTACAAAACAATCGTTTTTCCTTCCACAAGTACAGTAGGAAGGGAGTACCTGCTACTACTTCCTGGACGGACAGGATGTTCCCTTGGGTTTAGGGCTGGCTCCGCGCCTTAGAGGACGTCGTCCAGGAGGATGCTCCTTATGACCCTAGGACGTATGAGAGTACATTGAGTGGTACTCCTATTGGACGAGGGTTCGTTGTGTCAGGGTCGTGGACGAACCACCATAACACGAGGTCATGACGTCCGACACGTACCCCACCCAGCTGAACTCCACATTCCATCGCATGGTATGTATTGAACGGTTTGTACATCTTATTTGCTTCGCAAGTTTTCGTTTTCTAACTTATTAATTATGTGTACAGATCAATCTATATTGGGAGATACACAAGTTGGCGACCTCTGTGCATCGTATGACACTCGAGGAACATTTCAGCATGACGACGCGGGAGATTAGAGAGGTCATGGACTAGTTCATTGAGAAGACAAGGCGAGGCATCCAGCTGGCATCTTGTCGTAGGCCGAGGGAGGTGGTGGAACCACCTGTGCATGGACAGGGGTGAGCCACGGTGCGTCATGCCCCACGGCTACTCATCCGGACGTGGCGGGCGGGTCCTCATGGCAATGTGCTGGGAGTATCCCAGCACAATTCGCAGGTCAGCATGAAACACTCACGTTTGGTTGTTTATTTCGAACTCCACTACTTACTAAGGACAATTTTCTCTGACAGGTCCTGAGTTCCACCCATACAGGGCAGGAGTACGCGGAGCTATCTGCTACCTTCGTGTGACGAGATATGTCTATCTTGTTTGCTTGCACAATGTACTATTTCATCATTTTCGCCATGTTTACATACATAACATACTGTTTCACAGCTCGTACACCCCTTTGGGACGAGGAGCTGGTGTCGCACAAGGAGTCACGCTCCGAGGACTTCGATTTCGACCAGGGTAGCGGTGGGCCTTCGCACGACAAGAGCAGCTTGGTCCCTGTGGGGCTTCACAGCTGCACGATGCGCCCGGAGCGAGCCAGCCGACGCAACACCCTCTCGCGACACCCCCTCAGGCTACTCGCATCGGTAGGGTGCCTCGGCCGTCTGAGCCTTTGACCTACTCGTATCAGCGCCTGCCGCTGCCTTGGACAAGGCCAAGAGCCACACGTTGGGTATGCCCCAAGAGGACCCGCGAGTAGATATTTGTTCTTGTAAATATCAGTCATGTCATGTAAATATAAATTTTTGTACAACTTACATTGCTAGTCTTGTATTTCGATACTATTTGTTCTTGTGTCTACAGGTCACCCTGTGAGGGAGTCAGCATCACGACACCCCACCTTAAAGACCTTAAAGACCGCATCGGCTCATGCCACACACTGCCACTTTTGTAGACCGAGATGACAACACACTTCGATGCTACCTTTTTCACCGAAAAGACCACACTCCGCCATGTCCCTTTTCAGACCGAAAAGACCGCACCTTGTCACACCATACACTGCTACTTTTGCAGACCGAGTTGATAACACACTGTGACACTAGTTTTTAGACCGAAAATGCCACACTCTACCACGCCACCTTTTTAGACCAAAAATGTCACACTCTGTCACGCCATATTTTTAGACCAAAACGAATGCACCACGACACGCCACAAACTGCCACTTTTGTAGACCGAGATGACAACACACTACAACACCACCTTTTCAGACCAAAAAGACACATTATAAAAGGAGGGAGAACAGAACTGGAGAAGAAGAGAGCTGGATGAGAACACTACACCACCGCACTCAACACTTCACCAAAGCTTGGTTCACACAACTGAGAGGAAGGAGACGTCGGACTCATCGACAAACTTCTACGCGAAGATGTTGCGAAAGTACAAGTGGCTTGCCGAGAAGGTTAAACCCTACCCGGATTGTTCTATAAAGGATGCGCCGGTACCATCGATGTTCCCATGCCCGCAATGTGTGTGCGAATAACCGGTTAAGATCATCTAGTCCACACATCCGACGACGGCTGCCTGGGCGTACTACATGTGCGGGAACCTCCTCATAAGCGAATCTTGCACACAATTACATTTTTTCACATCTTACGTTTTATTCCATAAATCCCTAACTACATCTGCGCATATTGGCAGCTGGAGATGCGATGCAACTTCTTCCAATGGATCGACGGCTCGGACATATACGATAGGGCATTCATTGAGTACAAGTACATGTTGAACTATGCGATGCGAGTCGAGACCTTCAAATGCTGGTAACCTTACATACCTGACCATACTGAAAAGGCACGGGAGGAGCCTAGGAAAGCAGGGTGCTAGTGGAGGACCCCCGAACAGGAAGCTGAGTACAACCAGGCCGAGCGCGCGGTGTACAAGGGGAAGGCTCCTACTAGTGAGACCGGCCGCCGTCCTAGCGCTCCCCGTCGCCCGGGTGCATTCCGGATAGAAGATGTAAGTTATGTTCAGTTTGCATCATGATTATTAATTTGACACAACGTTGTGTTATCATAATATCTTTCAATCGTCCAGTCCGTCTCGCAGACCCCTGTTTAGCCGCGCCTTTAACCTCTTGTCCTTTGGAACTCCTCCTGAGGACCCCTATTGGTCTTTTTGCAAAGACCACCCTTGGCCTTTTTGCAAAGACCACCTCCTTGGGTCACGACCTCCCATGTGGGTCACGACCTCCTCTTTGGACCTCCTCTGCGACCTCCCCTTTGTGCAAAGAGCACCCTTTGGTCGTGTGTGCCTTTGACCACGAGCACCCCTTTGACCTCGTGCGTTTCGTGAGTCCGCGCCGTGCGCGCGTTTTTCGCTAGCACCTGCTGCATCACATTAAATGCCGCTGAGGAGCATTAAATGCTGTGATGTCGCTTTTAGGGCTATCTTTCCGACAGTATCCGTATCCCTCTGTTGTCCCCTCCTTCACCTACCTTTTTGTCCCATTTATTTCACCCAGTTCTTTTCCTCCTCTTTAAGTAAACGTTAGGGAACCCCTTTTGCCCTTCCGCTTGCTCCTTCAACTCCCTCTTTTGACCTCCTTTGTTCAAACTCTAACTTGAGTGTTTCCTCTCCATTTGAAGTCGGTGTTTTCTTTTGCTCTAGCTTGGTGAGTTCTTTGGTTCTGTTTTTGTGGAGTTGTTGTTCTTAGTCTGGTTTTGTTCGCGCATGTAGATTTATGTTGCTTGAAGAATTCGTGGATCCAACGACCTCCATCGAAGACTCGTAACTCTACATCGAAGGCAAGTCATAGACCTTTGATCATATTGAACCCATTTTGCAAAAAGTATGTTGTTTTAATGTATCATGTATGGCTATTAGTATAACAAATGGTTTTGGACATAGTTAAAATACCCACTTGCCAGTAAGGCATCCTTGGTTATTTGAGAAAGACATGTTGACATGTATCCTTGGACACCCGTAGGATGGATTATATTAGTTGGACATTATTGAATACCAACTTGGGTGTGTTTTATGCTTAGCCATGCTATAGCTTGTGTTGGTTTTGATCTCATGATTCTTTAATGATAAACTTGACTAATGAGCTATGGAACTGTGGCAACTCCACTTGATGAAAATTGTTGTGCCAGGACTAGGGTGGTCCTTTGGCTGGATTGAACGCCAAAATGTTTTATGCTCAGGCGAGTGGAAAGTGGTTAGAGTGGGTGCCGAGAGCACACTGGAATGTGGATAGTCTCGCCTGAGCAGCCAACTAAGGACTTAACCTTGAACCATTGATCCGGGTCTCATCGTGCAACCACATGTCCAGGATGGGGTGGACCGGGTGCAATAATTAGCAAAGCTTAGTCGGTTCTGTTGTGGTTGGGAATGATGCAAGAGAGGGCCAGGACAACGAAACCTTAGCGAGCAGAACTGAGTCAAGTGGACCTTTGTAAAAGCCTAGTGGTGGTCTCTACTTAATTCACACGTCTAAGGAAACGTGTGTCGTATCAAGCAACTACCTCTTGTGGGTAAAGTGTACAACCTCTGCAGAGTGTAAATCTATTCGAATAGCCGCGTCCTCGATTATGGACATGCCTAGAGACAAGGTAGTCAGAGTCGAGATCCCGAGTCGGATCGATTTGCCTCCGGTAGGACCGAATCGTAGTATCGAATCGTAGAATCGGCGATTCTACGAATTTGTAAAAATACACATATTTACCATCTATACTAGAAGTTTGTATGATTCTTATAAGGTTTACTACTTACTTATTACAAAAAAGGGGCAAAACACTTCTTATCACACAATAGAAAAGTATAATGATTCTGACATGATGGGTGATATAGTTCTGAACTACAGGAGAACATCATTACCACACTGCTATAATATTTTGCATGCTCCTTGTTTATTTATAGTTTTATTCCAAAAAAATTAACATCAACAAATTTTGCTCTAAAACAAAATATCAGCAAAGCCTGGCCTCTAAAAAAATTACAATTTTTTTTTTACCCTAAGACTCTACGAGTAGGATCGACATAAGATTTGGATCGACAGGCTGTCGTGGGTTCGTAGAATCATAAGACTCTAAGAGTTGGATCGCGATCCTAACTACCTTACCTGGAGATTTCACGCTAGGGGTAGACTTTTCTTCAAATGTGGTGGTCTTGTGTGTTCTGTAGTGGTCCGAGCTGTGATTAGGGTGATCACAGTGAGGTCTGGGAGTGGACAGGGTGTCCACAAGTTGTTTTCAAGAACTTGTTACTTATGTGTATTCTTTCAACTTGTGCTTTGCAATCTACTTATTGTATCTCTTGTAAAAGTTGCTTTCTGCCAACTAACCATACAGCTTCTCCTTGTTAAGCCTTACATGAATATTACTTGAATGCATTTCCCTATGACTTGCTGAGTACATTCAACATACTCATGGCTTTGCGCCCTTTGTTTGATCAGCAGAGGAGGGTGATCCAGGGAGCTCAATGCTCTATGCAGAGGAGTTCTATGAAGACCTGGCGACCTAGGGGACGTTCTCCACTCGATAGCCCGTGGGGCTGGTCGAATGGACTCTACACTATTTTGTTTCCGCTGCTTTGTTTCTCTCTTTTGCTGTAAGCCCAGTGAGGCACCCCTGTAACAACTTTGACCATATGGTCTTTTGCTTATTAGTATTAATTTGTCTGCTTCTTCGTTTAGCTTGTTGTTTGGTTGTGATTCCATCTCTGTTGTGACTGTGCAAGCTAGCCATGGATCCTGGGACTAGCTCAGTGCACAGAGGGTCTTGGGTGGTGCTACCTGGGGTGGCGACAGCGCTGGTATCAGAGCCATATCGACTGTAGAACGTAACCTTAGGTAGCATGATCGTTTTTAGTTAGAGATTCAAAACTTATTTTATAAAGCAAACCAAGTCAATTTGAGTAGTATCTTTCTCTCATCTCATTTCAACCTCTTCTCGTCTCATTCTCAGGTTCTTGCTTCCTTTCTCTTTATGAAATTGTGTTTCGAACTTAAATTGACCTCCTCACCTCAGTAGTCCCTATAGGCTCGAGCTCTTCGTGATCAAGTGACGAAGGTTCTCAAAGTTTCAAGACCTGCTGGGCGTTTCAAGTCAACCGTCCATATAAGATTAGGCTGGTAAGTAGCCCTCCTAAGTCTCCGTATCGTAGTCTGTGTAATAGGACCTCCATCTTGAGTTTCTGTGCTTCTTGTAGCTTTTCAGCTACTGGTTCTTGTGGGTTTAACCTAAATTTAAAGCAATTAACAGTTCACAAATAAAGGATTTCCGGGTTTTCTTATTACTAACTCAAAGTGGACAAACCTGGGCCGTAGATCTGAGAAGGAACGGCTCAGATTGAATGGGACGTTCGGAACTACAACGGGGATTGGAACGACAACAGGGGATTGGAACGCTAACACTTGAACGCGCAAAGGAGGTCTAGACCATTGGATCTAGATCTGACGGTCCAGAGCTACAACGGAGGTCTTGAGAGTTAAGATCTAAAAGAGGGGAGGTCTTGAACGGCTCAGATCTCCAAGGGAGGTCCTCAACGATCAAGATCTCCACGGGGAGGTCCTCAACGATAAGGTCTAATAGAGGGGAGGTCTTGAACGGCTCAGATCTTCATGGGGAGGTCCTAAACGGTCAAGATCTACCCGGGGGTGGTCCTAAAGGTTAAGATCTACCAGATGGGAGGTCCTAAGAGTCAAGATCTAACTAAGGGAGGTTCTGACGGCTAAGATCTCACAGAGGAGGTCCTAAACGGTCAAGATCTAAACTGAGGGAGGTCTTCAAGGTGGTCTTTGCAAAAACAAAAAGAGGTGGTCGTGGCTTACGACAACAGGACTAAATACCTCACGGTTTTGCTCGTCGGCTCGCCGCCAGCGACTCTGGTCATGGCGGCGCAACCCAAGGGCAGCAAAGGTTCGCAATATCATTGCACACACCCTGAGGGTACTCTCGACAACAGAGATGGCATAAAATGCCGGTGAGCCCAAAAACGGCGGCGATGCCAAGTACGGGCAAAAACGAAAAATAGCAAAAAGTTCCGCAGTGGTCCAAGATAGCGAGTGCCACAGCAACTAGGGGCTATTAGAAAGCTACCTTAGCACGGAGAGGTCCAGAGGTGGTCAGGGAAGTTCTGGTGACGACGACCACCGCTGGCACTGAGGAAGACAACACGGGGACGAAGGTCTGAGCAAAATGCAAGGCAACGAAAGGTGAGGTCAGCTTCGCATAGGCCTAAAGGTGGTCCACGAGCAACCAATTGAAGGGAGGAGGTGCTTACCGACACTGAGGAAGAAAGGGGCGATTTTGGCTGAATAGGTCCAAATCTCAAAATTGGGCAGCTCCTGTGAAAGCGACCCAAAATCAAGTTAGGAGATTTGATGAAGATGATGAGAGGCTCAAAGCGAAGCAAAAAGATTGACAACAAAACCCTCGGAGCACTGCCATCACCGAGGAGCTCCATGGTCCAATAATGGTGGCTAAGGGCTCTCTAGTGTTTTGAGCTCAACTATAGAGAGGAAGCAAAAGAGGGTGTTCAAAGGAAGAAGAGGAGGCATGGGGATTTTTTGTAGTCGGGGAGCAAAGGGCTAGCAAAAACAAAGCTCAAGGTTGAGCTCGGTTCAAGCCCCTGCCATGAACGGGCAAAGTAGGTGGTGCAGCAGGGAAGAAGGACTTCGGGGGCGAAGGCCTGGTGCGCATTTAATGCAAGCAGCAAAGAGCCGTTGCAGTACTCCATGGAGGTGACCTTGCACTGCCTCCTATGTCATGGCGCACGCGCGCGGGCGCGGCGAAGAAGATGATGACCAGGTCCAGGGGTGGTCCCACCTGTCAGTGAAACAACCCAAAGGTGGCTCGAGCCCAACGCACACGAGTGGGTTAGGTTGAGTCAAAAGTCCCGAGTCGGAGCTCTTGGTGGTTGGATTTATAATGGACGACTAAGATTGAGAGAGGCAATTGGAGGTCCGAACGTTCAAAATGACGAGGGCGGTCCGATTAGAAATGAATGGTCCTGATGAAGGCGGACGATGGGGTGGTCCGAACGTTCCCGAACAACGTGGACGGGCCGATTAAAATCCAACGGCTCACAAGGGTTGCGCGTTTTAGAACAGACCCGAGTGTGCTACTTGATTAGGTTCAACCAAGAACTCGAGTCTGACTCGAACCCAAACAGGAAAGTTGACTTAGGGTTTTGAAATTGGGCTGAGAACTTTGAGGAATTTTTAGAGATAGCAAACTAACTCTAAAAACTCTGAAATTTTTACAAGAGCTTGCTGACTTTAGGATTGACCATGTGTAAAAAATTTAGAAGTTTTTATGCAAAGCATTTTTCTCTAGAAATTATGCAAGGTTTGTTCTAGGGTTTGACTAAGGGTCAAAATGGTTTGACTGTCTCTTAAAATATTCAAACAATTTCTAAAAGTTGTGAAATTTTTCAGAGGAGTCACACCACATCCCTAGAACCAAGAAAAAATATTTTCAGGGAGTTGAACACAAGATTTTCAACAAGGAGGTTATGACTTTAGTCAAATGAGAGATTTAGGTTTTTGATTTCCCACAATTCCTTTACAAGAATTACATAAAAGTTCATAAACTTTAAGATGCAAGAAAAATTTTAATTTCTCCTCATTTTCTTACATTTGAAACACAAACCCAAATTTGGGATGTTACATAGGCCATATTAGTGCGAACATGACCGGTGTAGGTATGTTTGAAGGGGCTCCCTTCACCGAGGCGTTGGGAACAAAGCCTTCTGACATAACAGTGAATGCCTCATTGAGACAGAGGTGCACCCGGGTGAAGTAAGGGTGTTCATTCGTTGGGATAGTGCAGGGTTAGGACTAGGTAATATAAAGGTTTCGATACGTGCTCTAGACTGCTTACCAAAGGATAGTGAGCGGTGGTATCAACGGATGCCAAATAAACTAGAGAATTTGTATGTTGTGGGTAAAGTTGTACACCTCTGCAGAGTATAAATCTATTTAAATAGCCATGCTTGCGGTCATAAGCATGCTTGGTGCGGTCCATCGGGTATAGTTTTGGTTTTTGCAAAAACGATTCTTGTTGGAAAATGAGAAAATGGTCTTGTTGTTGATTTTGAGTTGAGTGCCATGTCTATGGCTAGAATTATGATATGGATCGCAGCCGAGGAGGGTTGCGATTTGCTATTCATTCAAGTACTTACTTATTGTTCTTTATCTAATTAACTGCTCTTTAAATTTTCGTTGCAAAGTACTATGTATTGATATTGCAAATAAAACTTGCTTAATGTTGAAAATAACTTGTAGCATAGAGCCTCATGCCTTGTTAACCATGCATATCTATAAATTTTGTGATACACTGCCAGTCTTGTTGAGTACGTACTGTACCCATTCTTGCTTAAATTGTTGTTCGGATATAGAGGATGAGCCTATGCCGGACGGCGTGTTCTTTGCACCTGGTACTGGAGAGTTCAGTGACAGGTCTTTCTAGGTCTTATTCCTTATCGGTTGCCTCTGGATGGGCATACCGCTAGAATTATGGTTTATATATATGTTATGCTTCCGCTGTTTAATTCGCTACTTCTGATACTTGATCTTTTATTTAGCCGGCCAGCCCTTGTGATGTAAAACATTATAATCGTTTAAGTTATGTACCATATTTGTTTTATGTTGTATGTATATATGTATAGATGTGTATGCTAATGTTGTTGATATGTGTACTAGTCATTGATCATGGGACTAGTACGGTATATACACGAGATCTTCAGGTATTCCAAGCTCAGGGTCCGACAGCAAAGTCCGGGAGCATATAAAGTATCATCCATTGAAGAATAGCCTTAAGATTAATTTTTTTGTATAATACAACAGTGAAGGAGGTTAAGAAAGAGTCACCAGATTTTTTGGACTACTACTTTGAATTTGCTGATATTGATGTTGGATTTAATATGGGCTAGGCCCAACTTTAATTCTAATTAAATCCTGGAAAATCTCAAAGGCCCATGTGCATGTGCTAAACCTTTTTAGTCCCATATAGAGAGTTAAAGGGGAGTTACACCAATTTATAAGGTGGAACGTGGGAGTCCTCTTGTGGAATTGGGAGAGCCAATACACGCGGCTTTCGCTCGCCTCGCCTCGCCGAGCCGTGCCGAGCCGAGCCGAAAGCCGAGCCGTGCCGTCTTTGTCTTTGTCTTTGTGCGGTCGTGTGCGCGTCTGCGCGCGCATACCGAGCGTGTCGGGTGCGTGCGCGTTTTCTTTATCTATTCGAAAATCGAAACGCACCGACTACGCAATAAGCGGCGGCGATAACGTTCTTTGTTACTAGTGAGTAATGGCGACCGTTTTCGCCTCTTGACTAAGCGATAGCAACTCGCTTGTTACTAGTGAGTAATGGTGATGTTTCGTGCGTTGTTATATATAGTCATTATCGTCTCGAGTGAGGCTCTCAATTCTCTCCACGAAAGACACCACGGTTCTTTGTTCTTTGTCTCGGCGATCTCCATCCGGCAAAGCGCGTGTCTGATCGCACGGGAGAGCAGGCCTCGGAACCCTCGTCCTTGAAGGCTTGCGAGCAAGGCGAATAAGGTTTTGGGGCGTTCGCGCGGCGCCATCGCTTCCTCTCCATTCGACTCTGCCTACGCCTACAACCGTCGACTACTACCGCGGCGTCCACCGCACGACTACTTACCACTACGCCATGACAAACGGCGATCTCACAAAGACTCATTGCCGCTTCTTCCACTCTGCTGCTCCTTCCACTTTGGATCCGGGTATGTCTATTTCATATGTATTTCTTGGTTAGTAATATTACTAGTTGTTACCTTGAACACTGTGATAGATATGCTAGTTTCTGTTCGTCTGGATATTAGTATGTCTATAGTGTTCTTGCTTACTTGCTTTGTGAAAGTGGCTAGAATATTCATCATGTTTTATCTACTATATTTCTGGATTAAAGTAATTCGAAAAATGTTCTTATTCTCAACGATTGATACCTTAACGAACAGGAAAGAAAATGATGGACAATTAAATAAAATCATTAGCCTCAAAAGATTTAATCATTTACACTTAGGACGATGCCCACGCCAAGCCGCGGGCCACCTTGCTATTGAGATAACAAATTCTCTGCCGTGAAGGCATAAAGGCAGAGAGAGCACAGAGGATCCGATTTCACTGCACGCACGCCTACTTACTATTATATATATGAGAACTGCTATACATCTTTCAATTTTAGTGCTATGTGATTGGTGAGAGAGAGGGAGAGAGGGTGGAAAGTGAGATTAGATTAGGGATATAGAGGTGGGGTGATATCTGGAACATTGGATCTTCATCTGATGGCTCAAAAAGTGACTGATTTTCAAGAAAAAATCAGTCGCATGTTGTATATATATATACAAGCAGCTCGCTCCTTGCAGTTGCAGCACTGATCACATCTTGGGTTGGCCTAGGAGTGGTAGCTAGAACAAAAAGGAAAAAAAAGGAAAGAAAGAAAAAAAAAAAGAGAGGGAGGGGAAGCAGGAGCACTGCTGCATGCATGCATGGGTCTCTCAAGTGCTGTGCAATGGTGGCAGGAGTGGCAGCTGCGCATTCTCGTGCTCGGCAGCCTCTCCGTCCAGTTCTTCCTCTTCTTCGCTGAACGGGTGCGTACGTATCCTAAACTGCGTAGGCTGAGATGGCTGGTGTGGGTCGCGTACATAGGCGGCGACGCCCTGGCGATATACGCCCTCGCCACCCTCTTCAACCGCCAGAAGCCGTGCAAAGCGGATGGGGGGAGGGGGAGCAGCCCCCTGGAGGTGCTATGGGCGCCTGTCCTCCTCATCCACTTGGGCGGCCAGACGTCGATAACTGCCTACAGCCTCGAAGACAACGAGCTGTGGAGGCGGCACGCCATAACCCTGGTGACTCAGGTCACGGTCGCCTTGTACGTCTTCGTGAAGTTGTGGTCCGGCGAGAAGAGGCTGCTGCTGCCGGCAGTCTCGCTCTTCGTCCTTGGCATCCTCAAATTCAGCGAGAAGCCATGGGCCCTCAGGAACGCTAGCTTTAATAGCATGCTGGCCTCTACCACCACTGTGTCCCCGCGAAGAGAACAAGGATGCATTGCTGAGTGCTGGACATGGTGCACTTCCTATGGCATAGAAGATATTGCACTTTCACGACGACGACGACCATATCGTCTCCAGCCGCATGCCCTTATCATTGAAAGAGAATGCATTGCTGTCTGCTGGGCATGGTGCACTTCCTTTTTCAAGGAAAAAATTGATTCAATGTTGAACAAAGAAGGCGCCCTTTCCCTTGAAAAATATGTACAAGAAGCGAAGGCGTACAGTTTGTTGAGCCAGGAGGTGGGAGCCAGTGGTGATCAAGCAGAAGAGGTGGAATGGTTTGTTTCGTCTAACACCAGTGGCATCTATAAGAAGTTTGTCGACCTGTCTACTCCATACTCTGTTCGGCTTAGCGAACTGCGATCTTTCCTGAGTCTTGATGAAAGCAATGCATACAATACATCGCAGCAGTTCGTCCAATATATATTTGAGCTCCTGTACACCAGGACGAGATCCCTGGGCAGTCCTCTTGGCGGCTGCTTAACCTGGGTGGTGCCTGGGTTCCTGGCCTTAGCTTCTGTGGTGCTCTTCGCCAAGAGCCACAAGAATGGTTACAAAAAGAACGACATCGACATCAGGGTGACATACATCCTGTTCTGTTGCACTGCTGTGCAGTCCTTCCTTCCCTGGTTGATCGGCTGTTACGCAGCTTGCCTTCTGTGCTTACGGAAAGGTACTATTTGGACCGAGATTTCCGGGCTCAACAAGGCGGTTCCCCAGCCGGTTTCCCAGCACAGCGTCATGTCCTTCTGTGCTCGCGAGAGGAAGCCCACCATTGCGATGAAGCTTGCTACCTTCGGCTGTCTCGGGAGGTACGTTAACAAGCATTGGTACATTTCGCAGGTACCTGCAGCCCTCAAGATTACGGAGCTGGTTCACCGACATGTGAAAGATGGGTGGAAAAAGTACATCACCGACCCTGCCAGTTACAGAGCATTCAACAATCTCAGGGGCCAGTTGACCCTGAGGAGGCACCGTCAGCTGCGAAAGCTGCAGTGGAGCTTGACGGATCTGCCGTTCGACGAGAGCGTCCTTGTCTGGCACATCGCCACGGACCTCTGCTTCCACCAACCATCTGTCCCTACGACGTCCCCTCTTCATCAAGGACTAGTGGCCGCTCGGAAGCACGGCAGGGAGATATCCAACTACATGGTCTACCTTCTCTTCATCCATCCTGAGATGCTAATGCCCGGTTCCAGACCGGGTCTTTTCAGCAACGCCATCTATGATCTCGAGCTCATGTTGGAGGATAGCAGGGGGGCACTGCTTGACAATGAAGAAACGCTCGCGCGGGAGATTATCCAAGGGCTGGAGTCGCTGCCCATAGACACAGACACAGCGATTACCCAAGCATGCAGGCTCGCTAAAGCACTGATGCTGCTGGGCGACGAGGCAGAGAGGTGGCAGGTGATCCAGGGGGTGTGGGTGGAGATGCTCTGCTATTCTGCCAGCAGATGCAGGGGCAACCTGCATGCCAAGAGCCTGGGTGAAGGTTGGGAGTACCTCACCGTCGTATGGCTCATCTGGTCGTACATGGGGATGGAGACCTTGGCGGACAGGCTTCAAAGGCCTCCTCAAGAAGAAGAAGAAGAAGAAGAAGAAGAAGAAGAAGAAGAAGAAGAAGAAGAAGAAGAAGAAGCAGCAGGAGGAGGAGGAGGAGAAGGAGGAGGAGGAGGAGGAGAAGAAGAAGCAGAAGCAGAAGGAGAAGGAGAAGGAGAAGCAGAAGCAGGAGGAGGAGGAGGAGGAGGAGGAGGAGCCGGAGGCAGAGCCAATCATCCTGCAGAAGAATTAGTGTGTGGAGGAGAAGGAGGAGCAGCAGGAGCAGCAGCCGTAGGCAGAGCCGATCATCCTGCAGAAGAATTAGTGTGATCCCACGCGTGTCTGTTTCATTTGCCCGTGTATTACCGCGTTACCTCCGTTGGATCGTTCCATAATTGCTTGTTTAGCTTAATCGATGTGTTTTAATCGTTTGCTGCTTCTCATGGTGTGTGATTTTATGTTTTCCTTTTTCGAGGTGAGCCGGGCGTGTACGTGTTGTGCGGCTTAATAAACCACGGCTCCAGTGTGTAATATCACGGTGAAAAGTATATAATATTTTTTTCTACAGACATAACACTCGTAACATCTTCAAGCAACGATTGCAATATCTTAGAATAACGGTTGTAATATCCTTAAACAACGGTTGTAACATCACAAATGAAAAAACAAAAGCATCTGGAAAAAGAACGCGTTGGAAAAAATTGCAATATTGTCATGAACAGTATGCAATATTTTTTTCTTTACATATGCAACACTTTTTTTTTCTACAGATGCAACATTCTAAAGAACAATATGCAATATTATTTTCATCAGGCCGTAACATTGTTTTCAACAAACCGCAATATCAGCAGAAACAATAAAGGATAACTATTTGGAAACAACATCAGAACTGACGTCATGCGATTCGAAGGCGCCAGCGACATCGAGGTGGCCCTCATGTCGATGTCGATGACCTCCCGCACGCGGTGTGCTCATCCTCACCGCCGGAGGAGTCGTAAACGGTGGCACCATATATACCATCTTGTAAGCTACACGGGAAAAGTTGACGACTATAATGAGGATCGCCGTCGTGCGCTCATGATTTTTCTCGAAAGAGTTTTTCACGTAAAAATCGGTGTCTCTTTGTTCTTGATCTACATTGTTATTTGTTTGTTGATTTGTGGCATGTATGGATCGATGGAGCCAACAATTTGGAGTGACATGTCGTGGAGACAGGCAGGAACGAGTTCGCGGCACATGCGCTTGGCGCAGGCACCAGCACACTCCGACCCACGCGTTGCTGGCCCAATAGGCGGCTCCAGGGATATTACAACCGTTGTTCGGAGATATTACAACCGTTATCCGGAGATGTTATAAGTGTTGCATCTATATAAAAAAAAAATGTTGTATACGGCTCACGACGATGTTGCAATTTTTTTCAACACATTTTTTTCCTCCAAATGCTGTGTTTTGATTTGTGATGTTTCAATCATTGTCCGGGGATGTTGCAGCTATTGTCCAAGGATGTTGCAACCGTTGTCCGAAGATGTTGCAACCGTGTCCGATGCATTGGCTCGCTTCGCACGTATGTGCATGAGCATTATCCTTTGTTGTTTTGCAATTTTGCATTAATTTTCAACGTATGTAGGTTTTATGCTGGGTAAGATATCTCGTGGTACTAATGGTTTGTCAATTTTGTAGACAAATGATTTTTTCGTAGATTTTTGTTGTAGACTAATCCTGGTCATACCCATACGTTATTCTGATCACCGATGATAAGAGTCCAATTATCCTATTAGGACGTACAGTTGCAGTAGAACCCGAACCTCGAAATTCTAAGCCTATTTGTATTCATATTGTCCAGGTTGCAGACTATGCACCTGTTGCTGATCTATTCGAGGTTCTTGGCGAACTGTTAAGGAAGCTACCAGACAAGAAACAAGCGGGTCACCCCAACGTGCAGTGTCTCCTTTTGCCAACTTCATGGTCAGTTGAGAGTTTGGAACGCGTACTGGTGGGAGCGTCCGATTCCTAGTAACGTCCAATTTGCATTGATGTTGCCCTTGACGCCGGCCTCCTCCATGGCCTCGCGGCACGCCGCCGCGTAGACGTCCTCGTCGTCCTCCCACCGACCAACCCTGACAAGAACAGGAGTGGATCGATTGGTTCAGCGCTGGTGCACATGCTGCACGCGCTCACAGTGCATTCAAAGATTAGTTGACCTGAAGTCAACATTTAGAGGCTTTCTCATTTTTTAGCAGGCGTCAATGGAAAAAAGTAGCACTTGTTAGGATTAATCTTGTTTAGAAGTTTTCGTTTTTGTTTTGTTTCCTTGTAGAAACCGAGTACGTTTTCTAGGCCGAGTCCGACGTTTAGTTCATGTGCTCAGCCTATTTAAAATTTAAAGGCACGTTAAGTCTTAGCAATGGAGTCAAGAGTTGAGTTGAGAAGAAATACAAAAGAAGCAGAGAAAAGAGGAGCAGTAGCTCGGTGCCTAGTTTTGTCCAGCAGAAAGGAAAAGCCAGGCGGCTACTAGCTTTCACGAGAAGACATGATGAGAGGGAAGAAATTGCTTTGAGAGGTTGCTGCTAGCAATCACGTGAAGCAAGCAGGGGCGGAGGAGCTGCTTCGTGCACGTCACGTCGGAGGACAGGTCTGGGACAAGCGGGTCCCACGTCGGTCACCCAAGACCGGCAGGCGATTGGCGCAAAGGGCAGGCGATATTTTCTGAGCGTTATTTTTTCGAGCGAAACAGCAAACAAGTGAAAATTCTAACATTGGTTATCAGAACTTAGGCTTCATCGGCTATGGCAGAGGATTAAACGTCGAAGAAGGGGAGACGATCACAACTACCAAGTTATTTTATACTAAATCTATGCAATAACATACTCAATCTCAGATAGTTGACAGAACAGAGGGTTTTTGCAAAATGAAGCTACAGGATGAGTTCTTGTTTACTTGTGACAAGAACAAAGATTTATTAATTAAGGTGCAAAGATCTTCAAACCGATTGTAAATTTTTTCTAAAACTTATAAATCGATTTGTATGAAAGACAGTCTCAAGATTTAGCATTCACGAACAATCGTACGCGTGCACTAAACTCTTCTTTTAATTTCTGACCATGCATGGGTGGCGGCTGGAGTACTGGACTAACAAATTACTACCACTGCAGTCTGCAGTGGTCCTAACAACTAGGCCGGACCCGGAATCACTTCCACTAATAGCTGTAGCTAGCGACAGTACTGTCAATCCAATCCCTGATTGGCTACTTCCAAAGTCAGTCAAGATGCTCGCAAAGCAAGCACAGACGAGGACAAAGACTCCGCGGGTCGTCGCGGCCACCGCGGCCGTTCGCGTCGACGCCACTGCGCCGGTTGACGCGCTGACCGCGCGTGATCCAACCTCGTACACGGCGCCCCGCGCACCCCACCTGGCCACCAACCCCACCCACACACGCGGACGAGTCCAAGCAGCGCCGGAACAAAGCGAACGAGCAAAACACACGCTACATCGTACGATCATACTCCCTCAATTTCAGATTAGATCAGAGGGTATATAATTTTTTCAGTTTTGTTTTAAAATATAAGATATGTATACGATTTTAATGATATTTTCTCTCTTTTGTCTTTGTTTATCTTCCCTCTCTCTTCAATATTAACACCCTCCCACACTATTCTCTCTTATTCCCGAGACATTAACACTATAGACATCATGATCATTTCCCTCTACTATCCTCTTGGTTTTACAACTTTCTTAATCTCCGTGCATGACCATAATACGCCTTATAATCTGGAATGAAGGGAGTACTTGGTAGACGCTGCTGTAAGAAAAAAAGAACACAAGTCAGGTGAAATTATGTACGAAAAAATGGGACTATGAATGTTTTTTTTGTCTGTAAAATGAGAAACATATGTTGTGGTTTTGTTGCATCGGATAGGGATTTGTTGCAGGTTTATTAAATAATTATCGTGTCTCATCGATTTTTGTTACATCCGATCGAATGGCTGAGATCAAATCTTTTAAGTTAGTTCTGAAGTTGAAAACGGACGTACGACATAAGAACAATGGAAAAAGCTCCTATCGTACGTTCGACCGTTAGTCGTTGACATAAAGGTACTTAAACGAATTAAGGACAAATCGAACGAACCGTTTCTGAACTCCACGCGGCGAGAATCTTCTCCGGTGTTTTCTTGATTCCGATTACGCACGCGATTGATAGTTTTTCCCGTGCACGTTGCCACGTTCTCGATCGACGGTTTTCATCAGGATACGGCTTTTTCGAAAGGCAAAAAGGTTGGAGCTTGAAAGTAGCTAGCTTTTCCTCGACTATTTTTCTTCTGTCACGAATTTTCGAAGCCAGTGGCCTGAGCATGTTTAGACGTAATAAAGTTTGGTTTCTAAATACGACGCCGATCAGTGCGCTGATGAATGAACGCACGACGAAGCCAGAAAGCCAAGACGCGCATGCACGCTATTCTGGGCTGGCGCGCCCTGATGCTAGCTAGGTTTGAAGAACATGTGATCAATCGATGTTTCCTTGTGTTTTCTTGCACCGCGCGCTGCTCTTACGCAGATCGATACTGGGAGATCCAATTCAACTCTGCAACAGGCAACCTGCCAACGTGAGACATGTAGCAGTACCTGCTTAAGCTATTGGAGTGCCCGTACTGTGCAATGCGCTAGACGAACAAGTGCATGCATCCTTCTCTACCAAGTACTTGGTACCCGTTAATTTCTGGAGTGTAAAGGAATTAGAATTATCTCTAAAGGCTCTAAATTACCTACAGACGATCTTAGGATATGTACAATACGAGATGCTTATATACGAGTGCTTAAAGAAAGAGAATATAACCACGTCATCAAGTACATATGTAAAAGTCGTTTCCTCCAATGCAAGCATCTGTTTTATAGGTGCTTAGATGATTGTATTATCTATTAATTATATATAGTCATATACATAAGTACCTCTTAAGTATCTAGTGCCTAATCAAACATCGATGTTACAAAATAAGCACCTTATCTGTCCTATGTGGCAAGAAAAATCAGATTTTCTTTGCTAAACATATCTCTAAGCACCTGCATTGTACATACTCTTAAAGACAACATCTCCAATAATGTATCTATAAAATCATTCATTTACAACACAACTTCTTTCTTTACACACTCACCATTTGCGATAATTTGCGTGCCCAACTTGTCTCTTATATAAGAGATGACAAATTCTCTCTTCATATCCTCTCTCCTCTAACTAAATTTTTGAGTGACATAGCAACTAAAAGACGACTAGGATGATCACTATTGAAGATGCCCTAATGTAGCAGTCTACTTTTCTCTTATAACTACTAGACTATAACATTTCCAAGGAAGAAATGTCTCATGATGTAGCATTCAGGAACAACGAATTTTTTAAAATAATATTCTTTTAAAAGATATTTACAAAAATAAATAGCTGTCCGAAAAAATTACAAAAATATGTCCATGTGGCCATTTCAACTGGCGACAGGAACCTATCGCCAGTTGAACTGGCGACAAAGACCTGATTCAGCCACATCGCGGTCCAACTACCTATCGCCGATTGGTGGCGGCAGGAAGATTGAGCAGTCCTGTCGCCGATTGAATGGCGATAGGTTCTGGCGACAAGGACCTGGCTATAAAAACACCAAAAAATCAGTCCAAAATTCATTTTAATTCCAGGAAAAAAACGAGAGAGAAAAGGAGGGGGAGAGAAGAAAGGTAGCGAAACTCTGTCAGTTTGTGGCGGAGTAGAGAGATTGTCACCAGAGCATCGAGTTCGATCGGTCATCTCGCAGGTACATTTTTCCAAAACTTTGTACATTATGTGAAAACCTTGCTGGTTAGCAAACAAAAATAGCGACATAGGATTGATTAGGTTAGATAAAAGTAGTCAAATTGTGTAGCATGTATTTTAAGTTGTGTAGCCGGTAGTGATAGGACAATGGCAGAATCAGAATAATTCCACCTTTATTAAGCTCCCCATTTGTGAGTGGTAATTATATTATTAATGCAGGAGTTATCTTTTGAACTAGAAAAATTGCGTGACACATTTGAAGATTATAAAGAAAATTCAGAGTAGCTGAGTAAGGTCGAAATTATGTAGCACTAGAACGATTAAGGATCAATCTCCATAAATAGGAAGAGTAATTATTTTGTTAAAAATGTATTGAGTAGCTAAGTAGAGTAATTATTTTGTTAGTACCAGAAATACCAGTTAATCTTAGAGAATAGCCTCACATATGAAAATCGTAAAAAAAATCTGTAATCGGTACATATACTACGTAAAGATGCTGACCTTTGTTTATTGTTGCATTTTTAGGTATGGCGGACGCAGGTCAGTACGAGTTGCTTGATCCGGTGGTTGATGCGCATCACCGTAGCCGCTTGAGTACCGTGCTCCCCCCGAAGGGCGAGTCGCCGATTGAGCTTGGCGCGTTGCGGCTGCGCACGCCCATCAGAGCATGGAGGCTACACCCAGAATGGGTTCTGAGATTCGTAGGTTTCTAACCTAATGCACTCCACCGTGGTTTGTTTACTTCACGTGCACTCACGTTTGTTCTTAATCGTTTTGACGCAGGTTGTGAGCGGCAGGCCTCCTTCCACTCGCGAAGATGGTGGAGGCGACGTGGAAGGACGACCAGGACCGCGGTCCAGGTCGTACATCTAGGTGTTTTCCGTATGACCGGGCCCTATTGACGACGCTGGTTGACCGCTGGAGGCCAGAGACGCACACGTTCCACCTTCCGTGCGGGGAGATGGCACCGACGCTGTAGGACATGGGCTTTCTGACCGGGTTGTCGTGCACACGCTCCGCCCTAGCGGCGCACGACATCCCGGTCACGTGGCTGTAACATCCCAAATCAGGGTTTGTATTTCAAATGTATGAAAAGAAGGAGAATGTAAAACTTTTGAGCATGATTTGGCTTTTTGGAGCATTTGCATGTTTTGTTGCTATTGAAATTTTTGAAATCAATTAAAACATGCAACTCAAATCATAACTCCAAAAGAAAACAGAAACAAAAACTTGTGATCATCTTCTAGAAACAATTTATTTAAATCCTATAATATTTATCATGAATAAATATATTTTTTCTCAAATTTTTGGGACTAGTTTAAACCTTAAGAAAATTCAAATACCATTTAATGACCTAGACTAAGTTTGAATTTATATTATACAAAATATAATATCAAAAGTGAGTTAAATAATTTTTATGAGCACTAGGGTGTCCCAGGAACACCCCTGATTAATTTCAGATTTTTAGGAATTTTTTTTTGATTTTAAGCCCTTGGTCAAAGTAGAATCAATTTAAATGATTTCAGTCAACTCTAGCACTGTTCCTTGGGCTCGAGCCAGACTCCGACTCGAGTCCGACCGCACCACTTGACTCAGCCCAACCACCTAATTGCACCAGCGCATGCAGACCGTCCGATCGAAGCTCGACGGTCCAGATCTCATGATCATTTGGACAGTCCGAGCGACCCATTAAATCACAACCGTCCGTTTTTTATCGTGTGGGCTGGATCAAACCGACCCGAGCCAATCACTATTTGACCACCTCGGAGCCACTGCCATCTCAGGGCCACCTGTAAGGGCCTTCGTCTTCCTCCCGTTGGCGCAACAGAGCGCGCTCGCCACGTCGCGGACAAGCTCTGCCCCTCGTGACTTCACACCGTCAATCCACCGCCCGCTCCGACCACTCCTGGGGCTTCGCCAGTTCACGCCGCCTCCATAGCCGTCAACGCCCAAGCTTAATACTCCCCACACCCCTCTCTTTTCGCCATTCTCCCTCTCGGTGGCCGAGGGAGAAGACATTCTCCTGTGCTCAACTCTAGGGTAAGCTCGAAGCCTTATTGTCCCCGAGGCTTCTCCTTGCTTACCATTTCCATTTTAGCTCAATTGAGCATTTGATATTGCTTGTAGGTTCCTAACCGAGTCCGTGCTCTCGGCGGTCTTGGAGCGCGCCCCGAAAGCCAGCTTGGTGCAAACTTGGTTGCCAGTGAGTATTAACCTATCTTTTGCGCGTCACTTTATGCCTCTAGGTATTAGTATCGTTTCCCCTCAATCTTTCGTTCGGATTGTTCACAGGATCGTGGGCATTTTGAAGTTTCGTCATTTTCGGCCGACAACACTGTTCACCGTCCTTTGTCGAAACCGACGAGCCATTCTCAAATTGCTGGGGATGACACCATCCTTGTGGTATTTCTTAGCTATTCCGACCATCTTTTGTTTTTCTTGTTGTCCTAGGAGCTCTCCCCTCGGTAGACCCGGCGCCGCTGCCGCCATTACTGCCGCTAGACTCCCCCCGAACCTCCCCGGCCATTTCAACTCTCTGGTAAGGTTCAGTGGACCCCTAAATAGCTTATGCGTGCATTATTTCGGCCATTGTATCATTGGGTTGTCGCATGCATGGTAGCCGTAGGGGTGCTGCCGCCCGCCGCCGGCTAGTCGCCGGTGCAGGCCGTTCCAGTCGCCGTCCCCACCACCTTGAGGTGCGCACGGTTCTTAGCTTTCCGCTCCGACCCTTAGTTCGTGCCGGCGAGCACCACAGCGTCGGCGAGCTGCCGGGCCATCTTGCGGCCGCAGCGGCTCCTGCGTGGCAGTTCCCGACCGCCAATGTAGCTCGTCATTAGGAGTTAATGGCGATGATTAGTATTAAATGACGTATCTTTGTCGGCAAACCAATGATTAGCAAACCCCTTTTTGTCTCACTTACACGTGGGCCCAAGGCCACTTAGCGCACAGTAAGCCCCCTAGGTCCATGCACTGGTGAACTGGGCTGTGGACCGTTGGTCCACGCACTATTTCGGTGAACCGAGAGTATGACAGGTGGACCCCTCCTGTCAATAGGAATCGAAATTCGGATTTTAAATAGAAGATAGCACTGTGCTCTGGACCCCACTTGTCAGCGTCTATGGCTAGGATTGGTTTCGGTAAGAAAAGTCTTAAATGCTTATTTAAATTCTGAAATACTTTATTGTTAAACTGAAAAATCACTTAACTTCTAAAATACATAACTAATTCAGTTTATCTCCAAAATTGATGATTCAAATTTTGTAAGTTTCTATTTTAAATGTACTTTAATGTAAAAATGGTTTGAACCAAGTTGCTGCTTCAGAAAATGTTTGTTAATAAAATGACTTTAATTATAGATTTAATTGGCAATGAGAATTGTTTTAACTTCAAAAATGCATAAGTATTTCTCTGTAACTCCAAATTGAGTGAATCCAATTTTGTTGGTTTCCCCTAATAATGAACTTGCTGTTAAAATTGGTTTTAGGCATGTTACTGGTTTTAAAGGAATTGCAAATACAATTAACTTGTGCTCTTTTTCATGTCTTTGGAAATTCATAAAAGATGCACCCTAGCTCCAAATGGGGTGAATCCAATTGGGTTGTTCATATTATGAAGTGCTTGATTTACTGTAAAAATTTCAAATGCACCACCTTTCCAGAAATTTATTCCAAACAATTTAATTATGATGAATAGTAACAAATTACATTTTTCAAGCGGAACAGAATTGTTTTGATCATAACTTTTGCGTCAAGCATCCAAATCAATTGTTTCTTATTTTTAAATTCATTATAAATCATGCTCTTGCTGCTGTAAAATTTTCTAGACATTTGGGGAAAGTTGGTTTTTGACTCTTTTCGATATTATTCGTTCTTATCGGTTCCTATTCGCTTTTTCGTTAGGTGCCGACGAGTGTGTTGATCTTGAGAGTGAGCCTCTGCAGCAAACTGAGAAAATCCAGCAAGGCAAGCAGTTTGATCATGTTAATCCTATTATTTTAAAGTCTACTATATTGTTTGCAACTTGTATGTATGCATTGCTTATGTTGTTAAATTGATTAGTTAATCCTTTAGATGCATAATCTGTAGGTAAATGATTATCCTCTACTACCTGAGCCTATGTTATTTGCTATGATTAGAGTTCGTTGGATGGGCTCTTGTCACTTAGTATATTACGGGTTCCAATTGCTTAGCCATGCTTAGCTATCGGTAGTATTGGGCGATCCTGATCACATAAAATTATTATGATCCTTATGTTATAGCTTTGTGCTATGTTTAAATTGCAAAACTAAAAATGAAAACAAAAATGATTTGGACTTGGGCACAATGGTAAGATAGTGTGTTTTTGGGTGTGGCTGGAATGATGCCCGGGTCAATTAAGGACCGAACATCTTGTGAGTACCTCTTATCCAGACAATTTATGCGTGCTAACCACACTAGAGGGTATGGAACCTCTTTTGACTTAGTACTTTGGCGTGTGTTGGCTACGAGTCGCAGGTGGGCGTGTGTGTGTTGTGTTGTGGTAAAATGAGGTGGTTCATGGGTGGAGTATTGTAGTTGTCCGTAAAGCTTTACCCCGAGGGGTAGTTGTCTTTACGGCTTTACAATGTAAGCGTATGGGTTTCTATCCATATGAGCGGCTCGTAGTTAATGCACAATATTGGAAATATCTCGTAGGATATAGCTGTGCCGGCACACCAAAGGAAGTGTGCTTAATAGCTTGGCAAAAAGGCGGTCTAAAGTGTGGGTACATTGGTACACCCATGCAGAGTTTAAAAACTATTCGAATAGCCTCGTCCTAGGTTATGGACACACTTGGGTAAGCTTTTCAAGAGTTAGACTACAACTTTTTAAAAAAAACTTAAAACTTGACATGGGTGGTATGAATGGGTAATTCATGCTATGGTCGTGGTGACTTTCAGGTTAGTCACTTCTAGGATGTTGTTGTCACCTATCTATTGTTATTATGTTCTTGCTGTTATCTCAACAATAAAAATGAATTGTAAACTTACTCTTTAAAATGTATTATATTATTGCAAATAAAATTTGCTTTGTGCTGAAAATGAAACATATGGTCTCCACCAAATAAGCTTGCATGTAGCATATGAATAGGTCTGCTATTCCACACGTCAGTCTTGCGAGTACATTTTTGTACTCATTTGCTTTGCTTAATGTTATTTGTTGCAGAGGAAGAAGGTGAGCTCCAAGGGCCTCACTTTTGCGAGTTGTACTGTGACGGGGTATGGGACTACTAGTTTGACGGTCCGGTTGGTTGCCTTGTGGGTAAATACACACTAATTGGCTTTTATTTATCGTCATCTTATGACACTTTTGCTTCCGCTGTTTACTTAGTTTCTTATCTGTCATTTGGCCGGTCGGCCCTCTTTTGTAATAACTCTTTATGTATGTCTACTGTTTTGTAGCGTATTGCTTTGGATTCTATGTCTAGAATGGAATTGATGCATGATTTTGTGAAGGGGTGTGTATATTGCATTTCTGGGAAGTATACATATCTCGAGGCTTGATTTATTTGATTTGTAATGCTAGGACCAAGTGGAAGGTTAAGCATTACAAGCCAAATAAATTGGGGTCCTCACAGTGGCGTACTGACCTCCTAGCGAGGTTCCACGATGTGCTTCCACCGAGCAGCGGGTACACTGAGTTCAGTAGCCCGCACAGGTCGACGTTGAGGTGGATCTGCTATTTCTACATAAGTCTTCGTAACTATTGTCCTCTCGTATAAATTGGTACGTGAAACTTGCTGACGCGTACATGTCTTGTTGCAACCCGAGCATATGGCGTAGAACATCGGCGACGTCGTTGTTAGGAGGCACTCTAGAGAGGGTGCACGCACGCACGCCCAAGGACTATCGAGCATGTGCACACGTGACTACTTGTATTGGTACACGCAGAGTGTATTGGTGCATGATGTCTTCGTTGAGGAGTACCAGGTGCAGCGGGTCATGCGCCAGCTCGGTCTGAGAGGAGATCCCAGCCCCTTGGGGGGGCGCGGGTACCCGCGCACGTTCACGCGTAAGTTCACGTTTTACTACTCTCGTACAATGTGCTTTACATGCTGACTAAATAATTGTCTTGCCGTACACAGGTACACTAGAAAGGGAGTAGGGGGCACGATGTCCTGGGGGGACAGGATGGCCACTTGGGTTGAGGCTTAGAGTGGCGCGCACGATGACCGCATCCAGTGCGGCAATGATCCCTATGACCCGGAGATGTACGGAGAGTACATGGAGTGGTACGCTAGTCGGACGAGGCTTTGCTGCGTCCGTGTCGTGGGTGACCCACTACGACATGTGGCTGCGACATCCGACACGTACCCTACCCAGCCGAACTCCACTTTCCACCGCTCTGTACGTATTGAATTGTCCTTAAATCATATGTTATTTGCCAGATTTATTTTTCTAACTTGTTCGTTTGTGCAGACGGATCTACATCGGCAGATTATGGACTTGGCGGACTCCGCGCAGCATTTGCCGCTGCGGGCCACGAGAGCGGTCCTGTAGCGGATCAGGGAGGCTGCGAGACGAGGGGTCTAGATCGTGACTTGTCGCACGGCGAGGGATCCGGTGGATCGACCTGTGTGAGGACGAGGGGTCAGCCGAGGTGGTTCACGACCACAAGCTCCTACGCGGACGTGGCGGGCTCGTCGTCGTGGCACCATGGGGGGAGCACCGCGTGATATTTTGGAGGTGAGTAGGACACGCTCATATCGCTTCTTTATTTTGAACCTCACAAGTTAGTACTAACAATCTTCTGTTACAAGTCCTCAGCTCCACCCGCACGTGGGCAGGAGTATGACGAGTTGTCGAGCACATCTTTGGCCCGCAAGTAAGATCACCTTGCTTGCTTGCGCAACATTCTTTTGCATGATTATGTTTGTAACGTAATGCTTTGCAGGAACGACATGGGAGGACGATGCATTGTCGCAAGACGATGCAGACCTATCGGCACCCCTCGAGGACTTCTTCAGGAACCCACGTGACACCTAGTTCTCTTTGGAGGCTTCTGAGCTGTACTGTGCACCAGGATCGACCTAGCCGACGCAAGAGCAGCCCCTCACGACACCACCGCAGGCTACTCGCTTGGGTCGGGTAGTCAGGCAGCCTGACCCTCTGACGTACTCGGACCATCGATGGCGAGGCCCGGGGTGACACGCCGGGTGCGCCCCAAGAGGGGACGCCAGTAGATATTTATTTCTCAAAATATCAGTAATGGTAGCTATGTAAATATTAATCTGTGTGCAACTATTATTATGGTAGTCTCGTGTTTCGATATCTCTTTTTTTTCTTAAGCCATCTATTTAGGATAGTGTGACCAGACGAGCTAGCTTTTCAGGACGATATAACCCGAAGAGCTAGCTTTTTAGGACGACGTGATCAGACGAGCTAGCTTTTCAGGACGATATGACCCGACGAGGCAGCTTATTAGCTTTTCAGGACGATGTGACTCGAAGAACCAGCTTTTCAGGACGACGTGACCAGACAAGCTAGCTTTTAGGACCCGACATGACCTCGACCCAACGAGCTAGCTTTGACCCACGGACGCGAAACACATCCACACAACATTTCATTTGACCCGCACGGTTGCATCCGCCTAGCTTATCTAGACCCACCAAGACCACTAACTACCAAACATGTACAAGGAGAAGGAATGGGAGAGGCATCTTTTCAGATGACATGACCCGAAACCAGATGCCAAGACGATGCGAAACACATCCACACAACATTGCAATGGAGAACCTCCATACTTGTGAAGATCGCGAATCGCCCTCGGCCAAGCAAAGGACCGCAGAGCGCCTCTACGGTATTCACACGCCCGACGCCGGCATGCTAGCACCTCGCACGGAAGGCTAGGGTTTCGTGAAACAACTCATGTGTCTCTCTCCGTCATGTGCCCCTAACAATAGTCTCAAGCAACTCCTTATATAGTGCCCCGTGTTACTTATCTAGCAACTCCAACATTAAGTGTGTGACCCCACCCTTTGCGACACCACTAACTACCAAACATGGACAAGTAGAAGAAATGGGAGAAAATCCTTAAGCTTTTGATCTGGCACGACTAGGTCCTCATCACTTACGACTGTGGTGTCTCCCATGAGACCGCGATCACTCGCCATCATGCCGCTAGTCGAACTAAGTGATATACTCTAGCCTTTCACGATATTTGGTTTGAACTCCACACCAAACTTTTAACCTTATGTGGTCGAACAGACCACTAGTGGTGGACTTTCTTTATCCGACCGAGGAAGACATCTCTCCTGTTATATTAGAGGGGCAAATCCCATATCCAACCACCACATTCCTCCGCATGTTTAATAGCATACCCAAAGCTACCTTTATAACTACCCGCCATGAGACGCCCAATGATTCTTGGTTGATCCCCACATCTATGACCAACTGACACATAGGATCATAACAATCTCAATAGTATCTCGCCTCTGAGAATGGGAAACATGGTCATCAATCAATACGATGAGTGGCACCACCCTATACTTTGGTGTCGAAGAGTTTCACCAACAAGAAGCTTGCAAGTGCTCAAATCAACCGATGAGTGGACCATTGGTTAGCGCTATTGGTGCTGCCCAAACTACGCCGTGGACTACATCGACCACAGGCAGCCGGCACCGGACCGGTCTTTTCACCAACGCCATCTATGATCTCGAGTTCATCTTCAAGGATAGCAGGGGGCGCGGCTTGACAATGAAGAAAAACTCGTGCGGGATATTTATAGTAGGGGTCCACCGCTTGGCAATGAAGAAACGCTCCCGCGGGAGATTATCCACAGGGTGGAGGATAGCAGGGGGCACCGCTTGGCAATGAAGAAGAGCGCGAGCGGAAATCGACACCGCCCACAGACACCGCCACAGGTACTAATACTCTGATTACCCAAGCATGCAGGCTCGCTAAAGCACTAACGCTGCTGGGCGAGGAGGCAGAGAGGTGGCAGGTGATCCAGGGGGTGTGGGTGGAGATGCTCTACTATTATGCCAGCAGATGCAGCGGCTACCTGCATGCCAAGAGCCTGGGTGAAGGTGGGGAGTACCTCACCAACGTCTTGCTCATCTGGTCGTGCATGGGGATGGAGACCGTGGCAGATAGAGTTCAAAGGCTGCAGCCTCCTCCAGAAGAAGTAGCAGCGGGAGCAGCAGCCGTAGGCGGAGCCGATCAACCTACAGAAGAATTAATGTGATGCCACGCGTGTCTGTTTCATTTGCCCGTGCATTACCGCGTTACCGCCGTTGCATCGTTCCATGATTGCTTGTTTAGATTAATCGGTGTGTTTTAATCGTTTGCTGCTTTTGTGATTTTATGTTTGGGGTTTGCTAAGGAGTACTCGAGTGTTTTTGGGGTTTGTGAGTACCTGAGTTTTTTTTATCTATACTATGCTTAGTAATATCTCATTAGGAGAGGAGACAAAGTGATCTCATGCATTGAATCTAGATCTAAGAGTTCAAAATTTAAATACTAGTTAGCAATAAGACACTCAAGTACTTCCTAAACACCCCTTTATGTTTTTCTTTTTTTTAAGGTGAGCCGAGCGTGTTCTTGGTGTGCGGCTTAATAAACTACTGCTCCAGACCTCCAGTGTGATAGCAGTACTCGATCTGTTTGTTTTTCTTGTTATCTTTACCTGAGCTATTTTTGTGGCTTGCGCTCCGAATTGCAGCCTTGTATACTATATTCAGTTCTAATCTTCCAAAACTGAAATTCATGGCATTCTTTATTGAGATTTTTTCCTTGTATTTTTATTCACATAGGTTGCAGATATAACATCCAATGGTTTAACTGTAATTAAATCTAGCCCACAGAATTGAATGCTGGATACGCGGCTAGCATCATAGACACAATTATCTATATATAGTACCGGGCCTTTGCAACACGTCCCGCCGGGTTCAGAATAGCTCCATCCTCTCCGGATGCTCGTTGCTTCTTCAACTATGATCTTTCGAGCATTTCCAAATCAGATGACCACAACTAGATCTAGGAGCCTACACCGTCGCCATGTACACCGCCGCCACCGACATGGACCGGCCAACTATGGCTACGGTGTGGTGTCACCGACGGGTAATTTTTCTGAACATTTATTCTTTTTCGTAATGTAATTCAATTTCTTGTGCTAAGTTTCTGTTGTTCTATTCCATGGGTCACCTTCACTTCGATCACTATGCACGCATCTTGTCCGAACTATGTTGCGATGTTCGATCAGTTGATGGATGACCGCGTTATTTGGACACCGTACACTCCCGATAGGGTTTACGCGCGCGCACCTCGAGGCCTGTCGAGCCTGTGCACGTGAGACCACACGTACTAGTACACGCGGAGGAGCTTGGTGCATGATGTCTTCGTGAAAGAGTACCACGTGCACCAGATGATGCGCTAGTTCGGTCTGCGACAAGAGGTCCTAGTCCCATAGGGGCAGCGGATGGTGCCGAACGTCCATGGGTAAGTTCACGTTTTACTTTTACTTTACCATTTGCCTTATGTACCTACGAAACAATAGTGTTTTTCTTCCATAGGTACACTAGGAAGGGAGTACCTGCTAGTACTTTCTGGATGGACAAGATGTTCCTTTGGGTCCAGGACGTGGCAGGCGGGTCCTCGTGGCACTGTGCTGGGAGTACTCTGGCACAGTTCGCATGCCGGCATGAAACACTCATGTCTGGTTGTTTATTTCGGACTCCACTACTTACTAACGACAATTTTCTCTAACAAGTTCTAAGTTCCATCCATACATAGGACAGGAATACGCGGAGCGGTCTACTACCATCGTGTGATGAGGTATGTCTATCTTGTTTGCATGCACAAGGTACTGTTTCATCATTTTTCGCCATGTTTACATGCATAACGTACTGTTTCACAGCTCGTATACCCCTTTGGGACGAGGAGTTGGTGTCGCACAAGGAGTCATGCTCCGAGGACTTCGATTTTGACCAGGGTAGCGGTGGACCTTCGCACGACAAGAGCAGCCAGGTCCCCGTGGGGTCTTCACGGTGCATGATGCACCCGGAGCGAGCCTGCGATGCAGCACCCTCTCGCGACACCCTCTAAGGCTACTCGCGCCAGTAGGGTGCCTCGGCCGCCTGAGTCTTTGACCTACTCGTACCAGTGCCCGCAGCTGCCTCGGATGAGGCTAGGAGCCACACGTGGGGTACGCCCCAAGAGGACCCGCAAGTAGATATTTGTTCTTGTAAATATCAGTCATGTTATGTAAATATAAATTTTTGTATAACTTATATTGCTAGTCTCGTGTTTCGATACTATTTGTTCTTGTGTCTATAGGCCACCATGTGAGGGAGTCAGCATCGTGACACCCCGCCTTTTCAGATCTTAAAGACCACATCGGCTCACGCCACACACTACCACTTTTGTAGACCGAGATGAAAACACACTTCGATGCTACCTTTTCGTACCAAAAAGACCACACTCCGCCACGTCCCCTTTTCAGACCGAAAAGACCGCACCCTGTCACGCCACACACTGCTACTTTTGCAGACCGAGTTAATAACACACTGTGACACTGGCTTTTTAGACCAAAAAGACTACACTTTGCCACGACACATTTTCAGACCAAAAATGCCACTTTGCCACGCCACCTTTTTAGACCGAAAATACCACACTCTGCCACGCCACCTTTTTAGACCGAAAAGAATGCACCATGACACGCCACAAAATGCCACTTTTGCAGACCGAGATGACAATACACTACAACACTACCTTTGCAGACCGAAAATACCACACTCTGCCATGCCACCTGTTTAGACCAAAAAGACACATTATAAAAGGAGGGAGAACAGAACTAGAGAAGAAGAGAGATGGAGGAGAACACTACACCACCACACTCAACACTTCACTAAAGCTTAGTTCATACAACTGAGAGAAATGAGATGTCGGACTCGTCGACGAACTTCTATGCGAAGATGTTGTGGAAGTGTAAGTGGCTTGCCAAGAGGGTTAAACCCTACCCGGATTGTTCTATAAAGGATGCGTCGGTACCATTGATGTTCCCACACCCGCAATGTGTGTGCGAAGAACCAGTTAAGATCATCTAGTCCACACACCCGGCGACGGCTACCCGGACGTACTACACGTGTGGGAACATCCTCATAAGCGAATCTTGCACACACTTACATTAGTTCACATCTTACATTTTATTCCACAAATCCCTAACTACATCTACGTGTAATGGCAGCCGAAGATGCGACGTAACTTCTTCCAATGGATTGACAGCTCAGACATATACGATAGGGCGTTCATTGAGCAAAATTACATGTTGAACTATGCGATGCGAGTCGAGAACTTCAAACGTTGAAAATCTTACGTACCCGACCCTACTGAAAGGTACCGAAGGAGCCTAAGAAAGTAGGGTGCTGGTGGAGGACCCCCAAACAGGAAGCTGAGTACGATCAGGCCGAGCGCAGTGCACAAGGGGAAGGCTCCTGCTAGTGAGACCGACGGCCGTCCTAGCGCTCCTCGTCACCCGGGCGCATTCCAGATCGAAGATGTAAGTTATATTCAGTTTGCATCATGATTATTAATTTAACCCAACGTTGTGTTATCCTAACATTTTTCAATCGTCCACTGTCTTGCAGAACATAACTGACTTCGAGACTGGGCACCATCGTGGGCGGTCCAGAGACAAGAGGAAGGACCCAATGACCGTCAGGACCGATCGATTTTGTTCCAATCAACCTTTTTTTGGATTCCAAAAAGACACACATGTCTTGTAGGTGTGTTTGGTTTTTGATTTGTGCATGTTGGTGTTTCTAACGTACGTAATCAAACCCAGTGTGCCATGTATTTTGCACTTAAATTATGAAGTCTTTTAAACTTAAATCTCTTTTTCAAATATTTCGACTATTAAGTATTACATAATCTTTTCCCAATGAAATCAGTTCCACGAACAATACAATCGGGACAATAATACGTATGGTAACCCTAAACCCATTTTTTTTTCATTTCGCTCTGAAGGGATATTTGTGTTATTTCACCACCGAACTCGCATTCCAAATTATACCGTCGATCTCGTATTCTCTATTTCACATTTTGTTATCTTCTCAAATTTTGGATTCTGAACTACTAAGACACTTCAAGGTAATACAAAAAACTTCGTGAAATACACTAAATCTTTAGGCTAAATTCTCTACACATATTTTTTTTTAAAAAAAATAAATATATAGCCATGTCGTTATTCCAATTGGCAACAATATCCCTATCGCCAATTGAACTGACGAAATTGTCCTGCTGCCAGTTCAATTAGCGATAGGAAGCTGTCTGTACTGTTCCAATTAGTGACAGAGATATTGTCGCCAGTTGAAATGACGACAGAAAAATTTCGAGTGGTCTATTTTGTAATTTTTTCTACTTTTTTAAATTATCTTTTAAATTAATATTATTTTTTCAAAAAAACTTTTTGTTCCTTCAAGGTGAATTGGACGCAATGGGGTATGTTTTTGCTTTTTTTTCCCCCTCTTTTTATTTTGAAAGCTCCCACTACTATCTTAAGAGAGCAAAGTAAACATCTCAACTCTCAACAAATTATCAGTGAATGTCTATTGAAAGCAGTGTAATCATTTAAGAATCTGAAATCCACATTTACTTCTTCCCTTTATATTATCTATGCTCTTGCAGAGGGAAGCAGGAAATGTTAAAAAAAAATCGAATGGCTTCCGGGGCCTCAATTCTGTATTGTATATCTGGAGAATCTAATGTTGACAAGAACGATGTCAGAAGTCCCTCAACTTTGCTCTACGCCGCGATGTGGTCGCTCAATTTCCGGCCGCTTGTTTCAGGGGAAGTACGACACGGCTAGGCCTGATACGAGCATCACTGTGATGAATATCAAGGTGGCTGCAGTCTGATGGCATGCGTGCACCAAACCGACAGCCACGAGAGGGCACAAGATCCCGCCAAAGCGAGCAATTGAGCTCGCAAACCCAACGCCGGTGGCCCTGACTGCAGTTGGGTATATCTGAAGGAAAGACAAGACAAGAGGCAAAGATTTAAGATAAGTTTGACAAAAGAGATGTAACAAACTATAGGGTATCGGCATAACCAAACCTCAGGAGCATAGATGTGCAAGATAGTGAAGCTTGCCGAGATGCAAACGCGTGCACCAAACAAGAAGATAGTTGTCAGAGATTCTGTTTGAGGGAACATAAGGGGAGAAATGCACAGGCAACTGATATAAAGCATCGAGGACATTGAAAGCTTGCGCCCGATCTTGTCCACGATGGCGGCAGACAGAATAAGGCCAGGAACCTCTGCATCAATGTGACATGAATGTGAAGAACTTTCAAGGCAGGATCGCTGAAGAAATATGGTAAACCTTAGGGAAAGCACACATACCTCCAAAGCTAGTGATGAATACATTTCTGTAGAGATTAACATCATTTACGTGGGCTGTTTGGGTTGTTACTGCTCCCTCAGATCCACAAATCCTATTCCCGTGACTCAATTCTGAAGTTAGCAGAACAAGGCCATAGTATAAGAAGGCATGGCCAAGAAAGACGGTCCAAAGAAGAAGACTTGATCTAACTAAATTTGGGGACAGAAGCTTTGAGATGGCATTGAGCCCCCCAATATCTGATTTGCTAGCATGATCAACCGGGTTGGTTTTCCTAGCTGAAACCAACTGCGCTATTTCTGAGGAATCTGCGATCTCATGGGGCTCCATTCGATGGCCAGAGGTAAGTCGGCCAGAAGGGAGAGTTACATGGTTTACTCGTGCCATTGTTTCCAAAACATGCACTGCATCAGCTATTCTGCCCTTCATGCATAGGTATTTTGGTGACTCAAGTGTCACAGGATAGAAGAGTAGTAGAGCAAATGATGGCAATGATGAGAGTGCTAGCAGCCACCTCCAGCCAAAATCTGGCATCACAGCCTGCAAATTAAGTAGATAAGTACCTACAAATTAACATGGCAATTTCGAAAAATAGGTACAGTTACAAAAATATAGAATGAACATGTGTCATTTGACCTGTAGTATTACTTTTGCAAAATATAGAAACTTACCCAAGCAAGTGAAGCTTCCATTATTGTGCCGATGGCCCAAAATGCTGAGAAAATAACCATCCAAGTCCCTCGGTTAGGAGCTGGGATGAACTCTAGAAACCAAGAAGCTAGAACTGGCCCACCACCCAGTCCAACCCCAACCATAAATCTCAGTACAATCAAGGATAAGTAATTTGGCGCAAAGGCACTGAGAAGACCAGCCCCACCAGTTATTAGGGCTGTGAAATTGAACCCAACCCTGGAGAAGTATGAAGGGGCTACAATGAGTAAAATGTTAACTGTGACAAAAAAAATCAACATCCTAAAATGCACGATTCATAGTATAATTTGAGATTGCTAACAGAATTGTCCATTTAAATGAGTAGCACTGACATCCAAAAACTTCAATGAAAAGCGGTAAAGTACCACACAGACTCCATGTATGAATAATTCCTACTGAGTCCAAGCAATTTTCTCGTTCTTAGCTGAAGAATCCCCTAGTTTGCCCAGTATACTGTCAACTAGCAAAACAATAAGTTGTTTCAACAAGCACCCTGCATATTTGCCACCTGACCATGATGTTATGTATGTATCAGTTCGCTGCTCAAGTAATCGATTAGGAACTAGTATTAATTCATGTCATTGAACAGTGGGAAGTGGTCCAGTATGGGATTTCAAAACCTATTTCAAATATCTATCCAACACCTTGGCCGCACCTTGAGGGTTACCATGCAGGCATACTCTACAAAAGACAAGGGTCACATGAATCTGCCTCTCCCAGAAGGCATTCCAAATTAGTCAAATTCAACTAAATCTAGGTTACAATTAAGCTATCAAGTGAAGAGTTGTATTGTCCTCTCCATAATACTAATTACAGATCATACAAGACATTACTTGGCTCAACTGCCAATGCCTAGCTTTCTATCCACAAGGGAAAATGTGCAACACTTCACTATGATGGTAATATTTGTATTATGTCAGGGTGAGAACGATTGTAAGAAAATTTCTAATAAACAATGGAAAAGAAGTAGGAAAGGGCATGCCTTCTTCCGTAGTTGTCGGAAACTATGCCCCAAGAATATGCTCCTACAAGCATCCCTACAAAAACAACACTTGTGATGAGAGACTCTGCCTGTGCAGAAAGCTCCCATTCAGCTTGAACCGATTGACCAACAAATGACAAAAGCATCATTTCCATTGCCTCAGAAATCTTGGCCATCCCGGAATAAGCAAGCACAAATGCTTGGAATTTCCCAGACCCCATGGACAAAAGTGCCTCATCAACAGTATAAGTAGATACACCATCCTCCATCTGAAAGAAGCAAACAGTCATGAGACACAGATTAACTGATTGTGCACTTGTTATCATACTGCTTTAGTGCAAAAATAATTTTTCAGCAAGACAACACATCAAGTCAAGCGGGAAACAACATTGGATATGGAACAGGATTGGATCTTTATCCCAAATATCATGCTTTAGAAGAAGCAAAAAATCACTAAACGTTGCTAAAACAACTAAAGGACCACACTTCTCACTTTTGGTAATCTAACAGACAACTAATTTCAAACAGTACCAAAGATATCCTTCCATTGGAACATGTATTGAAACCTTCATGGATGCTAGACTAATCCTTTACTGTTTGAGATTCATGTTGCCAGATTGTAAATTAACCTAACTCAAGATCATAATCTACCTGCAGTAAAAGAAAAGACTTGTATACACCTTCAGCTAACTGTAGTATTCACAAACTTTGACTGCTTTCCTTAAATCACTACCTGGTTGGAAGATTCAAGAACTAATCCACCAATCCAACGCAGACAGACCAAGAACTAAATTTGCGCAGAAGAAAAACAACCATGCACACATATATTGTAGTATTGTACTATACTACTATCTAGGGGTAATTGGATGGATGACTAATTAACCCAAGGATTTTCAGCTAGCTTCCCAAAATATTGCCTTTCTATGCAGTAATCATACAAAAGAGAACATATTTTACTTATTGAAACTACTGAATCTGCTTTCAAATAGCATAGATTTCACGTTTTTATCACAGATCCTTCAATACTTAGGCCACACAGGTCACACATTTCGTCAATTTGTGAACGAGCTACTGGCCAACTGAACAACGTATCGCCGAATGGACCGTGGAGGATTAAACCGGACCATGGACTCCCATTACCAAATCAAGAACCAAGCCGTAAAATCGACCATCTAAGCCGAAATACACTCACTTTTTCATAACAATTTCATACCGGAGACCAAATCAAGAAACTGGAACTAGCGGACGACGCCGCGGGATTAGCGAACCCGCGAGTCGAGCAGGGACTGAAACAGAGGAATTGGGATGGAGAGCGAGAGGGGAGAGAGAGAGAGAAAGAAAGAGATGGATTTGGGTGAGGATTACCGCGTCGGGGTACGAGCAGAGCCGGCGCCGGCCCGTTACAGCCTCCGAGTCGCCGGGAATGTTTCGAGAACGACGACTGCCTTGGGTGGCCCATTATTCTACCGACTAAAGGAAAGAAAATGGACGCAACTAGCGCTCATCCAGACACAAAGTTGTAACAAAAATAATTTATGTATGTAACAAAATACGCAAATGATAAATATAATGCTAAGAAAAAATTTAGAAAAAATATCAAGTTTGCACCAAAAATACATTAAATCATCAGTATAGAACATAATTGTGCTTTTAAAAACTAGTTCAAATATATCAAAACAAACAAATTTCAATATTACAACATTGTAATATTTGAAAATAACAGTGCAGACATCCAAAAATAATTATTACAACATTGTTGAAACAATGGTGCAACAATCAAATGGCGAAGGGCTGCAATAAAAAGTTTACTCTTGTGCATCAAATCAAACACACCGTTGCAACAAAAAATATCTCTTGCCGCAACATTTGATATAGCAACGCCGCAACAATAAAAAAAAATGTTCCATATAACATTTCGAGACAACTATTGCAAAAAAATTAACAAACTCCTGCAACAAAACTTACCCAGATGAAAACGTCTGCGACATTACAACAAATCCATCACCATGCACCTCTCGTCCCTCCCTTACAGGCGCACCATCAGTTCCAGCCCCCTCCCCTCACCCTCCTGCTCCTCCCACACCGCCACGAACGACACAAGCATTGCTGCTCCCTTGGCGCCTCCTCCTCCTCGGCCTGGGGAGAGGATCCAGCGGGGTTGATGATACCCGCGAGCTTGGACGATGGTGAGCTGTGGAAGGACGACACCGAGTGCTCGGTGCTTGGGGCTTTGCAGGGTGCCAGTGAATGAGGTGGGGATTTTTGTGGCGGAGGTGGTGTGGTTCTGGCCGCACAAGGTGGGGATCTAGGGTTTGGATGCGTAGGAGGCGGAGGTAGAGGTGGTCGCGACCATGGGAGATTACGAACCGGTACCGAGCTATGTGAGGCGAGGACAAGGTTGTATGCTACTGCTACTGCTCTCAACAGGGAAGCGGAGGAATGCCTGAATATGAGAAATGAGGATTGGATGAGATATTCGTTGATACTTGTGGATAGAAATGCTTGAAGATGAAGCGTGGCATTAGTATTCTAGCGTTATCCAAAAATAAATGGTCTTTTGATGCCTAAGTACCTTGCTTATCGTGGATCTGTTTGTTTCTTGCAAGGAACTTGGTTTTTTAGAGAGAGAGACTGACATATTGACATTTATGGTGGCATATTTTTTCTTGCATTTTCTTATCTACTCCCTTTGGTCACAAAAGAATATCGTTTTAGATATCAATACGGTCTCCAAAACGTAACCTTGACCACTAATTTCTATTGTAATATATTTATAAAAATATAATATTACAAAAAAAATTAGACAAAATTACACATGATTTTCATGTGTCCAATCTTAAAATTTTAAAATGTATCAATAGACAAAGTTTCAAAAGTTTGACCCCACATATCGTATCTGAAAACAATACTCTTTTGTGAATCGAAGGAGTACCTCGATAAAACACTACTTGTAAACCTTGGGTATCTAATGCAAAATTTAGTAAGCTCACCTCATGTAAAGTTAGAGGGAGTTGAATAGTGGTCTTTAGCTAGTATAAGATAGTACAGTAACCATCCGTCGGCACTTACAAGGCATGTTTGAGTATCTTATTTTGGTGTAAGGCTAAGTCCGATGGGATATGACAACTAGATTAAAGTACTTAATGGGCAAGACAAAACAAAAGTATCAAGGCTTTCTGCCGGCTTGGTCCCAAAATTAATCCTACGTATGTGTTTGGGGCGAGAAGGTCTAATGATCAACACAAACCATGCACTGTACATTAAGAAAAATTGGAGGGCATATACACGAAAAATTGATGACTTGCTGTGGACAATTCATTTGCAACGAAGAATTTCAATCGCACTAACTATCTAATTAATCGTGACCGTGGATTCCTGATTGGATGTCAACTTGTACGACGTGACGTCTGACTTTGCTTCTAGCTATTGGATAAAAAAACAAGGATGAGATTAGGCTGTTCATTGTAGCAAAATACCGTAGCAGCATTGTAGTAAAAAATATTTTAGCTGTGTCATTGTATCAACACTGCAGCAAGTTAATTTGAACCGTTCTTCCCGAATCAGATGACTCATATTTTCGTAATGCCACGATATTGTGCACCTCTACCATGGCCTCATGCACCAACCATTTTTGCTTAGATCAAATAACAAACGTCTAGACACACACTTTCCGGCCTTCCTATAATTAAGCGCGCTTAGATATACCACGCCATTTTCATGACGAATCGGCCTGAGTATGACCAATCGTTTCATCTTCCTCGCTGGCCCGATCGCCCGTACATAGCATCGCTCGCTCGCATTCGACTAATCCATCAAGATTCAAGAGTAGTTATTGGTCGACCATGCCGCCGTCGTCGTCGTCGTCGTCGCGGCTGCTGCTCGTGGTGATTGTTATTAGCTCGTGTGTGCATGGCCGTGGGAGATACACGGCCAACGGTGGAGTCGCCGTCGCCGGTGGTAGTACAGGTGCTTGGTGTGTCCCCAAGTGCTCGCGAGATGAACTTTGCCGACGTCGAGAGTGGCCGTTTGGGAGCTGAAGGGAAGCGGAACCTCTGTATTAACATGAGCTAATGCAGAGGAGCACAATGACATATATTGGATCCTTCTCTCCACCGTTTGGCTCAAAACAAACACCCAAACAAAGTGCTACAGTACCCAGGAAACGATATATTGCCATAGTGTATTTCAGTACAGTAAATACTTAGTTGTTTCTGCAGCAAAATGCTGCAGTACTGCTACCAAGTGCCATGGCCGAAATCACGGTCCGGATCCGAGCTGAAGATGGCGACTACAGGCACGTGTATCCTCCCCATGACGCGCATCGCCGTGGGGCCGGCACGCCGATACCGCACAATTGATGAATTACTGAGGTAGTGCAATTATATACTGTAGTAGTGCAATTACAGGAGTACATACAAGTGTGTACTTCTTGTGCGTACATGATTTTTTGGCAGTATTGGCAACCTTTGAACTCGTATTTATAGGAGTGGCTGTCTCTGAATTTTTTTTTGCAAAAATAACCACATGCCGCACTGCCGCCATGCGGCAGCCCTTCTCCTGCCGCCACGCACCTCTCTCGCACAGCCGCCGTGTGGTGGCCCGCCCGCCACGTGTCCCCTCCCCGATTAGGGTTTTGGCTTCGGCTGTGTTCGTAAGATTTTTTTTAAATATAGCAAATTAGTTCAAAAAATTATAAAATTTTATGTGAATACTCCTAACACGGTGTACTTTCTTGTGTAATTTTTTTTCATAATTTGACTCGTTCTGATTTTATCTTGCAATTTTATTTAAGTGTACTATTTTTATCCCGTCCTGCTCTCCCCCTCCCACACGGCCCCTCTCCATGGCCACCTTTCCAACCGTCCATCCTCCCTCCTCCACATATCTGTTGACTCCTCGCGAATGTCCCCCTTTGCTCGCAGTGCTACGCGTAGACAACGCATCCGAAATTTCCAGTGCCAACGCAGCGGCTCCTCATTCGCTCGGCTATAAATATCGAAATCTCACAGTCGCTTTTCCTCATCCCAATTGTGTTTTGCTTCTCGTTCTGGCGCTCGTCGCTGAGAGCTCAGACAAGTTAACTTCATCAATTTTTTTGGAGATTTAGTATTTGCTTGCTGCTCGTCGCTCGGCTTTTTTATAGCTTACCCCCGAAGGGCAGGTAATTTATCGGATGCTTTTGTCGTTATTATTGCAATTAGTTAGTTTACTGGTTATTAACACATATGTACTGAGGATGGGGTTGTTGTGGTTTTAAGTAATTTTGAATATGCAAGACTCTTTAGTGTTTTATAGTGATGGACTTGTACGGGCCAGACCCGGCGGGTTGGACCTATCGAGATGCCAGTACAAGGTGGTCCAGACGGAGGGGCTCGACACGATGAATATTCACGAGCTTCGGAGCTGTATCCGGAAGGAGTTCGTTACAGAGGCAATGACGAAAAAAGTTGTGATCGAGGGGATCACTTGCACAAATGATGTATAGGAGCTCGTCAAGGTGGCTGAAAGCGTAGCATGGAGCCAGTACATGCAGATTGTCTCCCAGCCCGAGGCAACCATTTACGGGAAGTCGATGGTGTATGTGAATTTTGTACACAGAGCGCCGGGCCACCTTGATGATGCCAGGACCTCTACAAGCGGGCAAGCGCAGCCTGAGCCTAAGGACAGCAGAACGGAGGGGAGACTCGCGTATAATTTTATGCGAAATGAGGGAGCAGAATCATGGTGGTCAGCCCGCATTGACTGCCACGAGTATCTACCGGACCAACCTCTCGGGCTGGAGTCCGACGAGGACGCTAACCCAAGCTCGGATAGTAGCGACAATGATGCACACCAGGCTTGTGGTCCAACCGGGGGAATTGTGTCATCGGAGGTGCCTTACGTGGTATTGAGACTTGATGATACCGCGGTGCATTCGCTCATACTACCGCAAGAAGAAGGCTCCCACTAGGGATTTGATGCTGACACCCTCATACTCGGGGAGGGACACGTGGCGGGCGGGCAGACCACCGCACGGCGGCCGTGCGGAGAGGGGCACGTGGCGGATGGGGAAAGGCTGCCGCATGACAGCCGTGCAGCATGTGGCCATTTTTGCAAAAAAATAAAATAAAATAAATAATTCGAAGACGACCACTCCTATAAATACGAGTTCAAAGGTTCGCCAATACTGCCAAATTTTCGTACGTACGCTCGCTCTCTCGTTCTTTCTTTTTGGTACTGTACGTATCTTGCACTAATTAAGATTTTTGGTACTGTACGTATCTTGCACTAATTAAGATCGAGAATAGTCAAGCACTCAAGCTACGTACAATTAAATTGTACGTGCTACTACATGTTGGTTACTTTGAAGAACTTGGTGTAGATGTTATTTGTATCATGATCTGAGGTGTGTTCAGGAGTTACGTACTACTACTACTTAACCAGCTAGCAGGGGATCGATTGCCTGAACAGTGGATTACTCCATCTGTTGGGAATATATGGCGTATTTTAACTTTGCACAAGGATTAAGGGTGGTGAAATTGAGAAAGGTTCGAGAGAAAATGACTTAGAGCATGTTTAATGGGCTTATGTCAGATGTTTATAGTCTCTGTCACGTAGGATTTTTGCTGACGTGGATGAAAGAGAATGAAGAGAGAAAGATCATCTACAATCACACGTAATCATTGTAGCACGTAAACAAGAAAACCATTAAAAGATTGTGTGTTGTCTACAATCTTCTAGCTGACTGTACCACCACAACCATTATATAGACTGTGTTTAGTGTTGTCTAATGTGATATAGAGAGTTGTTATAAACAACAACTATTTATACCATTGTACATACCTTTAGGTACCTCTTATATTAATCTTGGAAAGATGGGAGAATACCATGTGTGATGGTAGTAATGAATAAATGCATACGACAAAGAGAAAACAAATAATGGCATAGGAGGAAAGGCCTTATTAAATCTACCTTATATTTCTCAACAAAGTTTTTCGAACTAGAAGCCTTATATTTCTCAACTGAGTGAGTACTATTAGCTACCTAGTTTTAATTAATGCCATGGGCCTTCTGATCATATTAATTTCTGTGAAGGGAGAAATAAGTAGTTACGTTCTGTGATGTAGTATCATGCAGGCGGATTAAGTTGATGAAAACTGGAGATATGCATGCATCAAAGGATCGATCCGGCCGGGACAACACGCACGGACGCATAGCCAGCCAGCCTACTGGCCTCACACGTTACTCAGCAGTCAGTCGGTACTGCCCACCCTTGCGCCGCGCGCGCTTTCTACACCGGCCGTAATGCGCGCTCGAGTACGCGCGTGTCGCGCGGCCGATCGAGCTAGCCCCTGCAGCGCGCGCGGGCTGCCTCGCGCGTTCGTTCGTTCCTTCACTTGTCATCCCATAATACCCATACGAACATGTTGACTTCCCCGCCGTTTGGAGACACTGCGCCTGCGTGCGGTGTGCCACACCCACCGCCGCCTGTCGCGTTCGCGCGTTGCCGGCGGAATCCACTGCTCGCGCGCGGCACGTTGCTAGGCCCATATACACAGATGGGTCGTGATGGGCCGCCGTCCCAACTGCGTGCGTATCATGATGCGACGAGCCGCGGGATGAGATCTGCCTGCTCAGTGGACCAAGCCCACCACGGGCTACATGCCGCGTCCGACATGGACCGGTCGGCCTCCTCTTGTTTTCGCGTCTTGCCATATCTAGAGGTGGCCAGTCGGCCAATCCGAGGTGCGGCAATGCTAGTCTGGTCTAGTTATGGCACAGTTCGTGCTTTGTTTGGACTGCTACCTTGCCACGGTGGACCGACTCGGCACGGCATGAGCCCAGTACAGCCTATCTGGCTCGCGTGCAGAGAGGCCAAGCCTGAGCCGACAAGCCGCTGAGGGAGGGAGCCAGGAGGAGAGGAGGGTAGGGCAGCGTTGGCGCGAAGGAAGAAGGTGCCAGCGTGGAGGAAGAAGGAGGAGGGGCGGCGCCGGCGTAGAGGAAGAAGGGGCCGGCGCTAAGGGAGGAGGCTGGGAGGAGAGGAGGCGGCAATGCGGCGTGGGCCTGCGCGGAGGGAGGCGGACGAAGGGGCGTGTGGCACTGCGGCGTGCGTGAGGCGGCGGCGAGTATGAAACAGGGGGCGGAGGCGGATTGGAGGGGGCGACGAGTGAGCGGCGGGAGGTGTGGGAGGCCAGGCAGCGCGCATGCGATCGAAGAGAAGATGAAGGGGTACGGGAGGGAGAAGGAGGCGAAACAAACGTGATCGAGGGTTTTTTGGCGGCATAAGTGATTTAGGGATTACGCCACTTTGCATCCAAGTCGTCCACGTGAGATCCAACGGCCCACGGCAATGTTAGCATGTTAGTACTGAATAGTCCGTTTGTACTAGATACGTTCCCATATATATATCCTTTGTATATATATATATATATATATATATATATATATATATATATATATATATATATATATATATATATATATATATATATATATATATGAGTATCATTGTGGATTACGTACGTACGTACCACGTCAATTATGTCGTTGCGATCACCTATGAAACACGGGAATGCTTGCTCATCGTAGGCGACAATAAGAGCTTCAATTCTCCTGGGAAAAAGAAAGAAAGAAAGAAAGCGATAAGTATATGTTCCTTAACTCATTTGCTAGTGGTGATGTAGATATGTCCAATGCAGTTCCTAATTAATTTCATAACATTGATTTAAAACAGTTTACTTGCAACTGTAGTAGATACGTACCTTGTTCCTTCAGTCCATCCAGGGAATGGAGCTTGATAAGTGCTGGTTACGATTGCTGTGGGTCGGACGATGACAACCGGAAGGTCTCCTCTCCCCTATGCTGCCCAAGTAACATCTCCCTCGTAGCCTTGGTAAATGCATATACGTTTGGCCATCCAAAATGGCAAGCCCTTCAACAATTAATCAATATCAAACTAACGTGTTATATATATATATATATAGGAAAATGGTATGGTATATATAGGAAAATGGTATGGAGATGCACTCTCACCTCTCATATACCACTTAAATTGTATGATGATACCTCTTTATCAATTTGAGTATACTCCAATAATAGTTATAAGATACTCCAAAGTGCGTTCCATGAAAAATTTCATGAAAATCCACTTTTTATACCAAAATCCATGTATATACTTCTTTTATGTATGAAAAAGGGTATATAGCAAAAATAAAGGGCTCCAATGAAAAATTTTCGATCAAGTTACATTGGAGTATCTTATAATTGGTATTCAAGTATACTGAAAGTGATAAAGAAGTATAATATATTCGTTTAAGTGGTATATTAGAAGTGGGAGTACATACTCCCGGGAGTACGAAACGGGTGTCATATATATATATAAAGAGGAAGCCTTTTTCCTACTCCCGGAAGTAGTTACTCCCTATTCCGTATTTCACATATCTCACAACGTAGGGAGTATTTGCGCAACCGAGATTATGTATGTGTAGTATACGAGTATATAAGATCATATATGTGGTATTTACACATTTTCAGAGGTGGTATGTACAATTTTTAGACATACTCTTTTTTATGTGCGAATATGAAGGTATCTATAAAATATGCTAAAAACTATGGACTCTCTTGCAAATTTTTCGTGTGGTTCATATTGGAGTATCTTATAATTAGTATATGAGTATACCCAAAGTGATAATGGAGCATGTCAAGTTCTTTTAGGTGGTATATCAAATGTGGAAGTAACTACTCCCAGAAGTAAAAAGTATTTTTCATATATATATAAATATATATATACTCCAAATCGATTTGGAGGCCTAAAAGCACGTTAATCAGAGAGAATGCTAGCTGGACTGCAGGTTTCACTCTTTGTTAATCAAAGTCCGGCCATGCGTCCCTTGGCGGTTTCACGTGCACACCCATATTTAGCTACACGGCAGAAAACACGTTTTGAGCCTTACCTTCTGTCCACAATTAATGCAAAAATATTCTCACCCAAAATATTTTAGATTTTGCCAGAAGATACGTTCCCTCTTCCTTTCTCCCCAACTGTCACAAAGCCACCCCAATGGTCAAAACGCCACATGTCAATGTTTTAATATCGATCTTATAAAAAAATGCTGAGGACACCGAAATCGAGATCATGCAAGAGGAAACATGGGGCTTTTTTAGATAGGTTCATGTCTTCTACTGAAAGAATAACAACCATACTTCTGTGTTCTTATATTGAATGTGTTTATGAAGTGAAACAAACCAATGAAACAAAGGCTAATGACTTCTATAATTTCTACAGTCTCTAGTCCTCTCTCTGTCTATCCACCGGCGTCACCTCTTATATATCTCTTGAAGAAGTGATAGTTGTTGTACGTCAGGAGATGTCTTGATAGTTGGTTGATTGCGCACGTTGCAGCGATTATTGTCAGATGCGGTTACGCCAGAGACAAAGAGAACCATGCGCAGTTATGCCAGAGACAAACAACACGCGCATTAACTACCACGCGTGAATGAGAATGGCGTACAGAGTCCCTAGTCGATCGAGTTCACATGTTTGTTGACCTGGTCGTAGCAAACCATACGATTATAAAATGGTCGTAGTATTATAAATAATTAGTTTCATTAATTGAGAATTATTAAATCCTCGTCACTACCCTTTCATTTCTATAAAACCTCGTCTCGGCTTCCCCTATTAACATTATCCAAACATAAGTTTTCTCTCTACTCTCTTATAAGACTAGTGTGCCATCCATTACTACTCGTCATGCATGAATTGTTGGACACCCATATTTACCTAACTAATGTCCGGCCATGCGTCCCTCGGCGGCTCCACTCCAGGTGCACACCCATATTTAGCTACGCGGCCAAAAACACGCTTTGAGCCTTACCTAATTCGATGCCGTTTCTGGAAAATCCACACGTGATACCATTATTTAGTCCCAGTTCAAAGCTTAGTGGTCCCTGAATGTAAAACAAAGAGACTAGAATTGCTCTAATAAAAAGCAATGGGTCAGAAATGCTAAAAAAAAAAGTAAAAAAAAGAGGAGTATCATTTTGAACACTGTGAGTACGCACCATGAATATTATCACAAGCACACAAGGAACAACATCATCAATGAGAGCCTAACTGTAACTTATTAAGCCAACTATAGCATAGCCTAGCTAGAACAAAGATAGAATTGCCAAAATCCTACTTTGAAAAAAAAAGATCACTAAGCTCGATCGGCCTCTCTATGAAGGTCACATTTACTATCAAGATTTGGTGTGTGGCAAACTGGGATGAAAGATATTTTAGCCTTGCTTGCATTAAGTGGTCCCTGAATGTTAAACAAAAAAAGAGACATAAATTACTCTAATAAAAAGCAAAGGGCCAGAAATGCAAAAAAAAAAAAAGTAAAGAAGAGGAGCATCATCTCGAACACGTAAGTAGGCACCATGAATATTACCACAAACAAGCAAGGAACAACAACATCAATGCAAGCAAAACTGTAACAAAAGCCAACTGTAGCGTAGCCTAGCAAGAACAAATTAAGATCGAATTGTCAAGGTCCTACTTTGAAAAAAAAAGACCACTAAGCTCGATTGGCCACTCTATGAAGGTCACTTTTACTATCAAGATTTGGTGTGTGTCAAACTGGGATGAAAGATATTTTAGCCTTGCTTGCATTAAGTGGTCCCTGAATGTAAAACAAAAAAAGAGACATAAATTGCTCTAATAAAAAGCAAAGGGTCAGAAATGCAAAAAAAAAGTAAAGAAGAGGAGCATCGATCATCTCGAAAACGTGAGTAGGCACCATGAATGTTGCTACAAACACGCAAGGAACAACAACATCAATGCGAGCCTAACTGTAACCAAGGCCAACTGTAACGTAGCCTAGCTAGAACAAATTAAGATCGAATTGTCAAGGTCCGGCTTTGAAAAAACAAGACCACTAAGCTCGATTGGCATATCTATGAAGGTCACTTTTACTATCAAGATTTGGTGTGTGGCAAACTGGGATGAAAGACATTTTAGCCATGCTTGCATTAAGTGGTCCCTGAATGTTAAAAAAAAAGAGACATTAATTGCTCTAACAAAAAGCAAAGGGCCAGAAATGCTAAAGAAAAAAAATAAAGAAGAGGAGCATCATCTCGAACACATGAGTAGGCACCATGAATATTACCACAAACACGCAAGGAACAACAACATCAATGCAAGCCTAACTGTAACCAAAGCCAACTGTAGCGTAGCCTATCAAGATTTGGTGTGTGGCAAACTGGGATGAAAGACATTTTAGCCTCGCTTGCATTAAGTGGTCCCTGAATGTTAAACAAAAAAAGAGGCATAAATTGCTCTAATAAAAAGCAAAGGGCCAAAAATGCAAAAAAGAGAGAGTAAAGAATAGGAGCATCATCTCGAACACGTGAGTAGGCACCATGAATATTACCACAAACACGCAAGGAATGACAACATCAGTGCGAGCCTAACTGTAACCAAAGCCAACTGTAGCGTAGTCTAGCTAGAACAAATTAAGATCGAATTGTCAAGGTCCTGCTTTGAAAAAAAAAGACCACTAAGCTCGATTGGCCTCTCTATGAATGCCACTTTTACTATCAAGATTTGGTGTGTGGCAAACTGGGATGAAAGATATTTTAACTTTGCTTGTATTAAGTGGTCCCCGAATGTTAAACAAAAAAAGACATAAATTGCTCTAATAAAAAGCAAAGGGCCAGAAATGCTAAAAAAAATAAGTAAAGAAGAGGAGCATCATCTCGAACACGTGAGTAGGCACCATGAATATTACCACAAACATGCAAGGAACAACAACATCAATGCAAGCCTAACTGTAACAAAAGCCAACTGTAGCGTAGCCTAGCTAGAACAAAGTAAGATCGAATTGTCAAGGTCCTTCTATGAAAAAAAAAAGATCACTATGCTCGATTGACCTCTCTATGAAGGTCACTTTTACTATCAAGATTTGGTGTGTGCCAAACTGGGATGAAAGCCATTTTAGCCTTGCTTGCATTAAGTGGTCCCTGAATGTTAAACAAAAAAGGAGACATAAATTGCTCTAATAAAAAAGCAAATGGCCACAAATGCAAAAAAAAAAAGTTAAAGAAGAGGAGCATCATCTCGAACACGTGAGTAGGCACCATGAATATTGCCACAAACACGCAAGGAACAACAACATCAATGCGAGCCTAACTGTAACCAAAGCCAACTGTAGCGTAGCCTAGCTAGAACAAATTAAGATCGAATTGTCAAGGTCCTGCTTTGAAAAAAAAAAGACCACTAAGCTCGATTGGCCTCTCTATGAATGTCACTTTTACTATCAAGATTTGGTGTGTGGCAAACTGGGATGAAAGACATTTTAACTTTGCTTGCATTATGTGGTCCCCGAATGTTAAACAAAAAAAGACATAAATTGCTCTAATAAAAAGCAAAGGGCCAGAAATACTAAAAAAAAGTAAAGAAGAGGAGCATCATCTCGAACACGTGAGTAGGCACCATGAATATTACCACAAACACGCAAGGAACAACAACATCAATGCAAGCCTAACTGTAACCAAAGCCAACTGTAGCGTATCCTAGCCAGAACAAATTAAGATCGAATTGTCAAGGTCCTGCTTTGAAAAAAAAAAGATCACTAAGCTCGATTGGCCTCTCTATGTAGGTCACTTTTACTACCAAGATTTGGTGTGTGGCAAACTGGGATGAAAGGCATTTTAGCCTTGCTTGCATTAAGTGGTCCCTGAATGTTAAACAAAAAAATAGACATAAATTGCCCCAATAAAAAGTAAAGGGCCACAAATGTAACAAAAAAAAGTAAAGAAGAGTAGCATCATCTCGAACACGTGAGTGGGCACCATGAATATTGCCACAAACACGCAAGGAACAACAACATCAATGCTAGCCTAACTGTAACCAAAGCCAACTGTAGCGTAGTCTAGCTAGAACAAATTAAGATCGAATTGCCAAGGTCCTACTTGGAAAAAAAAAGACCACTAAGCTCGATTGGCCACTCTATGAAGGTCACTTTTACTATCAAGATTTGGTGTGTGCCTAACTGGGATGAAATATATTTTAGCCTTGCTTGCATTAAGTGGTCCCTGAATGTAAAACAAAAAAAAGAGACATAAATTGCTCTAATAAAAAGCAAATGGCCAGAAATGCAAAAAAAAAAAGTAAAGAAGAGGAGCATCGATCATCTCGAACACGTGAGTAGGCACCATGAATGTTGCCACAAACACGCAAGGAACAAGAACATCAATGCGAGCATAACTGTAACCAAAGCCAACTGTAGCGTAGCCTAGCTAGAACAAATTAAGATCGAATTGTCAAGGTCCGGCTTTGAAAAAACAAGACCACTAAGCTCGATTGGCCTATCTATGAAGGTCACTTTTACTATCAAGATTTGGTGTGTGGCAAACTGGGATGAAAGACATTTTAGCCTTGCTTGCATTAAGTGGTCCCTGAATGTTAAAAAAAAAGAGACATTAATTGCTCTAACAAAAAGCCAAGGGCCAGAAATGCTAAAGAAAAAAAATAAAGAAGAGGAGCATCATCTCGAACACATGAGTAGACACCATGAATATTACCACAAACACGGAAGGAACAACAACGTCAATGCAAGCCTAACTTTAACCAAAGCCAACTGTAGCGTAGCCTATCAAGATTTGGTGTGTGGCAAACTAGGATGAAAGACATTTTATACTCGCTTGCATTAAGTGGTCCCTGAATGTTAAAAAAAAAGAGGCATAAATTGCTCTAATAAAAAGCAAAGGGCCAAAAATGCAAAAAAAAAAAGATAGTAAAGAATAGGAGCATCATCTCGAACACGTGGGTAGGCACCATGAATATTACCACAAACACGCAAGGAACAACAACATCAATGCGAGCCTAACATTAACCAAAGCCAACTGTAGCGTAGTCTAGCTAGAACAAATTAAGATCAAATTGTCGAGGTCCTACTTTGAAAAAAAATGACCACTAAGCTTGATTGGCCACTCTATGAAGGTCACTTTTACTATCAAGATTTGGTGTGTGGCAAACTGGGATGAAAGACATTTTAGCCTTGCTTGTATTAAGTGGTCCCTGAATGTTAAACAAAAAAAAAAGAGACATAAATTACTCTAATAAAAAGCAAAGGGCCAGAAATGCACAAAAAAAAAGTAAAGAAGAGGAGCATCATCTCGAACACGTAAGAAGGCACCATGAATATTACCACAAACACGCAAGGAACAACAACATCAATGCAAGCCTAACTGTAACAAAAGCCAACTGTAGCGTAGCCTAGCTAGAACAAATTAAGATCGAATTGTCAAGGTCCTGCTTTGAAAAAAAAAGATCACTAAAGCTCGATTGGCCTCTCTATGAAGGTCACTTTTACTATCAAGATTTGGTTTGTGCCAAACTGGGATGAAAGCCATTTTAGCCTTGCTTGCATTAAGTGGTCCCTGAATTTTAAACAAACAAAGAGACATAAATTGCTCTAATAAAAAGCAAAGGGCCACAAATGCAAAAAAAAAAAGGTAAAGAAGAGGTGCATCATCTCGAACACGTGAGTAGGTACCATGAATATTGCCACAAACACGCCAGGAACAACAACATCAATGCGAGCCTAACTGTAACCAAAGCCAACTGTAGCATAGCCTAGCTAGAAGAAATTAAGATCGAATTGTCAAGGTCCTGCTTTGAAAAAAAAAAGACCACTAAGCTCGTTTGGCCTCTCTATGAATATCACTTTTACTATCAAGATTTGGTGTGTGGCAAACTGGGATGAAAGACATTTTAACTTTGCTTGCCTTAAGTGGTCCCCGAATGTTAAACAAAAAAAGACATAAATTGCTCTAATAAAAAGCAAAGGGCCAGAAATGCTTAAAAAAAAGTAAAGAAGAGGAGCATCATCTCAACACGTGAGTAGGCACCATGAATATTACCACAAACACGCAAGGAACAACAACATCAATGCAAGCCTAACTGTAACCAAAGCCAACTGTAGCGTAACCTAGCCAGAACAAATTAAGATTGAATTGTCAAGGTCCTGTTTTGAAAAGAAAAGATCACTAAGCTCGATTGGCCTCTCTATGAAGGTCACTTTTACAACCAAGATTTGGTGTGTGGCAAACTGGGATGGAAGGCATTTTAGCCTTGCTTGCATTAAGTGGTCCCTGAATGTTAAACAAAAAAAATAGACATAAATTGCCCTAATAAAAAGCAAAGGGCCACAAATGCAAAAAAAAAAAAAGGGTAAAGAAGAGTAGCATCATCTCGAACACGTGAGTAGGCACCATGAATATTGCCACAAACACGCAAGGAACAACAACATCAATGCGAGCCCAACTGTAACCAAAGCCAAGTGTAGCGTAGTCTAGCTAGAACAAATTAAGATCGAATTGTCAAGGTCCTACTTTGAAAAAAAAAAGACCACTAAGCTCGATTGGCCACTCTATGAAGGTCACTTTTACTATCAAGATTTGGTGTGTGCCAAACTGGGATGAAAGATATTTTAGCCTTGCTTGCATTAAGTGGTCCCTGAATGTAAAACAAAAAAAGAGACATAAATTGCTCTAATAAAAAGCAAAGGGCCAGAAATGCAAAAAAAAAAAAAAAGTAAAGAAGAGGAGCATCGATCATCTCGAACACGTGAGTAGGCACCATGAATGTTGCCACAAACACGCAAGGAACAACAACTTCAATACGAGCCTAACTGTAACCAAAGCCAACTGTAGCGTAGCCTAGCTAGAACAAATTAAGATCGAATTGTCAAGGTCCGGCTTTGAAAAAACAAGACCACTAAGCTCGATTGGCCTATCTATGAAGGTCACTTTTACTATCAAGATTTGGTGTGTGGCAAATTGGGATGAAAGACATTTTAGCCTTGCTTGCATTAAGTGGTCCCTGAATGTTAAAAAAAAGAGACATTAATTGCTCTAACAGAAAGCAAAGGGCCAGAAATGCTAAAGAAAAAAAATAAAGAAGAGGAGTATCATCTCGAACACATGAGTAGGCACCATGAATATTACCACAAACACGCAAGGAAAAACAACATCAATGCAAGCCTAACTGTAACCAAAGCCAACTGTAGCGTAGCCTATCAAGATTTGGTGTGTGGCAAACTGGGATGAAAGACATTTTAGCTCGTTTGCATTAAGTGGTGCCTGAATGTTAAACAAAAAAAGAGGCATAAATTGCTCTAATAAAAAGCAAAGGGCCAAAAATGCAAAAAAAAAGAGAGTAAAGAATAGGAGCATCATCTCGAACACGTGAGTAGGCACCATGAATATTACCACAAACACGCAAGGAACAACAACATCAATGCAAGTCTAACTGTAACCAAAGCCAACTTTAGCGTAGCCTAGCTAGAACAAATTAAGATCGAATTGTCAAGGTCGTGCTTTGAAAAAAAAGATCAATAAGCTCGATTGGCCTCTCTATGAAGGTCACTTTTACTATCAAGATTTGGTGTGTGGCAAACTGGGATGAAAGACATTTTAGCCTTGCTTGCAATAAGTGGTCCCTGAATGTAAAACAAAAAAAAAGAGACATAAATTGCTCTAATAAAATGCAAAGGGCCAAAAATGCAAAAAAAAAGAGTAAAGAAGAGGAGCATCATCTCGAACACGTGAGTAGGCACCATGAATATTGCCACAAACATGCAAGGAACAACAACATTAATGCGAGCCTAACTGTAACCAAAGCCAACCGTAGCGTAGCCTAGCTAGAACAAATTAAGATCGAATTGTCAAGGTCCTGCTTTGAAAAAAAAAAGACCACTAAGCTCGATTGGCCTCGTCCGCTCTCTTGGAGAGGGGACCTCCGACACGTGTCCTCGTCCCCTCTCCTGGAGAGGGGACTTCCCCCGTCCGCTCTTGGGGAGGGGACTTTCCTCGTCCACGCGCCAGCCGAGGGGACTTCCCTCATACTGCTAATTAATTACGATTAAATTGGTTATGACTAAATAATTAGGACTAATTAATAATGACTAACTAACTATGGCTAATTAATTATGAATAATTAGTTATGACTAAATTAATTATAGCTAATTAACCATGACAAAATTAATTACAACCAATTAATTACAACTAAATTAATCACAACCAATTAATTACGACTAAATAATTATGATTAAACAATTACAACTAATTAATTATGGCTAATTAATTACACATGTTAGTTAATTAACCCTCACCCGTGTAATTATTTAGTCATAATTAATTAACCCCACCGTGTAATTATTTAGTCATGTAATTAACCCCTACGTGTAATTAATTACACAAGTTTAATTAATTAATCCTTGTCCGCGCTATGGTGGGGACTTTCGTCGTACTGCTAGTTAATTAATTAATTACACGGATTTAATTAATCATTACTAGTCGCAATTAAACCATAGCTAGCTCCTTGCAGTTGCAGCACTAATCTGTTGCAAGGGTCACCACATATTTGGTTGGCCTAACTGTGACCAAAGTCAGCTGTAGCATAGCCTAGCTGGAACAAAGATAGAATTGTCAAGGTCTTGCTTTGAAAAAAACAAAGATCACTAAGCTCGATCGGCCTCTCCATTAATGTCATTTTTATTATCAAGATTTGGTGTGAGATAAAAGATATTTCGGTCTTGCTTGCATTAAGTGGTCTTTGAATGTAAAACGAAGGGGCAGGAATTGCTCTAATAAAAAGCTCCCAGTTCGCGGTAGGATTACTGCTTTGGGCAAACACGTTCCTGATTGCCAGGTGATTGAAATTATCAGGTTTTCAATGGTGCATCCGTACACTGTTTCTGCACTGATCACTACAGTATTATACTGTATTTTTGCCATTCCTCCCCCAAGATTTTAGTGTATGCCTCTGCTTTGCATCCGATTTCCACGTGCACGCCTATTATATATACAGGCAGTTGCAGCACTGATCTGTCGCAAGGCCCATCACATCTTGGGTTGGCCTAGGAAGCAAAAAAAGAGGGAGGGGAAGCAAGAGCACTGCTGCATGCATGGGTCTCTCAAGTGCTGTGCAATGGTGGGAGGAGTGGCAGCTGCGCATTCTCGTGCTCGGCAGCCTCTCCGTCCAGCTCTTCCTCTTCTTCGCTAAAGATGTGCGTAGGCTGCGTAGGCTGAGATGGCTGGTGTGGGTCGCGTACATAGGCGGTGACGCCCTGGCGGTATACGCCCTCGCCACCCTCTTCAACCGCCAGAAACAGTGGACAGCGGATGGGGGGAGCAGCGCCCTGGAGGTGCTATGGGCGCCTGTCCTCCTCATCCACCTGGGCGGCCAGACGTCGATAACTGCCTACAGCCTCGAAGACAACGAGCTGTGGAGGCGGCACGCCATAACCCTGGTGTCTCAGGTCGCGGTCGCCTTGTACGTCTTCGTGAAGTGGTGGTCCGGCGAGAAGAGGCTGCTGGTGGCGGCAGTCTTGCACTTCGTCCTTGGCATCCTCAAATTCAGCGAGAAGCCATGGGCCCTCAAGACCGCTAGCTTTAATAGCATGCTGGCCTCCACCACTGTGTCCCCGCGAAGAAAAGAAGGATGCTGGACATGGTGCACTTGCATTGCTGTGTGCGGGGCATGGTTCGCTTCCAATATCGTGGAAAAATTAAGTTCAATATCGAAGAAACTGCAAGATGGACTGCAAGATGGACGCGCCCTAATTTCCCTTGAAACATATGTACAAGAAGCAAAGGGCATCTATAACAAGACCAAAGCCCAGGTGGTGGGAGCCAGTAGTGGTCAAGCAAAAGATGTGCAACAGTCTGTTTTGCAATACACCGGTGACATCTGTAAGAAGTTTGTGGACCTGTCTACTCCATACTCTGGTCGGCTTAGCCATCTGCGATTTTTCCTCGAGCTTGATGAGGAGAATGCATACTATTTATCGCAGCGGTTCGTCCAACAAATATTTGGTCTCCTGTACACCAGGCAGAGATCAGAGTTCAGTCCTCTTGGCTTTTGCTTAGCCTGGGTGGTGCCTGGGTTCCTGGCCTTAGCTTCTGTGGTGCTCTTCGCCAAGAGCCACAAGGATGGTTACAATGAGAACGACGTCAGGGTGACATACATCCTGTTCTGTTGCACTGCTGCGGAGTCCCTCTTTCCCTGGTTGCTTGCATGCTGTGTTGGCTGTTTCGTAGCTTTCCTTCTGTGCTCACGGAAAGGTACCTTTCGCGAGAAGGTTTGCATGCCCGAGCCCGACAGGCCGCACAACGAGCCGGTTTCCCAGCACAGCCTCCTGTCCTTCTGTGCTCGCGAGAAGAAGCCCACCACTCTGATGAAGTTTGCTACCTTCTGCTGTCTCAGGAGGTACGTTAACAAGCATTGGTACATTTGGCAGGTACCTACAGCCCTCCAGATTACGGAGCTGGTTCACCGACATGTGAAAGATGGGTGGAACTCGTACATCAAAGACCCAGCCAGCTACAGAGCATTCAACAATCTCAGGGGACAGTGGACCCTGAGGAGGCACCCTCAGCCGCGGTGGAGCTTGACGGATCTGCCGTTCGACGAGAGCGTCCTTGTCTGGCACATGGCCACGGACCTCTGCTTCTACCAACCATCTGTCTCTACGACGTACATCACTGGAACAAGTACATCACTGGAGGCCGCTCGGCAGCGCGGCAGGGAGATATCCAACTACATGGTCTACCTTCTCTTCATCCATCCTGAGATGCTAATGCCCGGCACCAGACCGCGTCTTTTCAGCAACGCCATCTATGTTCTCGATCTCATCTTAAAGGATAGCAGGCGGGCACTGCTTGACAATGAAGAAACACTCGCGCGGGAGATTTATAGCAGGGGGGCACTGCTTGACAATGAAGAAACACTCGCGAAGGAGATCAGGGCGACACTGCTTGACAATGGAGAAACGCTCGGGTGGAAGACTATCCACAGGGTGGAGTCGCTGCCCACAGACACTGCCACAGTGATTACCCATGCATGCAGGCTCGCTAAAGCACTGATGCAGCTGGGCGACGAGGCAGAGAGGTGGCAGGTGATCCAGGGGGTATGGGTGGAGATGCTCTGCTATTCTGCCAGCAGATGCAGGGGCTACCTGCATGCCAAGAGCCTGGGTGAAGGTGGGGAGTACCTCACCATCGTCTGGCTCATCTGGTCGTTCATGGGGATGGAGACCTTGGCGGACAAGCTTCAACGGCCTCGTCCTCTAGAAGAAGAAGCAGGAGCAGCGACCGTAGGCAGTGCCGATCATCCTGCAGAAGAATTAGTGTGATCCCACACGTCTGTTTCATTTGGCCGTGCATTACCGCGTTACCTCCGTTGCATCGTTCCATGATTGCTTGTTTTGATTAATCAGTGTGATTTTATGTTTTCCTTTTTTTGAGGTGAGCCGAGCGTCTTCTTGGTGTGCGGCTTAATAAACTACTGCTCTAGTGTGATAGCAGTGTTCGTTTCTTGTTACCTTTACCTGAGCTATTTCTGTGCCTTGCGCGCCGAATTGCAGCGTGATATACTATATTCAATTCTAATATTCCAAAATTGAAATTCATGGCATTTTAAAATGAGATGTTTAGGCATTTTAAAATGAGATGTTTATCTTGTATTTTTATTCACATAGGTTGCAGATATAACATCCATTGGTTTAGCTGTAATTAAATCTAGGTCTGTCTATAGACAAAATTCGACTATTTTCTATGTAAAAAACTCTATGTAAAAAACGGTTATATTCTGAAAGTTCATTTACAACTCTATTATACATAAATTACAGTAAATTATTTATGCAATTTTGGTTCTTAGTCACTGTAATTATTCTTGAAAGTCTTAATAACTCATATTTCCATAACATGATTCAAAATCTCACATGTACTTTGGGAGGTTGAGCAAAAACAAAGACAAAAAAAAAATATACACCAATAAAATACGGCAATGTGGTGAACCCGTCATGTTCTTCATATGTATTTTGAGAAGTTGGGCAAAAACAAAGACAATAAATAAAATTATATACAACAAAATAAAAATATGGTGAACCCGTAAAATTCCGAATAAAAAATCATAATAAATTTGAACCCAATAGAGCCGGCCCTGCCCCTTTTAACCCCCCCTCGGCCGACAGGCGGGCCCGGCCTGGTTCACGCACCCGTGCACCACCGCGCGTATGGACCAAGTCCACGCGCGGGTTTCTATGCGCAGAGGCTGAGCCGTGGGCCCCTCCTGTCATATTTTCTCTCCCCCCTTTTCTAGTTTTCTTTTGAATTTTAATTCAAAAGAGAACTTCTAAAATTCATATCTCCTCTGTTCTAGCTCCAAAAATTGTGAAATCGGTTTCTAAAAATTTGTAAATTCAAGATCTTGCTATTGGCGGAGGTCTTGTTTAAATTGAAGTTCATTTGCTATTTCATTTGTATTTATTTGCTCTTGTTGCTTGTTGTTTATTTTTTCGGTACTTCGCCCGCATAGAGTTCGAAGACGCCGGAGACCTACAAGTTGATCAAGAACAAGACTGCCTGGACCCTCTTACCTACAATCAAGGTGAGTCAATACTTTGATCATATTGAGCCTACATTTTATGCAAATTATGTTATTTTAAAATAGCAAATTGCATGCTTTAATTTTTTAAATTATTTAAACCCTCTTACCCATTCGTTGATTAATTAAATTATTATGCTATCCTTGACAACTTGAATCCCTTAATCTTTGTCACCCTAGTAACTATATAGTAATACTAGCTATAGGTTGTACTTAAGCGACATGCTAGTCTTGTTTAAGTACCGGGACATTAAAATATCTCAATCATCATGTCTTCAAACATAAAAATGGTTTTGATAGTCATTGCGGATAAATGACTGAGATGGTTGAGTTGTTGTATTTTACCTCTCAAAAACCATAAATTGCTATTACCTTATCTGGGCGGATGGAGAGGTGGATGGTATAACAATGGGTGCTAATGTAGCCCAAAAAATGTTATTTTGTGGATGGTATGTGGAAGAACCGACCCAGATAACCCTAAGGACTTAATCTTGTCACGACCTCTCGTGTAAAATAAGTACAACCACAAGTCTGCAAAAATTACGACTTGACTTAGTAAATTTATCAAACTCGGAATGCACCTCACTGGTAGTTTGAGAACGTGCAATCCCACGGTAAATACGGCTTGAATAGGACACTGAGGCAAGGGTGAAGTCACCTACCACTGTGGGTAGTCCAATCCAACTACACCAGCAGTGGAGGTGAACATCCTGCATGAACGTATAGGCGCAACCCCATATAGGTGAGATGTCTGGAAGGGTGAGATATTTAGAAAGGTCATTGTGACGACCTCTCGACTACATGACTAAGGAATGATGTAGGGCAACGAGTTAATCGTCTCTTGTGGGTAAAGTGTACAATCTCTGCAGAGTATTAAACTGTTTAAACAGCTGTGCCTACGGTCAAAGGCGGACATGGGAACTTAACTTGAGTTAGTTCTATTTCAAAAACCTTTGTGGGTGGTATGAAAATTGTGGCGGACCCACCTAGCCCTGAGTTTGGATTTTGCCTAAGTTTTTGTCACATCCCCAAATTAATTAATGAGAATTAGTATGCATCTCATTAACATGCATAGTGTTTTTGAAATAATTGCATAATATTTTGCACTTGGAAATTCTCAAACAAATTATAAACACATACTTCAAATTTAAACTCCAAATAAAAACAAGAACAAATCCATTTGATCATCATCTGGAAATAATTTATTCAAATACTACATTAATTATCATGAATAAATATAATTTTTACCAAATTTTTGGAACTCAATGTGACCCTCAGAAAATTCAAAGTCAAATCAAAGACCCATTCTAAGTTTGATTTTAAATTATACAAATTAAACCATGCAAAGTGGGTTTTCATAGTTTATATGGACACTATACCTTCCCAGGAACATCAATGATTAATTTCAGAATTCTAGGAATTTTGTTTCTAATTTTAGTGGCCTGGTCAAAGTGGGGAAATAGGTTTTATTTCTTAGTCAACTTTTGGACTCAAGCCCGAACTATTTGGTCTCAGCCCAACCCACTCACCGAGCCAGACCCTAGCCACACCCGGACTCAAGTCCGACCTGGACCACTCCCACTCGACTCGGTTGAACCCAATCGCCGCTGAACCACTTTGTTCGCTGACACGTGAGGCCCACGCGACAGGGCCATCTTCAACCTCGGGGCAGGCTCGCGCACAGACGCCGCGCGCCACGCGCCCGCCAAGCTCTGCTGCATGCCGTCACCTCCATGACCGCACCGCCCTCCTTGGCGAATCCTCGAGCGTCACCGGCTAACGCCGCCTTTTTCCTCCGTCCTTTTCCCGCTCAAAACCAGCTCTACCCTCCTCTCTCGGTCATTCCTCCTCTCGGTGGCTGAGGAGGAAGAGGCTCACCTTCGTGCATTGCTCCAGTAATCTCCACGCTATCTTGTCTCCTGATCTCTCCATTCCATGTCGTTTCCATCTACCCTAACCCCAGCTCGTCTCATGGCTTGTAGATCTCAAGACACCATCGTGTCTTTGTTGGCTCTGAAGCGTGAACCAAAGACCACCACCGGGTCAATCTTCGTCATCTTCGTGTCCGGCAAGCCCCAGCCGCCCACAACCCCGTCACGAAGTGCCCTCCACCCTAAGGAGGAAGACCCCTAGGCCAATTTGAAGAATCCCCCACCGGAGCACCGCGCATGGGCCTTCTTCTTTGGATCTGGCCACAACCGCCTCCACTGCCGCCGTGTCTCCTCCATCGAGCTTGAGCTCGATTCTCTCCTCCGTGAGCATCCTTATACATTCCTATACCACCCCTGACCACTCATTGATGCTCTCTTCCTCCCCAGGTCGCCGCCTCCATTGGAGCACCCGCGCCACCGCTGGTTGCCGCCGCTGGCCCAGCTCAGGTCACCTCGGCTCCCTCCGAGCACTCCGGTAAGACCCACTCTCCTCCCTCTAGCTCGTGCTCCCACTAATTCTTCCCCTACTCCAACCGAGCGCCGCCTCACCTTGCCACCCCCACTGCCGGCCGTCGCTCGGCCTTGCCGCACCGCCACAAGGTTGCCCGAGCCCAAACTCTACCACCCTCATGGTCGCCTCCACTCCCCGGATCCATTTCAGCCCTCACCGCCACCCCGCCGCCGCCCAACCGCCGACGCCGATCCATGACCCGAGCCGCCGTCCACCATCCCTGTGCTCCCTCTAATGGCTTGTTCTCTGTGTACTATGAGCTTTTGTCTGACAGTAGTAAATTAGAAGATTAGGTGATAATTGCACTAAGTAATTAACCTGAGTTTGGAGGTTAATTTTAAGATACATGCTTGATTAAGGGAGAGGTATCTTAAGATGAACTGACAAGAGTGAAAGAATTTTAGGAAAACAGACAACAGAACTTCAGGAGCACTGATAGTTTTGATTTTTAGCAGTTCTGAATCATCACATCAGTGCTAAGTTTGTGATTAAGCTATTGATATCAACTCAAAAATTTGCTTAACAAAAGAGTGTTTGGTTTAGCAAGAGGTTTTAGTTAACAGTACCCCAAATCAGAAAAAACTATTTTAAAAGAATGAAATAGCAGAGAAGGTTTTAGGGCAAATTAGAACCCCAACTTCATTAAAACTTCTGAACCTTCAAGTGCAAGTGACTGTTGGATTAAGTGGCCATTAGAATTTAGCTTAAGTCTATTAGACATTTGGTAATTACATTTTAGCAGCTTTTAAAACTGAACAACCAATGATGGAGGTGAATTTTCTGAAGTTAACTGAGAAACACTAACTCCTTTTTGCTGAAGTATTAGACAGATAAGTGGAGAAGAAAAGTTTAGAATGACAGTAGCACCCATCTGCTAAATTATAACTCTTGCCCACCAATTTGATATTTGTCAATGAGATTACCCTAGTTAGATAATCTATAGTTGAGTTTAAAGAAAGCCTGGCTGTAGCTTTTCTGTCCGAAAAGAAAACTTCTTGTTGTAGGATGTGTGAATAGTAAAGATAACATGATAATGATCAGATTTGTCAATATATTAATAAGCTGGCTAATCCTAGTAGTTATAAATGTCTTTGACTCTTTAAGCCTTAGAACCTTATCTAACTAGCAGCAACAAGTATTTAAGTTTGGTTATTCTAAATAACACAGTGAATCTCCATCTTACATCTGAACAGTTAACAAAATAGTTATTAAGCTAACTAGTCAAGTGAGCACTGTTGCTAGCAAATTCAAATTTTAGGTTGGTAAAAAGATTAATTAACAACCCCTCAAAACAGTAAAATCCATTTTATGAAATGTTAAACCAAGAAGGTGGTTGTAACATCCTGATTTTCAGAATCGGGATGTTAATATTTAAGTAGGCGATCTAATAAAAATTTGGTAATGTTTTAAAAATTTTCCCTTGTTTAATTAAAATGTTACTTCTAAAATCAAATCGAATTGTTCGAAAGGCTACATTTAAAATTTTAATTATTTTGACTTCTTGTTTTAGCGTGTATTTCAAAACTCATGACATGTCATTCATTTAGATCATTGCTGTCGCTTTCAGTTCGACCGACCGCAGGCGAGACGGCCGTGTGTCCTTTCTTTTCCCTAACTTCTCTCCTCGCAATCACAACCGAGAATCAAGAATCCGACGACGCATGTTATACCGTTGCGATCGTCGTCTCAAGATCATTCCATTTTAGTGACTAGTCCGCACATGCGAGGTCATTTGGATGAGTTCGAGAAACCTAGGAAGAACTGCACTGCTATTTGCTCCTCTCCAACGTAACACAACAAACAAAAACTGGAACTTAAAATAATTATAGAGAAAAATATATTACTTTAAAAACCCTAGAAATTTTACACCATAAATTTCTATGTGTCCTCTGTGTCCCCTAAAATTTTCGTGAATTTTGGAGTTCGGCAGATAAACTTAAAAATTCACTAAACTCTTTCAGCCGTTTTACAAAATTTGGAAAAACAATTGTCCACTCCCCAACCGGACTCACCCTCATCCCCTGTCATTTCTTGTCCCCAAGACGAACACCACCTAATGCTTTTCATGTCCACCAACAGAGCACTCACACAACCACCCATGTCATCTTTCTTTTGTTTATGTATTCACTCATTGCACAGCCATGTGCTTTCTCCCCTAACCCGAATCTACCTCCCTGCCATCTTCTACTCCCAACACAGCACAACCACTCCATCCTCCCTATTTATTTATTCCCAGCTGAGAGCACCACTCTCAAACCACTGCCATAGCCCATTTGCTTTTGTCCAGCCGAACACATCCTCTCCCCTACTCTACCATCTCTTTCTTTACCCAACATTACACAGCCAACAAAAACAGCAACTTTAAAGATTTTTAGAGAAAATCACATTCCGGATAAATTCCTGAAAATTTTACCTAAGCATCAACACTGTGTCAGGAAACTTCCATCAAAATTTCGTGATTTTTAGAGCTAGGCAACTATGTCTAAAAATTACCGAACTCCCTGCTGCTATTTGTTTTTCCCCAAAACCGAACATTGTTCATTCGAAATATTTTTTTCCCCTAGCCGAAACCCATCCCAGCCAGTGCCATTTCTTTACTCTTGCAGGCAGCACACCCAACCATCTCTCCCACCTCACTTCCCAAGTCACTCATTTCCACTCACAGCCTCCTCACGCCAACCTCTTCCCCAAACCGAACAGTAGCATCCTCCATTCTTTCTCACTCAAGAGCTCAAGCTCCCACCTTCTCTCCTCTCAATCTCTTCCAAGAACCACAAATCCCTTAATGCATGCTATGCCATCGCAATCACCATCCCGTAAGCTATCCATCCAACCAAACCTCATCTACATGCATCAAGTCTTGGACGTTTTGGAAGAGGAAGAAGCATAGGTGCTGTCATGGCTCATTGCAGCCATGGCACTGATGGTGTTCCACCGGCGGTGGCACAACTCGTTGCGGCAGCAAGGGAGCTTGGTGGCCCAGCAGCGACGGACGGAGCAAGAAGCATGGAGGTGGCCGGGCAGCAGCTCGGCAGGGAGGAGCTCCCGACTAGGACAGTGTCATGAGCACGGCGTCGCAGCACCATGGATGAGGCCGAGGCGCCGCACTGCAGCGGCGGCGTCACGAGTATCGGCAGTGGAGGCACCGCCCGCCGCGAGGAGACGAGGCGCGCTGCGGCGCGCCCGGCCCGGCCGGCGGCGCATGTCGGCGAGCCGAGGCATTGGGCGCCGCAGCGGAGCCCGGTGGCGATGGCGGTCCAATGCGCAAGGGAGTCAGGGCGTGGCGAGACGACGCAATGGAGGCAGCAGACGGTGGTGCTGCAGCCCGGCGTGAAGATGAGGGCGCCGAGGTGCTGTCCATGCGGCTGTGCTTGGCACGGTCGGGCAGCTGCAGCCCGACGATGTACACGACGTAGAAGCGACGCGGTGGCTCAATGAGGCGCTGCAGGCATGCAGCCGGGCTGTGCATGCACGCGGCAGCGGCTCGGTACCGGCAACTTGAGATGCATGCATGCGTGCGGTGGCCCCGTAGGCATTGCCGAGAGCAACGGCATGGAGGGCGAGCGAGGCGAGGCGGCGTCGACGTGACGGCGTGGTGCATGCGGCGGCACCGGAATGGCGGACATGGGCGAGGAGCCGGACGTGGACGTGGAAGAGTCGGCGACGACTACGGAGGACATGGGCAAGTGGCCGAGCGGACATGGGATCAGCAAGGACTACGGTGGACACGGACGCGGAGTCGGGAAGATGACGCCCGGTGACGATTCGCACACCTAGCGTTGCGGTAAAATTCTTAGTGTTATGTATGTTACCGCGTTATATTTTTAGTCATGCATGTTGCATTTTAGGCATGAGCATGGCATCTATTTATGCATGTTTAATTGTAAAAATGTTTTGGTAGCTTAAGACCAATTTAATCCTCTAGTTAGGTTGTAATTATGCGTAGGCATGATCATGTGTTGTATGTCGGTAGATTACGAATAATTTTATCATCGTAGCGGATTATGTAGAATGTTGATCGGTGGATGCTAGGTTAAATATATAAATTGGATCATTGGATCGGATGATATGATTTTGGAGTCGCATAGAAAATTGGTGATGATCTTGGATGATGAATTAATCGGAAGTTTTTCCCTCACGTTGGATTAGTAATTGTTGTAGTTAGGATGCATAAGGATTTTACGAATTCTTACTTGATGGATAGCTCATGAGATGATATTTAAGGAATATGGATATAGAATCGGACGATTGTTTTAATCGTGGGCAAATTGGTCGGATGCTTTAAATAATATCTACGTGAGTCATAGATGTTAGAATTTGGGAGAAGGTAGAATGGATTATCTTATTTCAGATAAATATTTGGTTTTCCCATGAAATTAGTAGTTAAGTTCTATGTGCCGAGTTGATAGATTTGTACCCTCAATTGCATTAGTAGATAAAGGATTATTTGTTGTTTGTTCAGGCACATATATTATTGGATTGGTAGAGGTCATTCATGACTAAGTCCGGTGGTATAGATATGAGTTGATCGATTGGTGGGCCTTTAGATGTCGCACGTGCAATTAAATTGTAAAGGTCATTAGGTGTCGGTTAGTCAAATAAATCTCGATCGGTGGAAATTTCGGTGTGTGTGAATATGAATTGCCGAGGTGAGAATAGTAGAGTTTGATAGTTAGTATTAGCTTAAATGGTCTAGTAAAGAACAATTGATGGATTCAGTCTTGGTCATGTGCATATCACTTGGTAGAATTTGTGCAATCACCGGATGGATTGTATGTATGAATTAAAGATGGTGAGTCCGAGCATTATTTGTTGGGTTGAATGTCTTGTTGATGCCTTAGTAGATGTTAGTATAGGAGTTAGATCAAGATACGAGGATATGATCGTTGAGTGTTATGCATGTGATTGGATTCAACACCGGAGAATCGGTTAAGTATATGATTATGAGAAGGTTAGATTTGTCGGTAGATGTTTTCCTTTAGGAAATAATTGGAAAAGAAAATAAAATACAAGGGCCCTATCTTTCATTGACAGAGGCTAGGTCAGCCCGTGTATAAAAAGGATTCAATTCCATTTAAAATACAGAAAAGATTTATTTTTGCACTAAAAATTGAATTAACTTTGAAAATTCATAGAAAATTCATATGAACTCCAAATGGGATGAATCCAATTGAGTTGTCCATAAAATATTATTCTATATTTAACCATGTAGTTTGTATCTCCACTAGAATTCCACAAATTTTCACAAAATAATTAAATTCGGGTGAACAGTAAACAGAACCACCATTTTCTGCATTTTCTAGAAATCTGATTTTCAAACTACTATAACTCTCTCATATAAACTCCAAATGGAATAATTTTTGTACCTAAATTCATCTAAAATCATAATCTATCTACTTTATAAATTTAATGCATTTTTGAGCAATTTGAGTTTTTGGTTATTTCTCGGTGTTTATTCGATGTCGTTATTTCTTTAGAGTCTGAACTGCCGCAAGCGAGCGATTACACAACCGAGAGTGAAAAATTGGAATACCAACCAGGCAAGCATCCTTTGAACTTTCTTTTGTATCATATTTGATCCCAGTTTTGTTAAGGTAGATGCAATGATAATTGCTTGCATGCTATTTTATAATGTCGCTATTTTTGGTGATGAGTAGCTAGACACATCCTATTATCTTGTCATTGTGGCTATCCATGAATTGTTCCAGTACTGAAATGCTTATGATAGGGTGTGTGAAATTATATTACTCGCGTTGCTTAGCCATGCAAGTCTAGAACCGATAGTTTGATTATCGGGAAGAACCCGACAATTATGAGACAAACACCACACTCATTATATACTTTTATTTCAGATCTTCGTATCTGTTTTATGAGTTGATTTTTGTCATTTTAAAGAAGTTTTTGGTCTGGACAAGTGTTGGTTAGTGATGGTGCCTTGTGCACGAGAATTAGGTATGTGGTTGACTTGTCTGGACAATTAAGGACCGAACTTTGGGTACTTGTTGTTCAAGCAACACTCGTGCTATCACACGCAGTATATGGGTGTTGTACGGTTAAGTAGGGGGAAAGTTCTATTGTGTTAAGTCCCATGGTGGTGTAGGGGCATTTGTGTTTGATCATTTGTCCTTAGGAATCGATGTCAATGTTCTATAGTGTGCGAGGGAGCACCAATTACCTTTCCGTTACATCGGTATTTCCAATATAACATGTGAGCCCCTTAGCGAGTGCTATATGCTACTTGTACTAAGACCGGAAACATCTCACATGGGGGACTTAGCTCAATAGGGTTTTCTTGCTGAAAACGATCGTATCTCGATTCTCCCCGGCCGGCATACCAAAGGAAGTGTGTCATTGTTCGGAGGCATCCGGAGGATTACGGGCTAATCGAGTCGTGTGGGTAAAGTAGTACACCCCTGCAGGGTATAAATCTATTCGAATAGTCGTGTCCACGGTTATGGACGACCGCTTGAAATTTGTGGCTGCTTATTGTTAGACTTGGAATTAAAATTGTGGGTAAACTCGGTATTCGTCATGAATGGGATGTTCATACTTGTTGTTGTATCAAAGTGGACAGCCATTTTGCTAATTGTATGATTTATTTGTTATTCATTTCATTACTTGTTCACATGCTTTACTTCTACTTCAAATCTGATTTTGAAATGACACTTGAAAAACTAGTATGTGTAGGTTGTACCTCGTTGCGTCTCTTTTGCAAAACTAAGCCAATATGAGCCATCCTTGGAACAGCCTTATGCATAACTAAATTTTATTTGTGTAAGACTTGCGAGTACTCTTTTGTACTCAGCCAGATGTTTGCTAGCTCTTACAGGTGAGGAAGATATCGAGCCCGACGAGCTTGTCAGTGCCGATTTAGGCGACACTGATGAGTAATGCTATCATTTAACTCCCAGTCGGTTGCCGATGGGTTATGGGGCATACCACTGCTGGTCTTTTGGTTTATTTACTTGTTTCCGCTGCTACTTAATACTCTTATTCGAATTTGGCCGGTCGGCCATTTGTATTAGTTGTAAATTTGGAACTTTGATGTATGCCTTTTGTACTATTTATGTATGAGTGTTGTATGGATGTGATCAACGTTGTATGAGAGTATGGTTATATTGGTCGCTGATCTTGGGAGCCAATATAAGTCATACTTGCTGATCATGGCTTCCTATTTAACTCACTAAGTGTAGTGCTTGACTTGTTGGAGAACCGACAATCATGTAGTGCTCGCAGAGGAGCGGCGCGCATGATCGTCGGGGCTCTAGTTTTCAGTCAAGCCTCTCATTTAGATTGAGTTAAGTTGGAATCCATTTACCGGAGATCCAGAGTTATGTCCTTAAGACCATGCTTAGTCTCGGTCTTACGGAGATAACCCGGGGTCCCTACAGTGGTTAATTTGAAATATCAATAGAACTCTCTTGTTAATCAATCCCTCTAGTGATAACAAGACTTGTGGCTGTCTATTAGTTCACTCAAAGGCATTAACCAATTTGAAGACTGAGATTTAGAGAAATTTTAGTTAGCAACATTGCATTTCAGAAATGTAGTTTCTTTTGTCAAATTTTTGAACAGAGCAAAATCTAAAGGCTAGTGACTTTCTAATACAAGTACTTAGAAAATTATTGTTCCAATTAGCTCTCAAGCCTAGCAGTACCAATCCAGTCTGATAACCAAGTATTGCTTTTCCAAACAAACAGTGAGCTTATGGCTTCTAATACAAATAGGGGTTAAACATATTACTGTTACAGGTAATTTCGGAATTAGAATTGATTACAGAAAATGATTATTGTTACCCTCGAAATTGAATTAACTTCAAAAATCCATGGAAAATTCTTTTGAGCTCCAATTGAACTAGAAATTTCACATAAATTAATTTAAAATAATGACCTACCTACTGCATAAATCTCATGAAATTTTTGTGTACTTTGAATTTTTGGCATTGTTTGATATTTATTGCAATATCGTCTTTCGATTAGGTTTTCGACGATACCATTATATTCGTGAGATCAAATTAAGTGTAACCTGAGAATGAACATGTGATACCAGCAAAGGTGCGAGCACCCTCCTCTTGATCATATTGCTCCCAATGGTTTTTAAAAGTTTTGTGTGAGTTTTATTATCGCAATTGCATACTATTTTGAAAAGTATGTTTATGGGTAGAAGTAGTTAAATTCCTAATTGTTGCATTGGCCCTCCTTTCAATGTTGATTACCCTTTTACCTTGAATGACTAAGGATATATGTTATATGAGTTTGTTTACTAGTTTGTAGAACGCTGCTTAGCCATGCTAGTAGTTGTAGCCGCAAGCGGTTGATGGAGCTAGTCCATCGGCCGGTGGATTGAATTGAATCTTAATGAAATTTGAGGATTTTATGGATTGGATTATGTTAAACTTGAGGATTGTATCTAGATCTTTGAATCTGGTAATATGGACTTGTTGGGTGGGTTGTTGTTTTATGTTCTTAACTTGGACGGGTGTAGGTCGATCATGAAATATTGTTGTTGTTGTTATGGAATTGTGTAGCCCCGTCTGAGTGTTTAAGGACCGGTCTGTGGTGTGATGAACCAAGTCTTACGTGCAACCACACGCCGGGATAATGGCGAAGGCTTGACTAACTAATTTGTTGTGTGTTAGCTATCAGAACACAATCAGGTTGACAGCTGTTATTGTTATTTTTAATTGTTCTTTTGTCAATCTGGCGGGGGCATGTTAAGGGTCGCCTTACTTGCTCTTAAGGGTCTCTTGTTGGATAGGGATTTACTTACGCAACGGGGTTTACTCCTGTGGTTCAGGCGACTGTACTGTCTGCCATAGGACTGTCCTCAGGTGGTTTGATCGTTAGGACATGACATTGTAACGGCCTCGTTATGCTACCTCAGTCACACTCCTATGGAAGAGTGCATTGGCCGACATTATGAGGAATGCATATCGTGTGGGTAAAGCTGTACAACTCTATAGAGAACTAAATCTATTCGAATAGCCTCGTCCTAGGTTATGGACAACACTTGTGGGAAAGCAGACACAGTTAGCTTTTGGAAAATTAAGGTTGGGTTATGGTTGGTAATGTTTTGTCTTTATGTTAGTTTGTTCAGAACTGAGATGTTATCATGAACGCGTAGTTCGCGTGTTAATTTTGTTGAGGAATGAATTGTGCCACGAATGAGATGTTCGTGTGTTGATTATATTTGGAGAGTATACCATTGATGATCATTACTTACTGTTATAAAATGTTTTTCTAAATGTTTTACAAATGGCAATTTGAATCTTTATTGTTCATCTAAATGAAAACTTGCTTTATGCTCAAAATGGACTAGTGTAGTAGCATTCCTTTGATACTTACATGCATCCTTATTTTTCTTGAAAAGTCTCGCGAGTACAACTTTGTACTTGAAAAGTGTCTATTTGATCAGGTAAGGACGACGGGCGCAACGGCTTTAACTCCAGTTGGTTGCTTGTGGGATTAAGGGCATGCCAACTCGGTTATTCCCTTTTTACTTTAAATTTATCTTCCGCTGCGAATTATTTGTGTTATTGTTATTTAGATTGGCCGATTGGCCCTCATATGTAAAATTTGGACCATAAGGTCCTATATGTTGAAGATGTATCAAAGTTTCTACTCTCTTATACGATTGTGTATGGATGTGATTGCAATGTTGTATTAGGATATGTGCATGTTAGCCACTGATCCTTGGGAGCTAACATGAGACACATATCCGGACACTTGGAATCGTTTTCGTCTCACGTTAAGTATTGCGCTTCCGGCGTAACCACTTAGTTTGGAATGAATCCGATCCCAGGAGACCTCACAGCGTTGGTATCAGACCCATATTGACTGTAGGTTAAAACCGTAGCAATGGACGTTATTAGAATTTTGATTAGAGATAGAGAGAACTACATGCAGTTATGTCAGAGACAAATAACACGTGCATTAACTACCACGCGTGAATGAGCGTGGTATACAAAGTCTCTAGTCGATCGGGTGCATATGTCCGTGGGTTTCATCGACTACAGGTAGTCATAGTTGATCTAATCGTAGCAAACCTTACGACCATAAAATAGTTGTAGTAGATCTTACAACTAAAAGGTGATCGGGATAGACCTTATAACCATAAAGTGGTCGTAATCTTCCTTTGTCATTGTAAACTCTAACGACAAGAGGTACCTCTAATGGTTGTTAATGATACCATTATTCATAAAAAGTATTATAGATAAATAATTTCATTAATTAAGGATTATTAGATCCTCGTCACCGCCTTTTATTCCTATAAAACCTCGTCTGGCTTCCCCTATGAACATTATCCAAACATAAGTTTTCTCTCTACTCTCTCTTATAAGACCAGTGTGCCATCCATTACTACTCATCATGCATGAATTGTTGGATCGACCTATTGGATTAGCTCGTGCGAGAAATTGTAGTGATCGTCACGAAACAAGAGACAGGATGAGTTGTTAGATCTCCATTTCAAAAAAGGAAAAAGAAAAAATGAAAAAAAGAGAGAGAGACATGAATTGCTCGAAAAAAAAGAGAGTAAAGGGTCAGCATCCTTAAAAAAAAAAAAGGTAAAGAAGACGCACATGGATCATTAGGGGCATGGTTGCACGTAACACGCAAGGAACAACACCATCAAAAGCACGTTAATCAGAGGGAATGCTAGCTGGACTGCTGCTTTTACTCTTTGTTTCTCTAGCTATTATGTCCACCCAACTAAAGTCCGACCATGCGTCCTTGGCGCGCGGCTCCACTCCAGGTGCACACCAAGGCCAAAACCACGCTTTCAGCCTTACCTATTCTGTCCACCGTGACTAAAAAAAACACGGTAGAGGGAGCGTCTCGTAGTACGTCCGGCCGCTAGTCTCTTGTTTAAAAATAAAATACAGTTGTCATTCTGTAGACCGAGTTCAAAGCCGCATACCGTATGGCCTAATCAGACATACGTGCTGAAGGCTAGGAGAAGGTCTAGCTAGCAAGAACAAAGATCGAATTCTCGAGGTCCTGCTTTGAACACAAAATCAATTAACTTCGATTAGCTCGGCCTCTTGACGAGACTTATTTCTACTGTCAAGATTTTGTGTGTGACAAACTGGGATGAAAGACACATTTTAATCTTGCTGGCATTACGCGGTACTCGTATTATTAACTGTACTTGAAGTTAATGAAATATATATATATATATATATATATATATATATATATATATATATATATATATATATATATATATATATATATTAGAAAGGAAGTACATGCTTCAAAGGCTGGAGCCTCCTCAAGATCAAGACGAAGAAGCAGCAGCAGCATGGAGCAGGAGCAGGAGCAGGAGCGGCCGGCGCGGCGGGGCGACCGGGCGAGGCGGCACGGCGCGTGCTGCTATGAGGACAGAGGCATCCGCATCTGGGCTGGGCGTTGATCGAGCCCGCAAGCCGGGCTCACTAGCTCAGGCTGGGCGGTTGGCAGCCGGCGAGTGTCGAGGATCCGCCCTTGCCCCCTGGTGCCGAGTGGTGACCTCCAAGGCCCCGACTCCCTCCGGGCTCTGCCGTCTGGGCCTCTGGGCTCTGGCCGACTCGGTGTCTCGGCGATTCTAGACTCCCGTCGTCCTCCTGGACCTCCCCAAGACCCCGACCCCGACGTCCCCATCTCGGCGTCTCCCCGAGCCAGCCAGCCAGGTAACCCAATCCCAAATCGTCAAATCGGCACAACCATTTTATGCGAATTGTAGATAACTAGATATTAGATATTAGAGCTTTGAAGTTTGAATGAACAAATTAAAATGAATTGTGGTAACCCAAACCCAAATCGGCAGGGAGTAGGGAGTGGTTGGCGTTGCGGCGAAGTCTCATCCCAGGTGAATTGTGTCCGGTCTCCCACTCTTCCTGCCAATTCCGAAATCGGCAAATCCCAAATAGTTAATTGAATAATTGTATCTTTGTGAAATGTAGATTGTATAATCTTCAAAAATGAAGAAGAAGTTTGTAGATTTGAAATATTTGTGGGATACTGCTAGTTAGACTCACATAATAAATAAAAATTTCTTGAACTTTTAAATTGGCTAGCATGAAAATTTGAAGAAGTTAGCAAGGTGGTTCTAAGAAACAATGAAATAGAATGACTCCCAAAAATTGCATAAAGAGTTGCATAGTTAAAATTGTTTTTTCTTAATTATTTAGTAATTTTTCTACATTATATTGAGGTGTTTTTGGTAGGGATAATTCGTACTTCAATTTTTTTGCCACTGAGGACCTTTTCCTTTTTTCCATTGAGCAATATTTTCTTAACTCTGAACATCAATCCCGGAAATCCTAGATCCGCCACTGAACAGCATCGAATTGCTCTAGAAAAAAAAAAGGTAAGGAGGAGAGTAGCATCGATCATTAGGAGCACGTATCAGGAATATTACCATGAGCACGCAAAGAACAACGACATCAAATTAAAGTACACGTGGAGCATGATGGGCGTCCAACAGAGACCATTTTTTTAGGAACACCCAGTACAATACATAGACGTCTACACACGCACACCACCACACGCACGCACTTACACACACGACGTCTACAGAAGACTGGATGGGCGGAGTTTGACGAAAAAATAACGAAGTCACCATCGACGTCTCGCTTGCGACGGGCACGTCGCCTCCCACTGAAAGAATAATATTCTAAATGAGACACGCAGGGCCAAACCAGAGGTTTGAACCCTGATGAACTGGGGGTACAACCACCTCCACTAGCCACCCAAGCAAGACTTGGTTCTCGTCCAATAGAGACCATCGACTCATTGAGGAAGAAAAAGAAACATTAGGTATATCTCCTCCACTAGCCACCCAAACAAGACTTGGTTCTCGTCCAATAGAGACCGTCGACTCGTTGAGGAAGAAAAAGAAACATTAGGCATATCTATCACCGTGTCAAATTAATTAGAAGAGAAAATTCAGGTTAATTAGGGACCGAGCGCCCGAGGAAGTACCGTGAGTGCAAAAAGTCTTAGGCATATCTATCACGTTGTCAAATTAACTCCGAAATATTAACAGAATAAGAAGTTTGCGTGTCCCACGCTTGGGATCCTTGTACTCTAGTTCTATATTAGAGCGTGAAAAAATGTGATGTCACTTCTAAAAATCACGTAAAAAGATTTGATCATCCCCATTCCATATCTGCAAAAATATTTTAAACCAAAATATTTTAGATTCTGCCAGAAGATACGCACCCTCTTCCTTCCCCCCAACGGTCACATAGCCACCCCAACGGTCAAAAAGCTACGAGTCAATGTTTTAATACCGTTCTTATGAAATAAATGATGGGTACTGAAATGAGATCATGCAAGAGGAGACATGTGGTTTTTTTAGACAGGTTCAAGTCTTCTCTGGAGAGACTAATAACCATACTTCTATGTTCTTGTATTGAATGTGTTTACAAAGTGAAACAAGCCACCGAAACTAAGGCTAATAGCTTCTGCAATTTCTATAGTTTCTAGTCCTCTCTCCCTCTATCCACCGGCGTCACCCCTTATATATATCTCTTGAAGATGTGGCAATTGTTGTGCGTCAGGAGATATCTTGACGGTTGGTTGATTGCACATGTTGCAGCGATTATTGTCAGAGAAACACTCTAATGCACATTCACTATGCAGTTATGCCAGAGACAGAGAGAACTACGTGTAGTGCATTAACTACCGTGCGTGAATGAGCGTGGCGTACAAAGTCCATAGTCGATCGGGTTCACATGTTTGTTGACCTAGTTGTAGCAAACCTTACGACCATAAAATAGTCGTAGTAGATCTTACAACCATGAAATGGTCGTAATCTTCCCTTGTCATTGTAAACTCTAACGACAAAGGGTTATTGGTTGTTAATGATGCCATTAGTCATAATAAGTATTATAGATAAATAATTTTATTAATTGAGATTATTAGATCCTCGCCACCTCCTTTCATTCCTATAAAACCTCGTCTCGGCTTCCCCTATTAACATTATCTAAACATAAGTTTTCTCTCTACTCTCTCTTATAAGACTAGTGTGCCATCCATTACTACTAGTCATGCATGAATTGTTGGATCGACCTATTGGATTAGCTCGTGCGAGAAATTGTAGTGATCGTCACGAAACAAGAGACAGGATGAGTTGTTAGATCTCCATTTCAAAAAAAAAAAGGAATTGCACATACCATGGACAAGACACAGGAATTGCTAAAAAAAGGTAAAGAAGAGGAACATCATCACGGACATGTGAGTAGGCATCAGGAATATTACCACAAACATGCAAGGAACAACAACATCAGTGGGAGCCTAAAAGCTCGTTAATCAGAGAGAATGCTAGCTGGACTGCAGGTTTCACTCTTTGCTTCTCTACCTATCGAGGGCCCAACTAAAGTCCCTTGGCGGCTCCACGTACTGCACACCCATATTTAGCTACACGGCAAAAAAAAACACGCTTTGAGCCTTACCCATTCTGTCCACCGTGACCAAAAACAGAATTTTTTTTATTAATTAATCTTTTTAAATTTTATTTTAAAATTAACCCCCGCGAACTTTATTTATAATTCTAACCCATTGGTCACGTGACAAAACAATACTGTCACGTCAGCCCGTATCTTGGCAAACTCTTGTCACGCTACCACTAGTGGCGTGACAGTGTTGTTTGGTCATGCCACCACCAATGGCATGATAATGTTGTTTGGTCATGCCACCACCAGTGGTGTGACAAAAAGTGTGTTTTAGCAAATTTATCCTATGGCGTGACAATGCTGTTTTGTCACGTAACGGGTGGTGGCGTATCAAAAGGGTCGGAATTGAAAATAAAGTTCGCGATGGTTAACTTTAAAATAAAAATTTTTAAAAAAAGAGTTAATTACTATAAAAAAAAGTTCCCTTTAATTAACATAAAAAAAGTCATTTTTTAATTCCCTTTAATTCTAATCTTCCAAAATTGAAATTCATGTCATTTTTTAATGAGATTTTATCTTGTGTTTTTATTCACATAGGTTGCAGATATAACATCCATTGGTTTAACTGTAAGGGATTGTCTATTCATAAGGTGATTGCAATTTTATTAAGCATAAGTCACATGTTTTATCTATTGAATCAATATTTAATCATATAACATATCAATCTCTACACAAATCCAATAGTCACAACAATTGACTTAAACTTTAAAAAATTTCAGTCAATTTAGAAATAGCAAATCCGTAACTGTAATTAAATCTAGCCCACCGAATTGAGGGCTGCATACGCGGCTAGCTTCATAGACACAATTATCTATAAATTGGCAATATTATTAGCTAAAGTGATTAAGTATACTAGCTAAACTCTTAAGAAAACATTGTACTTGCATATTAATTAGCGAACAACTCTAGAACTCCCCAAGAACTTATGAATTCTTAGTTTACACGATCTCCATATGTATCCCGTAGAGCGAAAGAGAGAGGTAGAAGGGAAGTAAGAGACATGAATGTACTGATCATCACGAACATATAAGAGACATCATTAGGAGCACGTATCATGAATATTACCATGAGCACGCAAAGAACAACGACATCAAATTAAAGTACACGTGGAGCATGATGGGCGTAGACCATTTTTTTAGGAACACCTAGTACAAATACATAGATGTCCACACACGCACACCATCACACGCACGCACTCATACACACGACGTCTACGAAAGACTGGACGAGCGGAGCTTGACGAAGAAATAACGAAGTTACCATCGGCGCCTCGCTTGCGATGGACACGTCGTCTCTCACTGAAAAAATAATCTTCTAAATAAGACACGTAGGGCCAAACCAGGGATTTGAACCCTAGTGGACTGAAGATACAACCACCTCCACTAACCACCCAAGTAAAGCTCTCGCCCAACAGAGACCATCGACTCATTGAGGAAGAGAAAGAAACATTAGACATATCTATCACGGTGTCAAATTAATTAGAAGAGAAAATTCAGGCTAATTAGGGACCTCTGATGGTTGTTAATGATATCATTATTGGTTGTTAATGATACCATTAGTCATAATAAGTATTATAGATAAATAGTTTCATTAATTGAGATTATTAGATACTCGCCACCACCCTTTCATTCCTATAAAACCTCGTCTTGGCTTCCCCTATTAACATTATCCAAACATAAGTTCTCTCTACTCTCTCTTATAAGACTAGTGTGCCTTCCATTACTACTCGTCATGCATGAATTGTTGGATCGACCTATTGGATTAGCTCGTGCGAGAAATTGTAGTGATCGCCACGAAACAAGAGACAGGATGAGTTGTTAGATCTCCATTTCAAAAAAGGAAAAAGAAAAAAACGAAAAAAAAAGAGACAGACATGAATTGCTCGAAAAAAGAGTAAAGGGTCAGACATCCTTAAAAAAGGGGTAAAGAAGACGCACATGGATCATTAGGAGCATGGTTTGTACGTAACACGTACGCAAGGAACAACACCATCAGAAGCACGTTAATAAGAGGGAATGCTAGCTGGACTGCTTGTTTTACTCTTTGTTCCTCTAGCCAACTAAAGTCCCAACTAAAGTCCGACCATGCGTCCTTGGCGGCTCCACTCCAGGTGCACACCCATATTTAGCTGCACGGCCAAAAGCACGCTTTCAGCCTTACCTATTCTGTCCACCGTGACTAAAAACACCATGGAGGGAGCGTCTCATAGTACGTCCGGCGGCTAGTCTCCTATGTGTCATTCTGTGGACCGAGTTCAAAGCCGCATACCGTATGCCCTAATCAGACATACGTGCTGAAGGCTAGGAGAAGGTCTAGCTAGCTAGAACAAAGATCGAATTCTCGAGGTCCTGCTTTGAACACAAAATCAATTAATTTCGATTAGCTCGGCCTCTAGACGAGATTTATTTCTACTGTCAAGGTTTCGTGTGTGACAAACTGGGATGAAAGACACATTTTAGTCTTGCTGGCATTACGCGGTACTCGTATTATTAACTGTACTTGAAGTTAATGAAATTAATATATATGCACACCTAGGGGTGGATAACGAGCTAGCTCAGCTTGGCTCGGTCAAGCTCGTTTGTGAACACAGCTCAAAGCTCGTTAGTGAACATGGCTCGGGCTGTTAAGCAAACGAGCAAAAATGACTCATCGGCTCAGCTTGAACTCGCGAGCTGGCTTGTTTGGCTCGGGACCGTGGGAGGAGGTCGGACGCGGAGGGGGAGGGCTCCGAGCGGAGGCTAGGCGCATGGGGGGAGGGCGAAGGATGGACATGTGGAATTTTTTTTAAAAAATAATCTATATTTTATTATTAATTACAAATTTATTCTTGCTTTTTTTTTTATTACAGGAATATACACGATCGCCTAAGCATGTTGGCGGTGGGTCGATCGCTCAACCGTTGGCGATCTGGACCCGATCGCCCAACCGTTAAGCGCCCCATAATTGCGGTCGCCCAACCGTTGGACAATGAATGCAGTCGCCGAACGGTTGGGTGACAGGTGCCTCCAGTCGCCGAACCGTTGGGCGACTGGAGGGCTTTATATAGCCCGCGCGCGGTCCCCCCGTGCCCTGCGGTTGCTTTCGCAGGAACAGAGCGAAAGAGGGAGGAAGAAAGAAGAGAGAAAGAGGGAGGAAGAAGGAAGAAAGAAGAGAGAAAGAGGGAAAGAGGGAGGAAGAAAGAAGAGAGAAAGAGGGAGGGAGAAGAAGACTTCTTTTGTGAGGTAAGTATTTTGATTTTGTAATGTATATTTTGTAGTAAGTAATTAGTTTATGTAGTTTGAATAGTAGTATCTGTAAGAGATTTTAGGTAGAGGAAAAAATTAGGATTTTAGGTAGAGGAAAAAATTAGAAAACGAAAACATAGTTAATTTGTATATAAGTAGTAGCGATCGATAGAAAAATAGTTGATGTAGTTAAAAATAGAAATATAAGTAACATCTGTAGGAAATTAGAGTTAGAGGGAAAAATTAAAAAATCGAAATGTTAGAGGAAATTAGTCCAGCACCAAGCCAGCAGGCGAGAGGGTCGGTTAGACCACGTCCGACACCGACACCCTGTCCGCCGAGGCCTGACGAGGCTGGAGGGTCCGCTCGGGCACAGCCCCATACACCGGCAGCGTCGCACTACGTCGGTCCTCCACACCCCTTCACCTTGCACACTCAGTACACACAGGGCTCGTACGGCGTGCCATACTTCCCTACGGACGCCTTCGCACGCGCTATGGCGGTAGCTGAGAGTACGTAACATCTCTGTTTGTCAGCACGCATCGTGTTTTTCTTAATTAACTAACAATACTTTACTGTGCAGGTCCAATTCCCTATGCAGGAGGGTCCTCCCCAGGCTACGCGGAAGCCGACAACTTCTTGGTGGACGACGACCCGGCACCTCAGCCCACTTCGGCTGAGGTGCTCCCCGCGTCACAGCTCGCCAGTGCGCCAGTACCCACACAGCAGCCGGTTCTGTCCACCCCTTCGCCTCTCGGTCCTCGTCAGACCAGGGCTCCAGACCGTCTTTCCCTGTCGGGGCCGAGGCCCCGACACCCAGCGCAGAGGAGGGGGCCCAAGCGAGCCCATAGGGGAGGACACGGAGGTGGAGTGGGCCGTGGTGATGGAGGAGGGGATGCTGGGGGTGCGGTTGGCGGGGCCTAGTAGGGGAGGGGATGCTAGCGGTACATCTGTTCGTTATGTCATACTTAAATTTTGCACTTCATATGTCATGCATGTAATACTTTTGCGTACGTGATGCGTGTAATACTTTTGCGTTCTAGTCTGTACTCGTTCATACAACACGTGTTTGTCCGATGCTTTTTCTTGGAGACATGCCTGGCGAGGGCTAGACCTAACGAGGTAGCTTTTCAGGACGATGTAACCCGACGACCCAGCTTTTTCTGAGGACATGACCAGACGAGGTAGCTTTTCAGGACGATGTAACTCGACGACTCAGCTTTCTCTGAGGACATGACCAGACGAGGTAGCTTTTAAGGACGATGTGACCCAACGAACCAGCTTTTTCTGAGGACATGACCAGAACATGACCAGACGACGTAGCTTTTCAGGACGCTGTAACCCGACGACTCAGCTTTTTCTGAGGACATGACCAGACGAGGTAGCTTTTGAGGACGATGTAACCCGACGACTCAGCTTTTTCTGAGAACATGACCAGACGACGTAGCTTTTCAGGACGATGTGACCCAACGAGCCAGCTTTTTCTGAGCCCGGCTACCACTCCGTCCGCTGTACCTATAAATACAGCGCAACTCATCCAACAACTCCACACCAGCACCAGCAAGTAGAAAACATGGACAAGGAGAAGGAATTGGAGAAAATTCGCAAACTTTTGAAGTACTAGGTGTCTCCCCATGAGACCGCCGCTCGCGACCATGCCACTAGTCAACAGCCTTTCACACACCAAACTTTTCCAGAACTAGTGGATGTAAGGAAGCTGCCTCGTAGTACGCCCAATGATTCTGGGTCGAGCCGCGGCCCCCCACCAATGCCCGCGGAACGCCCTCCGGAAGGACCACCGACAGGGGTGGCGTCACCCCTATGCTGGTGCCGGGACACCTGTAAGTGCGTGAAATCAACCGATGAGTGGATCATTGGCCAGCGCTATTGGTGTTGCCCAAACTACGCCGCGGACTACAACAACAGGCAGTCGGTAATGAAACCGTATCTCGGGGTACAATGCTCTTTTTCCTTGGGTAACAGCGTAACGAACTATCTTTACCCATTGCAGTCTCCGCCACCCCGATGCGACTTCCGCCAGTGGATCGACGACAAGATCCACCCCTACGACATGTGGTGGTTGCTGACACGGAAGAGTTGGGCCAGGGAGGATATCGAGACCCGTGAAAGGCGCCTCAAAGAGGTGAAAGCTGAGCAGGCAGAGCAACGTAGGCTGAACAGGCAGCGCGAGGAGCAGGAGTGTGAGCATGCAAGGCGACGGGAGGCCGAGAGGGAGCGGAAGAGGGCCATCGCGGCGAGAGCTAAGGCGCAAGGCGAGGAATATAACGCCGAGCTAGGCAGCAAGGGCAAATGGCCCCGTTCCACTCAGTAGTTCTACCATATTCGTCCATCATTAGTTCTATCTTATTCGTCCACATATCCCATGTATTTCTATTTCCCTAAAGGCATGCGTGTACCGTCCTCGGTTCGTTGTCCTGCGTGCCATGTAACCCCCCTGTTCGATGAAATGTTCTGTTCTTATTGTAATATCAGTTGCCTTCGTACGTACGAATCATTAAAACCGCAATCGTCCTAAAAAAATCCACTTAGCCAGTTTTTTATTTTCACAAAATTTAAACGGTATCAAATCTTTCGGACTCGCAATAACACTTTGTCATCGTAGTATGTTCTTGTACTACGGTTAATTTTTGGAGAATAAGTCGACAACGTTTGAGGTACGAACGGTTCGTAAACGGAAAGATAAGTGATATTGCGACTGGTACCTCTATTGACGCTCAACTAGCGATAGGTTCCATATTTTTGTAATTGTTTTTAGCGACTACATATATTTTGTAATTGATTCTTACAAAAAAAAATATTTTCAAAAAAAACATCAAGGAGAGGCCTGTCGCCCATCGGTTGGGCGACTGCCAGCTGTCGCCTAATGGTTGGGCGGCAGATATTCAGTCGCCCAACGGTTGGGCGACTGGGTCCTGTCGCTCAACCGTTGGGTGACTGGGTCCTGTCGCTCAACAGTTAGGCGACTGGTGTATATTCCTGTAATAAAAAAACCCAAGAATAAATTTGTAATTAATAATAAAATATAGATTATTTTTTAAAAAAAAATCCGACATGTGCGTGTTTGTTGACTTGGCTGTGTTTGTGGGCCGAATTGTTTGTTGGGCTGTAAATAGGGGTGGAAATCGAGCCTAACAAGCCTAACGAGCAGCTCGCGAGCTAGCTCGGGCTCAGCTTGATAAGCACATGAGTAGAAAGACTGCTTGGCTTGGCTCGTTTATGACACGAGTTCGAGCCGAGCCGGCTCGTGAGCTCCGAGCTCTTTTCCCGCCTCTATTCACACCCTTGCCCTAAATGTAGTGTTCCTATTTCACCATGGATAAGACACAGGAATTGCTAAAAAAAAAAAGTAAAGAAGAGGAACATCATCATGGACATGTGAGTAGGCATCATGAATATTACCAAAAACATGCAAGGAACAACATCAGTGGGAGCCTAAAGGCAGGGGGCGGATCCACGATTTGGGAGCCTAAAAGCAAGTTAATCAGAGAGAATGCTAGCTGGACTGCAGGTTTCACTCTTTTGTTTCTCTACCTATCGAGGGCCCAACTAAAATACGGCAACTAGTCACCTATATTTAGCTACACGGCAAAAAAAAACACGCTTTGAGCCTTACCCATTCTGTCCACCGTGACCAAAAACACCATGGAGAGAGCGCTCGTAGCAGTCCGGCCGCTAGTCACCTATGTGTGTAAAAATAAAATACAGCTGTTATTCTGTGGGCTGATTTCAACGTCGCATACCGTAGCAAGTCCTGGGTGTTCAAGGCTTAGCAGCACTAGAAAAGCTCACCAATATTTTGAAACAGCTGAAAATTTTAAATTCAGGGTAGTTAAGGATTGGGGTGAAAACAGGTCGAATAATTCCTTCCCAATTCGACGCCGAATCTAGAAAAATTCACACATGACACCATTCTTTAGTCCCAGTTCAAGGCTCAGTGGTCCCTAAATGTAAAAGAAAGAGACAGGAATTGCTCTAATAAAAAGCAATGGGTCAGAAATAATTAGTTATGAATAATTAGTTATGACTAAATTAATTACGGCTAATTAACATGACTAAATTGATTAGAACTAATTAATTATGACTAAATTAATTACAACCAATTAACTACAACTAAATGATTATGATTAAATAATTAAAAGTAATTAATTGTGGCTAATTAATTACACGGGTTAATTAATTAACCCCACCGTGTAATTATTTAGTTCTGTAATTAACCCTCTGCGTGTAATTAATTACACGAGTTTAATTAATTAATCCTTGTTCGTACCATGGTGGGGACTTCCCTCGTACTACTAGTTAATTAATTAATTATATGAGTTTAATTAATCATTGCTAGTCGTAATTAAACCATGGCCAGCTCCTTACAGTTGCAGCACTCTCTGTTGCAAGGGCCATCACATATTGGGTTGGCCTAACTGTGAGCAAAGCCAGCTGTAGCATAGCCTAGCTAGAACAAGGAGAATTGTCAAGGTCCTGCTTGAAAAAAAAAAATCACTAAGCTCGATCGGCCTCTCCATTAATGTCACTTTTACTATCAAGATCTGGTGTGGCAAACTGGTATAAAAGACATTTCGGTCTTCCTTGCATTAAGTGGTCTTTGAATGTAAAACAAAAGGGCAGAAATTGCTCTAATAAAAAGCAAAAAGGTCAGAAGTGCTAAAAAAGTAAAGAAGAGGAAGATCATCGTGAACATGTGAGTACGTATCAGGAATATTACGAAGAACGCGCAAGGGCCATCACATCTTGGGTTGGCCTAGCTAGGAAGGGTAGCTAGAACAAAAAAGAAAGAAAAAACGAGGGAGGGGAAGCAAGCAAGAGCACTGCTGCATGCATGCATGGGTCTCTCAAGTGCTGTGCAATGGTGGCAGGAGTGGCAGCTGCGCATTCTCGTGCTCGGCAGCCTCTCCGTCCAGCTCTTCCTCATCTTCGCTGCATGCATGCGTAGGATGCGTAGGCTGAGATGGCTGGTGTGGGCCGCGTACATAGGCGGCGACGCCCTGGCGATATACGCCCTCGCCACCCTCTTCAACCGCCAGAAGCAGTGGACAGCGGATGGGAGGAGCAGCGCCCTGGAGGTGGTTTGGGCGCCTGTCCTCCTCATCCACCTCGGCGGCCAGCCGACGATAACTGCCTACAGCCTGGAAGACAACGAGCTGTGGAGGCGGCACGCCATAACCCTGGTGTCTCAGGTCACGGTCGCCTTGTACGTCTTCGTGAAGTGGTGGTCCGGCGATAAGAGGCTGCTGGTGGCGGCAGTCTTGCTCTTCGTCCTTGGCATCCTCAAATTCAGCGAGAAGCCATGGGCCCTCAGGAACGCTAGCTTTAATAGCATGCAGGCCTCCACCACTGTGTCCCCGCCAAGAGAAGGACGCATTGCTGTGTGCTGGGCATGGTTCACTTCCGGTGGCTTGGGAGGAGGACGACGAGAACGCGCCCTTTCCCTTGAAGAATATGTACAAGAAGCAAAAAAGTTGTACGTAGCCAGTAGTGATCAAACAAACGATGGCCATTGCTCATGGTCCCCCAGTCACATCCGTGAGAAGTTTGCCGACCTGTCTATTCCATACTCTGGTCGGCTTAGCGATCTGCAAACTTTCCTGAACACCAGGGAAGCATACTATTTATCGCAACAGTTCGTCCAGGATATATTTGCGCGCTTGTACACCAGGCAGAGATCAGTGTTCAGTCCTCTTGGCTTATGCTTAACCTGGGTGGGGCCTGGGTTCCTGGTCTTAGCTTCTGTGGTGCTCTTCGCCAAGAGCCACAAGGATGGTTACAATGAGAACGACGTCAGGGTGACATACATACTGTTCTGTTGCACTGCTGTGCAGTCGGTCCTTAACTGGTTGACAATCTGTTACACAGCCAGTGTTTTCTGCTTCGACATGCAGGTTTCCCAGCACAGCTTCATATCCTTCTGTGCTCGCAAGAAGAAGCCCACCCTTCTGATGAAGCTTGCTACCTTCGGCTGTCTCAGGAGGTACGTTAACAAATATTGGTACATTTCGCCGGTTCCTGCAGCCCTCCAGATTACGGAGCTGGTTCACCGACATGTGAAAGATGGGTGGAAAAAGTACATCACCGACCCTGCCAGTTACAGAGCATTCAACAATCTCAGGGGCCAGTTAACCCTGAAGAGGCACCGTCAGCTGCGGTGGAGCTTGACGGATGTGCCGTTCGACGAGAGCGTCCTTGTCTGGCACATCGCCACGGACCTCTGCTTGCACCAACCAGCTTTCTCTACGGAGGCCGCTCGGCAGCGCGGGAAGGAGATATCCAACTACATGGCCTACCTTCTCTTCATCCATCCTGAGATGCTAATGCCCGGTTCCAGACCGGGTCTTTTAAGCAACGCCATCTATGACATCTTGAAGGAAACACTGCTTGACATTGAAGAAACACTAGCGCGGGAGATTTATAGCAAGGGGGCACTGCTTGACAATGAAGAAACACTAGCGCGGGAGATTTATAGCAAGGGGGCACTGCTTGACGATGAAGAAACGCTCGCGCGGGAGACTATCCACAGGGTGGAGTCGCTGCCCACAGACACAGACACAGACACAGACACAGTGATTACCCATGCATGCAAGATCGCTAAAGCACTGATGCTGCTGGGCGACGAGGCAGAGAGGTGGCAGGTGATCCAGGGGGTGTGGGTGGAGATGCTCTGCTATTCTGCCAGCAGATGCAGGGGCTACCTGCATGCCAAGAGCCTGGGTGAAGGTTGGGAGTACCTCACCAACGTCTGGCTCATCTGGTCGTTCATGGGGATGGAGACCTTGGCGGACAGGCTTCAAAGGCCTCCTCCTCCAGAAGAAGAAGAAGAAGAAGAAGCCGTAAGCAGAACCGATCATCCTGCAGAAGAATCAGTGTGATCCCACGCGCGTCTGTTTCATTTGCCCGTGCATTACCGCGTTACCTCGGTTGCATCGTTCCATGATTGCTTGTTTAGATTAATCGGTGTGTTTTAATCGTTTGCTGCTTCTCATGGTGTGTGATTTTATGTTTTCCTTTTTTTTGAGGTGAGCCGAGCGTGTTCTTGGTGTGCGGCTTAATAAACTACTGCTCCAGTGTGATAGCAGTCATGACATGTACTCGACCTGTTTGTTTCTTGTTATCTTTACCTGAGCTATTTTTGTGCCTTGCGCGCCGAATTGCAACCTGGTATACTATATTCAGTTCTAATCTTCCAAAACTGAAATCCATGGCATTTTTTAATGAGATTTTTTCTTGTAGGAGTGTCTATACAACATGCGACTGATTTTTTCAACTGCTATACATCTTGCAACTAATGTGGTCTGTGATTGGTGAGAGAGAGGGAGAGAGAGTGGGAAGTGAGATTGTGTAACAACCAATGGTTTAACTGTAATTAAATCTAGGCCACCGAATTGAGGTCTGGATACGTGGCTAGCTTCATAGACACAGTTATCTATAAATAGTAAATATTGTTAGCTAAAGTGATTAAGTATACTTGCTAAACTCTTAAGAAAACATTGTATTTGCATATTAATTAGCGAACAACTCTAGAACTCCCCAAGAACTTATGAATTCTTAGTTTACATTATCTTAATATGTATCCCGTCTGAGTTTTGATTACCAGTTTTTGTTTTTATCGGGGTTACCGTCAGAACCGATTTTATCGATTATCGCGAAAAAAAGCAGTCAAATTTGGCCAAAATTTTCAAAACAAAATTTGAATTTTTCGAAGTTAAAATAAAAAAAGTCAAATTTCTCTCATATTCGACAAAATTTAAGCAAATTCGATTTTTTTGGGTCGGTTTTGGCATGTTTGGACTTTTACCAGGGGTACCGAATGAACCGATTTTGTTGTTTTCGGCCGGTAATCAAAACCTGTATCAGTAGAGCGAAAGAGAGGGAGAGGGGTAGAGAGAAGGGAAGTAAGAGAGATGAATGTAGGGCCGTAACCAGTAAGGGATGTAAAAGCTAGCTATCGAATTGCTCTAGAAAAAAGGTAAAGGGTCAGGAATCCTAAAAAAAATGGTAAGGAAGAGAGGAGCATCGATCATTAGGAGCACGTATCAGGAAAATTACCATGAACACGCAAAGAACAACAACATCAAATTAAAGTACACATGGTGCATGATGGGTGTCCAACAGAGACCATTGACGCATTAGAAAGAAAAAGAAACACAGGCAGAGGCAGCTGCATGCATGGGGTTGCAGCCCTAATATATCTGGAGTGAACGTAAGGGGGCGTCACGCCATGCGTCACATCTTGTGTTGGCCTAGAACAAAAATAATAACGAATCTGCTAAATTTCTCTCGCGTATTTTTTCGTGATTTTAGTCATTTTTTCGGCCATCCCTTGTGCTTTCGGATGCGTTCGCCAAGTTGCTTGCTCCCCGGTCCGCAATGTGTTTCGGTTGTCTTGTGTTGTATACCAAGGGTATTTTGGAAATTTTTTCAATTATTCCTGTGGGGCACATATAGGGGGGGGGGAGATGATAAGAGTCATATGATCTTATCCTGCTGAGAGAGAGACCAGATAAGAGGTCGTGGGGATCGATCCGATCTCCACGCCACAGCTTCCGCGACTTGGGCAACCATTTTGGCGGCCCCGTCTCGTCCTCTACCTTATATACTGCTCCTCCTTCCTTTTGGGATAGCGCAGATAGAAGTTTCTTCTTCTCTTCTCTCATAGATAAAAAAACACCTCAACCCAACTGATTTCTAGGACTTGCCTCGCAGTCAGTCTTACACTTGATCGGGCGGCTATTGGGTGCTTGGGCCATTTTATGTGGCCCAAGGCATGATGGGATGTGCACCAAGCAGGGCCCACCACATGCCCCACTATCTCTTTGCATAGGAACCGGCGAAACCATCATTAATACCACATCGAACCCTGGCCCCGCACGCGATAATCAACACAGCGCATTAACTCCAGCCGGCAGTCGCCGAGCGCACGCGCCACGAGGTAGCACCCCACCACAAAGCTTCGCGAGGCCGAAAGGGATGGTGTGCCTAAACCCTTAGGGTAACAAGGCGCGGTTTCAACTATGACAAAACAAGACCTTGACCGCGAGGGGCTCCTGTCGTAGGGACGGCCCACCAGCCCCAACGATCTAGTGAAGACTCCAAGAAGACCACTGAAAGCGCCAAGCCAGGAGGGCCGGCTCGGCGAAGGTACCAAGTGCCCTCGCACAAGGCGAAGTACGCGAGGACGCAAAGGCGCCCAGCCGAGGAGGGCATCTCGGCCTAGGCGACGGCACCAAGTTTATACCCCCTCGCACAGGCAAAGGATACAGATGGGCTACCGAAGGTATCCCAACCAAAGGATGCCATGCACCCTAGAGCGAAGGGGGACTGAGGGCCCTCGCCCTGTGCGACCTCGCATGGTGTGAGGGCCCTCGCTCCGTGGATTCCTGTCGTCACTTCAACTGACGATTTGAATATTGTTCACCTTCTGTCACCAGTTGAAATGACGATAGGGGGTTGAACCAGCGACTGGTCATTTATTGCCCTCATGTCGCTATTTCAACTGACGATAGATAGACAAATGACGACATGATCCTATTTTTGTAAAAAAAAAAGGCTATTTATTCATGTAATTTTTAATTAAAATAATGTTATTTAGAAAAATCTCATTCAAAAGGGGAGGATTTTTGGAAATTTAAGCACAAAAGCATTATTCGTTCCTTTGCACCGTTTCCATGACCTCGAGACCCCTATCCTCTTCTCAGCTGGTAACGGGTCTGAGACTGAGACCCTCCTCTTTGTACTGTTTGATATGCAGCTACATGCAGGATGCAACCCGCACGGAGCTGGTTCGCCAGCACGTCGAGGATGGGTGGAACAAGTACATCGTGGACGCTGCCAGGCACAGGACATTCAACAATCTCAAAGGCCAGTGGACACTGAGGAGGCGCGGTCTGCGGCGACGGCTGTGGTGGGCCTTAAAGTTGAAGGATGTGCCTTTCGACGAGGCCGTCGACGAGCTCGAGGCCAACTTGAAGGATAGCGGCTGCGACGAAGAAGAAGGGCTTGCGCGGGAGATTATTCACAAGGTGAAGCCGGTGGCCACAGGTGCTGTGATTTACAGAGCGCGCATGCTCGTTGAGTTGCTGTCGGAGCTGGGCGAGGAGGGCAGGAGGTGGGAGGTGACCCAGGGCGTGTGGGTGGAGATGCTCTGCTGTTCCTCTGGCAGATTTTTGCTCTGGTGTGGTCCGTGCCTCTTTCTTCTTCCCTATTTTGCTCTTGCTGTGCGCGCGGCCTAATAAACTGCTCCGGTGTGACAGTGGTCGTCGTGACACATTGACACGTACTCCATCTGTTCGTTTGCTGTTACAATTATCTGAGCTATTTATTGATTTGTGTGCCTTACTGCGCCCAACTGTTTGCATGTATGAATGATATGATTTCATCACCTTGTTAATGTGTTGCTGATCAATGGCGGACACTCCGCTGTGTTTTGAGCCCCGCGTAAACAGTACCCTGCGGCATTTACTGCATCTGTACCCTGCGGCACTACCACATCGTAACACTGTAGAAACGAGGTATATTTACTGTAGCAAAAATAGGTTTTGATGTGCTCTTCTGTGCTGAAACGCTCGATCTCTTTTGTGCTGAAACGTCGATCTTAACCGTTTATTTTGAATCGTACCGTAAATAGAATACTATAATATTATTCACTGTAGATTTTTGCATTGTTCTCTCACTACAGAGGATTCATACCGTTTATTTTGAATCATACGGTAAAAAGAATACTCTAATATTGGTCACTGTAGATTTTTGCATTGTTCTCTCACTCCAGAGGATCCGTTTCCAACGGTGACAATGCCACTAGTCGTCTTCTTTTATTTCTGCATTTTGGACGTCCTCTTTAATCTCTGCAACGAGCCTGTCTATGCAATCGATGGGCAGGGTCTCGATCGTCTTCTTATCTCAGTAAGAATAGGCTACATTGTCATGCTACTCATCCAAGTCCCACCGGTCGGCTGCCCTCCGCTTACACAAGATAACCAACAGCAACAATTTGATATGCAGCCAAAGACCTGATTTAATTGAACTGCGAGAGTAGAAAATTTTGCCAATACCAGAAAGCTATGATTTAACAGGTTATATTTGTGAACGAACAGAGATGGGAATGCATGCTACACCACACCATCGAAACAGGTACATATCCGAGGATTTGAAACAGGTACATGTCATTTTATCTCAAGTGAAAATACGCCCTCCTAGACTGAGTCAGCCCTCACAATTTACAGCAAAACCATGATTATCGATCGGCTCCACAAGAAGGGCAAACTCTCAGATATAGCACAGCAAGCTAATGATGTACTACGTACTAGACATGAAAACACACAGACCAGTCCTCCAGAGCAACATCACCTAACCGAACAGCTGTTTGCACTCTGCTGAGGGCCTGCATCTTCTGATGGATGGATTTGTTTCTCGCTCTAGCAAATTGCTGTCAGTCGTTTCCATCATTGCTGGTTTTGTTGCCTCTGCTGGGGAAAGTTTGGATTCTGAGTCTGATTCTGAAGGCCCACACTTCACTATGATGGCAATATTTGTATTATGTCAGGGTGAGAACGATTGTAAGAAAATTTCTAATAAACAATGGAAAAGAAGTAGAAAAGGGCATGCCTTCTTCCGTAGTTGTCAGAAGCTATGCCACAAGAATAGAATTTTTTTTAAAATAATCTATTTTTTAGTCAAAATTACAAAAATAATACTACTTAATTTTTTTTTTTTACAGAAATAATCATTAGTCGCCGTACCGTTAGATGACTTATACCTAGTCGTCCAATGGTTGAACGACTGGTCATAATCGCCCAACGACAAGCGCTAAGCGTTCGAGTCGCCTAGTAGTTGAGTGACTTCACTAAGTCGCCCATTGGTTGAGCGATTTCATCACTTAGATAAAGTCGCTCAACCAATAGGCGATTTCATGTCATGCCTGTACTGTTTAATAAATCCGATTGGAACAATTGTGTGGGAATAAATGTTACATTTCGTAGGTATTACATTTAACGAATCCTGTTGTATCATGTTTTTTTTTGAAATAAAAGGGTAGTGACAAGGTTGGTTGGTCCGTTTGTGAATTTTTTAGAATCTCAATGGTACGAAATTTGTCAGACTCGCAATAACATTTTGTGATCGTCGTATGTCGTTGTAGAGCGCTAAATTTCTGAAGAATTTTATGAGAACGATAGAAATAGCAGTGATTCATAAGTACGAAGGTAAGTGATATTGCAAACCGCCAGGAAATTCATATATGATGGAGAACTTTGGAGAAATAGTGCAACGATAACAACACGATAGTTGATCCGATAAGAGGTTACATGGCAAGCAGGCTAACGAACTAAAGACGGTACAAGCATGCCTTTAGGGAATTAGAAATACATCGGACATATGGGCGAAGAGGGTCGGACAACTGCGTAGACTGGGGCCATTTGCCCTTCCTTGCGAGCTCGACATTGTACTCCTCGCCGGCCGCCTTGGCCTCGGCCGCTATTTCCCTCTTTTTCTCGCGCTCCCTCTTGTGAGCCTCGTGCTCCCTCTCGCGGGCCTCGTGCTCCCTGCATCTGCACACCTTGAGATGAGCTTTCGTCTCTCGACGTATACTCTCGTTTTGCTCGTCGTTGCGGCTCTCCTCCTCCCGGATCTCATGGTTCCTTTTGACATTCCACTTCTCGTAGTCGAGAGTCCACTGGTCATGTGGGTGAATCTCCTGGTCGATCCACTTGCGGTAGTCACATAGCGGATTCGGGAACTACGGGTAGATGGGAGAGGTTGTTAGTGCCTACTTTGAAAGAGGAAAGGTATAGGAACATACTATAACTAGACCTTACCGGCTGTCGATAGCTACTCGTGTCCCAACGGCGGTCGGGATAGTCACAGGAGTAGTTCGCACAACCCCAGTAACGCATGCCCAGACTTAGCCGTTGCTTGGACTTGAAGAACTTGCATGGGTTCCTGCACTAGCAGAGGGATGGCATCTCCCCCTCTGGCGGATGTTGCAGCGAACGCTCGGTTGAAACGTTCAGGATGGGGTTGCTGCTACGGGGGCGTCATTGTGAAGAGCTGCCATCCTGGCACGCTTCTCTTGCCAGACCTGGGCCGCAGCAACCCTTGCTTGGTCGTCCCGCTCCCCAGTAGCTCTTGCTAGTCCGCAGATCTCGTCCCATTGCTTCGTCATCTTGTCCTATTGCTTCTTTTGCATCTTGTCCATCCTGAGGTAGTAAAGCAAGCTCTGGTGTAGTGTAGGGTTTGGTTGTATAGTGTTCTCTCCCAGATATCTTTCACCTCTTTTTATAAGCCAGAATGTTGTCATAGGGTTGGCATGGTGTGGTTTATTTTCATGCAGAGTCCTTTCTTTTCGGTATGAAAAGCTAAGGAGGTAGAGTGTTGTCATGTCAATCTGAAAAGTTGGCGAGGCAGAGTGTTGTCACGTCTTACTTTGCAGAAAGAAGTTATCAGGCCACATCCTGTTTTGCAAAGTATTGTCTTTTCGGTCTGAAAAGCTGGCAAGACACAGTGTTGTCACGTGTTTCTTTGCATAGTCATGTCTTTTCGGTCTGAAAAGCTGAGAAGGTTTAGTGTTGTCATGTCAATCTGAAAAGGCTAGCGAGGCGGAGTGTGATCACGTCTTACTTTGTAGAGAGAAGTCATCGAGTCGCGTTCTGCTTTGCAGAGTGCTGTCTTTTTGGTCTAAAAAACTGGCGAGGTAGAGTGTTGTCATGTGTTTCTTTGCAAAGTCATCTCTTTTAGATCTGAAAAGCTGAGGAGGTTTAGTGTTATCATGTCGATCTGAAAAGCTGACGAGGAGTTCAGGGTTGTCAAGTCGATCTGAAAAGCCTAACACTAAACCTAAACCTAAACACATTATCCACTTTATGAGCCTCCCCGCGGGCTATAAAATGCTTGCCCCATGCTCCGAAAGTAGGACCACTCGACCCTCGAAACCGTAGGAAAAAGAACCTTCTTCATCGTACAGTAATATAGTATGGCAGACGTCGAGGGACCAGTTCAACCGGGGTCGTCGAAGCAAGACCTTCCCCTTGAAAGGAGGGAGGATTTCGGCCCTAACTACTGGTTGATGCAGAACAACAGTGCTCAACCGGTATGGCCGAAATGCGGACACAGGGAGGACGCTGTCGTGCAGGTCACAGACGGCCCTTTCAATGGCAGACGATATTTCTTCCGATGCCCACACTCTGGGGTACAATTAGCAAATTGTTTGCTTTATGTTACTGCTAATAGAGCTTCCATGTTAACCCTCCTTTCCAGCAGATGGCGAAATATGACTTTGTCCATTGGATCGATCCTCCCCATGAACGACATGTTGTGATATACGTTGATACATTGTGGCACCAAATCTTTCAATTGGAGGCATGGATTGACAATCTCAACGAGAAAAACGATGACCTCCGCCAACAGATGTAGTGCGAGAGAGGCAATGAGGAGGTCGTGAACATAGAAAGTTCCTATAATCCAACATGCTGCTGCGCGAACCCTAGCTACATATGTGTGTGCCACTACAACGATGGCCAGCCACGTCCGAGGTGCCCCTCTGTAGAACACTCTATGTGGGTAGCGCGAGGCGCCTTCTACCATTAGGCACGGCCGGAGAAGCTTGTACCTTGGTACTCTCCCCTTCTGTACGCAATTATGTTTAATCTCGTAAAGCATGTAACTAAATGGTCGACGTGTCATTGTGATTGCCTTTTATGGAGTGGACTGGTGCATCGATGTTTCGCGTGCATTAAGCTATAGGCATCGATATGCATTGTACGAATGATTTGCAATTACGATTCAATTAGTTTCATAATGCTTACAACAACCAAAGTACTAACTGAAGTGCAAGTTATGAAATGCTCCAGTTCTAATATTAGTACCACTACGCACCCAACAAGAAGTGGTGCTGCACTTCATGTCGGTGTTCCTACGTGTCGGCAGACGCCTTGCAAGTTCTCACAGTGTAGCCTTCCTAGCGGCAACAGCCACAACGTCTACCCGCCGCTCCAACTTCCCTTTCGTCCATATCGTTCCTAATGCGACGACTCTGCCAACGGCACTTTCCCCCATCAACAGGTCAAAATCCAGAATCCAAGTCCTCTGTGCAGTATCCAACGTGGCGAAGGTGCCCACAACCTTGAAGCCTCTTAGTTCACCGCACCACGCCTGCGGCACCCTCTCCTTCATGAAGTACTCCGATATGAAGTTCGATGGGTCCATGTGGATGGTCCCACACGCGGCGAGGACATGTGCAGCTAGGTTCATTCACATGGTCTCCAAGGCATACCTCGTGGGTAACAAGAGACCGAGCCATCTCAAATCCGGCTCTGTCTCGAAGGACCACGTCGAAACGATGCTCCGTATTGCCCATTACGAAGACCGTGTGCGACTGAGCCTTCTCGGTCTTGACCTGCATGTACGCTGTAATCTTCAAGCAATATGGTGTTTGTGGGTTGGCTGCATGAAGTGCCGCATTTGCATGTCTTTCCCTGAAATATTCGACTGTACCGTGCAAAACGCCTTCCACGATGGCTATGAGGGGTTGAGAACAGAGACCCCTAATAACCTAGTTGTACACCTCGGCAAGGTTAGTGGTCATTATGCCGTACCTTGCACCATCTGTGTCGTGCAGTAAGGACCACTTCTCTAGTGGCTCGGCCTCAATCTAATGGGAGAAGCACCCGATGTCCCTCGACGTCCTCCCCGTCAAATGGGGAGGGTCGAGCTCCCTTAGTGGTGTGAGGCGTTCGGGTTGTGTCACGCCAAGAATGAGCGGACACTTGTTCCTCTCGACGACATGCTTCCTAGTGTGCTTCTCCAACATCTCCCACAACACATCAAATTTACGCTACTGATTCTGCATAACAAGCCTCTTAAATAGCCTCGTCAACAGTTGCTGCCTGTACTATTTGAAGAAGTTCACCCCAGATGGCGAATACACCATCTGTTCCTTATGTTTGGCCAAGAGAACGCTCATCGGGGCCTTGCTGAAGTTTTCGGATGGCCTTCATCATCCCAGGGTGACGATCATGATTATGCAGACATCAGGACGTGCCCCAACTACTCCCTCCTTCAGATGTCGAAGGAACCACAACTAGTTGTCAAAATTCTCACTTTCGACGAAAGCGATGGTTAAGGGCAGAATCTGATTGTTGCCATCAATGCCAATTGATGTTAGGATCATACTCTTGTATTTCCCAGTTAGAAACGTCCTGTCCACTGAGATCACAGGCAACATGTGTCTGAATGCATCAATATAGGGACCAAATGCTAAGAAGGACCTCTGCAATACAAGAAATCCTAGCGGCGGTCTTTTGGATGGCTTGTCCTTCACAACAATGTATGTGCCTGGGTTCCTGTCCTGCAGCACCTAAAGCATACAAGGAAGGTTGTTGTAAGACGCCTCGAAAGAACCGAACCTCCTTTCCAAAGCCTTCTACTTAGCACACCATGCCTTCGCGTAGCTAATCTTGTAATTAAATTTCTGCTCGATAGCCACCATGATATGCTTGGCCTCCAAATCTGTCTTCTTCACTATCTCTCCATACATCACATTGGCTATGAAGGTGGATGTTAGGTTGCGATGCCTCGGCAAAACACTGTTGAGCAAGCAGGAGTGCGTCTCCACCTTGGAGACAATCCGCTGAGTCTCGTACTTAGGTCTCCATGCGTGCACACGCCAAGGACACCCAGCCTGTTCGCAGACCACGGTGTACTGCTCCTGGTTGGATTTGAGGACACGAAACGTCCGCTGCATGGACAAGGGCCACAGCTTAATGACATCTTGCGGTGATCCCTTGTCCGCAAACATTGCACGAAGCCGAACCTTCGTCCCATGGTACTCCCACAGTGATTCATGCTCGTCGTGCACAGAAAGACCCTCAACGTCCACCCTATTCCATTCCTGCAAGATGGGACCTTAGTCCTCCTCAGAAGAATCATCAGCATTCTCTTCTAAAGCTTACTCCTCCGTTTGAACTGTCAAGTCATCGATCTCCATCTGACACACTATGACATTGACATGCTCCCCTGCATCTGCCTATGCACTGGGCTGAGCGTGCAGTGTCCGATATTCCTCTCCTACCTCAGCAACATGGGTCACCGCCTTCTCTTCTGGCTTTGCAACATTGGTCACCGCTTGTTCTTTGTGAACCACGCACTCCAGGTCCGAGCGGCTCGCACTAACCCGACGATAGTCGTCCGAAGGGCCTCCGACGACTCCCTTCGGACATGGTTGCACGAGTAGCACGCACTCGTAGCCACGACGCCTGCAACCTTCTAGAAATCCCTTCCATGCAACCGTGCGCATCAGTCTAGTCAACTCCCACTGAATGTGCATGGTAGACCTACTCCAAAACCCTTGTACGACGACAATCCACACCTCGGGGTCCAAGGAGAGCTTCCGGTGAGCCAGTGTAGCACATCTCCAATTCGGGCATTCTCCACGTCCGGGTGTACCATACTGACTTACTGGAAACCACTTAGGTCAACACCGTATGGACCTTCATGAACCGTACCAACACTGTAATGCACTTTCAGTCTTATGGGCTCTGACATGACTGATTTATCACTACAAATATTTCAAACATTGAAACCAATGATTTCTCAATATACATTCTCCAAATACGTGTTAAACCAACAAGTAGCTACACGTCTCCTACATTCGGCATAGAATAAGAACAAACAAGACTATTACCTTCACACGGAGACCTTCTCTTCTTATCAATGAGCTTCCTTCGTCGTTCTCTTTCATGTCTCGAGCTCCTCTCCTCCCAAACCGCCCTCTCCCGAGCTCCGCTCCTCCCCTTCCCTCCCTCTCTCGAGCTCCTCTGCTTGTCTCTCTCCCTACCTTACCCCCTCTTCACTCCTATCCTTCTATCCCTTCCCTTTTCTCCTCTCCCGATCCACTCTAGTTGTCTGCCGAGAGAAATGGCAAAAGAAATCGTGACGGGGCCGGGTCTGGCTTTCTATAAAACTATCAAGTCGCTCAACCGTTGAACGACCTGGCAAGAAGTACTGGCCCAACAGTTGAGTGACACGTGGACTAGTCGCTCAACCAATGGATGACTTGGCTAGCAGTGGACCACTTTTTGCTGCCAAGTCGTTGAACGGTACAACGACTAGGTCCCGAACGATTGGAAATTAATGTACGAATAAGTAATAGTACAATGCTGGAGGGAATGCATAGACAACCATATCATAGTAACTACGAAGTAGAATACGTAAACACATAATACAAGTTATAGAACAATTATATAAAATAAATGAGGTATTACATAGGTTTGTCAATTATAAAATAAATAACAAAGAAATTAAAAAGCATTAATGTTAATTGAGCATTTCAATTATATTCCAATGGCAAATAAATCATATTTGGTATGTTCTTAGTGGCACCAAAACACTTTGCTCGAACATAGTGGTCGTAAATATACAATTTCACGAAAACACACAATTTTTCCTACAAAAGGCTATATTACGTTAACACCTATATAGGCTGTTATGGATTGCGAAATACTTAAAACATCATCGTTGCTATGCATGTTTATAATGGGTGAAGCTTTCGGGAAAAATAAAATCAAAATTTCACATGTTTTGGAATCCTATGGGTTTGGAACCATGTATCTGTGATTTTTGTCTTAGTTTTTTAAAATTCCTTAATCCAACCATAACTATAAATAAAATGTTATCAATTCTTTATAATGCAAATAAATACATGTATTATTATATAAACTACCATTTGCGAATGCACGGGTTTTCGACATGTTTATATAATACAAAAGTGCACGCGAAATAGTACAACTGAATTAATTTTCACTGACAAATTTTTTATCCATTCAAACTTTCAAACTAATTGTATTAATCATGCTATCTGCAAACTAAGATTTTTTTAATTAACCTACTATTATTTCATTTGCTAACAATATATCAATACACATGATGTTGCTTGCTAACCTATCATGGTTTCAAAATACACGAATACAAAACAATACAAGAGACTCACCGTCACCGTCATCGATGCAAAGAAACTTTTTTGTCCTCTCTTTCCCTCTCCTCTCTTTCTCTTCTTTCTTCGGCCGTCGCTTTCTCAAATGGCGACTGTTATAACGACCCCAAGTCGCCCAACGGTTGGGCGACTAGGGGGGTCCTCGGTGAGTGACAAGTGTCCTAGTTGCCCAACCGTACGGCGACTAGGACCGAGTCGCCAAACCGTAAAGCAAGTAGGACGCGAAGGGTCTAGTCGATTCACGGTCAAGCGACTTGGACATCGATCGCTCGCCCGTTGGGCAACTAGCCCAAGTCGCCCAACCGTGCAGCGATACATTATTATTTCTGTAAAAAAAATTAAGCAGTATTATTTCTGTAATTCTGAATAAAAAAAATTATTTTTAAAAAAATTCCCCAAGAATATGCTCCTACAAGCATCCCTACAAAAACAACACTTGTGATGAGGGACTCTACTTGTGCAAAAAGCTCCCATTTAGCTTGAACCGATTGACCAACAAATGACAAAAGCATCATTTCCATTGCCTCAGAAATCTTAGCCATCCCGGAATAAGCAAGCACAAATGCTTGGAATTTCCTAGACCCCATGGATACAAGTGCCTCATCATCAATATAAGTACCGTCAGTATAGAACATGGTTGTGCTTTTAAAAACTAGTTCAAATATCTCAAACAAACAAATTTCGATATTACAACATTGCAACATTTTAAAATAACAGCGAAAACATTCGAAAATAATTGTTGCAGCATTGTTGGAACAATGGTGCAACAATCAAATGGTGAATGGATGTAACAAAAGTTTACACTTATGCTATAAATCAAACACACCGTTGCAAAAAAAACCTCTTACCACAACATTTGATACAACAATGCAGCAACAATAAAAAATGCTCCATGTAACATTTCGAGCCAACTGTTGCAACAAAACTTACCCAGATGAAAACGTCTACAACATTGCAACAAAATCCAACACCATGCACCTCCTGTCCCTCCCTGCAAGCGCAGCATCAGATCCAACCCCCTCCCCTCCTCCTTCTCCTGCACCTCCCGCACTGCCACAAACGGCACCTGCGTCGCTGCTCCCTCCACGCTTCCTCCTCCTCGGCCCGGGGAGAGGATCTGGTGGGGTTGATGAGGCCCGCATGCTTGGACGACGGCGAGCCGTGGAAGGACGGTACCGAGGCGTGATTTGGGCAAAAACTTTTGGACGATGCCAGCTCCTCCTACTGCAACGGGGAGCGCCCGGTGCTCGGGGCTCTACGGGGTGCCACCAAATGAGGTGGGGATTTGCGGTGGAGGTGGTGTGTCGTGCCCGCCATGATGGTGTGGTTCCGGCTGCACGAGGTGGGATATAGGGTTTGGATGCGTAGGAGACGAAGGTAGAGGTGGTCGTGGCCATGGGAGATTTCGAGCTGGTACTGAGCTATGTGAGGCGAGAGCGAGGCTGTGTGCTACTACTACTGCTCTCAACGGGGGAAGCAGAGGAATGCCTGAATATGAGAAATGAGGATTGGGTGAGAGAGGTGCTGATACTTGTGGATATGAATGCTTGAAGATGAAGCGTCCGATGGCATTGGACGTCAGTGGGCTAGCGTTATCCAAAAATAAATGATCATTTTACGCCTAAGTACCTCACTTATCATGGATTTGTTTGTTTCTTGCAAGAAACTTGTTTTTAGAGAGAGAGGGATGTTGGCCCAGGCCCTCACAAATACGATCTTTCACGGTGGACACGACCTACACACGCACGCGAGAAGAAATGGAGGAGTGAATGCGGAAGAACACAGAGCACGTAGAAGATAATAGCTTGTTTGCCGAGCCAAAGCCTGCGGCGTTTTCTTGCTTGTTCTTTTATTCACTCAGCTCAGCCTTTACAAACTGAACGCAAGACCCTTTAATAGGAAAGGCACACGTGCACTACTAACTCAACAAACTAACTGCATGCAGCTCCGTGCACGCAATGAATCTAAACTGACTCATGCTTATCCAACTAACAAACTCTAGATTGACTAATTGACAAACTATTGCGTCATGCACGCAGGTGCACAAAAGCTAAAACCATACTAACGTGCACATATGCACGTGTACAGACTTAACATACTAATGCAAAAATACCCAACTCGACATATGCAACAAGATTAACCCAACAATCTCCCCCTTAAGCTTGTTGTATCTTCTTCACAGCAGCGCCGGTTCGTCGTCAGCATCCGCCTCAACGAGATGCGCCTCCGCTTCCTCCCTCTTGTTGGGCTTCAGGCATTCGAAGAAAAGTGCCCATAATTGTTACAATTAAAACACCTTACTTTTGCCTTATCAACTCTTCGGTATCGACGGCCACCACCGCCACTAGAACCACCTGAGGAGCCTTCACCTTCATGCTTCGACGATCGGGCCTCCCACTCTGCGCGCGTCAGGAGCAGGTGCTCCTCGTCTCCGCCGCCATTGCCATAGCGATGCTCTCCCTCTTCATGCGTCTTCAAACGCCCGATTAGCTCTTCGATCGACATATTTTTTATGTCGCCAAATTGCTCAATCGTGCTGACGACAGGAGAGAATTTCTTGGGCACAGCACGAAGAAACTTTCGCACGGCGTAGGCCTCTTCCATCTTGTCACCTAGACCTCGTATCTTGCTGACGATTGTCGTCAACCTCATCGCGAAGTCATCGATCTGTTCGGTGTCCCTCATGCGCAAGTTATCAAACTCGCTTTTGAGGTTTTGTACACGCCTCCTTGACGCGATCGGCACCGAGATGCATCGTCTTCGTGGTGTTCGGGCCTCCTTTGCGGTCTCCTTCTCCGCTAGGAGCAGCAGCATGTCATCCGGCACGCGAGGAAGATTGCTGCGGCGCCATTGATCTTGCCTCGTTCACCTCCTCATCCACGATTGCGTTCCACACGCCCTGGCGCGCATGAACACCTTCATCTTCACAGCCCAAGTCGCATAGTTGCTCCTCGTGAGCATGGGATACGAGAGGAGATGCTGCCTCACGCGCCGGCGCCGCCGACGCTCCATCGCCAATCTTCAAAACGCCCCATCGCGGTGGCGCCGGCAAGCTCGGCGCGACATGGATTAAGGTGTACACGAACACAAGCTCGATACCAATTGTTGGCCCGGACCCTCACAAATCGATCTTTCACGGTGGACACGACCTACACACGCACGCGAGAAGAAATGGAGGAGTGAATGCGGAAGAACACGAGCACGTAGAAGATAATAGCTTGTTTGCGAGCCAAAGCTGCGGCGTTTTCTTGCTTGTTCTTTTATTCACTCGGCTCGGCTTTTACAAACTGAGCGCAAGACCCTTTAATAGGAAAGGCACACGTGCACTACTAACTCAACAAACTAGCGCATGCAGCTCCGCACGCAATGAATCTAAAGCGACTCATGCTTATCCAACTAACAAACTCTAGATTGACTAATTGACAAACTCTTTGCGTCATGCACGCAGTGCACAAAAGCTAAAACCATACTAACGTGCACATATGCACGTGTACAGACTTAACATACTAATGCAAAAATACCCAACTCGACATATGCAACAAGATTAACCCAACAAGGGAGACTGACATATTGACATTTATTGTGGCATATTTTTTCTTGCATTTTCTTATCTACTCCCTCTGGTCACAAAAGAATGTCTGCTCTCCTCCAGCCTCTTACAACTCAGGTTGTCATACCTCATCGGCTTTCGCTCTACGCAGATGCTGCTGCTCTCTTTCCGTCACCTGTTACTTCGGACATAGCCACTATCCACGTCATTCTACGTGCCTTTGGTGAAGTGTCCGGTTTGAAAACGAATATTGCTAAGAGCTCCTTCTCCCCAATCCATTGTGCTCCTCAACATCTTCAGTTCATTGAGGAGGAGTTACAATGTCCCCATGTGCAGCTTCCCCGCAAAATATCTTGGGCTGCCTCTTTCAGTGCGTAAACATGTCCGAAATGATTTCCACCACTAATCGATAAGATTGGCTCTAGATTGCAACACTGGAAGGCTGCGTTGCTCACACAAGGGGGCCGGTTGGTCTTGGTACGGTTAGTCTTGACGACGCTTCCAGTCTACTCTTTCATGGCTTTGGAGCCTTCACTTGCGGTTATCAAAGCAATTGATCAGCGCCGACAGGCTTTCTTGTGGAAAGGAATGGAGTTCGTGGCTGGCGGTCATTGTCTCGTTGCTTGGGCGGTGTGGTATGTAGACCACTGTAGTTCGGGGGATTAGGTATCCACAACCTAAGGCTGCGCAGCCAAGCACTTCGGATGAGGTGGCTTTGGCTCCAGCGGTCGTGGGGCGACCGGCCATGGCGTGACCTCAAGGCTCAATGCAATAAGGCAGAGAGCAATATGTTCCAAGCTCGCTTTTAGTTCACTTGGGAAGTGGGGACCGAATTTTATTTTGGTCAGACTGCTGGTTGGGTGGACACAGTATCAGTTACCTTGCTCCCTCTCTTATCAGGTCGATTCCCCTAACAGTGAAAAACAAGGGTACTATCCGGGAAGCTTTGCTCAATGGCCAGTGGATACAGGACATCGCAGGGGCCCTGGACTCTATTGCGTTAGTGGAGTACCTTCGGCTATGGGAACGGTTGAATGCTATCTGTTTAACACCGGGAGAGGAGGATCACTTCGAGTGGAGGTGGAATGGGTCAGGTCATTTCTCGGCAAAGTCTGCGTATCTGGTTTTCTTCTCTGGGTCGTTAAGGTTTGCATGTGCATGACCTATTTGGAAATCTGCTGCCCTTCTCAAGTGTAAGTTTTCCATGTGGTTGACGGTCAAAAGGAGATGTTGGACGACAGATCGCCTAGAGAGTCGTGGTACTGCTAATCACCGGATTTGTGTTTTCTGCCGCTATGACTTGGAAACGATAGACCATCTTCTGATGGGTTGTGCGATTACTGGCCAACTTTGGGCTTGCTTCATGCAACAGATAGGTTTCCCTCAATGTATACCGTCTGGACAAGCGTCCTTGGAGAATTTCTAGTTGCTCACTCGCCAATTGGTACCACAAACCAGTCTTCGTGCTTTAGACTCCTGCATCATCCTTATCGCTTGGCTGATTTGGAAAGAGAGGAATGCAAGGGTGTTTGACAAGGTGGTTTCTCCTTTGGAGTCAGTCTTGCACAGGATGTTTGAAGAGCTTCAGCTTTGGCGCGCTTCCGGAACCCCTTATCTACGGTCGCTAACATTGTCTGAGTAGTCTCTTGCATTTTTTTTTTCATTTCTAGTGGTTGTCTAGTGTAGTGGTTGTCTAAGCTCCCAGTGCTCTGTTTAGAGCTTGTGCTGGGAGCGATGTTTTCTCTTCTGCTACTGTTGTAAATCTCTTCCTTTTTCTTCTTAATACAAAGACGTGCAAATCTTTTACGCGTTCTCGAAAAAGATATCGACACGGTCTCCAAAACGTAACTTTGATCACACTAATTTTTATTTCAATATATTTATAAAAATATAATATTACAAAAAAAATTAGACAAAATCACACATGATTTTCATGCGTCCAATCTTAAAATTTAAATATGTATCAATAAACAAAGTTTCAAAAGTTTGATCCCACGTATCGTATCTGAAAACAATACTCTTTTGTGAATCGAAGGAGTACCTTGTCGGACCCGGATTTCGTAATCCAGAATCCTCTGTGATAAAGCTGCGCTATTCCCTGGATCAGTAGATAGCGCTCACAATACACATTGCTGAATCATTTCATACATCGCGTAGACCAAATCATTCATTAATACAAGCATTAGAGTTAAAATAGACCACGTCGGGTCGAGTTTACAATAGGGCCGATCAGGCCAAATGAGTTCATTACAAAATCTCGAGTACGATAGCGGAAGCAAAGGGGTAGAGCAAGTCTCTCCACAGCAAGCGGTGGGGTACTAGGTGTCGACCGATATTAGCCAAGGGCTTGGATAATATAGGAGGTACACAAGTACCTGAGAGCCAACTGATCGTGGCGAGACCTAGACTACAAGAACTATACTACTCCTCTTCATTTCCTTGCTCTTGGCGCGCCCGGTCCTCGTAGTAGGTGTAGTCTCCATGATCTGCGGGTTACGGGGTTGGGGAAAGAGCGAGGATGAGCACAACTACCGTGCTCGCGAGCCAACACACAGTATGCAATATTATACATGCAAGGCTTAACAAGGATAGCTCGGGTTCATTTATTTGCACAAAGCAATATTTTGAGTACCAATATTAAAAGTCCTATCACTTAGCATTTTAACCAAATTGCATTTGTTAAAGAGATTACTTGTGCAATATTTATAATGATGAGGTTACCTCCACCTCATGCTTATTTTTGATAGCGGTTACATCCACCACTTAACATCAGCTGGGTACATCCACCCGGGAAAACCAAAACCAGAGTCACAACGACCCAACACATTTTACCCCGCCCACAAGGTTTTATAAATAGAACTAACTCTTGTAAGTTCCCATGTCCACCCATGACCGTGGGCACGGCTATTCGAACAGTTTATTACACTCTGCAGAGGTTGTACACTTTACCCACAAGAGACAATCATTCGACATATACACATGTTTAGTAGACATGTGAGTCAAGGAGATCGTCACAAGGCCTTTACAATGCATCCACCAGATTTGTTACACCCGCTAAGGTTTCACCGAGAAGAGTTACGCTCACATAGACCGTCAACTCTTTCCCGGACCCCTCTTGCGCCCACGACTTACGCTCACATAAACCCGTAAGTCGTGACACCCCAACCCATAGCCACATAGGCTTATGGCGTAGCGGGTCATCTGCACAGTGCAACTCATACTAACGGATACAAATTATTTAGCCGGTCGACACCATTATAGACATGTGGTCGCACCGTTTTACATTGGGAGGTCATCACGAGATTAAGTCCTTAGGGACCATCTGGGCGGTTCATACCACATGCCATCCACAAACCAACATTCCTTGGGCTGCATTAGCACCCACCAACATACCATCCATCATACCATCCGCCCAGATGTGATAAGCAATTCTTAGGGTTTTTGAGAGATAGGAAAATACAACATCATAACCATCTCGATCATTTACACCCAATGACTGCCCAAAATCATGTTCATTTCAAAAGATGATGAATGGGGTAGATGATACCCCGATACTTAAGCAAGACTAGCATGGCGCTTAAGTATAGCCTATACTAGTATAGTTACCAAATATTTACTAGAGTGACAAGGGTGTATGGCAATTCAATTATCAAGGGATGGTGTATTAATAATAAAGCATCAACATGGCATTTAACTACCTTAGGGTATTAAACATACACTTGCATAAAGAAATTAAAGCATGCAATTTGATAATTTAAAAGAACATAATTTGCATAAAATGTAGGTTCAATATGATCAAAGTGTCGACTCGCCTGGGTCTAGGGCTAGGTGATCCTGATACTCTTGAGCTTGATCGAAGTGGGGGTCTCCGGCTTCTCCGAACTCTACGCGATCGATCGTACCGGAAAAGAATCAAACGAGCAAACAAATTAAATAAATAACAATCCTCATCAAATGAACTCCAAAATAAACCAAACTAGCACCAACAGGAAGAGCTTGATTTTAGAAATTTTTAGAAACTAACTTCACAATTTTTGGAGTTGAAATGAGGGAGAAAAGAGATTTTAAAGCCTCTCTTTTGATTTCAAAAAGAAAAGGGAAAAGAAAAACAGCAATAAAAGGAAAAAGAAAGCGGCCCACGGCCAACTTTTCGGCCCGGACGCTACTTGGGCCGGCAGCGCTCGCGCGGCCCACGGGGCTCGGCGTTTCGGCCCAGCGCGCAGCGTGCGGCCAGCAGAGAGAGAAAGAAAGGAGGCGCGGGGGTAGGGCGAGAAGGGAGGGAGGAAGCGGCGGCGGCGCACTGCGGAGAAAGAAGGTGCTCGGGAGGCGCGGTGGCAGCGGTGACAAGCGACGGCGGCCGGAGGAGGCGGCGCACGGAAGGAGAAGAGCTCGGGGTGCTCGGCGGCGGCGGCTCGAGGTGAGTCTCCCTCCACTCTCCGCTTGGCTCTTCTTCTTGATCTCTTTCTTGCTCGGGGAAGGGGAAGGAAGGGGGGTGGAGGAGAGGGAGCGGGGGTGCCGGGTTTTAAAGGCCGAGGGAGGGGGCTTCGGGTCCGGGAAGAAGGGTGGCGTCCGTTGACGTTTGGTAGCGGCGGGAGAGTCGAGGATGCGCGGCGGGGCTGCGGCGCCGAGGCGGGCGAGAGGATGGGGCGGGTCGAGCGCGCGCCGGGCGTTGGCGCGCCGGCGGGAGTGGAGGACCGAGGCGCGAGCGAGGGCATGGTGGCGGCAGGGCATGGCGACCGCTGGCTAGGGAGGCAGGGCTAGGGTTAGGGTTAGGGGGAAACGGGGGAGAAGCTTGGTGCTTTCTTTGGGAATCGAAACTTTGAGCAAAGCGGAAAGCTTGAAGTTGAGTTCTTTGATTCTTGAACACATGAAGAACTTGCAAAACCGAAATTGGATGTTACAAAACCTACCCACCTTAAAAGAATCTCGACCGGGATTCGAGCTCCTCGAGAAACAGTAGGGTAATCCAACCGGTGATCCTCGCGTTCCCAAGTGGCTTCTCTCTCGAGTGGTTGCTCCATTGCACTTTGCATAAGCGGATGATCGGCGTCTTATGCGCTTCTCCACGGCGTCAAGAATCTTGATTGGATGCTCGGGATCGACAAGTCTTTACGGAGTGCAATGGTTTCAATTGGAGCTTGCTCTTACGGTACTCTGAGACATTTCTTGGTGAGAGGCGTGGAACACATTATGGACATCGACAAATTTTACGGTAATTCCGGTTGATATGCTACCTCTCCACGCTTGGCGGTGATTGGGAGCGGGCCTATGTATCTTGGCGCAAGCTTGCCTTTCACTTTAAATCTTCGCATTCCTCGAAGGGGTGACACTTTGAGATATACATGATCTCAACCGAAAGTTAACTCTCTCGGCGGTTGTCGGCATAACTTTTCATGCGGATTGAGCAGCTTGTAGGCGATCTTTGATCAATCGACTTTCTCTTACGCTTGCTTGAGAGTATCCGGTCCGAAGATATAACCTTCTCCGATTCGACCAATGCAAGGGAGTTGCGCATTTTCTCCCATAGAGTGCTTCAAGCGGGGACATCTTCAAACCGGATTGGTAGCTCGTTGTTGTAGGCGGAGTCGCATACGGTAGACATCTCTCGGTCTACGGTAATCTCTAAAGCACAAGCCCGAAGCATGTCTTCTAGAATCGATTTACCCTTTCATGCATCCATCGACCGAGGATGATATCTTTGTGCTAAAGTTCAAGTGAGTTCCAAGTGCATCATGGAGACTAGCCTAAATGCGAGGTGGCGAGAACCTCGATCCGAGACTATCCTCTTGGGTACTCCATGCGGACATACAATCGAGCCATGTATAACTCGGCTAATTTATCTCCCTTGTAGGTGGTCTTCACGAGGATGAAATGGGCAACTTTGGTTAATCATCGCTTATGACCCATACGGAATCATATCCGGTCTTGGTTCTCGGCGATCGATGAATGAAATCCATTCCAATTTCTTCCCTTCCACCGAGGAGTTGCGGTGGTTGCAGCAATCTGCGGGTCTCGATGTTACGCCTTGATCCGTTGGCACACATCGCAACAAGCTACGAACTCGGCGATGTCCCTTTTCATTCGCGACCACCAATATAGAATCTTCATATCTTGATACATCTTGGTCTTTGCTCGGTGTATGGTGTCTGTTGAGCTATGGGCTTCTTTAGAATCAATTCTTTGAGCTCCTTTTGGTGGGGAACAAGGAGACGTTTCCCATACCATAGGATACCTTGTTGGTCTTCAACCATCTTTGAGGCCTTTCCTTTGACCATGAGATATTTAAATTTCTCAACTCCAGGGTGTCCTTTCTGAGCGGTCTTGACTTGTTCTTCTAAGGTTGGTTGAACTTCCATAGCTGCTAAGGTGCCTTGTTCTACTAACTCGAGGTTAAGTGCCTCTAATTCCTTGCAAAGCTCAGGTTGATACTCTTGAACCATAACATTTTTGCAGTAGGACTTACGGCTTAATGCATCGGCCACTACATTAGCCTTCCCAGGATGGTAATGAACATCCAAGTCGTAATCCTTAATCAGTTCTAACCATCTCCTTTGTCGGAGGTTGAGGTCTGTCTGGGTGAAAATATACTTAAGACTCTTGTGGTCCGTATAGATATTACAATGATTTCCAATCAAGTAATGCCGCCAAATCTTTAGGGCATGCACTACATTTGCTAATTCCAAATCGTGAGTTGGATAGTTGTCTTCATGTGGGCGGAGTTGTGCGGATGCATATGCTACGACGTTTCCTCCTTGCATAAATGCGCGGCCAAGACCTTGCGCGAAGCATCACAATAGACTTCAAAGTCCTTGTGTATGTCCGGCAAGACTAACACTGGTGCAGTAGTTAACTTCTTCTTCAACTCTTGGAAACTCTTTTCACAAGCTTCTGTCCATTCGTACTTCTTTTCCTTCTTGAGCAGGTGGGTCATTGGTCTGGATAGTTTGGAGAATCCTTCAATGAAGCGTCTGTAGTATCCGACCATTCAGAAAACTACGCGCCGGTCAGCGAGGTTGGTTGTTTCCATCCCAACACCGTTTCTACTTTGGATGGGTCAACTGCGACTCCTCCAGCGGATACAATATGTCCGAGGAAACTGATTTCTTGAAGCCAAAATTCACACTTGCTGTACTTGGCATACAGCTGATGTTCTTTAAGCTTCTCCAGGACCAAATGCAGATGTTCAGCATGTTCCTCATTAGTCTTGGAGTAGATTAAGATGTCGTCTATGAACACGACAACAAACTTATCCAGGTATTCCATGAATACTTTGTTCATAAGGTTCATGAAGTAGGCTGGCGCATTGGTCAAGCCAAACGACATAACCGTAAACTCATATAGACCATACCGGGTGGTAAAAGTTGTCTTAGGGATGTCCTCGGCCCTAATCTTAACCTGATGGTATCCTGACCTTAGGTCTATCTTGGAGAACACTGTTGCTCCTGACAGCTGATCGAATAGATCATCAATGCGGGGCAAGGGATACTTGTTCTTGATGGTCACCTCATTGAGGGCTCTGTAATCCACACACAATCTGGCGGTGCCATCCTTTTTCTTTACAAAAAGTACTGGCGAACCCCAGGGGGATGAGCTAGGTCTAATAAATCCTTTTTCCTGTAATTCTTCCATTTGTACCTTAATCTCTTCAAGCTCATCAACTGCCATCCTATATGGCCTCTTGGCAGTGGGGCTGTTCTGGCTTTAGGTTGATCACAAATTCTATGTCTCGATGCAGTGGCATGCGAGCAATTCTTCTGGAAAAACTTAGGGTAATCTTGAACTACTGGGGTTGTTTCGAGTCACCTTCTCGAGGTTATGGATTATCGATCCAAACACGAGGAGCGGTCCACATTAACCTTTATTGTGGTGCCGGTTTTGGTGAGTACCACCTTCCTGTTGTACGATCTATCATACCTTGGTATCAGGCCAACAATCCATCCCTAGGATGATATCGAGTTTGGGATTGAAGCACTAAGAGGTTTGCTAGGAATCCGAATTTTCCATAGCAATCTCTACTCGGGACTTACTAAGATAGTAGTCAAGGGTCCCCGGGTGAACTAAGTACCACGGGTTTCTTTAGCTTAAGGTTGGCAACAAGCCTTTCAACAAATCTTCTTGATATAAAAGAATGCGAAGCTCGAGAATCAAACAAAACTTGTCTTGATGCTGATTTAACGAGAACGTACCCATTAGAACTCTGTAGCTTCGAGCCTCCTCGGCTGTGACATGGTTCACCTGGCCGCGGTTTGGTGTCGAGGTAGATCTAGGCGCTTGGGCCCGATGGTTCTGCTTGGAGCTGATGTTTGACCTTGAGTGGTGTGGCTCACGAGTTGAACTTTGCGGGAGTGTTCGGCGTTGAGGGCATCGATTGGCGAAGTGTCCTCTCACTCCACAAAGTGGAAACAATGGAGATGAGTCTTTGGGTTGCTTGTTGCGAGCTGTCCGTGGGACGAAGGATGCGAAACCATTCCCATTGGTACGCTGGGCTGGAGCTTGAGTTCCTTGTGGAGAAACTCTGATTGGCTTAAAAGATGAGTTGCGAGAATGTTGACTTCGAGGAAAGCCACCTTGCGGCTTCGGAATACCATCTTTCTCTTGCGGCTAACTTCCGCAATCTTCTTCTCGTTTTCTAGCACGAGGGCTTTGTTGATCAAGTGGTGGAAACTAGGGAAATCATGGAGGATAAGCTGGCTTCTCATGTCTCCACGCATTCCTTCCACAAAGCGGTCTATCTTCTCTTGGCATCGGCTACGTCCTTTGGGGCGTAGCGAGCAAGTGAGTTAAACTTGGTTAGATATTCATTGTTGTCATTTGACCTTGCTTGAGAGTTCTAAACTCATTCTTCTTTAGCCTCATTGTACCCGCAGGTACAAAGTTAGTCCAGAAGGCAATCTTGAACTCGTTCCAGGAGATTGGCTGCCATGCGTGCGGTCTCATCCGGTGCATTTCAAACAATTGCTTCAACGATGGCGGATCCTGCGATCTCGATGGCGGATCTGCGCTTACGCTTCTTCTTCTCGCGCTCTGGGCTTTCACCACCTTGAGCAATGAGGTAGTTTTCCCACCTGGCGGCGCTCCTTTCAAGCGGTGAGTGGCAAAGTCCACCTTGTCTTCCTCGAGCATCGGGCTGGCGAAGCTTCTTCTCGGTATCCCCGAGCCAATCTTACGCTTCGGGGTTCATCTGCCGAGGCAAAGGTAAGAGGTCTTGTCTGAGGAAATCTGCCGACTTAGAGTGGCGATCGGTCGCTCGCTTGTTGATTAGCGAGCAAGGCTTGAAGGATTTGGGCTTGTTGTTGCATAACTTGTGCCATTGTTGGATGCTCTGGCGGTGGGAGGTAGGTCTTGTCCACGACCACGGCCATAGCCACGGCCTCTTCCACGACTGCTGCGAAAGCACCACGGATGGGCAGCGGCTCTCCTTGGTGCCATCTCGAAGAAACGCTAAGGCTTAGAACTAGAGAGGGTGGTATATGAGGTTCACTAGCCTCTAAGGCACACACTGAAGAAAGAAATCAAATTGAGCGAACAACACAAATGCGATACAAAGCCCGAATGGCTGCAATTCATTAATATTAGGGGTAAGTGTTACATGACTCTAGGACACGACATATAGGCCATGCAAAGCCATGACACGAGATACAAACACAACGCCTACAAAGGTGGATAAAGAAAGTGCTTGCAACCAAAAGACTACCTAGCAAGCACCGCTAGTTAACCTAGCTATCGACTACTCTCTCATGGGTGCTTACCACATAAGTGGTACGATTACGGGGATCGAAAACGGTGCGGCCCGATGGTGTGGCGAGCGAACGGCGAGGTGGCGCCGCGGTCGAACTCGTCGAATCGAGCGGCGGGATCGAGGCTGCGTCCACACCTGGACTCTCAAAGTGCGGTCGGTCGGCGGTGGGCGCACTTTCTGCGTGCCGTGGCGGTGCGGGTCCTCAGTGGAAGCGTCGGCTGGCACCGAGTTGCGGAACGGCAGCGTGGCAGCAGGAGTGGGCGGCAGCAGGAGCGGGAGGCGGCGGCTGCGATGGCGGCTCTAAGCGGGCCAACTCGCAACGGCAGCGTCTCTCCCGCTCTACCTCGCGGTGGGCTTCATCATCTCTGAACATGTTGTCACGGAGGGTGTCGGAGTGCTCGTAGGCTGGCGGTGAGGAGGAATCGAAGTGTCCGATCTCATCAACGGCGTTGGCGAGGCGATCGACAAAGCTGCGTGAGTGGGCCGATGTGACAGTGCGGGTCATCTGCCGGACGTGGCGGATCACGGGTAAAGCTCTCCTCACGGAGTCGGATGGAAGCGTAAGGGCGAGCTCGCAGAAGGTCTCCATGCATCCGCACGCGAGGCGCGGCAAGTCGTGCCACATCACGGGCGACATCAAGGCACGGCTCACGGGTACTCGGCCTTGAAGGTGTGAGTATTGAACTCACCCTCCCTAGCATAGAGGAAAACCTCCATGCTCCGGTCTCTCGGTCAGAACACGAGTCATCCGCCCATGAAGATAGGCGGATGGTAGTAACCAGCATCTTGCATCGGTGGCGAAGAATCCCCACGAAGCCTCAGAGGTCTTCTCCGTGAGAGAAAAAGTCCCAGAGCAACGAGCGACAGAGCGACCATCTAAAATTTTGAAAACAAGAGGAAGTCGATGATGAATAAATCCAAGTGAAGTAGGATGAGTACAGAACTAGGAATGACAAGTAAGAGCATGAGATACGCTATATTTTTGGCAAATGTTTTAGGGTTTTAAAAATTAAGACTCAAGTCCTACGGTAACGACCAAACTAACCAAGGCTCCTCGATCGTATGCTCGATACCACTCTGTCGGACCGGATTTCGTAATCCGTAATCCTCTGTGATAAAGCTGCGCTATTCACTGGATCGATGATAGCGCTCACAATACACATTCTTTGAATCATTTCATACATCGCGTAGACCAAATCATTCATTAATACAAGCATTAGAGTTAAAATAGACCACGTCGGTCGAGTTTACAATAGGGCGATCGGGCCAAATGAGTTCATTACAAAATCTCGATGCGATAAGCGGAAGCAAAGGGGTAGAGCAAGTCTCTCCACAGACAGCGGCGGGGTACTAGGTGTCTGACCGATATTAGCCAAGGGCTTGGATAATATAGGAGGTACACAAGTACCAATGAGCCAACGGTGGCGAGACCCAGACTACAAGAACTATACTACTCCTCTTCATTTCCTTGCTCTTCGGCGTCCATGTCCTCGTAGTAGGTGTAGTCTCCATGATCTGCGGGTTCTGGGGGTTGGGGGGAAAGAGCGAGGATGAGCACAACTACCGTGCTCACGAGCCAACACACAGTATGCAATATTATACATGCAAGGCTTAACAAGGATGGCTCGGGTTCATTTATTTGCACAAAGCAATATTTTGAGTACCAATATTAAAAAGTCCTATCACTTAGCATTTTAACCAAATTGCATTTGTTAAAGAGATTACTTGTGCAATATTTATAACAGTAGAGGTTACCTCCACCTCATGCTTATTTTTGATAGCGGTTACATCCACCACTTAACATCACCTGGGTACATCCACCGGGAAAACCAAAACCGTGGTCTGTGACCCAACACATTTTACCCGCCCACAAGGTTTTATAAATAGAACTAACTCTTGTAAGTTCCCATGTCCACCATGACCAGTAGGCACGGCTATTCGAACAGTTTATTACACTCTGCAGAGGTTGTACACTTTACCCACAAGAGACAATCATTCGATATATACACATGTTTCGTAGACATGTGAGTCAAGGGAGATCGTCACAAGGCCTTTACAATGCATCCACCAGATTTGTTACACCCGCTAAGGTTTCACCGAGAAGAGTTACGCTCACATAGACCCGTCAACTCTTTCCCGGACCCCTCTTGCGCCACACGACTTACGCTCACATAGACCAGTAAGTCGTACACCCCAACCCATAGCCACATAGGCTTATGGCGTAGCGGTCATCTGCTCGGTGCAACTCATACTAACGGATACAAATTATTTAGCCAGGTCGACACCATTATAGACATGTGGTCGTACTGTTTTACATTGGGAGGTCATCACAGGATTAAGTCCTTAGGGACCATCTGGGCGGTTCATACCACATGCCATCCACAAACCAACATTCCTTGGGCTGCATTAGCACCCACCAACATACCATCCATCATACCATCCGCCCAGATGTGATAAGCAATTCTTAGGGTTTTTGAGAGATAGGAAAATACAACATCATAACCATCTCAGTCATTTACACCCAATGACTGCCCAAAATCATGTTCATTTCAAAAGATGATGAATGAGGTAGATGATACCCCGATACTTAAGCAAGACTAGCATGGCGCTTAAGTATAGCCTATACTAGTATAGTTACCAAATATTTACTAGAGTGACAAGGGTGTATGGCAATTCAATTATCAAGGGATGGTGTATTAATAATAAAGCATCAACATGGCATTTAACTACCTTAGGGTATTAAACATACACTTGCATAAAGAAATTAAAGCATGCAATTTGATAATTTAAAAGAACATAATTTGCATAAAATGTAGGTTCAATATGATCAAAGTGTCGACTCGCCTGGGTCTAGGGCTAGGTGATCCTGATACTCTTGAGCTTGATCGAAGTGGGGGTCTCCGGCTTCTCCGAACTCTACGCGATCGATCGTACCGGAAAAGAATCAAACGAGCAAACAAATTAAATAAATAACAATCCTCATCAAATGAACTCCAAAATAAACCAAACTAGCACCAACAGGAAGAGCTTGATTTTAGAAATTTTAGAAACTAACTTCACAATTTTGGAGTTGAAATGAGGAGAAAAGAGATTTTAAAGCCTCTCTTTTGATTTCAAAAAGAAAAGGGAAAAGAAAAACAGCAATAAAAGGAAAAAGAAAGCGGCCCACGGCCAACTTTTCGCCCGACGCTACTTGGGCCGGCAGCGCTCGCGCGGCCCACGGGGCTCGGCGTTTCGGCCCAGCGCAGCGCGCGCGCCAGAGAGAAAGAAAGGGGCGAGGGGGTAGGGCGAGAAGGGAGGGGAAAAGCAGGCGGCGGCGCACACGGAGAAGAAGGTGCTCGGGAGGGGGCGCGGCGGCGACGGCGACAAGCGGCGGCGGCGGAGGGCAGCGGCGCACGGGAGGAGAAAAGCTCGGGGTGCTCGGCGGCAGCGGCTTCCGAAGGTGAGTCTCCTCCACTCTCGCGCAGCTCTTCTTCTTGATCTCTTTCTTGCTCGGGGAAGGGGAAGGAAGGGGGGTGGAGGAGAGGGAGCGGGGGTGCCGGGTTTTAAAGGCCGAGGAGGGCTTGGTCGGGAAGAAGGGTGGCGTCCGTTGGCGTTTGGTAGCGGCGGGAGAGCCGAGGATGCGCGGCGGGGCTGCGCGACAGTCGAGGCGGGGCAGAGGGGATGGGACGGGTCGAGGGCGCGGCGGCCGGGGCGTTGACGCGGCCGGCGGGGGTGGAGGACCGAGGCGGCGGAGCAGGGCATGGTGGCGGCAGGGCATGGCGACCGCTGGCTAGGGAGGCAGGGCTAGGGTTAGGGTTAGGGGGAAACGGGGGAGAAGCTTGGTGCTTTCGGGGGGAATCGAAACTTTGAGCAAAACGGGAAAGCTTCGAAGTTGAGTTCTTTGATTCTTGAACACATGAAGAACTTGCCAAAACCGAAAATTGGATGTTACATACCTCGATAAAACACTACTAGTAAACCTTGGGTATCTAATGCAAAATTTAATAAGCTCGCCTCATGTAAAGTTAGAGGGAGCCGAATAGTGGTCTTTAGCTAGTATAAGATAGTACAGTAACCATCCGTCGGCACGTACAAGGCAAGTTTGAGTATCGTATTTTGGTATAAGGCTAAGTCCGATTGGGTATGACAACTAGATTAAAGTACTCAATGGGCAAGACAAAACAAAAGTATTAAGGCTTTCTGCCGGCTTGGCCCCAAAATTAATCCTACGTGTGTGTTTGGAGCGAGAAGGTCTAATGATTAACACAAACCATGCACGGTACATTAAGAAAAATTGGAGGGCATATACACGGAAAATTGATGACATGCTGTGGACAATTCACTTGCAACAAAGAATTTCAATCTCACTAACTATCCAATTAATCGTGACCGTGGATTCCTGATTGGATGTCAACTTGTACGACGTGACGTCTGAACTTGAGGATGCAGAAACGAACTCGGCCCAAACCGAGTTACGCATCACTTTGTACCTCAATTTGGAGTAACTGGTTCAAGCACCGGACACACACCCTCTGACCTTGCGAACCAAAGTTACGGTACCAAACAGGTTGTAGTCATATCACTGTATCAACACTACAGCCGTTGATCCGACCGTTTTTCCGAATCGGATGACTCATATTTTTGCAATATCACGGTATTATGCTCCTCTGCGTTGCCTCAAGCACCAACCATTTTTGCTAAGATCAAATAACAAACGTCTAGAAACACACTGTCCGGCCTTCCTATAATTAAGCCAGCTTAGATATACGACGCCATTTTCACGACGAGTCGGCCTGAGTATGACCAATCGTTTCATCTTCCTCGCTGGCCCGATCGCTCGTACATATCATCGCTCGCTCGCATTCGGCTAATCCATCAAGATTCAAGGGTAGTTATCGGTCGACCATGCCGTCGCCGTCGCGGCTGCTGCTCGTGGTGTTATTGGCGCGTGTGTGCATGGCCGACGGAGATACACGGCCAACGGTGGAGTCGCCGTCGCCGGTGGTAGTACAGGTGCTCGGTGTGTCCCCAAGTGCTCGTGAGATGAACTTTGCCGACGTCGAGAGCGGCCGTTTGGGAGCTGAAGGGAAGCGGGTCCTCTGTATTAGTAGGAGATAACGGTGAGGAGTACAATGATATGCATTGGATCCTTCTCTTTACTGTCTGATCCAAAGCGAACGGCTTAGATCAAGCGTTACAGCATCTAAAAGAACAGTAAAATTGGTACGGTGTATTCCACTACAGTACATATTTCCGAAATCAGTGATCCGTATCGGAGCTGAAGATGGCGACTACGGGTACGTGGATCCTCCCCCGGACATCCATCGCGGTGGGGCCGGCGCGCCGATACCGCACAATTATTAATTACTGTGGTAGTGCAATTACACACTGCAGTAGTGCAATTACAGCAGTGCATACAAGTCTGTCCTTCTTGTACGTACGCTCTCTCTCTCGTTCTTTCTTTTTGGTACTGTACGTATCTTGCACTAATTAACATCGAGAATAGTCAAGCACTCAAGCTACGTACAGTTAAATTGTACGTGCTCCTACATGTTGGTTACTTTGAAGAACTTGGCGTAGATGTTATTTGTATCATGATCTGAGGTGTGATCAGGAGTTACGTACTACTACTACTTAACCAGCTAGCAGGGGATCGAATGCTTCAACAGTGGATTACTCCATCTGTTGGGGAATTTATGGCGTATTTTAACTTTGCACAGGGATTCAGGGGCGGTGAAATTGAGAAAGGTACGAGAGAAAATGACTTAGGCAGCTCTTATAATAATTTTGGAAAGATGAGAGAGAATACTTTGTGTGGATGGTAGTAATGAATTAAATGCATATGACAAAAAGAAAACAAATAATAGCATAGGTGGAAAGGTCTTATTAACTCTACGTGCAAGCCTTATATTTCTCAACAAAGTTTTTCAAACTAGAAGCCTTATATTTCTCAACGGAGAGAGTATTAGCTACCAAGTTTTTATTAATGCCTTGGGCCTTGATCATATTAATTTCTGTGAAGGGAGAAACGAGTGGTTACGTTCTGTGATGTAGTATCACGCAGGCGGACTAAGTTGACGAAAACTAGAGATATGCATAATGCATGCATCAAAGGATCGATCCGGCCGGCCCAGATGTACGCGCGTAGTTTGCCGGCCACACCACACGCACGGACGCATAGCCAGCCAGCCTACTGGCCTCACACGTTACTCAGCAGTCAGTCGGTACTGCCCACCCTTGCGCCGCGCGCGCTTTCTACACCGGCCGTAATGCGCGCTCGCTTGTCATCCCATACCATACGGACGCTTTGTTGCTGGCCGGCCAGGCACGGGCGTGCCATTGGCTTCCCCGCCGTTTGGAGACACCGCGCCTGCGTGCGGTGTGCCACACCCACCGCTGAAAAAAAAAATCCTATAAGATCTGGTCACATCTCCATTAATGTAGATCAACTTTATCGCGCGACACGTATTTTTTTACGAATATCAAAGCGTGACATGCTAGCCACATGTCGGTGATTTATGAGGCCATGCGCTTTGAGATTCGTAAAAAGATATGTATCACATGATGGAGTTGGTCCACATTGATGAAGTTGTCGACCAGGTCCTATAGAATTATTTTCCCCACCGCGCTGTCGGCGTTCGCGTTGCGGCGGAATCCTGCTCGCGCGCTGCGCTGCGTTGCTGGGCCATATACACAGATGGGTCGTGATGGGCCGCCGTCCCAACTGCGTGCGTATCATGATGTGCCGCGCCGCGCCACGGGCTGAGATCTGCCTGCTTAATGAAGCAAGCCCACCACGGGCTACATGTCGCGTTCGCCATGGACCGGTCGGCCTCCTCGTGTTATCGCGTCTTGCCAATCTAGAGGTGGCGGCCGTGCACTGTTGGTCTGGCTCTAGACACTGCACGGTCTACATTGTTTATGAACCGTGCTGGCTCGACACGACGGCCCATGTCGTACTTGGGCCGCTACCCTGGCACAGTGGACTGGCCCGGCACAACACGAACCCAGCATGGCCCATTTGGCCCATGTATGGAGACGCTGAGCCTGAGTCGGCAAGCCACCGAGGGAGGGAGCCGAGAGGAGAGGAGAGCAAGGCGATGCTGGCACGGAGGAAGAAGGAGCAGGATAGGGAGGAAGAGGAGGAGGAGAGCGGGGCGGCGACGGCGCGGAGGGAGAAGGAGGAGGAGAGGAGGAGGGGGGCGGTGCGGGCCGGCGCGGAGGAAGGAGTCGACGCTGAGGGAGAAGGCCGGGAGGAGAGGAAGAGGGGGAGGTGGCACGGCATGGGGCAGCGCTGAGGGAGGAGGCCGAGAGGAGAGGAGGAGGAGGCCGACGCGGGCCGGTGTGGAGGGAGGAGGCTGGGAAGGGAGGAGGAGGTGGCACGGGCCAGTGCGGAGGGAGGCGGCAGTGGCGGAGTCAGGAATTTAGTAATGGGGGTGCACACTTCAAGGATAAAAAAATCTTATACAATACATATATAATTTTATAAGTCCAACACAATTACACAAAAGAGTTTAAAATTAGTTAATAATGTAATATAAATAGTTCAAATAAAATCTTACATAAATAAAAGAATCCTAAATAGCTAATGGAAATCACAATACCACATGACGCGATCTCATTTCTTGAAAACACTTTATTATATCATCATCACTAACATTCGAGAAGATATATCGCTCTATAAAGGTGACTAAACAATCATTCAATATTTGATCGCTCATACTATTTCTCAACTTGTTCTTCACAAGATTCATCATCGAAAATACTCTTTCAACGATCGTTGTTGCCACCAGTAGGAGCAATACCAATTTGATAAGCAAGCACACCAACTTATAAATGTTATGCTTTTTTGTTTCAACAAGCTTAGTAGAAATCTCACCAAGATTCTTTAGGCCTTTAAATTTATCATCGCTTCGCATATCATCAATAAAGTTATCAAGTTGGAAAGAAAGTTTCATTAAATCTGTGCTTGAAAAATCATTGAGATAAAAGTTGGTAAGGCTAAGCACTTTGTCTCTATCATAAGAAGTAAATGAATTCAGATGATTTAAAGTAGACATGCAAACAAGCAACTCCATATTAACATTATCGAACTGATTGTCAAACTCTTGGAGAATATTATCAATGATACCAAGATACACATACGTGGTTAAAGGCATAAGTGTAGAGCAAAAAAGTGTGTGAGCACGTGCGTGAATAGACATAAGCGTGTGTTTCTGTTGAGAGCTCCACTTTTTATTGCCGTATAGCTTTCAGTATGTAGTAGCCCAGAGATATGATTCATAAAGAACCTAGCAAGTTTTCTGACAGTATACAAAAATGCATTGAAGGGAGTTTGTTCTACAATCGTGTTTGAAAGTTTTAAACCATGTGTATGGATGATATGTTTTAGTGTGATCCTACTCTGGAGCTCTGTCTACAATACTTAGATGGGATTGGGCATAATCTTAAGCAATCTGTTTCTGAATTTGTATGTGTGTTTGTTCATGTCTACTTGAGTTTGAAGTTTGAAGCTATTGCTCATATATATACCTAATTAAAAAAAAAATTGCACATTTTTTTGGGGGTGCCTGTTCACCACAGGCACCCCCTGCCGCCGCCTATGGGAGGCGGTGCGAGCCAGTGCGGAGGGAGGCGGCCAGGAGGAGAGCAAGAGGCGGCGCAACGTGGAGGGAGGCGTGCGGCACTATAGTGTGCCGTACTCGGGGGCAGGCGGCCGGCGCACAGCCGCACACGGCACGCGCAGGCAGGGGCACTCGCAGGGGGAGGAAGAAGAAGAAAGGGGTGAGCAGGGGCGCGGGTAGGTGGGCGGTAGGGGCATGGGCAGGCGGGAGGTGCGCTTTTAGTAGAAATTTGTGAGGTCGTAGATTTATCTCTAGCCTTCGTTTTTCTAGACGTGTGTTAAGAGAGCGCACTTGTGTGTGTGTGCGTATGTCTTCCTTGTAATCGCAAAAAGTATGCTTCATATGCACACGATTTGCCATCGCAGTTGATGTGCAATTGATAATTTATCACTCCGTGTTTCACGGAAGGGCCACATGTAAGTGAGACAAGAAGTAATCATCGATAATCCTTTGCATTTATTACCATATATGCCGGAATCTATATATCAAGTTTAAACATGTGGTTCAATTAACTAGTTAGCTATGTTAATTTATCTATATATGTATCCTTCGTATATTGCTACATATATATGAGTTTCATTGTGCATTACGTACTCACCGCGTCAATTATGTCGTTGCGATCACCTATGAAAGACGGGAATACTTGCTCATCATAGGCGACAATAAGAGCATCAATTCTCCTGGGAAAAAAAAAAGAGAAAGAAAGCGATAAGTATGTACCTAAACTCATTTGCTAGTGGTGATGTAGATATGTCCAATGCAGCATGCTAGCTTCCTAATTAATTTCATAACATTGATTTAAAACGGTTTACTTGCAACTGTAGATCTTGACTCTCGAGCATATATATATACGTACCTTCAGTCCATCCAGGGAATGGATCTTGATAAGCGCTGGTTACGATTGCTGGGTCGGACGATGACAACCGGAAGGTCTCCTCTCCCCTATGTTGCCCAAGAAACATCTCCCTCGTAGCCTTGGTAAATGCATACTAGCTGCCTGTGTGCGCCGCATGGCGCACCGTTTTTTTTTTCTACATAGTATAAACAGTTTGGTATGAAAAATAATAGTTTGTACAATTAAAAAACTTGGAAAGTTTGTGTCAATTGTATTAGAGAGTTTAATGTAGTCTGAATGTTGGCGGGCATAATAATGACGCTGTTAATTGCGGATACGACTCCTATCATCGACAATAGAAGCCATCAGTGGGCATTGTTGTTGGTACAAAGTCTGCAGACTAAGCATAGCGATTTGTTTGGAAAATATTACAACACGTTTGAGAATATGATACAACTGATAGACTGAGTACGTTGTTATGGAACAAGTACAAAATGCATCTGAACTTTGTTATAGCAGTTTGCAAAATCGGGTGTAAATCATATTTGTAGAGATCAAACAGATGTTGTACAGGAGCATCACACGGGCTATGTTCTGTGATATAAAAAAAAAAAAGCAAAGCAAAGTGTTATGATAGAAGGCATGCAAGTTGGAAAAAGTCAGGTATAGAAAAATAAGCGTAGATACTATCCTATGATCTATTGGTAGGTTTTTTCATCTGGATGCCCTTCGATGATATTAGAGTGAGCTGCATTGGTAGATAAACCGGATTCTGAGCTGTAGAACAAAGGTGACATGTGAATTTTGGATGTGAGAAAACGACATTAATTCTAAGATGTATGTAAATGCGAGATAGGAGATCATCTTATAGCATCTGTATTAGAAGTATAATAAAAACACTAATTTTGTATGGAAAGAACAGAAATAATTGCTATATGCTATAGATTGTGTATGCTCATATTGGTAAAGACATTGAACTGTTTTTAGAGTGATATTAAAGAATGTTATGTGTGTAGACAAAGTATGGAAGCCAGAAATAAATTATAAGGATTTTGTATATGTAGCACGATAACTGTATAAATGTATCAATGTAGTATAGTTATGAGATAAACAAATCGATGATCTAATAGTGGAATGACATTGGACTTTGTTATTCGCATACTATGTATATGCTAAGTATTCTGTACATATACTGAAACAAAATAACTAATGAGATGAAAGAATAGCTAGAATAATTTGCAGGAATCCACAGTTGAGTTTGAGCGAAGAATTACATCAAGACAGTATGTAGTAAGTAATGAAGTGTTGTATGCATTAGGGAAAAATGGGAGAGAAGTAAAGCACTGAACATAGTAATGTACAGATGGACATTTTTTATTACTCACATGCCGAGCTTTTTTTTGGTAGGTGAATTGACGTGTTTACTGGTGGTGGCTGAGTATGTTTTTTATGTAATATGCGCTCTCTACGTCCACATTCTGCAAGTGAAGAGAATATAGATACGTAAATGTAAACAGCAATAATATGTGTGGTGATGATTCGAGAAAACTTGTTTATACACGGGTCACATTTTATACGACGATATATTAGAGGGGTGTAGAAATGTGGATAACCTGATCCGAAGCTGATGATGCATCAAAGAGTCTTTTTCGAGTAGAGGAGACTGCAACAAACGGTGTGTTTGATCTGGACATATAGAGATGTGTTTGAAATGAGAGAAATAGAATACAAAATAGGGAGAACGATATAGTCTTGCTGGGTCCTTTCTTCAGTACCAGATAGGTGAGTTTGAAATGGCGGTGTGTGTTTTAGTATCTAGTTAAGAAGATATATGCTGTCAGAAGACACAAAAGTGGAGCAATGTTATGTTTTAAGATTAGCTGTAGTGATATAAAAATGTATAGAACAAATTATATTAATTTTTTTTGAAGATATACATTATTATATATTAGGATAATTACTAATGTACCCATGTACCTGTACATGGCTATATATATGAAAGGCACCCCCCACTTGGGTGTGCGGTGATTCCCCCTATCTCATTCTACATGGTATCAGAGCGACTCTGGGCCAAACCCTAGCCCACCCCCTCCCCAGCCGCACCCCCTCCCCCTCCCGGCCACACCCGGCTCCCCTCCCCCGGCGCCAAACCCTAGCCCAGCACCTCCCCGGCCACACCTCCTCCCCTCCCCGCCGGCTTCCCCTCCTCCCCTCCCGGCCGGTTTCCCCACCACCCTCCCCTCCCGGCCGAACTCCCCGGCACCTTTCCTCTCCCCCTCCCGGCGGCCCTCTCCCTCCCGGCCACCACCAACCGCCTCAACCTCCCGGCCGGCCACCCCTCCCGGCTGGCCAACCCCACCCGGCTGCCTCCAACCTCCCCCCAACAACCCAATCCCGGCCAACCAACCCCAACAACCCAACCACCCGGCCAACCAACCCTAATCAACCCCAACAACCCCAACTCCCGGCCGCCCCCCTACCCCTCCCTACCGGCTGAACCCTCCCCCAGCCGGCTGCACCTCACCACCCGGCCACATCTCCACCGGGCCATACATCTCCTCCCGAGCCACCACCCGGCCTCCCCCCTCCACCGGCCGGCTGCCCCTCCCTCCACCGGCCGCACCCCCCCTACCGCGCCACCTCCACTCCACGCATGGCGACGTCCTCCTCGTCATCCAGTGCTACCATGGCCTCCACCGGATCCGACGTCGCGCCGCCCATCTTCGTCGCCCCCTACGCGACGATCGCCGTCAAGTCGCACGTCCCGGTGACTCTGGAGTTGAAGCGTCCCAACTTCAACCGCTGGTCCTCGTTCTTCCTCTCCCTGTGCGGCAAGTTCGGACTCCGCTCGCACGTCGACGGATCCGCCGCGGCACGCCCACAGGATGCTCAGTGGGAGATCGCCGACTCCTGCGTCCACAGCTGGCTACTCGGCTCCGTCGCGGACGACGTTCTTGGCCTCGCCCTCGCGCCTGACCAGACTGCCCGCCAGCTGTGGGTCGCCATCGAAGCCCTCTTTCAGGCGAACAAGGCTTCCCGCGCCGTCTTCCTCAGCCACGAGTTCCACTCCATGGCGCAGGGTACTCTCTCCATCGACGAGTACTGCCAGAAGATGAAGGCCACCGCCGACGCGTTGCGTGACGTTGGCTACGCCGTCCTCGACTCGCAGCTCGTCCTCAACCTGCTGCGCGGCCTCAACCTCGCTTCTCGGCACCTCGACAACATCGGCGACTCCGATCCGCCGCCCAACCGCCACCGCCGCGAAGCCGGTTCGAAGAACTCCGTCTCGCCAACGGCCAAGATCGCCACCGAGGCTGCGCTTCACGCTGGCACCTCGCCTGCGGGCGGGTGCCACGCCGCCGCTACGGCGAGGCACCGGCGGGGTCACGCCACGGTAGCGGCAACTCAGCAGCGGGCGGTCGATCCGCCGCCAAGCGGCGGCGGCGGTCATGGGACAGGCAATCGCATCGGAAGAAAGGCGCCGCGCGGCAACTATCGTGGCGGCGGCAACCGCGCGGCACCCGCCGGCCGCCCCGGATGTGCTTCACTCCGTGGGCGCGATGCACGGCAGCGATGGCGACCCGCGAGGCGCGCCACGCAGCGGCCGTGGCGCCCTTCACGCCCGGCATCCTCGGCGCCACCCGCAGCGCACACCGCTTTGCGCCACGATTCGGCGCCACGCGCCACTCGCATGACGGCGCCGCGGATGGGACGATCCGTCTCGTCGCCGCCCTGAACCAAATGGCACTTCAGGGCGCCAACAATTGGGTACTCGACACCGGCGCCACCGCTCACATGTCGTCATCGGATGGTATACTGCTCTCCCGCCTACCTCAATACAATTCATTCATCACCGTAGGCAATGGCAGCACCATCCCCATTTCCTGTCGTGGCACATCCACCTTACGATTCTTGCCGCACCGATTTCGCCTCGGAATGTGCTCATTGCCCCCGCTCTAGTGCGCAACTTGCTGTCTGTTCGCCAGTTTACTCGTGATAATAAGTGTTCTATTGAGTTTGACGCTTTGGGTTTTTCTGTTAAGGATCCACGGACGGGGCGCGTGATTTTTCGCTGCAATAGCCGCGGGGACCTCTACACCATTCCTGCGTCCACGTCCCACAGTTGCAGTCTCGCCACCTCGTCCACCCTGTGGCATCATCGCCTTGGTCACCCCGGTCCTTCGCGCCGCTAAACTACAACACCGCCGGTCATAGCTTGTAATAAAGTCCGCGGTCCTTGTGTCATGCCCGCGCCTTGGCAAGCACACGACACCCTTTAGTAGTTCCACGTCATCACTACTACTCCTTTTGCTTTACTTCACTGTGATGTTTGGACATCTCCAGTTCTTAGCGCTTCCGGCTATAAATACTATCTTGTGTTACTTGATGATTACTCTCATTTTTGCTGGTCATTCCCTTTACGCCATAAATCTGATGTGCAGCGTCATATTATCGATTTTGTAGCTTTTGCCCATACGGTTCGGCATTCGCCCAAATGCTTCAAGCCGATAACGCACCGAATTAAATCAACAATGCCATCACTACCTTCCTTACTAGTCGCGCATTGCCTTACGTTTTTCGTGTCCGTACACCTCGCCACAAAACGGCAAAGCTAAGCGCCTCCTTCGCACTATAAACAACACCATCCGCACCCTGCTAATTCATGCATCCATGCCTCCACCCTACTGGGCCGAAGCTCTAGCTGCTGCCACATATGTGCTTAACCGGCGCCCGTCCTCCTCTGTACATCACAAGATCCCCTACCAGCCATCGCACCACAAACTCCCGGATTATTCATCCTCCGTGTGTTCGGTGCCTCTGTTATCCGAACATTAGTGCCACGACACTCACAAGCTCTCCTCGTTCGACTCCATGCGTGTTCCTTGGTTACCCTCCTCCCACAAGGTACCGTTGCTCGATATGTCCGGTGTCGCATTATTATCTCACGTCATGTTGTCTTCGATGAGTCTCAGATTCCCATTCGCCTCGGCACCCTCGGCTTCGTGCGTCGTCCATGGATTTTTTGATGCGGGGACTATCTTTGTGATGCCCTTTTTCCCCCTTCCCGGGTCAACCCCTCGCCGGGGCCCTCGTTCCCGGCGGACCGGACCCCCTCTCCTCCTTCCTCCCGCGACTCGCACGCCACCGTCTGGCGCCCTCCCGCGCCTCCTCGCCGCCATGATGCCCTCCGCGCGCGCTCGCGCGAAACGCGCCTTTCGCCGGACCCCCTCCTCCGGCTTTAAACCCCGGTGCCCTTCTTCCCCACCCGATCAAGAAGAAGAGCGAAGCTTACCTCTCGTTGCGTCGCCGTGGTCGTCACCCCCGCCGCTGCCGCCGTTGGTGAGCTCCTCGCGCCGCGCGACGCAGCCGTCGCCGCCGCCGTTGTTGTCGCGCCGCCGCTCCGAGCCTTCCTCCCCGTGCGCCGCCACCACTCTCTTCCCCGGCGCCCTGCCTCCCCCGTCTTCTCCCTCTCCGGTCGCCGCCGCCCTCATCGCCCCCTCGCGCGCGCCACCACTCTCTTCCCGGCGCCTACCTCCCCGTCTTCTCCTCTCCGTCGCCGCCGCCTCCTCGCCTTCTCCTCTCGCGCGCCGCCGCTCTCTTTCCCTTCTCCCCGCCTCGCATGCGCCGCCTGCACCCCTCCTTCGGCCTTTAGGGCAAGCCCTCTGGCCGCGCCTCCCATTGGCGCGCCGCTCCACGCGCGCTTCGCCGGTTGAGGCCGTGGGCCGGGCCGCCTTTTGGTTTTGGGCCGCCGACGGTTTCTTTTTTTTGAATTGATTTTCATTTTCCTTTTCTATTTTATTTTAAAAGTAAGACTTTAAATATTAATATCTCCCTCATTTCAACTCCAAAAATTATGAATTAAATTTCTAAAAATTTCTAAAATCAAGATCTTGCTAATGGCATAGGTCTTGTTCAATTTGGAGTTCATTTGAGTATTCTTGTGTATTTATTAGTCCTTTTGCCTGTTGTGTCTTTTTCCGGTACCTCGCCCGCGTAGATTTCGGAGACGCCGGAGACCTCCACGTCGATCAAGGACAAGACTACTCGGACTCTCTCCCCGCAACCAAGGCGAGTCAATACTTTGATCATATTGAGCCTACATTTTATGTAAATTATATTCTTTTAAAATAGCAAATTGCATGCTTTAATTCTTTAAACAAATGTATGTTAAAGTTTAAGGTAGTTAATTACCCACTTGATGATTAACTAATTATTATGCCACCCTTGACAACTTGAATCCTAATTCCATTGTCACCTAGTAACTATATGGTAACACTAGCTATAGGTTGTACTTAGCGACATGCTAGACTTGCTTATACGGGACATTAAAATGTCCTAATCATCATCTTTTCAAACATAAAGGATTTGGGCAGTCATTGCGGGTAAATGACCGAGATGGTTGAATTGTTGTATTTTTACATCTCAAAACCCTAAACGCTAATACCCGTGCGGGCGGATGGTAAGATGGTGGGTGCGGATGTAGCACGAGAATGGCGGGAATGTGGTTGAGCCGCCAGACAACCCTAAGGACTTAATCTTGTCACGACCTCCTGTATAACAGTACAACCACAAGTCTGCAACAAACGCGACTTGGCTTAGTACATTTATCAAATCTGAAAATCATCTCACCGGAGGGTTAAAAGGGCACAAGCTCGGGTATGTCGGGCTTGGATGGGACACCGAGTCAAGGGTGAAGTTTGCCGCCGAGGTGTAGCCACGCCACGCCGGGCCGAGGTGGACATCCCGCGCAACGTATGGGCATAACCCCATATGGGTGAGACGAGGAAGGACGAGATATTTAGAAAAGTTATTGTGACAACCTCTCGACTACACGACTACGGAATCGTAGTAGGCAACGAGTTAATTGTCTCTTGTGGGTAAAGTGTACAATCTCTGCAGAGTTATAAATCTGTTTAAACAGCCGTGCCTACGGTCAAAGCGGACATGGGAACTTAACTTGAGTTAGTTCTATTTCAAAAATCTTGTGGGTGGTATGAAATTTGGCGGGCTCACCTAGCCCCGAGATTGGTTATTCACCGGTCTTTGTACCCTGTCGTTTAGTGGTGGATGTAACCACAATCAAAATTAAGCATGAAGGTGGAGGTAACCTCTCACGATACAAATATTGCACAATTTCTCTCTTTAACTAAAATGAAATTTGTTAAAAATGCTAAGTGCTAGGAATTTGTACTTATGATATTTAAAAGTATTGCTTTGCAAATAAAAGAACCGAGCCATCCTTGTAAGCCTTGCATGTATATCATTGCATTGTGTATTGGCTCGCGAGCACGGTAGTTGTGCTCATCCTCGCTCTCCCCAAACCCTTGGATGGCGACGATGGAGGAGACTATGCTTACTACGAGGAACCGAAGTTGGTGGACAAGGAAACGGCGAAGAGTAGTCTAGGATCGTAGTCTAGGCCTCGACGGTCTAAGTTGACTCATTGGTACTTGCATACAACCGATATTATCCGGGTCCTTGGGTAATATCGATCGTACTGCAAGTTGCCCGATCGCTTACTGTGAAGAGATGAGCTCTACCCTTTGCTTCGCTACCGTTTTCGGTGTTCGTATTGTAATCAATTTGGCACGATCGCCCTCGTTGTAAACTCGACCGACGTGGTCTATGTCACTCGTTAATTGTAATATTGATACTTTAGTTCACGCCATGTATGAATGATTCAAGATTGCTCGTGAGTGCTATCTACCGATCCAGGAATAGCACGGCGTTTTCTGAAGGATTCGGATTAGAAAATCCGGTCCGACAATCTTCAACGACTAAGCTCCGCTTATTGGCGTTGGCGACGCGTCGCCTCGGTTGCTCCTCGTCGAGCGAGGTTGAGCGCCGGACCTCCCGACCGCCATCATCTACGCCGTCCTCGCACCGACCGCCGACTAGTCGGCGCCCGACCGCCGCTCGCTGCGGGGCGCCTGTCGCCCTACGCTCCACGGCCGACGCCGATCGCCGCTCGCTGCGGCGGCGCCCATCGTCTACCGGCGACGCCGCCGCCCCGTGCCTCGGTGCCTCGACACCGTGGCCGCTCGGCGCCATCGCCACCTTCGCGCCCACGACGCGATCTCAAACCGCGATCGTCCCGCCCACCGCCTCAACCTCCGCCACAGCGGCCTCGCCGATCGGCGAACTCGCCGCTGCCTTGTTGGCGACCCAGTTGGCGCTGCTGCGGCGGAGGAGTACAAGGCTCTCATGGACAACGGCACTGGCGCCCGCCCTCGACCGCCGGTGCTAACATTGTCACCGGAAAGTGGCTGCACAAGCACAAGTTCCACTCCGGCGGCTCCACGCACGGCACAAGGCTCGCTGGGTCGTCCGAGGCTTCTCCCAGCAGGCCGGCGTCGACTACGACGAGACCTTCAGCCCGGTTGTCAAACCGGCGACGATACGCACCGTCCTCGGCGCCGCCGCCTCGCGTGCTGGCACATTCACCACTCGATGTGAAGAACGCCTTCCTCCACGGTCACACGGAGGAAGCCGTCATCGCCGGCACGTCGGGCTTCATCGACTCCGCCAACCACGATTATGTCCGTCTTCTGCGAGAGTCGCATGCGGGCTCAGCAGCTCCCGGCGTGGAACCGGTAACCGCCTCGTACATATCCGCATCGGCTTCACTGCGACCAAGTCCGATGCATCTCTCTTTGTTTACAAAGATGGAGATAGCATCGCCTACCTGCTTCTGTACGTCGACGACATCATCCTCACGGCATCGTCACCGGCTCTACTTCAGCACATCATCGCGCGCCTCCACTCGGAGTTCGCCATGACGGACCTCGGCGACCTGCACCACTTTCTCGGGATCTCTGTGACGCGTGACAGTGACGGGCTGTTTCTATCACAGCGCCAGTACGCCGTCGATCTCCTCCAGCGTGCTGGCATGTCCGAGTGCCACCCGACCGCGACGCCAGCCGATGCCCGGACCAAGCTGTCGGCCACCGACGGCACTCCCGTGGCTGACCCTGCTGAGTACCGGAGCCTCGCTGGTGCACTCCAGTACCTGACCCTGACACGGCCCGATCTGGCCTATGCCGTCCAGCAAGTCTGCTTGTTCATGCATGATCCCCGCGAGCCGCACCTCGCGCTGATCAAGCGCATCCTGCGGTACGTCAAGGGTTTCCTTTATGCTGGTCTTCACCTCGGCGTCGGCACTGTCAACCAGATCGTCGCCTACTCCGATGCCGACTGGGCGGGCTGCCCCAACACGCGCCGCTCCACCTCCGGCTTCTGCGTCTTCCTCGGCGACAACCTGGTTTCCTGGTCGTCCAAGCGCCAAACCACGGTCTCCCGCTCCAGCGCTGAAGCAGAGTATCGTGCTGTGGCTCATGTCGTGGCCGAATGCTGTTGGTTGCGACAGCTTCTTCAGGAACTGCACATCTCGGTCTCCGTCGCGATGGTCGTTTCGCGACAACGTCGAGTGCCGTCTACATGACGGCCAATCCGATCCATCATCGCCGCACGAAGCATATCGAGATCGACATCCACTTCGTCCGCGAGAAGGTTGCTTTGGGACAGGTTCGAGTGCTCCATGTTCCCTCGACACACCAGTTCGCGGATATTATGACCAAGGGTCTCCTGCATGCTTGTTTAGTGATTTCCGGACGATGCGTGCGTCAGTGATCCTACCGCTCACATTCGCGGGTGGGTATTAGGATAATTACTAATGTACCCCTGTACCTGTACATGGCTATATATATGAAAGGCACCCCCCACTTGGGTGTGCGGTGATTCCCCCTATCTCATTCTACATTATATAGTTCAAATAAACGTAGATGATGATTGGACTTAAGCAGGTGCTTAGATGTGTAGTACGTCAGGAGCTAGAGCTGTTTCGTATGGTCTGTCCTCAATAGAAGCAGTATGTCGATTGCTGGAAAGTTAAACACGAAAGCTAAAAATTTTATTTTAAGAAAATTACTGAATACCTACAGGCTAGAAAGATTTGACAAAGAGCCAAGAGAATCGGGAAGAGCCCCTATCAATTTGTTGAAAGATACATCTCTGTCAAGGAGGATAAATAGCATAAGATGGATTTCTGAAACCATGGGAGGAGTATGTAAGTTAGTATCAATTAAAAGGTAACATTTTATGGCCATTACACAAAAGGTACAACTGTATGTCAAAACTCAAAACATATAACAAGTTTTGACACCGCTCTTTCTAAGTTTGATCCTCAGCTGTGGGAAGAGATGCTTAGCTTGCACGTTTTAGGGGGCTAATAGTTCTCAGGCACTCCTCTTAAAAATAATCAATATTATGAAACAATGTTTACTAATTTGGGTGGGGTGGGGTGGGGGGGTTGTTAGTCGGGGGGTGGGGGGTTGTTAGTCGAAGCAGATTTTATAGTATACTAATAGTATGAAACAACACAAAAATCTAATGCTGCTTGGTCCTTTCCTTTCCATGTCTGACAGAGATGACATCATTTAGATTAGTCAGTAGAAACACAACGAATGAATTTCTAGTCTTGTACGTCTTACTTCACCACATGATGGAGATGACAACATTTGGATTAGTCAGTAGAAACACAACCAATAATGATTTTCTACATCCTACTCCACCATATGAACTGTCAAGCAGGCAAGCATTTTATGGAATTTCACATTAGGCTTTTTTAGAAGAAAATTTGGACCACATGGTTTCCAAAAGTCATAAAGGTCATGGTGCAGAAAAGGTATCCCAAGTGCATGAATAGCAAAACTGCCTAATCACGTAAAATCTAAGTTAAGGTTTGCAAATAAAGAACAAAGTTTCAAGATGCATTACAACTCTGAAAGTGAATCGAGCCTTCCAAATAGACCACCCATTTGTTGAGACAGTGAATTGTGGCTGAGATTGCCGCATAGAAATGTTGACTGCAAGCACATTTTGCCAACAAAATGTAATGCTAATACATTAATACTTGTGCATACAAAACATAGAAAAGTTGTGATAGGCATAACCTTACAGGTACTCAAGTGAAACCATGTTGGACATAGAGTATGGAAGATTGCCCGAGAAATTGTTGGTTGGCAGATTCTTGCATCGCCGTTTAGAGTGAAACTACAAACACCAATAACTACAGAACAAATTATATTGGGTGGGACACATACAAATATGTGAGATTCAGTGGCAACTGGTAGGGAATTGAACCACGCAAGTTGTTGTTGCTCAAATCCCTGCAAGTAATGAAATGGGAGATCAAAATAATGCATAAAACACGAGAAGAGTATCCAAGTTGTGAGCTCTCACAATGTTTTCAGTGAGAATAGATCGGAGAGTTGGTATCCCAAAGTACCATCCAGCCCTGTCCCAAGAAGCTTACTGTAGAATATGAGAGACGAACAATGATGTGAGTAGTTTCATTTCAGGAATTTCCATAGCCACGCAAGTAAATAAAGGACACAAAATTAAGGATCATGTACGCTCCAAAGTGAACTTTCTATTTTTTCACACTATTATTAACAATCTTGGTATCAGGAGTCAAGACACAAATGAACAAAATTGGCAGGACTGGAGCGAGCGAAATAGGAACAACCATGAAAAACAGCAGTCACTTTGCACAGCATGGAAAACAAGGGTTTTTCCCTCTCTTTTTTTATGCTGGCAGATGATTCTGGGAAATCGTACAACTATATCAGATATCCTAAAATCAATTAAGATTGTGGCATCACAGTAGGTGCTTCCCAAATACTACACATCTCTATAACTTTCACAAACTTCGAATGTAGTAAAAATCAAACACCAGTCAAGAAAGGACTCGTCATCTCCAAAAAAACTAAACAGACAATCAATCGAAACAGCCATGCGAGGATCTTTACATTCCAGTGACGCCTGAGCCAGCGCAGGATATGCTCTGTCGCGCCGCGCCGCAGGGGCTGCCGCCGCCGACCGACCAGCCAACCAACTGGGACGGGCTGCTCCAGGAGGTGTAGAGATTCCCCAGAGCCACAGCCGCAAGAACCGAAGCATTAATCACACACAAGAAAAGAAAAGGAAATCATAACATTCCCGGAAAAGGAAACCAAGAGCAATGGTTTTTAACCAAACAGTCCTTTGTGAGAGTAAAAGAGATAAGGGGAATGCACAGGGAGGGAGGACATGCCCAGCCGAAAGCCACTCCCACTAGCCATTTCCCCCATATAAGCTTAGTGTGTCACCTCAGTGCACGGCAACCTTGACAGCATCCCACCATAGCTAAGCCCAGGGTAGCAACCCAACTCCATCTCTCTCTCATCATGCACGAGCAAATAACCCACATCAGTAAATGCATCAAAACTCAAACACTGAAAATCAAAACAAAGGAACGGGGGAGCAGGCGGAGCGGGCGGAGGGAACCAAGCGAGGGCGCGCTCGAGGCACAACGGCCGAAGGCCGAGCCGCACGAGCACAAGCGCACAGCGTGGGCGCCGACCGGGTCAGGAGCTCGGGCGGTCGAGCCAAGGCCAAGCGGGAGGGCCGAACCCAAGAGAGCGTGTGGGCCGTGCGGCGCAGCTGAGCGCAGAGGGGCGTTGTCAGGCCGAACCTGGCCGGGCAGAGATGCGTGGGAGGGGTCCACAGGGAGGTGGGCCGAACCGAGTGGGCGGGGAGGTGACGGCGGCGGCGCACCGGTAAGGGCGCAGAGGGCGGTAGCACAGGGAGCCGAACCGGGTGCTGCGCCATGGGAGCCTTGGCCGGAAGCAAGCTCCAGGAGGGAGGGCAACAGAGGGGAGAGAGAAGTGAGAAGAATGGGGGAAAGCAAGGATCATCACTTGGGAGCACGCGCGTGGGAGCGCTCCGCCTGGAAGGATGGAAGGCACGCGAAACCAAAAAAATATCGGACGGCGCCGCCGCAGAGCAGCGCGTGATCAGACGCGCCAAAAAAATGGGGGCAACGGTGGCCTGCCTCCCCTCGCCCCGAACCTCCCTCCATTTACCCTTTAGGATACGTTTGGCCATCCGAAATGGCAAGCCCTTCAACAATTAATCAATATCAAACTAACGTGTTACATGTGTATATATACATATACATATATATACACACATATATACATATATTAGGATGTATCTAGTGCTAATGGGTAACTGAGTGCTAAGGTGCTAGTACCAACCAGAAGCCTCGGATCTAGAATGAACAACCATGATTTGGGTGATAATCCCACCTCCAACCCACTTATCCTTTTTGCAATAGCGCCCCAACCCCCCCCCCCCCCAAACATCCAATTTTTTGTCTTCTTTATTTTCCCCCATTCCCCATTCTTCTCTCCCCATGGAGCTTCTTCCCATGGCGCCTCCAGCCTCTCTCCCTCCTCGGGCACCGGCTCCCACTCGCGCTGCCACCGCCGCCGCAAGGTTCGGCCCCATGCTTGGCCTGCGCCGCCTCCTCTCGGTTTTCCCACAGCGTCGCCTCGGCCTGCTCCTCGTTGGCTTGCTTCGCCGCCGGTCTCGGCTTGGCTCGCCCGTGAGCCCCTGGCTTGGTCCCATGGCACCTCCTTCCTCCAGCCTCTCTCCCTCCCCGAGCGTCGACTCCCCCTGGCATTGCCGCCGCCACCGGATTCGACCCCGCGCCGCCTCCTCTCGGTTTTCGCATAGCGTCGCCCCGGCCTGCTCCTTGTTGGCCTGCACCATCGCCTCCTCTCGGTTTTTGCACAGCGTCACCCCGGCTTGCTCCTTGTTGGCCCGCGCCGCAGCCGGCCTCGGCTTGGGCCGCCCGCGAGCCCCTAGCTTGGTCGCGCCCGGCGCCGGCCTCAGGGTCCCCTCGTCCCCCTTCACCTCCGGCCCAAAGCCGCCGCGGTGGCCAGAGAGGGGCGCAGCCGGGAGGGGGAAGGGCAGCGCCAGGAGCCGGGGGGAGGGTTGGATTGGCGATGTGAAATGAAGGGGAATAGGGGGTTTAGTTTAAAAAGAATAAGTGGATTGGAGGTGGGATTAGCACCCAAGTCTTGACTGTTCATTCTAGATCCGACGCTCCTGGTTGGCATTAGCACGTTAACACTCAATTACCCATTAACACTAGATATATCCCTTATATATATACACACACGTGTACATATACATATATACGTGTGTGTGTATATATATATATATATATATATATATATATATATATATATATATATATACTCCAAATCGATTTAGATGACACAATCATATGATTGAGACCTTATTTATCAATGAGATAACCATGTTTACTTGTGTCATAAAGAACTTTGATGGAGATAACCATGTTTACAAATATTAATTTATAGTAAACATACATGATTATCTCCAAGTTCATTAACATGGCAAACCCATTCACAGGTATCTAATCATCGGGTTATGTGGGTACCCGTATTTAGTTTTGAATCTTGAGATCTCTCTCTATCCTCTTGTCTAAAAACAACTTCTGAACCAATTAGTAGATTTATAAGTATCTCGTCGACTTGTCTTCAATATAACATATTTAAATTGATCAGACCTCTTTTTTAAAAAACCAAGGATCAGACCTCATCAAGCCAAGTTCTTTCATGTTTGTCTTCTCTAATTGTTCCGAGCCACCCTTAGCGGCCATGAATTCTGCCTGGAGCTTGTCAACTAACTGCAGCTCTGCTTCAATGTGCAAGTAGTGTTTGACCATACTGGAGTGCTTTCTCCAGTAATAATCCTTCCTAGGTACCAGATACAAGAGCTACAAATTGTTCTTTTAAAAGAACTAGCACGGTGGTCCGTGCATTTGCACAGCTAAAGTTATTTCGAAGTTTGTATAAATGTTTGAGAATATATTTATGTATCTTGTAGGCTATTTAGATTTTTAAACTAACGTAAATATTAGAAATGATGATAGAAACTTGAAGTAAAATACAACCCGAGAAACATAATTAAAGTATGAGCTTCGATGAAAGAAAATCATTGAGCATAATAAGTTATTAGAGTTCTTACAAACGTAGCCACTCTCTATCATACATAGATCGTGTAGCTACATGCTCCTATCCTTACTCTATTAGCTACTTTTTTCCAAATTGTATGTATGCACATATATCTCTATTTAATCTTAAGCAATACGTTGATTATGTGTGCGACAAATTATCTTAATAGTTTATATGGTATTATAATACACTGCTCACGCAAACACCGATGCACCATGGAAGACCTACCTTAAACTTTTCTTCCTCACACGTCAGCTGACCCATACCGAACTGTGTCTTCTATCTCATCTCGTCATCACATTTTTTTTGCTTCAACCTACAACAGCAAGCACAAATCTTGATCAATCCCTCTCAGCTGCTACCCCTTTTAGTGCAATACTTTACCATATGATTATATTTTAATTCTCCCTAATTATTGTTTAATGTTAACTGTTGCGACATCAACGGTCATACATATGCAGTCGTCGCTGATCTCTGCCAAGGACACCTGTCACGCTTGCTCCGATGTCTCTGAGCCTATTCTCTACGTCTGCATTGCCTCTGCTCCAAGCTTTTGCTCCTCTGCCTCTGTACGTCCATGCTTCTATTTGTACGAATGCATACATGCATGATGTTATACATACTCGATGTCCTCTTCTCTCATGTTGATCGCTCTTCTTCTTCAACGTTGGCCAACTCAATGTTGTGACTTCCTCACTAACCGTGATGACCTTCTATCTTCTCTGACGCCAGCATGTCTGCTTTAGTCGTTGTCTAACAATATAGACCTTGAGTGTCTGGACCCACATGGCCCCATAAACGTTATAATCTGAACTCACTATGATCAATAGTATAGATCTTTCTCATTTTTCTCTAATAAACGTCGGAATTTCTAGCCCTTGATAGCGAACATGGTGGCTTCTCTTGTGTCTCATCCGACATCATTTGTATTATCCTCACTATAACTTTTATTTTTTATTCAACATTTCAATTATATTTATTGGAGTTTATATACAAATCAAATTACTAAATTTAGTTAATTTATTCATAAATTTAGTTATTTAGGGATTTTACTTTGGAATTCGTATGAAATCAGATTGCATTTTTTAAATATGAATTTAAGTTATTTCTCTTGGAATTTGTATGTGAATCCAATTGATAATTTTTATTTTGATTTACATTTATTTAGGGTTTTACTTTTGAATTCATATTGAAATCAAATTGCTAATTTTATTCTGAATTTCAGTTTTTTTGTTGGAATTCGTATGCAAATCAAATTGTCAATTATTGTTTAATTTCTAGCCCTTGAGAGCGAACGTAGTGTTGATGGCAAGATTTGACATCTATAATAGTCATTGCAGTGCTGATTGGTTTAACGATAGGAACTTAAAACTACTGCTGATTCAACTGCTATTCGGTTTTGAATCGGAAGGCAGAATGCTCCTGAGAGGTCCTGGAGGACCTCCTAAAAAGCCCCTGAGAGGTCCTAGAGGACTTCCTCAAAGACCTCCTAGGAAGTTCTGGATGACCTCCTTAAAGCCCTCCTGAGAAGTCCTGGAGGACCTCCTCAAAGCTCTCCCAAGAGGTCCTGGGCGACCATTACAAAGACATCCTGAGAGGTCCTAGAAGGTAATCTTTGCAAAATGACCACCTCTAGAAAGACCTCTTGAGAAGTCCTAGAGGACCTCCGGAGTGGTCCTGGACGACCTCTACAAAGACCTCCCGAGAGGTCCTAGAGGGTGATCTTTGTAAAATGACCACCTCTACAAAGATCTTCTGAGAGGTTCTGGAAGACCTCTTGGGTGGTCCTGAGTGACCTCCAGAAAGATCTCGTAGGAGGTCCTGGAGGGTGGTTTTTGTAAAAACAGCAGGTCATGAAGACAAAGAAAAGCACAGCAAAGAGAAGCCATTCGATTTAGATCAGGTGGTTCAGAATGATGTGAATGTTCGGACCATCCGAACCTTTATTTCAATCGGGTCATTAAAACTAAATCAGACAATTGACAACACCCGTTAACATTCGGACCGTTTGGAACTCCCTTTTTCAATCGGGTTGTTCAGTTTTAATCGGACGACCTACAAGAAAGAAGGAAAAGCGTGGCCAGGACCTCCTCAGGAGCATTCATGCGGCTTCATCAGGACCGTTCAAGACCTCCTCAGGAGTAACAACATGGATTCATCAAAAGCACTCAAGACCTCCCACGAGGACCTCCTCAGGACCTTCCGCGAAGACCTTCTCAGGATCTCTTGTAACATCCCAAAGTGCTGTTACCGAAATAAAAATAAAATAAAGTTATTATCTTATTGGATTTTCTGAAATTGGAATTAAGTTCTGTTGCTTTATTTGAATTTCTGAAGTTTTAAAAGTCAAAAAAATAAAATTTATTTGAAGTTCTTGAAGTTTCATTTGGCTTGTTTTGAAAAAAATAAAATTTAATTAATTTCTGGAAATTTCTGAGTTTTTAAAAGCTTTTTTCAAAGTTATTTCAGAGTCAAAATAATTTATTTGCAAAAACTATAGCCAACTTTAAGTTGGAACTATTTTATTTAAGTCCAAAATAACTCTAGGAATTTCTATGAATTTTTCTAGAATTTTTGGATCTAAATTGCTATTTTCTAAAGCCCTTTTTAATTATCTGGATTAAATCAATTAAGAAAATCAAAAGAATTATTCAAATAGTGTTCAGGCCGAATTTGACTCGGCCCATCTCCCTTCCTCCGCGCTTTCGGCCCACTCGGCCCGCTCTCCGCGCCGCACCTCTCTCTCTCTCCTCTCTCTCGCCCCCACCGTCCGATTTACATCGGACGACATCCCCACCCCCACGCATCGCGCGCCGCTCCCAGCCATCGGATTCCAATCCGACGACCCGCGACTTGTCTTCTCCCCCGCGTCTTCTTCCCGCTGCCGCAACGCACGACCGCCATTAGCGCCGCGTTGAGCTCCATCAACCCCGCGAATCCCTCCCTCTTTCGTAGGACGGTCGTGCGCATTCAAGTCCCCTGATCACGCCGCCTCTCCTCCCGGCCGTTGGCCCTTGTCCGCGTGTGAGATCGCCGGGAACGTCCCGCAATCGCCGTCGCGATCCCGTGCCCGATCACCCTTCTCCGGTCCCCTCCGGCCCCTATAAAGGGAGCACCGGGTAGCCCCGTTCCTCCTCATTCCAACCCCACCACCACCTTCTCTCTCTCCCCGTGAGTTCGTCGGAATTCGAGATCTTCTCGTCGTCGGCCGCAAGCACGCCGCCACCTCTAGCGCCGCCGACACCGTCGCCGCGTCCTCGCCGCCGACACCAACAGCTCCGCCGCACCGTCGCCTACGCCGTGCGCACCTCCGCCTCGCCCGAGCACCACCGGAGCTCGCCGCCGCCGTCAACCCCGCTCGCGCCGCTGCCCTTTGCGTCGCCGCCGGCTATTCCTTCGTCCCCGAGCGCCGCGGTGGTAAGCCCTGAGATCCTTGCGACCTCCTCTACCCTCTGGCATCCTCGCCGGTCACTACCGTGCCCCCAATCGCCGGCGAGCTCGTCGCCGAGCCGCCGCCGGCCTCATGTCAACGTGGCGCCGCCACGTAAGCGCCACCTGTGTGCCACCTCGGCACGTTTGCCCTCGTGGCATCCCCGTGTCGACCGGGTCAGCGCCACATGCGCACGGACCGCCACCTCAGCCCCAGCCCTAGTCCACATCAACCGTGGACTTAGTCCATGTGAGCCGTGAGACCGACATGTGGGTCCCACATGTCGGAATTTCTTTAAATTCTTTTAATTCCCGAAAATTCAGCTGCTGACGTCAGCCTGCGTAATAATTCGATTTTCCTTTAGAAAAATAATTCGGGAAATTCAATAAAATCTGAAAATTAGGGTTTCTGGTATTTAGAACTTCCCGGGGTTCGTTCTCCCTCATACGAACTCCGATTTCGTCGTTTCAAATTCCTAAATTCTTATAAAATCAAGATCTAACCAACTACACCAAAATTATTTAATTTTGAGTTTATCTGGCTAGTAGTTCTTTTAGACCCTAAATCTATCATTTCATGTAATTCCAATCTTCCGAAGCCCATATCTTTTGCATCCGAACTCCGATTTGGGTGATTCAAATTCCTAAATTTGTCTAAATTCAAGATCTAGCTATCTAAACTAAAATTATCTAATTTGGAGTTCATTTGAGTTGTTATTTGAATTTGGCTTATTTCGCGATTAGATTACGACGGCTTCGGAGAGTCAGATTTCGACGCTGTTGGAAGAGCTTCATAAGAGGATTGATTTTTACTGTATAATCATCGTGATTGTACACTTGGACTACCTGAAGAAAGTGCTTGTGAGTACTAGGTGACCTATTAAGAAAAACAATATCACCTCATCAAGCAAGGCAAGTTATACCCTTGATCATATCGATCCCATTATTCCAAATTATTTATATTCTGTTTTAAATTATTACTGCATGCTTATTTATACCAGTAATTTAAATTCCTGTTTTAAATGTATAGTTATGCCTAAAATCCTTTGTATGGCCAACTTTGATAATTGAAGCAAGCATATTGTCACCATAGATAAAACCTAGTTGATACGATAGTATGAACTAGAATATTTTGAGAAAAATCCTGCTTAGCCATGCTTATAGACCAAACATGTTTATTTTGGGAATTTCAGCCAGAAATCAATCGTTGTTTAGATGGAATCCATGGCATTGGTATGTTATGGAAGTTTATGACTTTGAAAAATGAAATAAATAAAAATAGTTTGGACTTGGGCATAATGGATGTTGGTGGGTGCATGTTCATGCACGGGCTTAATCTGGTTAGGGTTAAGCCCCAGGGTTATTTTGGGAAGTTGCCCAAGTCAGTTAAGGACCGGTCTTCGAGTGTATGATGCTAAGTCATACCGTACCACCACATGTCCCAAGTATGGGTCGGGACTTGGCTAAATAATTTGTAATGTTCCACCGTGGTCGTTCCCTACAGATGCAATGGGTAGTCATGTTACGACTTATGTTAGTCCCACCTAGCGCAAGAGGGCCCAATCCGAGGTCTTTATTCCAAAGGGGTGGCGAAACCTTAGCGAGGTAACTATGGTGGAATGGCACTTTGTAAAGCCTTGTCACGTGCTCTAGACTGCTTACCTAAGATAGTGAGCGGTGGTATCGACGGATGCCGAACAAACTAGAGAAGTCGTGTCTTGTGGGTAAAGCTGTACAACCTCTGTAGAGTGTAAAACTATTCGAATAGCCGTGTCCGCGGTTATGGACATGCTAGCAGAACTGCTCAAAGTTAGACTTTGGTTTTGTTTGAAAAAGACTTCTTCAAAACTGGTTTATCCAAATGGGAATCGGGCAGGAAGCCATGTGATAGGAGGGTATCCTTCACCATTCATGCGTGAATGTTATCTGACTATAAAATTGAGAATTTATAAAATGAATTTTAGTTATAAAATGACTGCCTTGGAACTTAGTACAAGTATTTAAAGAAAATGCTGCTTTACGCAAATCAACTAATAAGCCATCCTTTGGTACATTCATGTATGCATGTCATTCTGTTATTTGACGGGTGTAACTTGCGAGCACGGAAGTTGTGCTCATCTTGCTTTATGCAAATAAAATTTTAGAGGAGAAGGACTTTGCTACCATAGTGGATTTCGACGACTAGACCGCTACCCCAGTCGATTGCCTGTGGCAGATTGCTGGACTCTACTACTTCTTCGTCTTCCGCTGTGTTCTTAATTGCTGCCTTGTAAGCCTCTTTTGTAATTAACTCTGTTGATTATCAATAAAGTGTGATATGTATTTGTTACCACATTTGTTACTGTGTGAACTAGCTACTGATCATGGGACTAGTTCAGTTATGCACAGAGAATCTGGGGTGTAAATCCCGGGTCTGACATCTCTCATGAGGACTTCCCGCCAGAGCATCTAGGACCTCCCTCCAGGAGTTCCTCGAAACCATTCTAGGGCACTTACGTGATCGAATAGGAAAGATTTATCAGTTATAGAAGGTTTGGAGATCGTAACCGAATCATATCTGTAAATCTTGTTCGGTTTAGGAGTCCTGATCTCTTACGGCTAAGACATACTGCCCTTTAAATAGAAGAGGGTCATGGATGATTGTAATCATCACCAATCAATCAATACAATTTACATCTACTATTTTTCTACCGTAGTCTCCTTATAGTCCCGTTCTTTCTTCGATCTCTTTCTACTTTCCTGGCCATGCTCTGAAACCTAGCTAGGGCACCACCGCTGCTCAAACACCACGACTAGCTCTGCCTAGGTGTTGTGCGTTGTGGATTTTGGCCAAGTTGAATCCTAATGTCGTCTGGGTTCAGTTTTGTTGGAAGTTGTGTGTTGGTGCTTCTTCGTGTCATATTTTTACGCCAACATATTTTGGCGACTCCACTGGGGAATCGATCTATTCTCCGGCCATGGCGAAAGATGGTTCTACTGTTGATTCTAAGAACATCATTACTCCTATACTTGAGGATCTACCCGAGGAGTACTGTCAAGAGTACGAGAAGCATAAATTGGAGTTCGACAAGCTGATGTTATCGTGCTTCCAGAAGACAAGGCAAGGTGTTATCAAGAAAGAGGGTGAGCTGCCATCTATTTGCACCAAGCCCGAGGTAATTCCCACTGTGAGTAACGCATCTCTTACTGAAGAGCAAGTTGCTTTGATGATTGATAAGCAATTAGGTGTTTTTGTATCTAATACTTTGGATAGGTTGCTATCTAGTCGTCTTAAGGCTATGGGTTTTGGAGGGCAAAGTGAAAAGGACCTGAAACAACCCGTTTTGCCTTATGTTAATGCTTACAACGTTAGCAATGATAGCAGCGTTCAGCATGGCTCCTTGCTTGTCAACGCATCGACAGCAGGTATACCATCTAACGTTATATTGCAAGGTATGCCGATACAACATATACATAACCGAACTAATGCATTATGTTCAGTTGGTCACAATACATCATCACACGGTATTCCAAATTTTGCCATACCCAAATTTGCAGCTCCTGTGCCTTCATCATACGCAAATGCTAATATGGTCAATTCAAGTGTGCCTAATGTTGGTGATTACACTAGTATGGAAGAAAATTCAGCAAATTTGCAAGCATCTTTGTACCACACTGTAGCATATAATACACCTTCCATACCTCCTCAAGGTTCAGGCGTTGCGTATGGTCCGTTGCCAACCAGTCATTTTAGCAGTTCTTCACAGCATATATCACATGCACAGTCGAACCAAGCTCCACATTATGCTTATGACACACCCCAACCTAATGCTTTTAGGTCACAACAACCAGTCAATACAATACCTAATCGGCCTATGGCCGAAACGTATGTTGGGCTTGAAAATATTAGAGAACAAGTAGCTAGTATGTTCAGAGAGACATTTGGGATAGAGCCTAAAGGAAGATCGCATGCATATAAAAAATCATACCCCGATATTTATGATACTGTGCAATATCCTAGAGGATTTAGAGTGCCTGAATTTGCTAAGTTTACTGGGGATGATGATAAATCCACATTAGAACATACAGGTCAATTTATTGTGCAATATGGTGAAGCTAGTGCTAGTGATGCTTTAAAGTTAAGGTTATTTCCTTTATCGTTATCTGGCACCGCATTCAATTGGTTTACTTCACTTGCGCCTAACTCTGTGCATACCTGGTCCCAGTTAGAGCAAAAATTCTAATTATAGCATAGCCTGTGTCGTGCTTGGGCCGCTATCCTGGCACGACGGACTGGCTTGGCACAGCATGAGCCCAGTACGACCTATCTGGCTCGTGTGCAGAGAGGCCGAGCCTGAGCTGGCAAGCTGCCGAGGGAGGGAGCCGGGAGGAGAGGAGAGCGGAGCGGCATCGGCGTAGAGGAAGAAGGTGCCGGCGCGAAGGAAGAGGAGAGGGAGGCGGTGCGGAGGAAGAAGGGGCCGACGCTGAGGCAGGAGGCCGGGAGGAGAGGTGGAGGCGGCGCGGCGTGGGCTGGTGCGGAGGGAGGAGGCCGGGAGGAGAGGAGGCGGCGGCGCAGCGTGGGCTTGCGTGGAAGGAGGCGTGCGAAGGGGCGTGCGGCACTCGAGCGCAGGCGGCAAGCGCACTGCCGCACATGGCGCGCGTGGGCAGGGGCACACGCAGGGGGAGGAGGAAGAAGAAAGGGGCGGGCAGGGGCGCGGGCAGGCGGGAGGTGCGCTTTTAGTAGAAAATTTGTGAAGTCGTAGATTCACTCCCAGCCTCCGTTTTTCTACACGTGTGCAAAAAAAAATGCTTCACATGCACACAATTTACCACAACAGTTGATATGCAATTGATAATTTATCATTCCGTGTCTCACTGAGGGGCCACATCTCAGTGAGACACGGAGTATTCATCCATAATCCCTTTGCATTTCTTACCATATCTGCCGAAATCTATATATGATGTTTAAACATGTGGTTCAATTAGCTAGTTAGCTATGTTAATTTATCTATAGATATGTCCGTATATTGCTACATTACATATATATACGAGTATCATTGTGCATTACGTACTCACCGCGTCAATTATGTCGTTGCGATCACCTATGAAACACGGGAATGCTTGCTCATCGTAGGCGACAATAAGAGCATCAATTCTCCTAGGGGGAAAAAAAAGAAAGAAAGCGATAAGTATGTACCTAAAATCATTTGCTAGTGGTGATGTAGATATGTCCAAAGCAGCATGCTAGCTTCCTAATTAATTTCATAACATTATTTAAAACAGTTTACTTGCAACTGTAGATCTTGACTCTCGAGCATATATATACGTACCTTCAGTCCATCCAGGGAATGGATCTTGATAAGTGCTGGTTACGATTGCTGGGTCGGACGATGACAACCGGAAGGTCTCCTCTCTCCTATGCTGCCCAAGTAACATCTCCCTCATAGCCTTGGTATTCCAAAATGGCAAGCCCTTCAACAATTAATCAATGTCAAACTAACGTGTTACCTGTGTCTATAGAGAGAGAGAGACACTCCAAATCAATTTAGATGACACATTCATATGACTGAGACCTTATTTATCAATGAGATAACCATGTTTACTTGTGTCATAAAGAACTTTTTTGGAGATAACCATGTTTACAAATATTAATTAATAGTAAACATGCACGATTATCTCCAAAGTCATTAACATGGCAAACCCATTCACAGGTATCTAATCTTCGTGTTATGTGGGTACCGTATTTAGTTTTGAATTTTGGCAGCTCTCTCTCTATATATCCTCTTGTCTAAAAAAAACTTCTCAACCAATAGTAGATTTATAAGTATCTCGTCGACTTGTCTTCAATATAACATATTTAAATTGATCAGACCTCCTTTTTTTTTTAAAAAAAAAAACAAGGATCAGACCTCTTTAAGCCAAGTTCTTTCATGTCTGTCTCTTCTAATTGTTCTGAGATGTCACCCTTGGCGGCCATGAATTCTGCCTGGAGCTTGTCAACCAAGTAGTGTTTCAATGTTCAAGTAGTGTCTGACCACACTGGAGTGCTTTCTCCAGCAATAATCCTTCCTGGGTACCAGATACAAAAGCTACAAATTGTTCTTTTAAAAGAATTCATTCAGATATCATGGAACTCAAATCTGTGACGCCCCCTTTTCTCCTTCTTCGCCGGGTCAACCCGCGGACCCCTCGTCCCCCTCCCACAACACCCGCCGGACCCCCCCTTCTTCCCGTCAACCCCGCCGCCCCCCCCCCCTCGCGTGCACTGCGACTTCGCCGCGCACACGCCACCTCCCCGACGCCCTCGACATGTCACCTCCACACGCACGCTACCCCCGCCGCCATCATCACCCCGGCGCCTCACGCCTTGCCGGACCCCCCTTCTCCCGAGCCTCCCCGCTCCTCCCCTCTTCGGCTTTAAAGCCCGAGCCCCCTTCCTCTCCTCCTTCCCCCTTTCATTCACCGAGCAAGAAGAAGGCCGAGGAAGAAGAGAGAAGAAAGAAGAGGGAGTGGGAGCCGAGGCCTTACCTCCACCCGGAGCCGCCGTCGTCGCCGCCGTAGTGAGCTCCGCCGCCGCCCGCTTCCTCGTTGTCGCCATCGTCGTCGCCATCTCCTCCTCGTCTCCCGCGCGCCGCCGCCTCCTTGCTCCACTGCCGCTTCTTCTGCCCCTCTCTGGAGCCGCCGCCACCCCAGTGGATCCGTCGCCCTCGAGCGACCCCGCCCCTCCCGCTCGCCGGCTGCCTCCTGCCTCCTCCCACTGGCGCCACCGCCGCTCCCATTTCTTTTCCTCCTCTCTGCGGCGCGCGCCGCCGCTCTTCCCCTCGGCCGCCCTCCCCTTTTCTTCCGCGGGCAGGCCGCGCACCGTGGTGGGCGCGCCGCGCCACAGCGTGCGTTCGGCCGAGGCGTGGGCCGGGCCGCTTTTTGGTTTTGGGCCGCCGACAGTTTTTCTTTTTTGAATTGAATTTCTTTTCCTTTTCCTTTTTATTTCAAAAGTGAGGTTTTAAAAATTAATAACTCCCCCATTTCAACTCCAAAAATTATAAAATAAATTTCTAAAAATTTGTAAATTCAAGATCTTGCTAATGGCATAGGTCTTGTTTAATTTGGAGTTTATTTGTTATTTATTTGTATTTAATTGCTCTTTTGTTTATTTGTGTCTTTTAGGTTCGATCATTTCGAGTAGGATTTGAAGACGAGACCCTGTTGATCAAGCCCAAGATTATCAAGATCCTCTAGCCTATATCCCAGGCGAGTCAATACTTTGATCATCTTGAGCCTACATTTTATGCAAATTATATTCTTTTAAAATAGCAAATTGCATGCTTTAATTCTTTAATCAAATGTATGTTAAAGCTTAAGGTAGTTAATACCCATTCGACCCGTGTTCACGTACTTTGTGACAAGCATGCTCTTGAAGGTCCTCCACGCCTTTCCGATCGAGAGAAACGCCTGTCGTTCCACGCGCGCCAGGTCTGCGGCTGGGAAAGTGAACGATTTTAAAACTCGCCCCACGGTGGCTTCTCCGAACATCCGACCACGTTGTCCCAGCTCGGTGTGGTGATGGGGACCGTTGCCTTCCAAGTATCCCGCACAAGGTTCGAGAATCTCGCCACGCTTGGGGGACTCACAGGATCCCATTGGCATTGACCTCCGTGGCGGTCATTAGGCCTGGAGGAATTCTCGATGTTCCTCTGCCATCTCGCGTACGTACCACTTTCCTCGGAGATCCAGACGGTGGCGAAGATGGTGCGGACGCCATGTCGCTTACTTGCTATCTATATATGCACGAAGCAATATGCGTAAGCTCTAATCGACCTGATTCAAGCAGATTTACTCAACTTAACCAAAAATGATGCACAAACGTATAATATATAAATAAGGATTGATGGTAGTTTGTGCTCTCAGAAGGAGAGTTGCAAAAGAACAAGTCTTTGCCATCTCAATCCTATTGTCTATACTCTTCATTAAATGAATATGATAGTATAAATTCAAACTATGAGCTCTAAATAATACTTTGCTTAATCACAAATGATCTCAATCATTCATCAAAATGATCTTAACTATCACACTCAATCTCAAGATAAGAGAAAAGTTCATCACAGAGCGAACTGAACAAAGCCCATCGATCAATTTGGTTCACATTATCAAAGACTATCAAAGTCACATCACAGACGGTTCGTCAATACAATAGAGCTAAAGAATGAACTAACAATATATCAAATTGACATGACATTCAACCGTCTGTGATAACTAGCATTCAATCGAAAGTAACAAATTAACAATATATGAAATTGTGAGAGCAAGTAATTTGTACAATAGAGCTCAAGAATCAACTAACTATCACATTCAATCTCAAGATAAGACAAAGTTCATCACGAGCATGTCAACAAAGCCCATCGATCAATTTGCCATATCTTTAGTACTAGATTCAGTTCACATATTATCTTTAGGAATACTCACAGAGAGGATGCCGCACAACAACTCACGGTGCAAGGAGGAGGCCGTGCAGGGAGGAGGCCGACGCGGGAGGAGGGAGGCGCCGGAGGAGGCCGACACGGGAGGAGGACGGCGCGGGAGGAGGCCGGTGGGAGGAGGAGGAGGCGCAGGGGAGGAGGCGGGAGGAGGCGCGCAGGGGAGGAGGCGGTGCAGAGGGAGGAGGCCGACACGGGAGGAGGCCGCGCCGAGGCGGAGGCGCGTCGTCGATGAAGGGGCGGCGCGCGGGTCTTACGGCCGGGAGGTGAACGCGAACCCTAGAGGAGCGAGAGAGCGCGCGAGCTTAAGGCGCGGGAGACGGTGACGAGTAAAGAGCAAAACCCTAGGGTGCGCTTTTATAAAAATGATATCACAGACGACTCTATTAAAGCACCGCGTGATAGTATATCACTAAATATCACAGACGGCTCTATTGAAGCACCGCTGCGTGATAGTATATCATGACGGTGCTTCAATATACTATCACGAGCGGTGCTTCAATAGAGCCGTCGTGATATTGATGATATCACGAGCGGTGCTTACATAAAGCCGTCGTGATATCTTATCGCGACGGATCCATCATAGAGTCGTGCGTGCTATGGATCTCATTCCCTTCATCTCCGCGCGAGTGTCTCTTCGTCTCTCGCTCGACTTTACTACTTCTTTTATATAAATAGACAACCCTTATCGAGGGATTTCTCACGAACCTCGATCCTTGATCATCCCTCTCTCTCCACAAATTCCAAATGGCTTCCTCTCGTCCTTACATGATCTTGGCCTACATTATGGTTGTGTACTCGCACTCTCTCGATCGCAACTGGCCCAAGCTGCGAACAAGACGTCCGTTCGCAATGCAATCCGTTGTAGACCCTCCGATCTCACGGAGACTATAACGGCGATCATCGGTCGATTGGAGCTCCTCCTCCAATGCACCGGTCGCGAGGCTCTCGGCATCCGGCGAGTAAACCTCGTCGTGGAGATTGTCCTATGGAACTCTTTGTCCGCACCGAGGATGCAGCCAGAGAGTCGAGGACGACCTCGACATTGCAGGAGAGTGGGTCACCAGCCGAGATTGTGGAGACCAGGTTGATGGCCTCGGGTTATATGGGACTTGATTACGGAGTCCGAACATCTACAAGAGGAAATTGAGCGTGCAAGGTCACGGTGGAGGCGTTTGGTGAGACGACACGATCCCGCTCCCACCGGCCGGCGAGAATGCGTGCACGAAGATTTGAAGACTAAGATAGGATCGCTCATCCTTTTTATCGCTCGTGATGTAAAAACGATAAGGCCAGTCTATTGTCTGTGATGTAAATATGGTCTTTAATTTTTATCGTCTGTGATGATATGATCTCTTTTATCATCTATTTATTACTGGGCAAAATTCATTTTGTTAATTATTTGCGATATACATGCTCAGACGCTATCACGCACGGTTGAATGAAGAACCATCGTGCTAATATCTCATCACGCACGGTTCCTATTACTAACAAATCGTGTTGAACTTGCACGCAGACGGCTCCATGTGGAACCGTGTGTGATATACTCAATATCACAGACGGTTAATAAGTAGAACCGTCTGTGATATACTCACATCACAGACGACATATCACAGACGGTTCTACTTATTAACCGTCTGTGATATTGAGTATATCACAGACGGTTCCACATGGAGCCGTCTGTGCAAGTTCAACACAGACGGTTTGTGGAGAACCGTCTGTGATATACTCATATCACAGACGGTTGGAAATAAGAATCGTTTGTGATATGCCACCCCTATAAATATAAAGACCCGACAGAGGCCCCCTGCCCTAGCGCCTCTGATCTCTTCTTTGGAATAGAGGGGCTTGAGAAGCTTTGCTCTGTGTTGGCTGTAGGAGGCTTGTTTATTTTACTTGCCTTGTTCTTGGTTGTGGGTTGCCCTAGCAACTTATGGCCATTTGGCTTGCATGCATGCTTGCTTTGTGAGGTTTGGCTTTGGTGGTAGCTCTCGGTTTGGGTGTTGTGAATGAGTGTTTTTGTGAGTGGGATAAGCTTATGTGGGAGCTGGTGCATTTCGACTGTGGCTCTTCTCTTGCCCTGTTCATTGGCCTAAAGGAGAAGGACAGTGAGGAATCTCGCGGGATATTAGGAATTTTCGTCGTGAGCTCCGAGGGTAACGATCTTTAACTCTTTATATTTGCTTAATAGGAGGAGTAACGTATTTGCAGTTAATAGGAGGAGTAACGTATTTGCAGTTTATTAATATAATTTAACACTACTAATTGTTACATGTGTAGCGTAGATGGACCGAAACTGGATGTACGGTGCGAACCGTGTGAGTGAAGAGTACATTAATGGCGTGATTGCTTTTAAAAGAGCCGCGGAGCAGGATATGCTGAATAAGGGGATAGAATTTATGTACTGTCCATGCATTGATTGCGATAATCTGAAGATTTTTAACAACCCGGCGCAGATCGTAGGGCACTTGATTCGAAGGGGTTTCAAAAAAGGGTATACATGTTGGACCAGTCACGGTGAAGAAGCGATTATACAGAAGTTAATAATGATGACATCGCCGAGAAGTCAACGATATGCCGGATGTGGATGTGTTTTTGATGACGATAGGTCGACGATGACAATCTGGATCGATGCTACGCGATGCGATGAAACTATAGTGAGAGAGAGTTTTGTAAATTCGGCGCTTAATGGAGGACTCGGGAAACCTTTGTTCCTCGGCCGCAAGCCGGAATACACAAGGTTGTCAAACGTATTTGAACTGCTGAAATTGAAGGCGAGCAATGGTTGGTCCGACAAGAGTTTCACGGCGTTGTTAGGTCTCCTAGCGGACATTCTTAGAGGGAAACGTGTTGCCCAAAGACCACCTACCAAGCCAAAAGGTTCTTTGTCCGTTGGGAATGGAAGTAGAAAGAATACATGCATGTCCGAACGATTGTATCTGTATCGTAAAGAGTATGCAGACTTGCATGTATGTCCCGTGTGCAAAGCATCCCGATACAAGCGTAAGAATATCGCTAAGGTGAAGCAAGGACCTCCCGCTAAGGTGTTGTGGTATCGCCGTGATTCCACGTTTGAAGCGCTTATTTGCGAACCGAAAGGAGGCAAGATTGCTGCGTTGGCACTCGGAGGAGCGTAAGAAAGATGGAAAACTAAGACACCTGCTGATTACGCCCGGTGGAGAAACTTCGATCGGACCTTCAAAGAGTTTGGTGCGGGCGAGGAACATAAGGTTAGGGTTGAGTACAGATGGAATGAATCCTTTCGGTAACATGAGCGTGACATAGCACTGGCCCGTGAACCTATGTATGTACAACCTTCCTCCTTGGTCGTGTATGAAGCGGAAGTACATTTTGATGTCACTACTTATCCAAGGGCGAAGCAACACTGGGAACGATATTGATGTGTACCTAGCACCACATCGGATGATCTTGTGACCCGTGGAGCGAAGGGTACAAGTATGGGATGCGTACAAACGAGAGAACTCCTCTTTACGCGTCATGTTGTTCTCGCACTATCAATGATTTTCCGCCCTTGGTAACTGTCGGGCTTGATGCGAAAGGAGCCAAAGCCTGTCCGCACCGCTTAGATGCTACGAGAGTTTATGGTTGAACAACTCGCAGAAAACGTGTATATGCATCACTGTAGGTTCCTTCCCAGGAATCACCCATACCGCAAGATGAAAAAACAATTCGACGGAAATAAGGAGGACAGTTCAGCTCCAAGGGCTTTTAGAGGGAAAGAGGTCTATGATATGGTTAAGGATATCGATGTTGTGCTTGGAAAGGGACGTAAATTAAAAACCCGTCAGAAGAACATCTGGAAGAAGCGGTCAATTTTTTGGGACTTGCCTTATTGGGAGCACTTAGAAGTTCGTCATCGCATCGGCGTCATGCGTGGAGAAGAATGTATCGAAAGCTTGATTGGTCTCTTCATGAACATTAGTGGCAAAACAAATGATGGTGTTAACGCACGACGCGACTTGGTTGATATGAACATAAGGACCGAGTTAGCACCGAAAGAGACCGATAAAGGACGAACATACCTTCCACCAGCTTGCTACACTATGTCCAAGGCCGAGAGAAATGAATTGTGCCAAAGCTTGCATGGTGTCAAAGTCCCGTCTGGTTACTCCGCTAACATTAAGAAACTTGTTTCTATGCAAGATTTGAAATTAATTGGTATGAAGTCTCATGATTGTCATGTGTTGATGACACAAATGCTTCTGTTGCAATTAGGGTATCTTGCCGAACAAGGTCCGAGTGACAATCTTGAGGTCGTGTTATTTCTTCAACTTAATTGCTCGTAAGGTCATCGATCCGAAGGACTAGATGCTCTACAGCCGAGGTGGTGACGACTCTATGTCAACTTGAGATGTATTTCCTCCGTCATTTTTCGATATCATGGTCCATCTCATTGTTCATCTTGTGAAAGAGATAAAGATATGCGGTCCTATGTTCCTACGTCATATGTACCCGTTCGAGAGGTATATGGGAATTCTCAAGTCTTACGTCGGAATCGATCTCGACCGAGGGCAGACATCATCGAAGGTTATGCAACCGAAGAGGTCATTGAGTTATGCGTCGACTACATGGCTCGTGTGAACCGATAGGTGTGCCTCTATCTCGTCATGAGGGAAGGTGGATGGTATCGGGACCATCGGAAGAAATCAATCACTCCCGACCGATACGCACGCTCAAGCCCATTTCACGGTCTTGCAACACATGACCCAAGTGTCCCCGCACATCGACGAGCACAAAGACATGGTACGCCAACGTAATCCGGCACGGTCGGAGGTTTGGATCACGAGAGAGCACAACCGTCGGTTCAACGAATGGGTAAAGGTGCGAATCATGGTAGGAGGTCATCAAGTGATGATCTGTTGCTATGGTTGGCAAAGGGCCACAATTTACAATTATCACATGGCAAGGATACGACATAAATAGGTACACATTTTATACGGCGGCTCGGGATAGGAAGAGCACTGATCCGAGCAGCGGTGTCCGCATAGATGCATTCATGCCGATGGGTGAGGAGCTCGTACTATGGGCAAATAGAGGAGATATGGGAGCTCGACTCACGTGCTTTTCAAGATCCCCTATTTCGGTGTCGTTGGGTCCATCTCCCACATGTGAAGGTCGACAAATGCGGCGCCACTACCGTGGACCTCGATCGTGTCGGATACAAAGACGAACCATTCGTACTGGCTAACCAAGTTGTTCAAGTCTTCTATGTAACCGACCCGGCAAATAAGAAGCGTCACGTAGTGTCAGAACCCGGGAATTAATACTCCCAGATCCTCTGTGCATAACTGAACTAGTCCCATGATCAGTCGCTAGTTCACACAGTAAACAATTACGGTAACAATTTCATATCACAACTTTATTAATAATCATGAGTTTATTACAAAGGAGGCTTACAGGCCAACAATAAAATAAACACAGCGGAAAATGAAGAAGTAGTAGGGTCCAGTTAATCTGCCACAGGCAATCGACTGGGGAAGCGGCCTAGTCGTCGAGATCCACATCGGTAGCAAAGTTCTTCTCCTCTGAAATTTTATTTGCATAAGCAAGAATGAGCACAACTTCCGTGCTCGCAAGTTACACCCGTCAAGTAACAGAATGACATGCATATATGGATGTAACAAAGGATGGCTTATAAGGTAATTTGCATAAAGCAGTATTTTCTTTAAATACTTGTACTAAGTTCCAAAGCAGGTGTTTTATAACTAAAATTCTCAATTTTATAGTCAGATAACATTCACACATGATTGGTGAAGGATACCCTCCTATCACATGGCTTCCTGCCCAAATTCCCGTTTGGATAACCAGTTTTGAAGGAGTCATTTTCAAACAAAACCAAAGTCTAACTTTGAGTAGTTCTGCTAGCATGTCCATGACCGTGGACACGGCTATTCAATAGTTTTACACTCAGAGGTTGTACAGCTTTACCCACATGACAAGACTTCTCTAGTTTGTCAAGCATATATCTATGCCACCGCTCACTACCTTTGGTAGCGGTCTAGAGCACGTGTCGAGGCCTTTACAATGTTCTCGTCTTAATGTATTTGTGCCCGCTAAGGTTTCGCTACCATTGGGTGGCCATCCTCAGGAAGCCCCTCTTGCGCGAGATGGGTCACTGTCGACCAACACCCATACCAACAACATAGCACAAAAGACACTAAGGCGTAATAAATTATTTAGCCAAGTCCCGCCATACGGGACATGTGGTGGTCTGATTAGGCGTAGCATCATGCGCTCAAGACCGGTCCCAATCGACTTGGGCGACTTTCCATAAAACCCCGGGCCTTAACCTAACAGTTAAGCCCGTGCATGAACCTGCACCCACCAATCATCCATTCCGCCCAAGTCCAAACCATCATTTTATTTTATTTTCCAAGTCATTTGTAAAACTTCCATGACACACAGATGCCAAGGGTACAATTTAATCAATAAATGATTGATGGCTGAAATTCCACAAAAACAAGTTTGGTCTAAAAGCATGGCTAAGCAATACGTTTAAATGATCCTAGTTCATACTATTGTATCAACCAGGTTTGATCTAGGGTGACAATGTGTTTGATTCAATATCAACATTGGCCATACAAAAGATTTTAGGCATAACTATAGATTTTAAAACAGGAATTTAAGATACTGATATAAATAAGCATGCAGTAATAATTTAAAACAGAATATAAATAATTTAAAATAGTAGGATGAATATGATCAAGGGTATAACTTGCCTCGCTTGATGAGGTGACGTTGTTTTTCTTAATGCATCACTTTAAGAACTTGGTGTTGATGTGACGTTGTTTTCTTAACAGTCACCTAGTACTCACAAGTACTATCTTCAGGTAGTCCAAGTGTACGATCACGATGATCATACAGTCAAAATCAATCCTCTTATGTTGCTCTTCAGTCGAAATCTGATTCTCCGAAGTCCTTGATGATCACACAGTCAAAATTAATCTTCTTATATTGCTCTTCAATTGGTGTCGAAATCTGATTCTCCGAAGTCGTCGAACTCTAATCGTGCAATACAACCAATTCAACTCAAATTCAAATAAATTCAAAAGGATAGATCAAATTAACTCCAAATAGAAATATTTTACATTAGATATCTAGATAATAATTTTATATGAATTTACAAATTTGAATGGACTAAAACGGAGTTCGGGAGCAAAAGATATGAATTTTAGAAGATTGGGAATACATGGAATGATAAACTAGGGTTTTAAAGGAATTGCAGGTCAAATGAACCCAAAATCAAATGATTTTGGTTTAGATGGCTAGATCTTGATTTTATAGGAATATAGAAATTTGAATGGACGAAATCGGAGTTCGTATGAGGGAGAACGAACCCCGGGAAGTTCTAAATCTAAATAAAACCTAAAATCAGATTTTATTAATTTTCCCGAATTATTTTTCTAAAGGAAAATCGATTTATTGCGCAAGCATGACGCCAGACAAGGATTTTCCGGAAATTAAAAGAAATGAATTGATTTTTCGACATGTGGGCCCCATTGGTCAATGACTTGGCTCATGTGGACCGAGTCCACAATGGTTGGGACGCGGAAAGGCGTGGCTTGCCACGCCCGGCCACGTGGCGGTGAGGTGGATCCGACCGGGCAATAAGTGGTGACGTGGAGTCTTGGCCGCCACCATCCGGACAAAATCGGTGATGTGTCATCTACGCGGCGGTGCCAAGTCGGCCAAACGGCGGCGCCCCGGCCGTCGACAACGCGGCGACGGCGGCGTTCGCCACGGCGGATGGTACCGGTGTAAAGCTACGACTATTGCGGTCATATTGGTATACCTCCGGTTGCGATGGGCAGCGGTGATGGCGGCGGCGAAAAAGCGCGAGGCGACGGTTGTTGTCGGCGAAGTCGGTGGCGTTACGTGAAGCGGTGGTAGCACTCGGATCGCGCGACGTGGTGAAGACGGTGGTGACGTCGGAGGTCGTGGAGGCGATGAGTGGCGGCGCAACCGGCGGCGACGCGTACGGTGGCGCCGAAGAAAATCCGGTCCGCGACGTCCGAGAGGTAGAGAGGTGTGGGTGGTGCGAGTGTGTTGAGTGAGTCGAGGGCTCACCAGGTGCCTTTATAGTGGCGGAGGAGGTCGGAGGTCTGGAGTTCGTGCGCGGGTGGTGCGGCGGCGCACGCTGAATCCGGCGACCGTGCGAAATAAAGATAGAAAGCGGACGGAAGGTGGCGGCGAGTGCGTGGGTGTAAGTGCGAGCATTTATTTGTGTAACGGTGGCGAGAAAAGCGGCAGGGCGGAGCTCGCGACGCGGCTACGGCGGCGGTTTCCGGAGGAAGAAGAAGGAGTGGGGACGAAAGGTGTGAGCCGTCAGATTTTTATCTGACGGTGGGAAGAAATGGTGTGGCGTGGAGAATTGTGAGTCGTTGGATGTAAATCCAACGGTCAATGACGAGGGCGCGGATGTGCGGGCCGTGCGATCTGGATCCGGCTGTGGAGAGGAGATGGTGGCGTGGAGTTTTGCTCACCGTCCGATCTAATCGGACGATGGAGAAAGGAGTAGGGGAAAGCCGGAATGAAGCGGTGATAGATAGCCGTCGGATGTAGATCGGAGGGTTCACGATAGGAGGCGTTGGAACCCGAAGGTGCTTCAAGATCGGCCAGGAATTCTCGATCAATGGTGCGGAGAAAATGGGTGGCGTGGGAATAGATGGCCGTCGGATGGCGATCGAGCGGTGGGACGCGAGCGAGGAGAGAGAGCGCGGGCGGTGAGTGGGCCGGATTGGGCTGGCACGCGGTGAGAATAGAAGTGGGCTGCGGAGGTTTTGGCCCAAAAGCCGTTTAGGATTTTTAAATTGATTTTCTATTAATTTAATCCAGATAATTCATTTAGGCTTTGGAAAATAGCAATTTAACTCCAAAAATTCTAGAAAAATTCACGAAATTCCTAGAGTTATTTTGGACTTAAATAAAATAGTTCCAACTTTAAGTTGGCTTTTAATTTTGCAAATAAATTATTTTGGCTTGAAAATACTTAGGAAAAAGCTTTTAAAAACTCAGAAAATTCTAGAAATTAAGTAAATTTTTATTTTTCAATTTAAATCCAATAAAACTTCACTAACTTCAAATAAATTTTAAATTTGACCTTCAAAAAATTTAGAGATTCAAATGAGGCAATCAAACTCTGGCAAATTATCAGAAAATCCAATTAGAATAATAACTTTATTTTAATTTATTTTGGTAACATAACTTTGGGATGTTACACGTAGTTCTTCATGGAAAAAGAAGGATTGTCGGAGTTGAGAATATAGTGGACGAGGAAGAATACAATCAATTTGACGAGTTGCCTCCTTTCGGAGACGGCATCAGGCTCGAGGAAGACCCCAGCGAGGAAGCTAGCTATATGCGTGTCGATCATCATGAAGGACTATATTTTAATTAAGAAATTACTCCATAGTAATTAATTTATTCCATAACATCATGTGTTATGAACTTGTAATATGTCGTACGTATATTTTGATGTCAACGTGGAATTGTAATCGCTCCTGTCCTTGTGGACCGTATATTTTGGTACATTAAAAATTCATTTAATTTGGAAAATAGTCCAACTGCACCACCTTTCTAGAAACCTAAAAAACTAAAATTTTATGGCAAATAGTCTAACACCTTTGCAAAGAAACTGGTATACTCATGCCTAATCTGCGATGCGTCAGCTGCGAGAAGACGGCGTGAGTCGTCCCACCCTTCCACACCGCGACCAATGCTCGTGCACCGGTGGCCATCCTCCAACCAGCGCCACACCCGCCCGATGGCGGCCTTCTTCCCCGCCGCGCTGGACCATGTCGCGGCAAGCCTCGCACCGCCTGCACTCCCGGTTGGTCTTGGCCGTCTCGCACCCGCCGCCGGTCGGCTCGTCCTCGACCTGGCTGATGTAGTGCTTCCCAACGTCGCGCGTCTCGCCGGTCGTGTAGAGGAGGAGACCGAGCACGTAGGCGCGGCCTTGTGGCCGGCCACGGCCGGCCGTTCAAGGAACATGAGGCGCGTTGCATGTCTTGGGCGCGAACAAGCGAGGCGGCGATGAAACAAGCCCGGGTTGCCGCGGCGGCCGGTGGTTGGCGACGGCGAGGTGGCGCTCGTTGTCTGCCACTTCATCGCCTCTCTCGCTCCAGCGTCCACGCGCCTCCCACGGCGCGTTCCTTGGACACCTTGTACAAGGCCTTGCAACTATACGTACATACATTCAAGATGTTAGAATAAATAGTAGTATGTACGTACGTATATTGTAGATATAAAGATGTACGTCACGTTAATCGCAGCTGCATAGGTCCTCCATGGGTGAGGAGAGCTCGCGGCCACCACGACCGAAGCGATGTCGGCAGCGACATCGTGAGAAAGAGCGGCGATCACCGACCTCCTCGCCTTGGTGCTTTGCTTCGATCGCTCTGCATGCTCACCTTGGCGATTGGCGTACTCAAAACCGTGAGACGAAGAGCGATGGGAGAGTTTAATCTTGGTGAATTATTCCGTCTTATAAAGAATTAGGAGTAAGCGCACGTGAGGCGAAGAGCGCATGTATCGTCGGCGTGCGAGACGAAGAGACGGTTGTCAGGTGAGACACATCGCGCAGGAGAAGAGGTTGGATATCACAGACGACTCTATATGGGAACCGTCTGTGATAATAATATCATAGACGGTTATTTAATAGAACCGTCTGTGATAGTAGCTCATCACAGACGGTTTAAAATTAAAACCGTCTGTGATACTTCACAGACGATTTTATTTACAAACCGTCTGTGATAAGTTGTCCTCATCACGGACGGTTCATATTACGAACCGTCTGTGATACTTCACAGACGGTTCTTAATATGAACCGTCTGTTATATGTCCTCATCACAGACGGTTCTTTGTACCAACCGTCTGTGAAGTATCACAAACGGTTGGTAATAAGAACCGTCTGTGATGAAGACATATCACAGACGGTTCCAAAGGGAACCGTCTGTATAAATTCAACACAGACGGCTCATTTGGAACCGTCTGTGATGAGGTGTCTGCTATTGCCTGTTTTGTAGTAGTGATTATTCACAATAAGTATTATATATATAGATAAATAATTTTATTAATTAAGGATTATTAGAACGTTATCACCACCCTTTCATTCCTATAAAACCTCGTCTCGGCTTCCCCATTAATATTATCCAAACATAAGTTTTCTCTCTGCTCTCTTATAAGACTAGTGTGCCATCCATTACTACTCATCATGCAATAATTGTTGGATCGACCAATTGGATTAGCTCGTGCGAGAAATTGTAGTGATCATCACCAAACAAGAGACAGGATGAATTGTTAGATCTCCATTTCAAAAAATGAAAAAGAAAAAACGAATAAATAAGAGAGAGACATGAATTGCTCGAAAAAAAAATAAAGGGTCAGACATCCTTAAAAAAGGTAAGAAGATGAACACGGATCATTAGGAGCATGGTTGTACGTAACACGTACGCAAGGAACAACACCATTAAAAGTACGGAATGCTAGCTGGACTGCTGGTTTTACTCTTTGTTTCTTTTGACCGTGTAGCTAAATATGGGTGTGCACCTGGACTGGAGCCGCTAGCATTCCGGGGGGTAAATATGGATTATAATATGAGAAGAACAATATCCGTTCGTATCTGATCCGTTTTCACCCCTAGTTAGGGACCGACCGACCGACGAAGTGATAATGCAAGTCAGGAATTTTTGGCCTAAATGATACTGTTGGCACCATGATTAACAAAAACAGCGCTCTCGCTGCCATAATGTCAAAAATAGCACAACGAACACGTCGGCCATCGACACGCATCCAAATCCGCCCCCCAGGGGGCCGGACGTGATCTTCACCGTTGGGGGGGGGGGGGGGTCGAACACCCCCGTTGCGCCACGTCGCCATTGTCGTGCCCCTGGGGGCTGGACTAGGTGCGTCCGTTCCCCTGGGGGCCGAAGCTGACGTGGCTGTGTCCCCTGTCGCGCCACGTCGCCCTGCGTGCCCCCCTAGGCCCCGGATACCCACCGTTGTGCCCCTAGGGCACGATCTTACCCACTGTTGCACACTGCCATGCCCCTGGCCCCAGTTGCCCACTGTTGCGCACTACTGTGTCCGTAGAGCATAGTTTTAGGGAAATTAGGATTTTAGGGTTCTAGAATTAGGGTTTCATGATTTAATGTGAACGGTTATTAGATGTTTTAGGGTTTTCTGAATGTGAACCTCACTTGTTATAGGGATTTAAGATTTCATGTGAACCTCGGGTGTTTTACGGTTTTATGTTTTCATGTGAACCTCACATGTAGTTAGCAGTTAGTAGGTGGTTAATTAGAGACAGAGAGAACTAACTGCAGTTATGTCAGACACAAACAACACTTGCATTAACTACCATGCCTGAATGAGCGTGCCGTATAGAGTCCCTAGTCGGTTGAGTTCACATGTCTGTGGGTTTCATCAATTATTGGTCTAACTTGGTCGTAGCAAACCTTACGACCATAAAATGGTCATAGTAGATCTTACAACCAAAAGGTGATCGGGATAGACCTTACAACCATGAAGTAGTTGTAATTTTCCCTTGTTATTGTAAACTCTAATGACAAGGGGTACTTCTAATAGTTGCTAATGATACTATTATTCGTAATAAGTATTATAGATAAATAGTTTTATTAATTAAAAATTATTAGATCCTCGTTACCTCCCTTTCATTTCTATAAAACCTCGTCTCGGCTTCCCCTATTAACATGATCCAAACATAAGTTTTCTCTCTACTATCTCTTATAAGACTAGTGTGCCATCCATTACTACTCATCATGGATGAATTGTTTGGATCGACCTATCGGATTAGCTCGTGCGAGAAATTGTAGTGATGGCCACGAAACAAGAGACAGGATGAATTGTTAGATCTCCATTTCAAAAAAAGAAAAAGAAAAAAAAAAGAAAGAAAAAACGAAAATAAAGAGAGATACACGAATCGCTCAAAAAAAAAGTAAAGCGTCAGACATCCTTAAAAAGGGTGAAGAAGATGAACATGGATCATTAGGAGCATGGTTGTACGAAACACGCAAGGAACAACACCATCAAAAGCAGTTAATCAGAGGGAATGCTAGCTGGACTGCTGGTTTTACTCTCTGTTCCTCTAGCTATCTAAAAAAAGTAAAGAAGTGGAACATCATCACGGACATGTGAGTAGGCATCAGGAATATTACCACAAACATGCAAGGAACAACATCAGTGGGAGCCTAAAAGCAGGGGGCGGAGCCACGATTTGGGAGCCGAAAAGCACGTTAATCAGAGAGAATGCTAGCAGCTGGACTGCAGGTTTCACTCTTTTGTTTCTCAACCTATATATCGAGGGCCCAACTAAAGTCCGGCCATGCGTCCCTTGGCGGCTCCACTCCAAGTGCACACCCAGATTTAGCTACACGGCCGAAAAACGCTTTGAGCCTTACCCATTCTGTCCACCGTGACCAAAAACAGATTTCTTTTTTTTATTATTAATTAACCTTTTATTAATTTATTTTAAAGTTAACCTCCGTGAACTTTATTTCCAATTCTGATTCCTTTGGTCACGTCACTACCCGTGGCGTAACAAAACAACACTGTCACGCCAGCCCGTATCTTAGCAAACTCTTGTCACGCCACCACCAGTGGCGTGACAATGCTGTTTGATCATGTTACCACCAGTGGCGTGACAGTGTTGTTTGATCATACCACCACCAATGATGTGACAAAAAGTGTGTTTTTAGCAGACTTATCCTATGACATGACAATATTATTTTGTCACGCCACGATGGTGACGTATGAAAGAGATCAAAATTGGAAATAAAGTTAACTTTAAAATAAAATTTAAAAAAGAGTTAATTAATATAAAAAGTTCCCCAAAACACGATGGAGGGAGCATCTCGTAGAGTCACCTATGTTTAAACAATAAAATACAGTTGTCATTCTGTGGGCTGATTTCAAAGCCGCATACCGTAGCAAGTCGTGGGTGTTCAAGGCTTAGCAGCACTAGAAAAGCTCATCAATTTTTTGAAACAGCTAAAAATTTTAAACTCAAGTAAGGATTGGGTGAAAACAGGACGAATAATTCTTACTCAATTCGATGCCGTATTCGAAAAAAAATCCGTATTAAGGACAGCACTAGATTTGCTGCGGCTGTTCAACACTTTGCAGCACTAGAAAAAGCTTACCAATACACGTGCATTAACCACCACGCCTGCAGTTAGCAGGTGGTTAATTAGAGTCGGAGAGAACTACGTGCTAATTAGAGTCGGAGAGAACTACGTGCAGTTATATCACACTAAAAAAACACATATATTAACTATCACATATGAATGAGCGTGACGTAAAGAGTCCCTAGTCGATCGGATTCATATATCTGTGGGTTTCATCGACTATAGAGTGGTCATAGTTAACTTGATCGTAGCAAACCTTACGACCATAAAATGATCGTAATAGATCTTATAACTAAAAGTTGGTCGAGATAGACCTTACAACTATAAAGTGGTCGTAATCTTCTTTTGTCACTGTAAACTCTAACGACAAGAGGTACCTCTAATGGTTGTTAATGATACCATTATTCATAAAAAGTATTATAGATAAATAATTTCATTAATTAAGAATTATTAGATCCTCGTCACCACCTTTTATTCCTATACTTCCCCTATTAACATTATCCAAACATAAGTTTTCTCTCTGCTCTCTCTCTTATAAGACTAGTGTGGCATCCATTACTACTCATTATGCATGAATTGTTGGATCGACCAAAAATTGTTGGATCGACCAACTGGATTAGCTCGTGCGAGAAATTGTAGTGATCATCACGAAACAAGGGACAGGATGAATTGTTAGATCTCTATTTCAAAAAAGGAAAAAGAAAAAACGAAAAAGAGAGAGAGACATGAATTGCTCGAAAAAAAAAGTAAAGGGTCAGACATCCTTAAACAAAGGTAAAGAAGACGAACATGGATCATTAGGAGCATGCATGGTTGTATGAAACACGCAAGGAACAACACCATCAAAAAGCACGTTAATCAGAGAGAATGCTAGCTGGACTAAAGTTTATATCGAGGGTCCAACTAAAGTCCGGCCATGCGTCCCTTGGCGGCTCCACTCCACGTGCACACCCATATTTAGCTACACGGCAAAAAAACACGCTTTGAGCCTTACCCATTCTGTCCACCGTGACCAAAAACACGATGGAGGTCTCATAGTACGTCCGGCCTCTGAAACCGCGTATGTTGGCTGATAAGACTAGTGTGCCATCCATTGCTACTCGTCCAGGTGCACACCCAGTATGTTGGCTGATTGCGTACGTTGGTAGCGATTATTATTAGAGAAATACTCTTCTGCACGTTCGTTATGCGTTTACACCAGAGACAGAGAGAACTATGTGCAGTTATGCCAGAGACAAACAACACATGCATTAACAACATGTGCAGTTATGCTAGACATACATGCTGAGGGCTAGGAGAAGGTCTAGCTAGCTAGAACAAAGATCAAATTCTCGAGGTCCTGCTTTGAACAAAAAAAATCAATTAATTTCGATTAGCTCAGCCTCTTGACGAGATTTATTTCTACTGTCAAGATTTTGTGTGTGACAAACTGGGATGAAAGACACATTTTAGTCTTCCTGGCATTACGTGGTACTCGTATTATTAACTGTACTTGAATTTAATGAAATTAATATATATGCACACCTAGGGGTGGATAACGAGCTAGCTTAACTCGGCTTGGTCAAGCTCGTTAGTGAACACGGCTCGAAGCTCGTTAGTGAACATGGCTCGGCTTGTTAAACAAACGAGCAAAAATGACTCCTCGGCTCAGCCTGAACTCGCGAGCTGGCTCGTTTGGCTCGGAACCGTGGGAGGAGGTCGGACGAGGAGGGGGAGGGCTCTGAGCGGAGGCTAGGCGCATGGGGGGAGGGCGAAGGATGGACATGTGCGTGTTTTTTGACTTGGCTGTGTTTGTGGGCCGAATTGTTTGCTGGGCTGTAAATAGGGGGTGGAAATCGAGCCTAACGAGTAGCTCGCGAGCTTGCTCGGGCTCAGCTTGATAAGCACATGAGTAGAAATGACTGCTTGGCTTGGCTTATTTATGGCATGAGTTCGAGCCGAGCCGGCTCGCGAGCTCCGAGCTTTTTTTCCACCTCTATGCACACCCATGCCCTAAATTAATGTAGTGTTCCTACTTCATCATGGACAAGACACAGGAATTGCTAAAAAAAAAAAGTAAAGAAGAGGAACATCATCACGGACATGTGAGTAGACATCAGGAATATTATCACAAACATGCAAGGAACAACAACATCAGTGGGAGCCTAAAGGCAGGGGGCGGAGCCACGATTTGGGAGCCTAAAATCACGTTGATCAGAGAGAATGCTAGCTGGACTGCGGGTTTCACTCTTTTGATTCTCTACCTATCGAGGGCCCAACTTGAAGTCCGGCCATGCGTCCCTTGGCGGCTCCACGTGCACACCCATATTCTGTCCACCGTGACCAAAAACACCATGGAGGGCGCGTCTCGTAGTACGTCCGACCGCTACTCGCCTGTGTGTTTAAAAATAAAATGCAGTTGTCATTCTGTGGACCGAGTTCAAAGCCGCGTACCGCAGCAAGTCCTGGGTGTTCAAGGCTTAGCAGCAGTAGAAAAGCTCACCAATATTTTGAAACAGCTGAAAATTTTAAATTCAGGTTAGTTAGGGATAGGGGTGAAAACATGGTGGATAATTCCTACCCAATTCGATACGTATCGTATCTGGAAAAAAAATCCACATGTGACACCATTCTTTAGTCCCACTTCAAGGCTTAGTGGTCCCTGAATGTAAAACAAAGAGACTCTTATTGCTCTAATAAAAAGTAATGGGTCAGAAATGCTAAAAAATGTAAAGAAGAGGAGCATCATCTCGAACACGTAAGTATGCACACCATGAAAACTACCACAAACACGCAAGGAACAACAACATCAGTGACAGCCTAACTGTAACTAAAGCCAACTATATAGTATAGCCTAGCTAGAACAAAGATCGAATTGCCAAGGTCCTACTTTGAAAAAAAAAATCACTAAGCTCGATCAGCCTCTCTATGAATGCCAATTTTACTATCAAGATTTGGTATGTGACAAACTAGGATGAAAGACATTTTAGCCTTGCATGCATTAAGTGGCCCCTGAATGAAAAAAAAAGAGACATAAATTGCTCTAATAAAAAAAAACAAAGTGCTCTAATAAAAAAACAAAGGGTCAGAAATGCTAAAAAAAAAAGGTAAAGAAGAGGAGCATCATCTCGATACCAACGGCCCAGGAAATTGGGCTTGGAGAGTACACTAGTCACTAGTGTGGAGAGGACAAGATTTGGTGCGGCAGTACACTAGTCTTCAACTCTTCATATGCATTAGCAGGTGGTTAATTAGGGACAGCACTAGATTTGCTGCGGCAGTTCAACACTTTGCAGCACTAGAAAAAGCTTACCAATATAATACACGTGACCACCACGCGTGCAGTTAGCAAGTGGTTAATCAGAGATAGAGAGAATTACATGCAGTTATGTCATAGACAAATAACACGTGCATTAACTACCACGCGTGAATGAACGTGGCGTACAAAGTCTCTAGTCGATCGGGTGCACATATTTGTGGGTTTCATTGACTACAAGGTAGTCATAGTTGACCTAATCGTAGCAAACCTTACAACCATAAAATAGTTGTAGTAGATCTTATAACCAAAAGGTGGTTGGGATAGACCTTACAACCATAAAGTAGTTGTAATCTTTCTTTGTCATTGTAAACTCTAACGACAAGAGATACCTCGAATGGTTGTTAATGATACCATTAGTCATAATAAATATTATAGATAAATAGTTTCATTAATTAAGGATTATTAGATTCTCATCACCACCTTTTATTCCTATAAAACCTCGTCTCGGCTTCCCCTATGAACATTATCCAAACATAAGTTTTCTCTCTACTCTCTCTTATAAGACTAGTGTGGCATCCATTACTACTCATTACGCATGAATTGTTGGATCGACCAACTGGATTAGCTTGTGCGAGAAATTGTAGTGATCATCACGAAACAAGAGACAGGATGAATTGTTAGATCTCTATTTCAAAAAAGGAAAAAGAAAAAACGAAAAAGAGAGAGAGACATGAATTGCTCGGAAAAAAAGTAAAGGGTCAGACATCCTTAAACAAAGGTAAAGGAGACGAACATCGATCATTAGGAGCATGGTTGTACGAAACACGCAAGGAACAACAGCATCAAAAAGCACGTTAATCAGAGGGAATGGTAGCTGGACTGCTGTTTTTACTCTTTGTTCCTCTAGCTAACGACGACCCAACTAAAGTCCGACCATGCACACCCATATTTAGCTACACGGCCAAAAACAAGCTTTGAGCCTTACCTATTCTGTCCACCGTGACCAAAAACACGATGGAGGTCTCATAGTACGTCCGGCCTCTGAAACCGCGTATGTTGGCTGATAAGACTAGTGTGCCATCCATTACTACTCATCCAGGTGCACACCCAGTTTGTTGGCTGATTGCGCACGTTGGCAGTGATTATTCTTAGAGAAATACACGTTCGCTATGCGGTTACACCAGAAACAGATAGAACTATGTATAGTTATGCCAAAGACAAACAACACGTGCATTAACAACATGTGCAGTTATGCCAGACATACGTGCTGAGGGCTAGGAGATGGTCTAGCTAGCTAGAACAAAGATCGAATTCATATCATCTGTGGGCTGATTTCAAAGCCGCATACGGTAGCAAGTCCTGGGTGTTCAAGGCTTAGCAGCACTAGAAAAGCTCACTAATATTTTGAAACAGCTGAAAATTTTAAATTCAGGATAGTTAAGGATTGGTGTGAAAACAGGGCGAATAATTTCTACCCAATTCGATGTCGTATTCGGAAAAAAAATTCACACATGGCACCATTTTTTAGTCCCAGTTCAAGGCTTAGTGGTCCCTGAATGTAAAACAAAGAGACCAGAATTGCCCTAATAAAAAGCAACGGGTCAGAAATGCTACAAAAAAGTAAAGAAGAGGAGCATCATTTTGAACACGTGAGTACGCACCATGAATATTACCACAAACACACAAAGAACAACAACATCAATGAGAGCCTAACTGTAACTAAAGCCAACTATAGCATAGCCTAGCTAGAACAAAGATCGAATTGCTAAGGTCCTACTTTGAAAAAAAAAACAAAAATCACTAAGCTCAATCAGCCTCTCTATGAATGTCACTTTTACTATCAAGATTTGGTGTGTGGCAAACTAGGATGAAAGACATTTTAGCCTTGTAATGGGATTGTTGTCCCGATCTTTCGGTAAGGACGATACAACTTGATTGGTGGAAGCTAACTCTCATGATCCAGGCTACAACCGTGCGACGACTGTTGCACCCACAATCGCTGAACCAACTTCGCATTCATTATCGACCTTGCCGGCAACGAGATCGACCTAACCACAAAAGTCTTTTCCTGCATGCAATCAAGAATCAAACAAGAAAAATAGATGAAGCAACGAATTTGCTGAATATGAATTGAGGAACAAAGATGGATGTATTGAATAATTTGGGGTTCCGAAGACAGCAACTAGTTGCACTAGCCGTACAAGCAAACGATGGTGTTTCTAGCCTAAGCAGAAATCAATCTAACAAAACCCGTCAAACCCTAAAGTGACGGCCACTATATAAAGGAGGGAGAGAGGGGCGGCGGCCGTGGTACAGTACAAAACCCTAGGTGTCCAGCCCAAAATACAAGGCCCATGGCCCATTAGCATAGGTGGCGTAGCACCAAGTTCCTTTACTCAATTATTGTTAAGTGTTGGCCTAAGTAGCTTGATATCTATTCCTCGTATGATCGTCTCCATAATTGGTGCTGCTATCATCTCCCATTTAGCTTGCCTCCCGATCCTTGATTCCTAAGCAAAATAATATCACTTGCTTTAGGCAGCATCATAGAGTTCATAGAATATGGATACACTCCGAGAAACGAGGTTACCTGATAATTTAGTTGGTGAGCACGTGCTCTAGTAATTGGTCCTTGCACATCAGAAACAGTAGGGATGGTTGTATTAGTGGAAGGGGTGTCCTCATCACCTTGCTTGCATTAAGTGGTCCCTGAATGTTAAAAAAAAAGAGACATAAATTGCTCTAATAAAAAAGAAAAGGGTCAGAAATGCTAAAAAAATAAAGAAGAGGAGCATCATCTCGAACACATGAGTACGCACCATGAATATTACCACAAACATGCAAGGAACAACAACATCAATGCGAGCCTAATTGTAAGCAAAGCCAACTGTAGCATACCTAGCTAGAACAAAGATCGAATTGTCAAGGTCCTGCTTTGAAAAAAACAAAGATTACTAAGCTCGATCGGCCGGCCTCTGTACGAGTGTCACTTTTACTGTCAAGATTTGGTGTGTGGCAAACTGGGATGAAAGACATTTTAGTCTTGCTTCGCATTAAGTGAAAATAGCAAATCTAGCCCTATTCTGAGATCAAAACCAAAAACAGCACCGCGGACTCACCAACAGGTGAGACGTGTCCTCGTCTCTGCCAGGGATGCGCGGACGCCTCGTCCCCTCTCTGGGAGAGGGGACTTCCGACACGTGTCCTTGTCCCCTCTCCTAGAGAGGGGACCTCCCCTGTCTGCTCTCTTGGGAGGGGACTTGTCGAACCCGGGAGCGAAGGATCCCGAATTCTCTGTGTTCATACACCGGTCCAGGATTTCTAGTGTACACAGTCTTACAAAAATGGATACCACAATCATATCACGAAAACATAAATAACATTAAGTAAGTAATTGTTTAATACAAATGGGTCTGAACAACAATATCAAATATCAAATGATAAACACAGCGGAAACATAATAATAGAGGTGAGCCACATGATGCGCCACAGGCAATCGTCTGGGTCGAAGGCCTACTCGTCTGGATCCTCACCGTCAGGGAAAAAGTCTTCTCCTGAATAAGATTTATTCAGCAAGAGTGAGCACAACTTCCGTGCTCGCAAGCTACACCCAATATTGAATGGAAATGTATGCATAAGGTAACAAGTGAGTATGGCAGAGGTTGTTTTGCATAAACCGCATTTTCAGTTTAAATAGACATAACAGTTTCTAAGGCAGTTTTATACTATAACAAAATTCATATTTTAAAATGGCAATGTTGTAATATACATAACCTCCAATGATTAAGTGAAGGATCCCCTCCTAACACTTGGCTTCCCGCCCAACTTTTCGTAAGGATTAACCATCCTCAACATTTAATAAAGTATTTAAAAATCAAAACAATTCTAACTTTAAGTGGCCCCGCTAGCATGTCCATGACCATGACGCGCTATTCGAATAGTTTCTACTGCGAGTTGGTACAACTTTACCCACACGAGATGACATGCTCATTATGTCGGCCACTACACGCTTCCGTAGGCGTGTGATTGAGCAATTATCATGAGGCCTTTACAATGTTCTGTTCTAGTGTACTCATGTCCGCTAAGGTTTCACCCCCTTTGGACTAACCGTCCTCCGGAAGCCCCCTCTTGCGCCAAGTGGGAATAAAAGTCTAACCGACACCCGCATAATCAACATGACATAAATACACTAGAACATCCCAAATTAATTAGCCAAATTCTGCCCATACAGGACATGTGGTAGTACGGTAAAGCATAGCAATAAGCGGCTCAAAGACCGGTCCTCAATTGACTTGGGCGTCATTCCTACTATCCGTGGGCCTTAATCTTAACCAGATTAATCCCGTGCATAAACCTGCACCCACCATTCCGACCATTTCTCCCAAGTCCAAACCCATTTTTGATTTTATTTTGAATAAAACTCTCTTTATAAATCCATGTGGTAAAACAATACCACAATGTCAAGTTTGAAATAAATTTGTAAGAAATTTGGTTAAACCCTCCCAAATTCTTTAAGTGTGAACTAAGCCTGGCTAAGCATATGACTATTTTTTATAATGTTTTGTCTATGGTGTCAAGGCAATCATGTACGAGATTCAAATTGGCCATACAATGTAACATGGGAATAACTATGTATAAAACAGGACATTAAAATATTTATACAAACCTATGCATGCATTAAATAATTTAAAAGCTGAAAATAACTTAAAATACTGGGGGCAATATGGTCAATGGTGTAACCTGCCTTCGTTGATGTCCTGGAAGTCTAAGTCTTCGGATTGGTCGAACTCTCCGGAGTCGTCGAAATCTATTCGCGAAAATACGACAAATTCAAATTCAAATTCAAATAAATTCAAAATCATAGTTCAAATTAACTCCAAATTGAAATATTTTGTCTTAGTTAGCTAGATTATAATTTTATATAAATTTTGCAACTTGAATCACCCAATTTGGAGTTCGGATGCAAAAGTTATGAATTTTTGAAGTTTAAACCTAATTTTTGAATTTATTAGATTTTCCTGATTTATTTTTCTAAAGGACAATCAAATTATTGCGCAATGATGATGTTATCAACAGGATTTCAGAATTAAAATATTTAAAAATAAAATTCTGACGTATGGGCCCCACATGTCATAGACACGGCTCACGGTGGACTCGTTCCACCGAACCAAGGGAAAACCGGCGCGGTGTACCGCCCACGTGGGTGCTCACGTGGCGAAGACTGGGACGCCACGCGTGCGCCACGCAAGCAGGGGGGTGAGATGGCGCCTAGGTGGCAATGCCACGTCAGCGAGGACGGCGCCGGCGAGGGGACCGATGGTCGGCGGCGCTGTGCTGCGTGGCGATGTCTGGCGTGTGCACCAGAAGAGAGAGGAGAGGGCGGCGATCATGGTGCTCACCACAGCGACGGGAAAAGGTGAGGCGGTGGCCGGCAGCGAGGACGAAGGCGGCGGCGTGGTACGGCTTGATGGTGGAACGATGCTCCGGTGATCCTCCGTCGACGAGAGTGGGCGCACCAGCTTCGCGATGACGAGGCGATGCCGATGGTGGCGATGGCAGGGAAGGAGTGTCGGCGGCGAGAGCTCCTTCGGGCGGCGAGCTTCAACGGTGAAATCTGGCGGCGCTGGGGCGAGAGAGGAGGAGTGAAATGGGGGAATGAACTGAGGAGGAGAAGGGCTACTCGGTGCTCCCTTTTATAGGGCAAGGGGAGGTCGGGAGTGGCGACGTGGGGGACGTGCGGCGGCGGTTGCGGCGCTCGCGCGCACGTATGCGGAGAAGAAGGGAGAGGGAGGTGGGGGTTGTGCGGCGGCAGGCGCAGGTCGTGCGCGACGACGCGGGAAGATCGGGGCAGTTGGAGCGCGCCTGTTGTGGAGCTCGTGCGCGCACGGCAATGGCGGTTGCGGCGCGTCGCGCGGAGAAGAAGATGACGGGAGAAGATGACGCGGAGTCGTTGGATGAGGATCTGGCGGCTAAAATCGCATGGGGCGACGTGGAAGGGTATAGGCTGTGCGGCGGTTGGATTTTAATCCAACGGCGGGGGTTTGATGAGGTAAGTGGTGCGTGGGCTAACTCCTGGCCGTTAGATTAAGATCGCACGGCTCATATTGATTATGATATTCGGACCGTGCGGAGGTTATAAAAGATCTTGACTGTTGGTTCAAGATCCAGCGGTTGAGATAGGATGGGGGCGCGTGTGGGCGGCGCGTGCGTTGGATTTTGATCCAACGGTGGATGGAGAGGGGGTGCGTGGACGCGGGCGGGCCGGTGCGGCCGTGCGCGCAGGGGTTGGCCTGGGTCGAGGTTTGGGTTTCGGCCCAAACCGAATTTTGAATTTTCTTTTGATTTCTTATTTGTTTTAATCCTGATAATTCACATAGGATTTAGAAAATAGCAAAATAAATCTTAAAATTATGGGAAAATTCACAGAAATTTCCTTATTTATTTTGATCTTAATAAAATTATTTCCAACTTTATGTTGGCTTTTAATTTTGCAAATAAATTTGTTTTGACTTTAAAATAATTATAAAAGATTTTAAAAATTCCAGAAAATTCCACAAAACTAAATAAATTTTAATTTGTACTGAAATTTGAAAATTGGGCTGTTACAGGACTTCCCTCGTCCACGCGCCAATTAGGACTAATTAATTACGACTAACTAACTATAACTAATTAATTATGAATAATTAGTTATGACTAAATTAATTATGGCTAATTAACCACGACTAAACTGATTAGGACTAATTAATTAGACTAAATTAATTACAACTAAATAATTATGATTAAATAATTACAACTAATTAATTACGGCTAATTAATTACATAGGTTAATTAATTAACCCCCACCATGTAATTATTTAGTCGTAATTAATTAACCCCACAGTGTAATTATTTAGTCCTGTAATTAACCCCTACGTGTAATTAATTATACAAGTTTAATTAATTAATCCTTATCCGCGCCATGGTGAGGACTTCCCTCGTACTACTAGTTAATTAATTAATTACACGGATTTGATTAATCATTGCCGGTCGTAATTAAACCATGGCCAGCTCCTTACAATTGCAGCACTACTGATCTGTTGCAAGGGTCATCACATATTGGGTTGGCCTAACTGTGAGCAAAGCCAGCGGTAGCATAGGCAGCTAGAACAAAGAGAATTGTCAAGGTCCTGCTTTGAAAAAAAAACAAACAAAGATCACTAATGCTCGATCGGCCTCTCCATTAATGTCACTTTTACTATCAAGATCTGGTGTGGCAAACTTGGATAAAAGACATTTCGGTCTTGCTTGCATTAAGTGGTCTTTGAATGGAAAACAAAGGGGCAGGAATTGCTCTAATAAATGCAAAAAGGTCAAGGGTGCTAAAAAAAGTAAAAAAGAGGAAGATCGTCGTGGGCATGTGAGTACGTATCAGGAATATTATGACGAGGACGCAAGGGACATCAATTAACATCAAAATTTCTAGTGTACTCTATCGAGGAGTTTTTGATTTATTTAGTTTTTTTTTAAACGAAATACTAAATATAGTTTCTGTGTTTGAAATGATAAAATAGCACCGTAGTAAGATAGGTAGACGACATATATCCTCTACAACGCTCCCATACTGCAATAGAATGACTTGCGCCCGCTCCTGGGAAAACACGTTCCCGATTGACATGTGATTGAAATTATCAGGTTTTCAATGGTGCATTCATACTGTTTCTGCACTGCCTGCTACAGTGTTTGCACCGTGTTTTTACCGTTCCTCCACAGATTAAGACTATCTATTCATAAGTTGGTTGAATTTTTTTTAAGTTTAAGTTACTTATTGTGACTATTGGATCAATATCCAATCATATGATATCCATTAGATCAATATCTAATCATATAACAATCATATGACACACTAATCTCTACACAAATCCAATGATTACAACAAGTGACTTAAACTTAAGAAAATTTCAGGCAACTTGAAACTAGCAAAACCGATTATATATAGCAGTTCTCTTGTATATATACAGGCAGTTGCAGTACTGATCCGTCGCAAGGCCCATCACATCTTTGTTGGCCTAGGAAGGGTAGCTACTAGCTAGAACAAAAAGGAAAGAAAAAGGAAAGAACGAAAAAAAAAAGAGGGAGGGGAAGCAAGAGCACTGCTGCATGCATGCATGGGTCTCTCAAGTGCTGTGCAATGGTGGCAGGAGTGGCAGCTGCGCATTCTCGTGCTCGCCAGCCTCTCCGTCCAGCTCTTCCTCATCTTCGCTGCAAGTCTGCGTAGTCTGCCTAGGCTGAGATGGCTGTTGTGGGTCGCGTACATAGGCGGCGACGCCCTGGCGATATACGCCCTCGCCACCCTCTTCAACCGCCAGAAGCAGTGGACAGCGGATGTGGGGAGCAGCGCCCTGGAGGTGGTATGGGCGCCTGTCCTCCTCATCCACCTGGGGGGCCAGACGTCGATAACTGCCTACAGCCTCGAAGACAACGAGCTGTGGAGGCAGCACGCCATAACCCTGGTGTCGAAGGTCACGATCGCCTTGTACGTCTTCGTGAAGTGGTGGCCCGGAGAGAAGAGGCTGCTGCTGGCGGCAGTATTGCTCTTCGTCCTTGGCATCCTCAAATTCAGCGAGAAGCAATGGGCCCTCAGGAACGCTAGCTTTAATAGTATGCTGGCCTCCACCACTGTGTCACTGCGAAGAGAAGGAGGATGCTGGACAAGGTTTACTTCCTCTTTATTGAAGAAAGGACCGGAAGGAGGAGGAGGAGGAGGAGGAGGAGAACACGCCTTTTCGCTTGAAGAATATGTACAAGAAGCAAGAGAGGCATGGTTTGGTCCATACTCTGGTCTGCATAACACCAGTGACATCTATAAGAAGTTTGTCGACCTGTCTACTCCGTACTTGGGTCGGCTTAGCGATCTGCGATCTTTCCTGAAGCTTGATGAGGGGGATGCATACTATGCATCGCTGCAGTTCGTCCAATATATGTTTGTGCTCCTGTACACCAGGACGAGATCAATGTTCAGTTCTCTTGGCATATGCTTAACCTGGGTGGTGCCTGGGTTCCTGGCCTTAGCTTCTGTGGTGCTCTTCGCCATGAGCCACAAGGATGGTTACAATGAGAACGACGTCAGGGTGACATACATCCTGTTCTGTTGCACTGCTGTGCAGTCCTTCCTTCCCTGGTTTCAATGCTGTGCTGGCTGTCTCGGAGCTTGCCTTCAGTACTCACGGAAAGATACTATATTGACCGAGATTTCCAAGCCGGTTTCCCAGCACAGCCTCATGTCCTGCTGTGCTCGCGAGAACAAGCCCACCCCTCTGATGAAGCTTGCTACCTTCGGCTGTCTCAGGAGGTACGTTAACAAGCATTGGTACATTTCGCAGGTACCTGCAGCCCTCCAGATTACGAAGCTGGTTCACCGACATGTGAAACATGGGTGGGACACGTATATCACCGACCCTGCCAGTTACAGAGCATTCAACAATCTCAGGGGCCAGTTGACCCTGAGGACGCACCCTCAGCTGCGGTGGAGCTTGACGGATCTGCCGTTCGACGAGAGCGTCCTTGTCTGGCACATCGCCACGGACCTCTGCTTCCACCAACCAGCTTTCTCTACGGAGGCCGCTCGGCAGCGCGGGAAGGAGATATCCAACTACATGGCCTACCTTCTCTTCATCCATCCTGAGATGCTAATGCCCGGGTCCAGACCGCATCTTTTCACCAACGCCATCTATGTTCTCGAGCTCGTCTCTAAGGATGACAACGAAAAAACGCTCGCGCGGGAGATTTATAGCTGGGGGGCACCGCATGACAATGAAGAAACGCTCGCGCGGGAGATTATCGGCAGGGTGCAGAATAGCAGGGGGGCACTCGAGCGGGAACTGTGGGGGGACACCACCACAGTTACTAGTGCTCTGATTATCTATGCATGCAGGCTCGCTAAAGCACTGATGCTGCTGGGCGACGAGGCAGAGAGGTGGCAGGTGATCCAGGGGGTGTGGGTGGAGATGCTCTGCTATTCTGCCAGCAGATGCAGGGGCTACCTGCATGCCAAGAGCCTGGGTGAAGGTGGGGAGTACCTCACCATCGTCTGGCTCATCTGGTCGTACATGGGGATGGAGACCTTGGCGGACAGGCATCAAAGGCCTCCTCCTCTAGAAGAAGGAGCAGGAGCAGGAGCAGGAGGTAGAGCCGATCATCCTGCAGAAGAATTAGTGTGATGCCACGCGTGTCTGTTTCATTTGCCCGTGCATTACCGCGTTACCTCCGTTGCATCGTTCCATGATTGCTTGTTTAGGTTAATCGGTGTGTTTTAATCGCTTGCTGCTTCTCATGGTGTGTGATTTTCTGTTTTCCTTTTTTGAGGTGAGCCGAGTGTGCTCTTTTTGTGCGGCTTAATAGCAGTGTTCGTCTCTTGTTACCTTCACCTGAGCTATTTTTGTGCCTTGGTGGCCGAATTGCAGCATAATATACTATATTCAATTCAAATCTTCCAAAATTGAAATTCATGGCATTTTTAATGAGATTTTATCTTGTATTTTTATTCACATAGGTTGCAGATATAACATCCATTGGTTTAACTGTAATTAAATCTGGCCCACCGAATTGAGGCCAGCATACGCGGCTAGCTTCATAGACACAATTATCTATAAATTGGCAATATTATTAGCTAAAGTGATTAAGTATACTTGCTAAACTCTTAAGAAAACATTGTACTTGCATATTAATTAGTGAACAACTCTAGAACTCCCCCAAGAACTTATGAAATGATCTTCATATGTATCCCGTAGAGCGAAAGAGAGAGGGAGACATGAATGTACTGATCGTCAGGAACATATAAAAGGTAAAGGGTCAGGAATCCTAAAAAAAAGGTAAGGAAGAGAGGAGCATCGATCATTAGGAGCATGATGGGCGTCCAATATAGAGACCATTGACTCATTGAGGAAGAAAAAGAAACACAGGCAGCTGCATGCATGGGGTTCCAGATTTGGTGCGGCAGTACACTAGTCTTCAACTCTTCATATGCATTAGCAGGTGGTTAATTAAGGACAGCGCTAGATTTGCTGCGGCTGTTCAACACTTTGCAGCACTAGAAAAAGCTTACCAATACACGTGCATTAACTACCACGCGGCAGTTGGCAGGTGGTTAATTAGAGACAGAGAAAACTACATACAGTTATGTCAGATACAAACAAGACATGCATTAACTATCACGTATGAACACTACTACAAAATAGGTCATGCTAGACACCTCATCACAGACGGTTCTTTTATAACCGTCTGTGTTGTACTTGTCACAGACGGTTCCAAAGGGAACCTTCAGTGATACGAGTTATCACAGACGGTTCAGTGATACGCGGCTAGCTTCATAGACACAATTATCTATAAATAGTCAATATTGTTAGCTAAAGTGATTAAGTATACTTGCTAAACTCTTAAGAAAACATTGTACTTGCATATTAATTAGCGAACAACTCTAGAACTCCCCAAGAACTTATGAATTCTTAGTTTACAATTATCTTAATATGTATCCCGTCTGGGTTTTGATTACCGGTTTTTGTTTTTACCGGGGTTACCGTCGGAACCGATTTTACCGATTATCGGGGGAAAAAAATCCGCCAAATTCGGCCAAAATTTTCAAAACAAAAATTGAAAGTTTTGAAGTTAAAATGAAAAAGAGTCAAATTTCTCTCGACAAAATTCAAGCAAATCGGTTTTAGTCTGTTTGGACTTTTACCAGGGGTACCGGTAGAACCGATTTTGCTGTTTTCGGGCAGTAATCAAAACCCTGTATCCGTCGAGCGAAAGAGAGAGGGAGAGGGGTAGAGAGAAGGCAAGTAAGAGAGATGAATGTAGGGCAGTAACCAGTAAGGGAAGTAAAAGCTAGATATATATCGAATTGCTCTAGAAAAAAGGTGAAGGGTCAGGAATCCTAAAAAAATGGTAAGGAAGAGAGGAGCATCGATCATTAAGAGCACGCAAATAACACGCAAATAACAACAACATCAAATTAAAGTACACGTGGTGCATGATGGGCGTCCAACAGAGACCATCGACGCATTAGGAAGAAAAAGAAACACAGGCAGCCGCATGCATGGGGTTGCAGCCCTAATATATCTGGAGTGACGTAAGGGGGGGCGTCACGCCATGCGTCACATCTTGCGTTGGCCTAGAGCAAAAATAATAACGAAACTGCTAAATTTCTCCCGTGTATTTTTTTCGTGATTTTAGTCATTTTTCGGCCGTTCCCTGTGCTTTGGGATGCGTTCGCCATGTTGCTTGCTCACCGGGTCCGCAATTTGTTTCGGGTCTCTTGTGTTGTATACCAAGGGTATTTTGGAATTTTTCCTATTTTTCCTGTGGGGCACATATATTAGAGAGAGAGAGAGGGGTGATAAGAGTCGTGTGATCTTATCCTACTAAGAGAGAGAGACCGGAGAAGAGGTCGTGGGGATCGATCTGATCTCCACGCCACAACTTCCGCGACTTGGGCAACCGTTTTGGCGGCCCCGCCTCGTCCTCCACCTTACATAGTGCTCCTCCTTCCTCTTGAGATAGTGCATATAGAAGTTTCTTCTTCTCTTCTCTCAAAGATAAAAAACCACGTCAACCCGACTGATTTCTAGGACTTGCTTCATGGTCAGTCTTACACTTGATCCGGCGGCTATTGGGTGATTGGGTGATTGGGCCCTTTTATGTTAGTGTAAGACCCGGCGGCTATTGGGTGATTGGGCCATTTTATGTGGCGCAGGCCATGATGGGATGTGCGCCAAGCAGGGCCCACCACATGCCCCACTATCTCTTTGTACAGGAACCGGTGAAACCATCATTAATACCACATCGAACCTGGCCCCGCACGCGATAATCAACACAGTGCATTAACTCCAGCCGCCGAGCGCGCGCGCGCCACGAGGTGGCACCCCACCACAAAGCTTCGCGAGGCCGGAAGGGATAGTGTGCCTAAACCCTTAGGGTAACAAGGTGTGGTTTCAACCATGACAAAGTAAGACCTTGACCGCGAAGGGCTTCTGTCGTAGGGACGATCCAATGGCCCCAACGATCTAGTGAAGACTCCAAGAAGACCGCCGAAAGCGCCAAGCTAGGAGGGCACTTCGGCTCAGACGAAGGGTACCAGGTGCCCCTCGCACAGGGCAAGGGGTACATAGGGACCACAGAAGGCGCCCAGCCGAGGAGGGCATCTCGGCCTAGGCGAGGGCACCAAGTTTATACCCCCTCGCATAGGCAAAGGATACAGTTGAGCTGCTGAAGGTATCCAAACCAAAGGATGCCATGCATCCTAAAGCGAAGGGGGGCCGAGGGCCCTCGCCCCGTGCCACCTCGCATGGTGTAAGGGCCCTCTCTCCGGAATTTCTGTCGCCACTTCAACTAGCGATTTGAATATTGTTCACCTCTTGTCACCAGTTAAAATGGCGATAGGGGGTTGAACCGGCGACTAGTCATTTATTGCTCTCCTGTCGCTATTTTAACTGGAGATAGATAGACAGATGGCGGCATAATCCCATTTTTGTAATAAAAAAAAAAGACTTTATTTATGTAATTTTTAATTAAAATAGTATTATTTAGAAAAATCTCATTCAAAAGGGGAGGATTTTTGGAAATTTAAGCACAAAAGCATTATTCGCACCGTTTCCATGACCTCGAGACCCTATCCTCTTCTCAGCTGGTAACGGGTCTGAGACCCTCCTCTTTGTACTGTTTGATATGCAGCCACATGCAGGATGCAGCCCGCATGGAGCTGGTTCGCCAGCACGTCGAGGATGGGTGGAACAAGTACATCGTGGACGCCGCTGCCAGGCAGCACAGGACATTCAGCAATCTCAAGGGCCAGTGGACACTGAGGAGGCGCGGTCTGCGGCGACGGCTGTGGTGGGCCTTGAAGGATGTGCCTTTTGACGAGGCCGTCCTTGTCTGCCACATCGCCACGGAACTCTGCTTCCGCCACCGGGCCAACGCATCATGTCGCCCAGAAGAACTAGGCGAATCGTTCAAAAAAGAAGTAGGCGCCACTCGAAGCGGCAGGGAGATAGTATCCAACTACATGGTCTACCTGCTCTTGGTCCGTCCTGAGGTGCTCATGTCCGGCGCCAGGCAGGGTCTCTTCACCGACGCCATCGACGAGTTCGAGGCCAACTTGAAGGATAGTAGCTGCGACGAAGAAGAAGGGCTTGCGAGGGAGATTATTCACAAGGTGAAGCCGGTGGCCACAGGTGCTGTGATTTACAGAGCGCGCATGCTTGTTGAGTTGCTATTCTGCTGGCAGATGCACAGGGTACTAGCACGCCGGGAGCCTGGGTGAAGGCGGGGGAGTACCTCTCCTACGTCTGGCTCCTGTGGTCATGCGTGGGGATGGAGACCTTGGCCGACAAGATCCACAGGCCGGAGCCTCAAGTAAGGTACATGAGTGCGGCACTGCAGCGTGCTGTACTCGGGCGCAGGCGGCAGGCACACTGTCGCACACGGCACGCGCGGGCAGGGGCAGGTGCAAGGGGGAGGAAGAAGGAGAAAGGGGCAGGCAGAGGCACGGACAGAGGCGGGAGGTGCGCTTTCGGTAGAAAATTTATGAGGTCGTAGATTTATCACTGATCTCCGTCTTTTTAGGCGTGTGCTAAGAGGGAGTACTGTGTGTGCGTCTTTCTTGTAATCGCAAAAAAAAATTGCTTCACCTGCATACAATTTGCCACTCTGTGTCTCCCTGAGAGGCCACATGTCAGTGAGACACGGAATAATCATCGATAATCCCTTGTATTTATTACAATAACTACCGGAAATTATATATCATGACGTGTTACGTGTGTATACACACACACACACTCCAAATCGATTTAGATGACACAATCATATGACTGAGACCTTATTTATCAATGAGATAACCATGTTTACAAATATTAATTAATAGTAAACATGCATGATTATCTTCAAAGTCATTAACATGGCAAACCCATTCACAGGTAGGGGTGAAAACGGATTGGAAACGGACGGATAATGGCTTTGCCATATTTGTTTTCATTTTTTTTCGGATCCGGATACGAATACGAATACAGATAGTATCAAATGCGAATTGAAACGAATACAGTCACATATATTTTTCGGAATATGAAAACCCCTTAAATTGTATGCCAGAAATTAACGAAAACATATAACTAATTTATTTGATGTAAACATTCATGAATTATTTATATTTTTAGCAACCACACATAACATTGGCACTAGCAAGTTACATTAACTAGTTCATCACAAATATAACACTTAGTTTACCATATTTAGCTCATAAGTCATAACTTACAAAGTCATCACGCATTCACACTTAGTTCATCATATACATAAAATTTAGTTCACACTAACATCGATTAGACTGGATGGTTAATCTATCATGAAATATTGTAACATCCCAAGGTATGTTAACAAAAATAAAATTAATAAAGTTATTATTTTATTGGATTTTCTCAGATTTAAAAGAGTTTTCCTGGTTAAATCGAAAAAAATAAAGTCAATTATTTAATTTCCTAGTTTTTAATGTAAAAAAGAAAATTTATTGAGTTTTCTGGGATTTTATTGGATTTAAAGTGAAAAAGAAAATTTTAATTAATTTATTGAATCTTCTGGATTTTAAAAAGGTTTTCCCTATTTTTAGAAAATTAATAATAATTTATATACAAAAATAAAAACCAAATTTAAGTTGGAATTAATTTTATTAAGTTAAAAATAATTCAACGAATTTCTGTGATTTTTTCTAGGATTTTTGAACTCGATTTGCTATTTTCTAAAAGACTATTTGATTAGTTGTCTGAAATTCAAAAATCAATTAAAATCTCCTTTTCTCTTTTGGGCTGAAATCCGAATATCCGGATAATCCGTATTTGTCCAGATCGATCAGAAACTATCCAATCCATTTTCACCCCTATTCATAGGTATCTAATCATCGGGTTATGTGGGTACCGTATTTAGTTTTGAATTTTGGCATCTCTCTATATATATATCCTCTTGTCTCAAAACAACTTCTCAACCAATTAGTAGATTTATAAGTATCTCGTCGACTTGTCTTCAATATAACATATTTAAATTGATCAGACCTCTTTTTTTTAAAACCAAGGATCAGACCTCATTAAGCCAAGTTCTTTCATGTCTGTCTTCTCTAATTGTTCTGAGCCACCCTTAGCGGCCATGAATTCTGTCTGGAGCTTGTCAACCAACTGCAGCTCTACTTCAATGTTCAAGTACGGTTTGACCATACTGGAGTACTTTCTCCAGTAATAATCCTTCCTGGGTACCAGATACAAGAGCTACAAATTGTTCTTTTAAAAGAACTAGCACGGTGGTTCACGCATTTGCGCAGCTAGAGTTATTTCGAAGTTTGTATAAATGCTTGAGAATATATTTACGTATCTTGTAGGCTATTTAGATTTTTAAACTATCATAAACATTGAAAATGACAATAGAAACTTGGAGTAAAATACAACCTGAGGAACATGATTAAAGTATGAGCTTCGATGAAAGAAAATCATTGAGCATAATAAGTTGTTAGAGTTTTTACAAACGTAGCCACTCTCTATCATGGATAGATCGTGTAGCTACGTGCTCCTATCCTTACTCTATTAGCTACTTTTTTCCAAATTATATGCATGCACATATATCTCTATTTAATCTCAAGTAATACGTTGATTATGTGTGCGGCAAATTATCTTAATTGTTTATATGGTATTATAGTACATTGCTCACGCAAACACCGATGCACCATAAAAGACCTACCTTGAACTTTTCTTCCTCACACGTCAGCTGACCCACCGAACTATGTCGTCTATCTCATCTTGTCGTCACAGTTTTTTTTTTTTGCTTCAACCTCCAACAGCAAGTCCAAATCTTGATTAACCACTCTCAGCTGCTACCCCTTTTAGTGTAATACTTTACCACATAATTATCTTCTACTTCTCCCCAATTATTGCTTAATGTTAACCGTTGCGACATCAACGGCCATACATATGCAATCGTCGCTGGTCTCTGCCGGGGACACCTGTCACGCTCGCTCCGATGGCCCTGAGCCTATTCTCTATGTCTGTGTTGCTCTACTCCAAGCTTTTTGCTCTTTTGCCTCTGTACGCTCGTGCTTCTATTCGTACGAATGCATACATGCATGATGTTATATATGCTCTGATGTCCTCTTCTCTCATGTTGGTTGCCCTTTTTTTCAACATTGGCCAACTCAATGTTGTGGCTTCCTCACTAACCGTGGCGACCTCCTATCTTCTCTGACGTCAGCATGTCTACTTTAGTCATTGTCTAACAATATAGACCTTGAGTGTCTGGACCCACATGGCCCCATAAACGTTATAATCTGGACCCACTATGATCAATAGTGTAGATCTTTATCATTTTTCTCTAATAAACGCGGGAATTTCTAACCCTTAATAGCGAATATGGTGGCTTCTCTTGTGTCTCATCTCACACCATTTGTACTATCCTCTCTATAACTTTTATTTTTTATTCAACATTTCAATTATATTTATTGGAGTTCGTATACAAATCAAATTACTAAATTTAGTTAATTTATTCATAAATTTAGTTATGTAGGGATTTTATGTTGGAATTCGTATGAAATCAGACTGCATTTTTTTTAATCTGAATTTAAGTTATTTCTCTTGGAATTCGTATGTGAATCCAATTGATAATTTTTATTTTGAATTACATTTATTTAGGGTTTTACTTTTGAATTCATATTGAAATCAAATTGCTAATTTTATTGTATTTTTATTCTGAATTTCAGTTAATTTTTTTTTGTTAGATTTCGTATGCAAATCTAATTGTCAATTATTTTTTAATTTTTATTCCGGATTACAATTATTCGAATTCATATCAAAATCAAATTGCTAATTTTATTTTATTTTTTTATTCTGAATTTTGTTTTTTTTTGTTGGATTTCATATACAAATATAATTGGCTTTTTTGTTTATTTTTAAAGAATTCTAATTATTTAGATATTTTACTTAAGAATTCGTATGAAATCAAATTGCTAATTATATTTTAGTCTTATTCCTAATTTTCGTTTTATTGTACTTGACATGGACTCTCCTACTAAGGAATTCATATGAAAATCAAATTGCTAATTTTATTTTATTTTTTATTTCGAATTTTAGTTTTATTATACCTGATATGGACTCTTTTTTCAATCTAGACCATTATAATTTGGACCCGTCACGATCGACGGTGTAGATCTTTATCTTTTTCACTGATTAACGTGGTAATTTCTAGCCATTTTTCTCTTTTTTGTATAGGTGGTTAACCCAGTGCCGTACCGATACCAACGGCCCAGGAAATTGGGGGCTTCGAGAGTACACTACTGTGGAGAGGACAAGATTTGGTGCGGCAGTACACTAGTCTTCAACTCTTCATATGCATTAGCAGGTGGTTAATGTTAGAAAACCGGGCCCAGGACCGGGAGTCCTGGCCCAAGGTGGGCTCCTCATCCCAAACCCTAGAAGGGTCGTAGCCTATAAATAGGGGGTGCTATTCATTGTAAAGGATTGATCGTTTGATGAAGGAATAAAGAGAAGCAAGACGTCCCCCTATACCTTTGTGTTCAGTCTCTTATTTTGTTCTTGTTGTTCATGCATTGTTCTTACGATTCTACGCTTGTCACGAGGTGTCGCTCGGATTTGGACTCGCCAGCGACGGTTCCTCAACACGTTATCAGCACGATCGACTCTCCTCGCATCGAAAAGGTAACCGTCGATGAACGACACTCGTAGATTGAATCGTTTTTCTAGATTGCTTTCAATTCTGCAAATTTGGCTTTCTAGATTGTTTTCTTACGGTGCAAATCCGCTCTAATCTACCGCGAGCCGACTTGAAGTCGCCGGCCAAGCCGATCGGTGGGTTGCATGAAAGAGTAGATGACGATTGTACCGTAGGTAGTAGAAGAAATCGCATGAAAGGCATCATGTGCATGGCACCGCCTGTAAGCGGCTGTCACTACCTCCGCGACGAGACGTTACCGGTCGGCATAGTCCGCCATCACATCTCGCCAGGGAGGCAACGACAGAGCCACGCCGCCAGCACGCGGCAAGCACACACATGACGGCATGAAGCCGCGCCCCATTGCAATCTTGTCCTGTATTACATCGCATTGCATTGCTTACATACACCTGATGAGCGGTGATTTGAAAAAAATTCGCCATGAAGAGCAAGCCGTGTTGCCGCGCTCGGCCCCACACGGACCCCCTTCCCCGCGCCCGCAGTGCCGCCGCGCCTCCGCGGCCACCTCGCGGCCGGACCGCCGTGCCACGAAGGCGGGCGCCGCACATGTATGAAGAAGAAGAGGAAAGGGGAGCGGGGCGGCCGTCGGCCCGGCGCGCGCCACCAAGTCCCGGCGCCGTGCGCCCGCCCGGCGCGCGCCACCACGTCGACCAGCCCTTGGCGCGCCGCCGCCGCCTCGCATGGCATTGCCGCCGCCACCGCAGCGCCGCGCCTCGCCGGCCGCCCGCATGGCATTGCCGCCGCCGCCCGCCGCCGCCGCCTCGCCGCCGCCCCCCGCCGCCCCGGCGCGCCGATTCCCTACGCCGCGCCCGCCGATCGCCGCTTCGCAGCGCCGCCGCCCGCCGCCGGTTGTTGCCGCCTGCGCGCACGCCGCCGATCGCCCGCCCGCCGCGCGCCCCAATCCCGCCGCCGCTTAATGCGCGCACACGGGAGCGAGGGTAGGGAAACCCTACCCCATGCCCCTTTGAAGCTCCGGATGGGCCGGCCTTTGGGCCGGAAATACATTGGGCGGCGGTGCAAAGAAAGAAGGCGGCGAGTGAACAAAAAAAAAGGGCGTAGAAAATCGAATTTTGCAAAAGGCCCTCGGGATTACGAAAATTACGGAAGTTTTTCACTTAAAAGGGAATTTTGCAGAAACCCTCGGAAAATATGAAATTTACGTGCAAATTTTCTCGAACTGAGATTTGCGTTTAACCACGGAAACTTGCGGTTTTAATAGAAAAGTAACTTTTAATGAGAAAAAGGCCTGAATCAATTTTTGCATAATTTTGAAATTTGAAGCATATTTATTCTTGTTATTGTTATTTCTATGCAATTTATTCTTTGTATTTCTTGTTTTGATTATCGTAATTATTTATATTGCTTTTAATCACTGGAAATAGCAGTAAATCATGAAAAATACATAGAAAAATACGGGAACACGAACCTGGAGTTCGAAGAGCATTGTGAGAATTTTGCAACCATTTTATGCAGATTACCAGCAGTAATCCTTTGAATTTTTTGCATGAATATGAAGATGACTGGCATCACGAATTAGGAATTCGAGCCCGACCAGATATGATCGTAATTTATGCGAATTTATACGATCTTCAATTCTGTGGTAATGTAATCACGGATGAGCAGAAGATTGAGAAGACTCTCTACCTTTCACCCGAACGCGGTGCAATCCGCAAGCAACTATCGTCAAGACGGCTACATGAAGTATGCTGAATTAATTGACATCATGCAAGTTGCAGAAACTCAAGATGATATTCTAAGAAAGAACTTCATCTCGCAACCACCTAGTAGCAATGTTGGCCATGAAGCCACTGCTAGCAGCTACAAGGTGATGAAGCCTCTCACGAATGAGAGGAACAAGATGGGTAAGGTCGTGCGTCGCACATTATTCATGCTTTCCAGTCTAAGAAAAAGGGCAAATGATAGCATGAGGCACACCTCGCCATTGCAGGCACAGAGGATTCACATCCATTAGTTACACTTATGAATGTGGACAGCCCAGTAGCAGCCCCCATCATCCCTCCTTTGGACATCGCGTGCGCAATGTAGTCGCCAAGAGGAGAAGATCGCGCATGGAGCGATTGAGGCAAAAGTTCTGAATACTTCGCCTATTAGATCTAGTGCACACATTGTAATCGGATCTTTTATATAAACTTGCAGTTTGTAATTGAAGCAGAACTTTGAATTATTGAATAATGGTTGCAAGCTCTAGAAGAGCAAAGCATTAAATTCTTATTATGAGTCCTGCAAGACTTATTTTCCCGTCTTTATAATAGCAAGTTACGTTCTGATATCTGAAGTATTTTATTTATGTGTTGCTTGCTTTCTGCTACATATTAATAAAGTACATTATATTAGAACGCGTGTGGCGCCCTATGGAGGAAGTGTGCTTAGCATATAGCGGCACAACGAATACCATCCTGAGAGAAATGGAAATTTTTCCAGTCAATCAGCAAGAATGTTGGTAGTCTTACGACAATCGCAGGCAGCGATACTTGTATAATAGGCTCAGGAAGGGCCATAATTATACTCTCAACGGGCACAACTTTGGTCATTGAAGAAGACTTGTTGTACCCAAAATTGACTAGAACTCTCAAGGATATTTGCTACTTGGTTTCCATGTAGAGATGAAGAAGAGTACTGATGCAGAATACGCTCATTACAAAGTGTGAAGAAAGTGAAAAATGACATTAGAATGTCTTCCTTCATATGAAACTGGGCTATACTACACTAATATTAAGGCACCTGCAGCCTATACTGCCTTGAAAACCGTATTTAGAAGCTCTGAACTTATCTATCTCTGGCATGATAGATTATGCCGCCTAGGCCTTAGGATAATGAGAGATATAATTAACAATTCACAGGGACATAATATGAATATAAAGAATTTCTCGAATCTGGAAGATTTTGTGTGCCCCGCATGTGCCACCGGGAAATTAATTATTAGACCTTTTGCTCTGACAGCAAAGGATGAAGTCCCTGTATTCCTTGACCGTATCCCGGGAGATTTTTGCGGTCCTATACAACCCCTGTAAGGGTCAATTAGGTATTTTATGGTGCTCATCGATGCTTCCTCGGAATGGTCGCATATATGTTTATTGTCTATGAGAAACCATGCTTTTGCAAAGCTAAATCTCGCAGATAATTAACAATTGAAAAAAAATCCCTGATCATCACATGAAGTCCATCTGAATGGACAACGCCGGAGAATGTACTCTGAAGGCATCTGATGATTATTGTATGAAAATGGGAATTAAAGTTGAGCATTCTATATCGCACATCCGCACCCAGAATGGACTAGCAGAACTTTGAAGAATTGTAATTTATCAACTATATGTTGGGGACACGCAGTTCTGCCCGCAGCAACTCTCATCAATTTTAGACCATCGGCCTATAACATCCATCCACCTATGCAACTAGCGCAAGGGTCAGCACTGAAAACTTCTCATCTTCGCAGGTTGGTTCGCAAGGGTTATATACCTATACCACCACCGCAGCGAACTGCAATGGGTCCTCTCAGAAAGTGCAGGATATCGTTGGTTATGAGACAGCATCCATAATCAAATATTTGGACCATATGACTGGAGATTTGTAAAATGCCCAATTCGCTGATAGTACATTAGATGAGGTTAGTTTCCCGTCATTAGGGGGAGGAAATCAACCCTTGATAATAATGTCGGGAAATAATTGAAGTCTAGAAGACATTTGAAGTCCAGAAGATAATTGAAATCTATGCATATGACCCGAGCACTAGTAAAGCAAATAGAGAAGTCCAGAAGATAATTGCAATCCAGAAGATAATTGAATTGAAGTCTAGAAGACAATTGAAGTCGAAGATAATTGATTTGCAAGTATTAGCGAATCAAGCGCGGACTACTTTAGTGATTTGAAGAGCGTGAATAAGTAGCATTTGCTCGCAAGCAATGCACGGAGAGGTTAAAATACCATTGAAGGTATCCCTAATCCCGTCCGAGGCCTCGTAATAAAAGGGCGAGAACTCCGGTCCTCGAATCCGAAGTAACCGGGGACGCCTGGTGAAAAAGGATAAGAAGGACTTGACACAGCCGATCACCGAAGTGCCCCAGAATTAGAAGGGGAGCCAGTTGAGACCTGGCATCGGTATGGAACCTTCAGAAAAGGCATACCAGAATTGAACATCCCCATGAAGGGAGACATCAGCATGAATGTGTGCGCACACATCGGAGCTGAAAAACTAAAGGGACTTGCCCCGCAATTGGAAGCAGCGGTGAACAAGTAGAAACATTAAAAGAATCGTCCCTTGAAGAAATAGCTATAAGCTTTATGACCTTAGGAGAATATTTGAATATGACAACAGCCAATGTCGACATTTACTTTGCAAAGAAACTTGCCACAATCATCAATCTTGATTCACAGCCTGCATCGCTCGCTGAATGAAAGAAAATATCAGATTGAGAAGATTGAGAGAAGGCAATAGAAACTGAATTATTCTCTCCGAATAAAAGAAGGGTGTTTGGGCACATGTAAGCATACGCCTCCTTGTGCACCCGTAAGGCATAAGTGGGTATTTGTTTGAAAGAGAAATGAAAAGAAGCAAGGCTCGTTGTACAAGGTTTCACTGGACATCCAGAAGATGATTACGAAGAAACCTATTCCCGGTCATGGGCGGAACTCCCTTTAAATATTTATCTCAATGGCAGTGAACTTGAAGTTAGAAGCGAAATTGATGGATGGGGTACCAGCATACCTTTATGAAATATTGGATTCGGACATTTATATGAAGATACCTGAATGTATCACTGTCCCGAACCAAAATAGAGCAAATAGAAACATGTACAGTGTGAAACTCAGAAAGTCATTGTATGAACCTAACAATCAGGCATGCAGAATGTGGTATAATCGCTTGAAGCGACTTTCTATGCATGAAAGGCTACACGAACAATGAGAATAATCTCTGTGTATTTATCGACGATCCAGAATGGATTTTGTATAATCTTAGAGTATGAAGATGATCCGAATATCATCGAACCACTGAAGGATATTAGGAAAGCAAGCTCTTACCTGGAGTCGGAGTTCGAAATGAAAGATTTGGGTAAAACCAAATATTGCTTAGGCTTGCAGCTTGAGCATGCCCCTGAAGGGATATTAGTGCATCAGTCAGCCTACACTCAGAAGGTATTAGAAAGGTTCGATTTTGCAAAGGCATACCCATTTGAAAGTGTCAATGGTGGGAGATCTTTGCGACAAGACAAAGACACATGCATGGACCTAAAGAGAGAGGAGGAAGTCACGGGACTGGAATTCCCACTTGAAGTGCAAAGAAGCACTAATGTATTTAGCAAACTGCTACTAGACAGACATTGTATTTGTCGTGATCCTACTAGCAAGGTATAGTGAGAACCTACCAAAGGCATTGGCGGGGATAAAGGACATCTTCGATACCTCCAAAGAAGCAAAGAATTTAGTACATTCTCTGAAAGAACCAAGACTTAACTATGAATGGTAATGGATGATGGGTACTTGTAGGACCCGCATACAATAAATCATAAGCAGATCTATGAACTCCTATGTGGTGGGCGCAATTCCATGAAAATCGTCTAAGAAATATCTTGTATCGACCCGACGAACCACTTGGAGATCATAGCATTGTACAAGGCCTTACAAGAATGTGTTTGGCTTGGCGGATGATTCACCACATCCAGCGAGCGTGTGGATTGAATACCGCACAAACCCTCACTCGTATCTATGAAGATAATGCAGCTTGTGTTGCACAAATGCGGATGGGTTATATGAAGAATTCTCTCACAAAGCATATCAACCCCAAGTTCTTCTATGCTCATGAAATGCAAAAGATGGACGAAATTAAGGTCTTGCATACTAAGTCATGTGAAAATCTTGCATATTTGTTCACTAAGTCACTTCGACATCTAGCTTTGAAAGGTGCATATGTGGAAATTGGAATGATGAGACTTAGAAGTGCAGAATCGGGGAGAATCTTCACAAACTCATTACTAAAGCTTGATCACGAAGATCGAATACCCAAAGAGCAAATCTGAAGATTAAATAAAATTGGGTGGATTGTACTCTTTTCCCTTGACGAGTTTTTCAAGTTTCTCGGCTAAGGTTTTTAATGAGGCAATTCGTGCGACATAGCGAACATGATTCATGTACTCTTTCTCCAAATTTTTCCCATGGGTTTTTATGGAGTTTTGACGAGGCATGGGCATGAAGGATGAGTGCCCAAGGGAGTGTTAGGAAACCGGGCCCAGGGACAGAGTCTGGCCCAAGGTGGGCTCTCATCCCAAACCCTAGAAGGGTCGTAACCTATAAATAGGGGTGCTATTCATTGTAAAGGATTGATCGTTTGATGAAGGAATAAAGAGAAGCAAGACGTCCCCCTATACCTTTGTGTTCAGTCTCTTATTTTGTTCTTGTTGTTCATGCATTGTTCTTACGATTCTACGCTTGTCTACGAGGTAATCGCTCGGACTGGACTCGCCAGCGACGGTTCCTCAACAGTTAATTAAGGACAGCGCTAGATTTGCTGCGGCTGTTCAACACTTTGCAGCACTAGAAAAAGCTTACCAATACACGTGCATTAACCACCACGCATGCAGTTAGCAGGTGGTTAATTAGAGCCGGCGAGAACTACGTGTAGTTATGTCACACATAAAAAACACATATATTAACTTCCACATATGAATGAGCGTGGCGTATAGAGTCCCTAGTCGATCGGATTCACATGTCTATAAGTTTCATCAACTATAGGGTGATCATAGTTGACTTAATCGTAGCAGACCTTACGACCATAAAATGATCGTAGTAGATCTTATAACCAAAAGTTGGTTGAAATAGACCTTATAGCGGGTGGTTAATTAGAGCTAGAGAGAACTACGTGCAGTTATGTCACACATAAACAATATATATATTAACTACCACGTATGAATGAGCGTGGCGTATAGAGTCCCTAGTTGATTGGGTTCACATGTCTGTGGGTTTCATCGACTATAGGGTGGTCATAGTTGATTTGATCGTAGCAAACCTTACGACCATGAAATAGTTGTAATAGATCTTATAACCAAAAGTTGATCGAGATACACCTTATAGCCATAAAGTGGTCGTAATCTTCTTTTGTCATTGTAAACTCTAACGACAAGAGGTACTTCTAATGGTTGTTAATGATACCATTATTCATAAAAAGTATTATAGATAAATGATTTCATTAATAAAAGATTATTAGATTCTCGTCACCCCCTTTTATTCCTATAAAACCTCGGCTTCCCCTATGAACATTATCCAAACATAAGTTTTCTATCTACTCTCTCTCTTATAAGACTAGTGTGGCATCCATTACTACTCATTATGCATGAATTGTTGGGTCGACCTACTGGATTAGCTCGTGCGAGAAACTGTAGTGATCATCACGAAACAAGAGACAGGATGAATTGTTAGATCTCCATTTCAAAAAAGGAAAAAGAAAAAACGAAAAAGAGAGAGAGAGACATGAATTGCTCGAAAAAAAGGTAAAGGGTCAGACAATCCTTAAACAAAGGTAAAGAAGACGAACATGCATGGATCATTAGGAGCATGGTTGTACGAAACACGCAAGGAACAACACCATCAAAAGCACGTTAATCAGAGGGAATGGTAGCTGGACTGCTGTTTTTACTCTTTGTTCCTCAAGCCAACTAAAGTCCGGCCATGCTTCCCTTGGCGGCTCCACTCCAGGTGCACACCCATATTTAGCAACACGGCAAAAAACAAGCTTTGAGCCTTACCTATTCTGTCCACCGTGACCATGGAGGGAGCGTCTCGTAGTACGTCCGGCCGCTTGTAAAATAAAATATCCAGTTGCGGTGACGATTCACAATTCTGAAACCGCGTATGTCGGCTGATAAGACTAGTGTGCCATCCATCATCCAGGTGCACACCAGTATGTTGGCTGATTGCGTAGGTTGGCAGCGATTATTCTTAGAGAAACATTCTTTCGGACGTTTGTTATGTGTTACGTTAGAGACAAAGAGAACTATGTGTAGTTATACTAGAGACAAACAATACGTGCATTAACAACATGTGCAGTTATGCCAGACATACGTGCTGCGGGCTAGGAGAAGGTCTAGCTAGCTAGAACAAAGATCGAATTCTCGAGGTCCTGCTTTGAACACAAAATCAATTAATTTCGATTAGCTGGGCCTCTTGAGGAGATTTATTTCTACTGTCAAGATTTCGTGTGTGACAAACTGGGATGAAAGACACATTTTAGTCTTGCTGGCATTACGCGGTACTCGTATTATTAACTATACATGAAGTTAACGAAATTAATATAGATGCACACCTAGGGGTGGATAACGAGCGAGCTCGGCTCGGTCAAGCTCGTTATTTAACACGGCTCGACTTGTTAAGCAAACGAGCAAAAATGACTCCTCGGCTTAGCCTGAACTCGCGAGCTGGCTTGTTTGGCTCGGGACCGTGGGAGGAGGTCGGATGCGGAGTGGGAGGGCTCCAAGCGGAGGCTAGGCGCATGGGGGAGGGCGAAGGATGGACACATACGTGTGTGTTGGCTTGGCTGTGTTTGTGGGCCAAATTGTTTGCTGTAAATAGCAGTGGAAATTGAGCCTAACGAGCAGCTTGCGAGCTAGCTCGGGCTCAGCTTGATAAGCACATGAGTAGAAATGACTGCTTGGCTTGGCTCGTTTATGGCACTAGTTCGAGCCGAGCCAACTCGCGAGCTCCGAGCTTTTTCCCCACCTCTATGCACATACCCTTGCCCTAAATTAATGTAGTGTTCCTACTTCACCATGGACAAGACACATGAATTGCTAAAAAAAAGAAGTAAAAAGAGGAACATCATCACGGACATGTGAGTAGGCACGAGGGATATTACCACAAACATGCAAGGAACAACAACATCAGTGGGAGCCTAAAGGCAGGGCGGAGCCTAAAAGCAAGTTAATCAGAGAGATTGCTAGCTGGACTGCAGGTTTCACTCTTTTGTTTCTCTACCTATCGAGGGCCCAACTAAAGTCCGGCTGCACGTGCACACCCATATTTAGCTACACGGCAAAAAAACACGCTTTGGAGCCTTACCCATTCTGTCCACCGTGACCAAAAACAGATTTTTTTATATTAATTAATACTTCAATGGCTGGAGCCTCCTCAAGATCAAGAAGAAAGAGAGAGGTAGAAGGGAAGTAAGAGACATGAATGTACTGATCATCACGAACATATAAGAGACAGCATCGAATTGCTCTAGAAAAAAAAAAGGTAAGGAGGAAAGTAGCATCGATCATTAGGAGCACGTATCAGGAATATTACCATGAGCACGCAAAGAACAACGACATCAAATTAAAGTACACGTGGAGCATGATGGGCGTCCACAGAGACCATTTTTTTTAGGAACACATAGTACAATATATAGATGTCCACACACGCACACCACCACACGCACGACGTCTACAGAAGACTGGATAAGCGGAGCTTGACGAAGAAACAACGAAGTCACCACCGGCGTTTCGCTTGCGACGGGCACGTCGCCTCCCACTGAAATAATAACCTCCTAAATGAGACACACAGGGCCAAAACAAAGGTTTGAACCTTGATGGGCTAGGGGTACAACCACCTCCACTAGCCACCCAAACAAGACTCGGTTCTCGTCCAATAGAGACCATCGACTCATTGAGGAAGAAAAAGAAACATTAGGCATATCTATCACGGTGTCAAGTTTTCTCTCTGCTCTCTCTTATAGGACTAGTGTGCCATCCATTACTACTCATCATGCATGAATTGTTGGATCGACCTATTATTGGATTAGCTCGTGCGAGAAATTGTAGTGATCATCACGAAACAAGAGACATGATGAATTGTTAGATCTCCATTTCAAAAAAGGGAAAAGAAAAAACGAAAAAAAGAGAGAGACGTGAATAGCTCGAAAAAAGTAAAAGGGTCAGACATCCTTACAAAAAGGTAAGAAGATGAACATGGATCATTAGGAGCATGGTTGTACGTAACACGTACGCAAGGCACAACACCATCAAAAGCACGTTAATCAGAGGGGATCGTCCGACCATGCGTCCTTGGCGGCTCCACTCCAGGTGCACAACCATATTTAGCTGCACGGCCAAAAGCACGCTTTCAGCCTTACCTATTCTGTCCACCGTGACTAAAAACACCATGGAGGGAGCGTCTCGTAGTCTCCTATGTGTTTAAAAATAAAATACAGTTGTCATTCTGTGGACCGAGTTCAAAGCCGCATACCGTATGCCCTAATCAGGCATACGTGCTCAAGGCTAGGAGAAGGTCTAGCTAGCTAGAACAAAGATCGAATTCTCGAGGTCCTACTTTGAACACAAAATCAATTAATTTCGATTAGCTCGGCCTCTTGACGACAAACTGGGATGAAAGACACATTTTAGTCTTGCTGGCATTACGTGGTACTCGTATTATTAACTGTACTTGAAGTTAATGAAATTAATATATATGCACACCTAGGGGTGGATAACGAGCTAGCTCGGCTCGGCTCGGTCAAGATTTCGTGCGTGACAAACAGCGATGAAAGACACGTTTTAGTCCTGCTGGCATTACGCGGTACTCGTATTTTATATATATATATATATATATATATATATATTAGAAAGGAAATACAACTCCCGACTTCTGCACCAACTAGGGATGCACACAGCTAAATAGACACCCAAATTCGTCTAGAAGATAACTATAACCTGGGTGGTGGGGGTGTACACCCACACCTTCCCACCAATTGAGCTAGGCTCAGTTCCTAGGGGTGGATAACGAGCTAGTTCGGCTCAGCTCGGCTCGGCTCGGTCAAGCTCGTTAGTGAACACGGTTTGGCTCGTTAAGCAAATGAGCAAAAATGACTCCTCGGCTCGGCCTGAACTCGTGAGCTGGCTCGCTTGGCTCGGGACCTTTGGGAGGAGGTCGGACGTGGAGGGGGAGGGCTCTGAGCGGAGGCTAGGCGCATGGGAGGAAGGCGAAGGTTGGACACGTGCGTGTGTGTTGGCTTGGCTGTGTTTGTGTGCCAAATTTTTTGCTGGGCTGTAAATAGGGGTGGGAATCGAGCCTAACAAGCCTAACGAGCGGCTCGCGAGCTAGCTCGGACTTAGCTTGATAAGCACATGAGTAGAAATGACTGCTTAGCTCGACTCGGCTTGTTTATGATATGAGTTCAAGCCGAGCCAGCTCGCTCGCGAGCTCCAAGCTTTTTTTTTTCCACCTCTATGCACACCTTTGCCCTAAATGTAGTGTTCCTACTTCACCATGGACAAGACATAGGAATTGCTAAAAAAAGTAAAGAAGTGGGACATCATCACGGACATGTGAGTAGGCATGAGGGATATTACCACAAACATGCAAGGAACAACAACATCAGTGGGAGCCTAAAGGCAGGGGCGGAGCCACGTTAATCAGAGAGAATGCTAGCTGGACTGCAGGTTTCGCTCTTTTGTTTCTCAACCTATATATCGAGGGCCCAACTAAAGTCCGGCCATGCGTCCCTTGGCGGCTCCACGTGCACACCCATATTTAGCTACACGGCAAAAAAAAAAAAACACGCTTTTGAGCCTTACCCATTCTGTCCACCGTGACCAAAAACAGATTTGAAAGCAGGGCGAATAATTCCTACCCAATTCGATGTCGTATTCGAAAAAAATTCATACATGACACCGTTTTTAAGTCCCAGTTCAAGGCTTAGTGGTCCCTGAATGTAAAACAAAGAGACCAAAATTGCTCTAATAAAAAGCAATGGGTTAGAAATGCTGAAAAGGGTAAGGAAGAGGAGCATCATTTCGAACACGTGAGTACGCACCATGAATATTACCACAAACACGCAAAGAACAACATCAATGAGAGACTAACTGTAACTAAAGCCAACTATAGCATAGCCTAGCTAGAACAAAGATCGAATTGCCAAGGTCCTACTTTGAAAAGAAAAACAAAGATCACTAAGCTCGATCGACGACCTCTCTATGAATGTCACTTTTACTATCAAGATTTGGTGTGTGGCAAACTAGGATGAAAGACATTTTAGCCTTGTAATGGGACTGTTATCCCGATCTTTCGGTGAGGACGATATAACTTGATTGGTGGAGGCTAACTCTCACGATCTAAGCTACAACTGTGCGACAACCGTTGCACCCGCAATCGCTGAACCAACATCGCGTTCGTTATCGACCTTGCCGGCAGTGAGATCGACCTGACCACGAAGGTCTTTTCCTTCATGCAATCAACAATCAAGCAAGAAAAATAGATGAAGCAACGAACTTGTTGATTATGAATTGAGGAACACAGATGGATGTATTGAATAATTTGGGGTTCCGAAGACAGCGTCTGGTTGCACTAGTCATACAAGCAAACGATGATGTTTCTAGCCTAAGCAGAAATTAATCTAACAAAACCTGCCAAACCCTAAGGTGGCGGCTACTATATAAAGGAGGAAGAGGGGCGGCGGCCATGGTACTGTTCACATGTGAACAATACCACGTGAACAGTACCAAACCCTGGGTGTCTAGCCCAAAATATAAAGCCCATGGCCTATTAGCATAGGTGGCGCAGTACCAAGTTCATTTACTCAATTATAGCTAAGTGTTGGCCTAAGCAGCTTGTATCTATTCCTCGTATGATCGTCTCCATGATTGGTGCTAACATCATCTCCCATTTAGCTTGCCTCCCGATCCTTGCATTCCTAAGCAAAATAATATCACTTGCTTTAAGCAGCATCATAGAGTTCATAGTATATGGATGTACTCTGAGAAACGAAGTTACTTGATAATTTAGTTGGCGAGCACGTGCTCTAGTAATTGGTCCATGCACATCAGAAGCAGTAGGGATGGTTGTATCAGTGGAAGGGATGTTCTCATCACCTTCCTTGCATTAAGTGGTCCCTGAATGTAAAAAAGAGAGACATAAATTGCTCTAATAAAAAAAGCAAAGGGTCATAAATGCTAAAAAAAATAAAGAAGAGGAGCATCATCTCGAACACATGAGTACACACCTTGAATATTACCACAAACACACAAGGAACAACAACATCAATGCGAGCCTAACTATAACCAAAGCCAACTGTAGCATAGCTTAGCTAGAACAAAGATCGAATTGTCAAGGTCCTGCTTTGAAAAAAACAAAGATTACTAAGCTCGATCGGCCTTTGTACGAGTGTCACTTTTACTGTCAAGATTTGGTGTGTGGCAAACTAGGATGAAAGACATTTTAGTCTTGCTTGCATTAAGTGAAAAATATCAAATCTAACCCCATCCTGAGATCAAAGCCAAAAACAGCACTGCGGACTAACCGGCAGGCGACACGTATCCTCATCGTCTGTGCCAATGGTGCATGGACACCTCGTCCCTTCTCTGGGAGAGGGGACTTCCGACACGTGTCCTCGTCCCCTCTCTTAGAGAGGGGACTTCCCCCCATCTGCTCTTCTGGGAGGGGACTTCTCTTGTCCACAAGCCAATTAGGACAAATTAATTACAACTAACTAACTATGACTAATTAATTATGAATAATTAGTTATAACTAAATTAATTATGGCTAATTAACCATGATTAAATTGATTAGGACTAATTAATTAGACTAAATTAATTACAACTAAATAATTATGATTAAATAATTATGGCTAATTAATTACATGGGTTAATTAATTAACCCCTACAGTGTAATTATTTAGTCATAATTAATTAACCATATCGTGTAATTATTTAGTCCTGTAATTAACTCCTACGTGTAATTAATTACACGAGTTTAATTAAATAATCTTTGTCCGTGCCATGATGGGGACTTCCCTCGTACTACTAGTTGATTAATTAATTACACGGATTTAATTAATCATTGCTACTCGTAATTAAAAGAATAATCAATTATTTGCCACTGCAAAGATGTGGATTTCAGAATTTGTCACTCCATGTGTGAATGACATCTGGGTCCCGGGACCACATGTCATAGACACATCAGTGGCAAATCCTGAATTGCAAATCTTTGACAGTGGCAAATAATCAAATCTCCCGTAATTAAACTATGGCCAGCTCCTTGCAATTGCAACACTGATCTGTTGCAAGGGCTATCACATATTGGGTTGGCCTAACTGTGAGCAAAGCCAGCTGTAGCATAACCTAGCTAGAACAAAGAGAATTGTCAAGGTCTTGCTGTGAAAAAAAAAAACAAAGATCACTATGCTTGGTCGGCCTCTCCATTAATGTCACTTTTACTATCAAGATCTGGTGTGGCAAACAGAGATAAAAGACATTTCGGTCTTGCTTGCATTAAGTGGTCTTTGAATGTAAAACAAAGGGGTAGGAATTGCTCTAATAAAAAGCAAAAAGGTCAGGGGTGCTAAAAAAGTAAAGAAGAGGAAGATCGTCGTGAGTTTTTGGCAGATATAATGTTTTTTCGTCGTGTATTTGCGGATCTGACCACAGCGACAGCATATTTGCAGATTTGGCGCCGCTGGTGCACTGCCACCGTGCGCCAACACCAAATACCATGGCACGTGGCTTTGGTGCACGACCACCGTGCGCCAATGTCAGCCCCGTGGCCGCATGTCCACCACCCTAGCCCCTAGTTGCCACGTCAGCCGCTGGCGCACGGTGGCCATGCGCCATCGTTGGCACATGGCCACCGTGCGCCAGCGCCAACCAATTAGTTAGGGGTTAATTAGTTAGTTAGGTTAGTTAATGTTAGGCTGAAATTAGGAGGAATTTTAAAATATAGCAAAATAGTCCAAAAAATTATAAAAATTTTTGTGGAGCCTCCCGACACCGTATAATTGCTTGTGTAAATTTTTATAATTTTATTCGTTCAGAATTGTTATCGCTATTTCGTATAAGTGTCATGTTCGTATGAATTAATAAATGTAGAAAATAAGCTCCAAAAATTATAAATTTTATTTTGACGAGTCCTCGTGCAGTGGACTTGATTGTGTAATATTTTTACAATTTTATATTTATTCTGATACTGTCTCAAAAATTTAGGATTTAGGTCGCGGAAATTTTAATTTTAGGTTTCGGAAATTAGGGTTTCATGATTTCATGTGACATGGAATGTATAAAAAAAACTATGTTGCAACTCCATTGGAGATGTCGATATACAATATGGCGCTGGAGTACACATGTAACAACCAAAATACACGTATAAATATAGCAAAACAAAAAAAATACAAATATACCCAAACATAATCGCATAACACGGGATATACCAAAGTCTAGATAAGCTTGTGCATGAACCAGGATGAAGGAGGAGTCCTCCTTCATCCTGGTTCACGCACAAGCTTATCTAGACTTTGGTATATCCCGTGTTATGCGATTATGGTTGGGTATATTTGTATTCATTTTTTTGTTATATTTGTACGCGTATTTTGGTTGTTATGTGTGTACTCCAACGTCATATTATATATCGACATCTCCGATGGAGTTGCAATGTAGCTTTTTTTATACATTCCAAGTCACATGAAATCATGAAACCTTAATTTCCGAAACCTAAAATCGAAATTTTCTCGACCTAAATCCTAAATTTTTGAGACAATACCAGAACACATATAAAATTGCTAAAATATTACACAATCAAATCCACTGCGTGAGGACCCTTCAAAATAAAATTCATAATTTTTGGAGCTCATTTTCTATATTTATTGATTCATACAAACATGACACTTATACGAAATAGCGATAACAATTCTTAATGTATAAAATTATAAAAAAAATTTATACAAGCAAGTAAACGATGTCGGGAGGCTCCACAAAAAAAATTATAATTTTTTGAACCCATTTGCTATATTTTAAAATTCCTTCAAATTTCAGCCTAACACTTACTAACCTAACTAACTAATTAACCCCTCACTAATTGGCTGGCGTATGGTGGCCATGCGCCAACGGCTGGCGCATGGCCACCGTGCGCTAGCAGCTGACGTGGCGGCTAGGGGCTGGGGTGGCGGGCACGCGGCGGCGAGGCCAGCGTTGGCGCACAGTGGTCGTGCGCCAGTGGCGCCAAATATGCAAATACACCATCGTTGTGGTCAGATCCGCAAATACGCGACAAAAAAGCGTTGTATCTGCCAAAAATTCGATCGTCGTGAGCATGTGAGTACGTATTAGGAATATTATGGCGAGCACGCAAGGGATATCAATTAACATCAAAATTTCTAGTGTACTCTATCGAGGAGTTTTTTTTTGCTTATTTAGTTTTTTTTAAACGAAATAGTAAATTTAGTTCCTACATCTGAAATGACAAAATTGGCACCGCAGTAAGATAGGCAGACGACATGTGTCCCCTACCACGCTCCCAGACCGCAGTAGAATGACTTGCGCTCGTTCCTGGGCAAACACGTTCTCGATTGCCAGGTGATTGAAATTATCAGGTTTTCAATGGTGCATCCATACTGTTTCTGCACTAACAACTACAATGTTTGCACCGTGTTTTTACCGTTCCTCCCACAGATTTTACTGTATGTCTCTGCCTTTGCGTCCGTAAGGAAGAGGATCCGATTTCCACGCGAACGCCTACTTACTATTATATATATGGGTGCGACTAGCGCTCGGACGTACAGTACGAGTGTTAGCCCGTACGCCACGCGGAGGCGTTGGATTTGGGAACACAGCGTTGCAGCCGTCCATCTAGAGCAAGCGCTCCCGAACTACTAGAAGGGAAGAAAGGGAAAATAGGAGGCCCAAAAAGCACTGGCCTCAACCACAGCCAGGGCAGGTGAGCTGAGGCACCAAGCCGGGAGGCAACACAAGGGCGCGAGCACTAGGGGATCGAGCCGGCGACGGCAGGACGTGGGGGAGCTGGGGGCAGCGGCGCTATTAGCCAGCACCCGGAGGGGAGGAGTCGAGACAGGGCATCACGGGAGATCAGCCGAGCCAGGGGAGGAGCCGGGTGCTACGCAGAAGAAAGCTTCGGCCAAGAAAGCTTCAGGAGAAAAATGAATGGAGAGCAGAGAAGGGAAATAGGGAATGAAGTAAGGCAGTGAGGAAGAATGAGCCTGGTTATTTCGGTGGAGAAGATAGGAAAGAGAGATAAATGGAGTTGAGTAAAGAAAGGGAAAAGGAAATGTGTGGTCAGGGTTAGTTCGGCTAAATAGATGGTTGAGGAGAGAGAGAGTATGGGTTAGGTGGGAATTAAAGAGAGGACCACTACATGGCATGATACTAGCAACATTCTAGAACAATGGTTGCAACATCTTAGGACAATGGTTGCAATATTTTCGGACAATGATTGCAATATCCTAAGACAACGGTTGCAACATCTTAGGACAACGGTTGCAACATCCCCCGGACACAGTTGCAACATCCCCGGACAACGGTTGTAACATCCCCCGAACACGTTTGCAATATCCCCGAACAATGGTTGCAACATCCCCGGATAACGGTTGCAACATCCCCGGACAACGGTTGCAATATCCCCGGACAACGGTTGCAACATCACAAATCAAAAAACAAAGCATCTGGAAAAACGCGTTGGAAAAAATTACAACATTGTTGTGAACAGTATGCAACATTTTTTCCTACAGATGCAATATTTCAAAGAACGATAAGAAACATTGTTTTTAACGGGTCGCAATATTATTTTCAACGGACCGCGACATCAGAATTAGACATGACAGAGGATAACTTGCCGAGTCTCGGTGGACCTCGTAGAGGCTGTTGACGCCTCGCTAGACTCGCTCGGGCGCTTCGTCGGACCGGCTCGAGGGCGTTCCGCAGGGCGTAGGCTGCCTCGGGTGCAAGGGCCTAGAGCGGACCAGCTCGAGGTGTGCGTGTGGGGAGCTGAAGCAAGAGAAAAAAAAGGGTGAATTTCGGAGTGAACTTCCAATGTGTCTATGACATAGGTCCATAGATACATAGGAGAATAAATCCCGAAATACAAATTCTGAATTATTCCCGTACTGCCGTATCATCTATAGTTCTATACTATACTATACTATACTATACTATACTATACTATACTATACTATACTATACACACAAGCCAGGTCAAAATCCATTTCAGAGCTCAAAGCCTTCCCGTACGGTTCTACTCGTATTCTCTTTTCCTCTCCTATCTATGGCTATTCATGTGGTGGCTGGGCTGGGTCTGCACATGGGGCCATGTGCCGGCGGGAAAAGTCCAGGCCATATTGTAGCGTCCGACGCTAGTATCGTTTCGGACGTCATATCGTTTCCCTATATATATATACAGGCAGTTGCAGCACTCATCCGTCGCAAGGCCCATCACATCTTGGTTGGCCTAGGAAGGGTAGCTAGAACAAAAAGGAAAGGAAAAAAAAGGAGGAGGAAGCAAAGCAACTGCTTTGCATGCATGCATGGGTCTCTCAAGTCTTTGTGCAATGGTGGCGGAGTGGCAGTGCGCATTCTCGTGCTCGGCGGTGTCGGACCGGATTTTCTAATCCGAATCCTGCGTGAAAAATTGTGCTATTCCTGGATCGATGATAGCACTCACGAGCATTCTGAATCATTCATACATGGCGTGAACTAAAGTATCATTATTACAATCAACGAGTGACATGGACCACGTCGGGTCGAGTTTTACAACGAGGCGATCGGGCCAAATTGATTACAATACGAACACCGATTCGGTAGCGGAAGCAAAAGGGTAGGGCTCATCTCTTCACGTGCAGCGGCGGGGCAACTGTATGACCGATATTACCCAAGGACCGGATAATATCGGTTATGCGCAAGTACCAACGAGTCAACTTAGACTGCGTCGAGGCCTGAACTACTGGATCCTAGACTACTCTTCATCGTTTCCTTGCCCATCGACTTACGGATCCTCGTAGTAAGCATAGTCTCCTCCATCGTCATCCGAAGGGTTTGGGGAGAGCGAGGATGAGCACAACTCTCGTGCTCATGAGCCAATACACAATGCAATGATATACATGCAAGGCTTACAAGGATGGCTCGGTTCTTTTATTTATAAAGCAATACTTTTAAATATCATTAGTACAAATTTCCTAGCACCTAGCATTTTTAACAAATTTCATTTTAGTTAAAGAGAGTACTTGTGCAATATTTGTATCAGCAGAGGTTACCTCCACCTTCATGCTTATTTTGATTGTGGTTACATCCACCACTAAACAACACTGGGTACAAAGACCCAGGAATAACCAATCTCAGGGCTAGGTGAGCCCGCCACAATTTTCATACCACCCAACAAGGTTTTTGAAATAGAACTAACTCAAGTTAAGTTCCCATGTCCGCTTTGACCGTAGCACACTACTGTTTAAACAGTTTATAACTCTGCAGAGATTGTACACTTTACCCACAAGAGACAATTAACTCGTTGCCCTACACGATTCCGTAGTCGTGTAGTCGAGAGGTTGTCACAATAACTTTTCTAAATATCTCGCCCCTTCCCTCGTCTCACCCATATGGGGTTATGCCCATACGTTGCGCGGGATGTCCACCTCAGCGACTGGCGTAGCGTGGCTACACCTCGTGGCGATCGGCGAACTTCACCCTTGACTCGGTGTCCCATCCAAGCCCGACATACCCGAGCTTGTGCCCCCTTTAACCCTCCGGTGAGATGATTTTGAGATTTGATAAATGTACTAAGCCAAGTCGCGGTTGTTGCGAGACTTGTGGTTGTACTTGTTATACACAGGAGGTCGTGACAAGATTAAGTCCTTAGGGTTGTGCGGACGGCTCAACCACATTCCCGCCATTCTCGTGCTACATCCGCACCCACCATCTTACCATCCGCCTGACGGGGTATTAGCGATTTAGGGTTTTGAGATGTAAATACAACAATTCAACCATCTCGGTCATTTACCCATAATGATTGCCCAAATCATTTTATGTTTGAAATGATGATGATTAGGACATTTTAATGTCCCGGTACTTAACAAGTCTAGCATGTCGCTTAAGTACAACCTATAGCTAGTATTACCATATAGTTACTAGGTGACAACGGGATTAAGGGATTCAAATTGTCAAGGATGGCATAATAATTAATTATTCAACAATGGGTAATTAACTACCTTAAACTTTAACATACATTTGTTTAAAGAATTAAAGCATGCAATTTGCTATTTTAAAAGAATATAATTTGCATAAAATGTAGGCTCAATATGATCAAAGTATTGACTCGCTTGGTTGTAGGAGAGAGTCCGAGTAGTCTTGTCCTTGATCGACGTGGAGGTCTCCTGTCTCCGGAATCTACGCGGGCGAAGTACCGGCAAAATAAACGACAAGCAACGAAAGCAATTAAATACCCAAGAATACACAAATGAACTCCAAATTGAACGAGACCTATGCCATTAGCAAGATCTTGATTTTAGAAATTTTTAGAAATTTATTTCACAATTTTTGGAGCTAAAATGGGGGAGATAATAATTTTAGAAGCCTCTCTTTTAAATTAAAAAGGAAAAAGGAAAAGAAAATTGACAGAAAAAGAAAAATGCAATTCGGCCCCCAATTGAAAACGGCCCGGCCCAAGGCACAGGCCAAAATCTTGTGTGCGAGCGCTGCCCACCAGCGCGGCAAGGCCCACCCGGGCGCGACCTAGAAGGGGAAGGGGCGGCTCGGGGGCGCTGCCCTAGGAGAGAAGAGGGGCGCGGGAGAAAGGGGGAAAGAGCGAGGCGGCGGCGACGGCGCGCGAGGGGGGGGAGAAGAGGAAAGGGGGGGCGCATGGCGGTGGCGACCGAAAGGAGCACGGCGGCGGCGGCCGAAGGGAGGGCTCGGGGGCGCACGGGGATCCCGGAGGAGGAAGCGGCGGAGGTGGCAGCGTCGGTGACGGCACGGAGGGGAGGCTCGGGGCTCACGGTGGTGACGCGAGAGAGACGGCGACGACGGCGACAACGGAGGTGAGTGCTTCGGCCTTCACTCTTTCTTTGCTTCTACTTGCTTGAGGGGTGACGGGGAAGCGGGAGGGAGGGCGCCGGGGGCCGGGATTTTATTGGCAAGGGGGAAGGGGTCCGGTCCGGCGTGCGCGAGGGCGACGGAGGAGGACGAGCGTGCGGCGCCGGGGAATGATGGCGGCGGAGAAGCAACGGGGCAGAGGGCAGGCGGTGGCGTGCACGCAATGGCAACACGGCGCACGCGAGCGCGGGGGAGGAAGGGAGGAGGGGGGGTCCGGTCCGGCCGGGGGTTGACCTTGGCAAAAGGGGGGGGGGGTCCGGTGGGGGGTTTGACCCCGGGAGGAAAAACGGGGCATCACAGCAGCCTCTCCGTCCAGTTCTTCCTCTACTTCGCTGTAGCGATGCGTAGTCTGCGTAGGTTGAGATGGCTGCTGTGGGTCGCGTACATAGGCGGCGACGCCCTGGCGGTATACGCCCTCGCCACCCTCTTCAACCGCCAGAAGCAGTGGACAGCGGATGGGGGAGCAGCGCCCTGGAGGTGCTATGGGCGCCTGTCCTCCTCATCCACCTCGGCGGCCAGCAGGCGATAACTGCCTACAGCCTCGAAGACAACGAGCTGTGGAGGCGGCACGCCATAACCCTGGTGTCTCAGGTCACGGTCGCCTTGTACGTGTTCGTGAAGTGGTGGTCCGGCGAGAAGAGGCTGCTGCTGGCGGCAGTATTGCTCTTCGTCCTTGGCATCCTCAAATTCAGCGAGAAGCCATGGGCCCTCAGGAACGCTAGCTTTAAAGGATGCTGGCCTCCACCACTGTGTCCCCGCCAAGAGGAGGATGCATTGCTTTCTGCTGGAAATTGTGCACTTCCTATGGCATAGATTTTATTGCTTCCTATGGCAAACAACAAGGAGCAGGAGGAGGAGGAGAAAGCGCCCTTTCGCTTAAAGAATATGTACAAAAAGCAAAAGAGGTGCGCGTATTGCGTGGTAGTGATGAAGTAAAAGTGGTGCACGTACTGGGTGATGATGAAGCAAAAGAGGCAGCAGACTTTTTTGCCTGTAAAATGGGTGACATTCATAAGAAGTTTGTCGACCTGTCTACTCCATACTCTGGTCGGCTTAGCGATCTGGAATATTTCCTGAAGCTTGATGAGGAGAGTGCACACTATGCATCGCAGAACTCCGTCCAATATATATTTGAGCTCCTGTACACCAGGACGAGATACCTGGGCAGTCCTCTTGGCTGCTGCTTAACCATGATGGTGCCTGGGTCCACGTTCCTGGCCTTAGCTTCCGTGGTGCTCTTCGCCAAGAGCCACAAGGATGGTTACAATGAGAACGACGTCAGGGTGACATACATCCTGTTCTGTTGCACTCTTGTGAAGTCGTTCCTTCCCTGGTTACAATTGTGTGCTGCCGGTTGTTACGGAACTTACTTGATTCGGAAAGGTACTATTTTGACGAAGAAGCCGGTTTCCCAGCCGGTTTCCCAGCACGGCCTCATGTCCTTGTGTGCTCGCGAGAAGAAGCCCACCCCTCTGATGAAGCTTGCTACCTTCGGCTGTCTCAGGAGGTACGTTAACAAGCATTGGTACATTTCGCAGGTATCTGAAAGCCTCCCGATTACGAAGCTGGTTCACAAACATGTGAAAGATGGGTGGGACACGTATATCACCGACCCTGCCAGTTACAGAACATTCAACAATCTCAGGGGCCAGTTGACCCTGAGGACGCACCCTCAGCTGCGGTGGAGCTTGACGGATCTGCCGTTCGACGAGAGCGTCCTTGTCTGGCACATCGCCACGGACCTCTGCTTCCACCAACAAGCTTTCTCTACGATGTCCCCTCAACTGAAGGCCGCTCGGGAGCACGGCAGGGAGATATCCAACTACATGGTCTACCTTCTCTTCATCCATCCTGAGATGCTAATGCCCGGTTCCAGACCGGGTCTTTTAAGCAACGCCATCTATGACATCTTGAAGGAAACACTGCTTGACATTGAAGAAACACTAGCGCGGGAGATTTATAGCAAGGGGGCACTGCTTGACAATGAAGAAACACTAGCGCGGGAGATTTATAGCAAGGGGGCACTGCTTGACGATGAAGAAACGCTCGCGCGGGAGACTATCCACAGGGTGGAGTCGCTCCCGATTACCCATGCATGCAAGCTCGCTAAAGCACTGATGCTGCTGGGCGACGAGGCAGAGAGCTGGCAGGTGATCCAGGGGGTGTGGGTGGAGATGCTCTGCTATTCTGCCAGCAGATGCAGGGGCTACCTGCATGCCAAGAGCCTGGGTGAAGGTGGGGAGTACCTCACCATCGTCTGGCTCATCTGGTCGTTCATGGGGATGGAGACCTTGGCGGACAGGCTTCAAAGGCTTCCAGAAGAAGAAGCAGCAGCAGCCGCCGTAGGCAGAACCGATCATCCTGCAGAAGAATCAGTGTGATCCCACGCGTGTCTGTTTCATTTGCCCGTGCATTACCGCGTTACCTCCGTTGCATCGTTCCAAGATTGCTTGTTTAGATTAATCGGTGTGTTTTAATCGTTTGCTGCTTCTCATGGTGTGTGATTTTATGTTTTCCTTTTTTTGAGGTGAGCCGAGCGTGTTCTTGGTGTGCGGCTTAATAAACTACTGCTCCAGTGTGATAGCAGTCATGACTTGTACTCCACCTGTTTGTTTCTTGTTATCTTTACCTGAGCTATTTTTGTGCCTTACGCGCCGAATTGCAGCCTGATATACTACTTTCAATTCTAATCTTCTAAAACTGAAATTCATGGCATTTTTTTAATGAGATATTTTTTCATGTATTTTTATTCACATAGGTGTCAGATATAACATCCAATGGTTTAACTGTAATTAAATCTAGCCAACAGAATTGAGTGCTGGATACGCGGCTAGCTTCATAGACACAATTATCCATAAATAGTCAATATTGTTAGCTAAAGTGATTAAGTATACTTGCTAAACTCTTAAGAAACATTGTGGTTGCATATTAATTAGCGAACAACTCTAGAACTCCCCAAGAACTTGTGAATTCTTAGGCCCTGTTTGGTAGAGCTCCGGATTCTCATTTTTCAGATTCTGCTCCTGATTCTCTGAGAATCCACTTCTCTGAGAATCTGGAGCTATCTGTTAAAAGCGTTTGGCTGGTAGGTTGGATTCCAAAACCATATGAGGGGATTAGAGGCAAATAGACTATGTTACCCCTGGTTGTAATAATTCAATTGTATTTGTGTCTTTCTCCTATGTAGTTGTACAAAAATTATAGAAATTTTTTCTCTTAAATTTGTTTAGACCATGTGAATATATATATGTTGTATCTTTGCACAATGAGAGAGGAGGGAAGGAAAGCCGAAGCATCGGTGTCTCGCGCAGGGACTCGGTCACTCAGGGGTAAGTGGATGGCATGGCGGGTAAATAACCTTAACTTCAATGGGTATTTTTCTTCTATCAAGTTGGATTCTCACGAGAATCCAAGGAAAGGCTGCTTCTCCTCGTTAGTGTATTTTTCAGACAACTTCACGCGAGAATCAGAATCGAGTGGTTTTGAGAATCAGGGTGTTTGGTATGGCTCCATGAGAATCAATTGAGAAGCTGGAAGTAGAAGCTGTACCAAACAGGACCTTAGTTTACTTCTTTTTTGCGAATCACCCAGTACAAACACATAGCGCCCACACACACGCACGCACGCACTCACACACACGACGCCTACTGAAGACCGGACGAGTGGAGCTTGACGAAGAAATGACGAAATCACCATCGGCGCCTCGCTTGCGACGGGTACGTCGCCTTCCACTGGAAAAAAAAATCATTCTTAATGAGACACACATGGCTAAACCTGGGGTTTGAACCCTGGTGGGCTGGGGGTACAACCACCTTCACTAGCCACCCAAGCAAGACTTGGTTCTCTTAGTTTACATTATCTTAATATGTACCGCGTCAGGGTTTTGATTACCTATTTTTATTTTTAACAGGATCACCGGTAGAACCGATTTTGCCAATTTTTGAGAAAAAAAATTAGCCGAAATTTTCAAAACAAAATTTGAATTTTTCGAAGTTAAAATGAAAAAAAGAGTCAAATTTCTCTTATATTCGACAAAATCCAAGCAAATCCATTTTTTTTGGGTCGGTTTTGACCGGTTTGGACTTTTACCAGGGATACCGGTAGAACCGATTTTGCCCAAAACTGGTCGATTTTTGGGCGGTAATCAAAACCATGTGTCCCGTAGAGCGAAAGAGAGAGGGAGAGGGGTGGAGAGAAGGGAAGTACGAAAGATGAATGTAGGGCAGTAACCAGTAATGAAAGTAAAAGCTAGCTATCGAATTGCTCTAGAAAAAAGGTAATGGGTCAGGAATCCTAAAAAAAGTAAGGAAGAGAGGAGCATCGACCATTAGGAGCACGTACCAGGAATACAACCATGAACAAGCAAAGAACAATGGCATCAAATTAAAGTACACGTGGTGCATGATGGGCATCCAACAGAGACCATTGACGCATTAGGAAGAAAAGGAAACACATGCAACTGCATGCATGGGTTGCAGCACTAACATATGAAGGGGGCGTCACGCCATGCGTGACATATTGGGTTGGCATAGAAAAATAATAATAACGAAACTGCTAAATTTCTCTCGAGCATTTTTTTTCACGATTCCAGTCATTCTTTCGGCCGTCCCCCGCGCTTTGGGATGCGTTCGCCTTGTTGCTTGCTCCCCGGGTCTGCAATGTGTTTCGGGTATGAGTATGTTCCTTGTGTTGTATACCAAGGGTATTTTGGGAATTTTCCAATTATTCTCGTGGGGGCATATGTATGAGAGAGAGGGGGGGAGGGAGATGATAAGAGTCTTGTGGCCTTATCCTGCTGAGAGAGAGAGAGAGAGAGAGACCGGAGAAGAGGTCGTGGGGATTGATCCGATCTCCACGCCACAGCTTTCGTGACTTGGGCAGTCGTTTTGACGGCCCTGTCCCATCCTCCACCTTATATAGTGCTCCTACTTCCTTTTGGGATAGTGCAGATATAAGTTTCTTCTTATCTTCCCTTTGAGATAAAAAAATCACCTCAACCCAACTGATTTCTAGGACTTACCTCACGATCAGTCTTACACTTGATCTGGCTGCTATTGGTGATTGGGTACTTGGGCCATTTTATGTGGCGTGGGCCATGATGGGATGTGCGCCAAGCAGGGCCCGCCACGTGCCCCGCTATCTCTTTGCATAGGAACCAGCGAAGCCGTCATTAATACCACATCGAACACTAGCCTGGCACGCGATAATCAGCACAACGCATTAACTCCCGCCACCGAGCAAGCGGAGCCACAAGGTGGCACCCACCACAAAGCTTCGCGAGGCCGAAAAAGACAAAGTGTCTAGACCCTTAGGGTAACAAGGTGTGGTTTAAGCCATGACAAAGCAGACCTTAACCGCGAGGGGCTCCTGTCGTAGGATGGCCCATCGGGCCCAACGATCTGGCGAAGGCTCTAAGAAGACCGCTGAAAGCGCCAAGCCAGGAGGGCACTTCGGCTCAGACAAAGGGACTAGGTACCCCTCGCACGGGGCGAAGGGTACGCAAGGACCACAAAAGGACCCAACCGAGGAGGGCGCCTCGGCCTAGACGAGGGCACCAAGTACCCCCTCGCATAGGCGAAGGGTACAGATGGGCTGCCGAAGGTAGCCCCACCGAAGGATGCCATGCACCCTAGAGCGAAGGGGGCCCGAGGGTCCTCGCCTTGTACCACCTTGCATGGTACGAGGGCCCTCGTCTCGTGGGTTCCTGTCGCCACTTCAGCTGGTGATCTGAATATTGCTCACATTCTGTCGCCAGTTGAAATGGCGACAAGGGGTTGAATTGGCGACTGGTCATCTACTGCAATCCTATCGTGATTTCAACTTGCGACATGTTCCTATAATTTTTAATGAAAATAACATTATTTAAAGAAATCTCAATCAAAAGGGAAGGGTTTTTAAAAATTTAAGCACAAAAGCATTATTCGTTCCTTTGCACCGTTTCCCATGACCTCGAGACCCCTATCCTCTTCTCAACAGGTAACGGGCCTGAGACCCTCCTCTTTGTACTGTTTGATAGGTAGCCACAGAAGAACTAGGCGAATCGTTCAAAAAAGAAGTAGGCGCCGCTCTAAGCGGCAGGGAGATAGTATCCAACTACATGGTCTACCCGCTCTTGGTCCGTCCTGAGGTGCTCATGCCCGGCGCCAGGCAGGATCTCTTCACCGACGCCATCGACGAGCTCGCGGCCAACTTGAAGGATAGCAACTGCGACGAAGAAGAAGGGCTTGCACGGGAGATTATTCACAAGGTGAAGCCGGTGGCCACAGGTGCTGCGATTTACAGAGCGCGCATGCTCGTTGAGTTGCTGTCGGAGCTGGGCGAGGAGGGCAGGAGATGGGAGGTGACCCAGGGCGTGTGGGTGGAGATGCTCTGCTATTCCGCTGGCAGATGCACAGGGGGTACCAGCACGCCAGGAGCCTGGGTGAAGGCGGGGAGCACCTCTCCTACGTCTGGTTCCTGTGGTCATGCATGGGGATGGAGACCTTGGCCGACAAGATCCATAGGAGGAGGAAGAAGAAGAAGAAGAGAAGAAGTTGCCACTGCTGTTGCTGCAGGTGCATGATGCATCGGCTTCCCGATCCCAAGCAGGCGGAATCCACCAAAGCGCAGATATTTCTTCTAGCTCAGTCTGGCAGATCGATGTCGCTTAATTGCGTCGCATTATTTCCTGATTGCATATTTGGATTGATTTCTGGTGTGTTCTCTTCAATCATTTTGCTGCTTCCCTTGGTGTGTGCCTCTTTCTTCTTCCCTATTTTGAGGTGAGTGCGCTGCTCTTGCTGTGCGCGCCTAATAAACTGCTCCGGTGTGACAGCGGTCATCATGACACGTACTCCATCTGTTAGTTTGTTGTTACAATTATCTGAGCTATTTATCGATTTGTGTGCCTTACTGCGCCCAACTGTTTGCAATTTTGCATGAATGAATGATACGATTTCATCACCTTGTTAATGTGTTGCTGATCAGCGGCGGTGGATCCGGATTCTTTGCTATGGGAAGAGCGTTTTGAGTCTCCGTAAACAGTACTATGCAGTATTACCGTAGCATAACACTATGGAAACAGTGTATATTTACCATGACAAAAATAACGTTGTAGTTTTACTACGCTCAATCTTGACCATTTATTTTGAATCGTACAGTGAAGACAATACTCTAATGCTAGTCACTGTAAATCCTTTGCATTTTTCTCTTCAATACAGAGGATCCTTTGCATTTTTCTCTGTAATCCGTTTCCAACCGTGGCAATGCTACTAGTCGTCTTCTTTTATTTCTGCATTTTGGACGTCTTCTTTAATCTCTACAACGAGCCTGTCTATGCAATCGATGGACAGGGTCTCGATCGTCTTCTTATCTTAGTAAGAATAGGCTACATTGTCATGCTACTCATCCAAGTCCCACCGATCCGCTGCCCTCCACTTACACAAGTAAACCAACAGCAACAATTTGACATACAGCCAAAGACCTGATTTAACTGAACTGCGAGAGTAGAAAATTTTGCCAATACCTGAAAACTATGATTTGAGTTAACAGGTTATATTTGTGAACGGACAGAGATGGGAATGCATGCTACACCACACCATCGAAACAGGTACATATCTGAGGATTTAAAACAGGTACATGTCATTTTATCTCAAGTCAAAATACGCCCTCCTAGACTGAGTCAGCCCTCACAATTTACAGCAAAACCATGATTATCGATCGGTTCCGCAAGAAGGGCAACTCTCAGATATAGCACAGCAAGCTAATGATGTACTAGACATGAAAACACACAGACCAGTTCTCCAGAGCAACATCACCTAACCGAACAGCTGTTTGCACTTTGCTGAGGGCCTGCATCTTCTGATGGATGGATTTGTTTCTTGCTCTAGCAAATTGCTGTCAGTCGTTTCCATCATTGCTGGTTTTGTTGCCTCTGCTGGGGAAAGTTTGGATTCTGAGTCTGATTCTGAAGGCCCACCATGCCCTGTTGCATGTTCTGAGCACCTGCTTGCATGTTTCCAAATACCCTTGCTGCTGCTGCTGCTGTTGCTGCTGCTGCTGCATTCCCATCATGCTAGTAGTATTTGTGGCTCCCATACCAAACACTACAGCAGGAAGCAATGGAGATTGGAGAGAATTGCTCCAAAAAAAGAAAGAAAATAAACTTATGATATACTAGTGGGGTTGAGGATGATTTTGTCACAAATTAATTAGGATGACAAAAAAAAACATACAAATGGGCAATCTTAAATCATGTGCATTTAAAGACTTTCACCTGGCACTATTTACAACACTACAGAGCTAGTGAGTTGCACTAGAAAAGGCATACATCTTGGAGACACCAAACGGAACAAGAATAGCGGCGTGATAAAATCTTATGACTTATGAGGATAGTGCCCCTGACTCTTTCTTGGTATTATTGGTGTTTTTGTAATTACATGCTGAATTCTGCTCCTAACTTCACCCCACAATGCTCCTTTAATGAAATATAGCAGCCCAGCTCCTACTTTTAAATTAAAAAAAAAAACTTCACCCTACAATAAAGACTAAATTCCAATATAATTTGTTCTTCTGAATTATGATCAGTATGTGGTATTATGTAACACCAAATATTTTCCCCATCGGTACGTCAGTAGTCCAGACTCATACCTTGTGTCTTCTAGCCAAACCACAATTTTAGTGTGTCTTACAGCAAATGCCACCAGATTTCAACAGCATGATTTGTACAAGTACATTTTCCATCCATTTAACAACGACAGAAGCTTAAGAGGAAAGGAAACAGTACGTACTTTGGTCACTCAGCATTTGGGACGGATGACTCCTCTGAGGATGTCCACCAGTCAAACCAAACTGATTAATGATCAACAAAACAATATTACAAATACAAGAAAGAATTTCATATGTGCAAAGAATTATACAAGACATCACGGAAACAACACGAAAAAGGAAACAAATTATGCATTCTTCATGTCATACTGCTTCTTGGTTAATCAGCAAACTGTGTCCATGCAGGACACTATCAGCATGAAAGGTGCACAAGAATTAATGAACCATATCAGTTGCTGGTCCAACCCGCTGCCTACATGAGCACTTCACTTATTGCCCAAGCCCACCAATCATCAGTGGTAGTTGCCAAATTTGTCTGGGACTAGCCAGTTTCTGACACCAATAATATGAACCATGCAAGTAACAAACCTAGGTAATCAGACTATCCTACTTAACGATTTCTCAAGTCCATTGCAGTAACAAAAACATTTCTTTAAGATTTACAAGGGCAAAGAGGAGTCAACTCGTGCAATTGCCCATTGATTGCAATGATCATACCATATGAAGTACACGATTTTGTTTCAATAAATACAAGTAAGTCTAATGACTGTCAAGACTTGGGAGATACTCCCTTGGTTCTTTTTTAGATGTCGTTTTAGAATGTGTCGAGTCAAGCTTCTATAACTTCGACCTCTAGTATACACAAAATTATTTGGATTTATCATGCGGAAATGATATTATTAGATTTCTCACCAAAAATATTTTCATAACATTATAATTTGAATAATTTTTGCTAAAATATAATCAGAAAAACTAATGGTAAAAGGTGTGTACTGATGACCGTGTCGATGTCCAAAACGACAAGTAAAAAAGAACGAAGGTAGTGATAGATAATGAACAAGAAAACCACTGACCTGCATTTGTGGCAAAATTGACTGTGATTGCATTGTCCCAGGTATATTTGCCATCTAAAATGCAAAAACAAAATAGGTAAATTTCACCAACCACAGGAGTATGTTTAAAATATCTAGCAGATAGATTGATGACTGAACAAACTATAAATCTTTCTTCATCAGCTCATGCATGCATGTCCATAAATAGTCCAGTTGTCCTTTTAGAGAAAAAAAGAACATATTTTTTCACACTAAATTACTAAAAATAAATGTGTTATCTAACCATTTGTGAGTTTGAAGATGCCTGTGCAGCATTAAATATTGCACTGTTTGCAGCTCCAGTGAAATGGCCCAGACTTCTTAGCTGATTTCCTTGGTTCAATTGACTCTGAGACATGCCTGGTTGCATGCGTCCAGGCTGCATCTGCCTATTCTGAAACTGTTGTGACAAGGCTTGGGTGTACTGCATCTGCTGTTGGCCAGGGACCTATAAAAGGTTTTCCACAGAAAGTTACGAGCTTTGTGAAAATAAAAATTATTTCTATTTCTTCATATAGAAAATATATAAAACAAAAGCAACCAGTGGTAGAATTGCCTGTAGTTTTTGTTGAGCCTGCCCCTGTAAATCTTGTAGCTGAGGAATTGTGTTCTACAGGAAAATTGTGGACTCAGTGAGCACCAGAAAAGAAACCATTTAGAAGTAAATGGAGTAGAATGATTATAAGACAGCAGAACAAAAAGGCAAAGAAATACACTGAAGAAAACCTACAACACTACTGCTGCTGCCACACGGGCAACACCCCAGACATAATCATTAGGGGAAAAAACTTCTTTGTTAAAACTAAAAGGACATCCGAAGGAAAATTGGCCTTACCTGTGCTATCATCCCAGCAGCTGATGGCCTTAGCTGCTGTTGAGCATGCAGTTGCTGTTGCTGTTGCTGAGATTGTTGGATCAGCTTTTGCCTATGCTGTTGTGCTGTTAGATGCTGCTGGGGCGAAGGGGTATTCATCATATTTGTGCCTGACCTAGGGGAGTTGGCATACGGCATTGGAGGAGTGGATACATTTTCGAAATTAGGGGTTCCTGTGGTTCCAGGTGATGGAGCAGATCTGCCAAGTAACTGTCCTCCAGATGCCTGCAAGGAGTAGTATGAAGGCAACACATCTGAAGATTAAGATAGAAAGATCAAACATGTTTCTAAGTTCATGTTGGTGATTGCTGTTCTCAAATGCAATTATCTTTTGATGTTTCGAAGAAAGGCACTCTAACGAACACTTAATACAGTTGACCATTAGAAGGACGAAGGAATGACATTGTCGGGTCAGACATTATATGGTCAACCAATAGAACAGGAAAACAACACCTTGGAGAGAAGATTGATGTCTTGAGATAATGAATGAATCAAGCATATGTCTTTCAAGCCTGCCTTTTGTAACTTTTTTTTGCTTTTAATCCAACAAGCAATAAAATGGACCTCTTCTAATTTCATAATGATCAAGACGGTAATACTGAATTACTGATACTACACAAACCTGCATTGGATTTCCCTGGGTATTGACTCCATTAGGTGCAAATGTTGAGGTATTTTTGGGATAGACACCTGCAAATATAAAGTGCAGTTAGATGCTGATGTTGAAGCGCTTTATGACACACGCCTCCATCGCGAATGGTAATGATTTTAGCACTTGAGGTTACCAGCAAATCATAGCATAACAAAAGCCCCTTCGATAGCATGCAAACTTGAGACAACTCATAGATGCTATAAGTCAAAACAGTGGACCATGAAAAAAAAAAGTAAAAACATCACAAAATCTAAACATACCAGAATTATCACCAAAATTATGTGCCCCGTCTCCAAAAGGAAGTACTTCCACTAAATGGCTAGGAAGAGAGGAATGCAGCTGCCTTTGGTCTCCCGGTACCCGCAATCCTGAGAGTCAGACTATTTCATCATGGACTATAAACATTGAAGTTGTAATTTGAATAGGAGAAATACAGGAGTTATTTATTTTGAAGTCTAATAAGCATTAATGTCTTTCACCTTCACCATAATTTACTGCTGCTCTAAGTAGGCCTTCCTGCTCCTGTATCTTTGCAGCTTGTGCCTTGTCCAATGTAGGACCAAGATTTGTCCCCTGGCGGGCTCCAAGTCCATAAGTCTTACGGCACTCAGCAATTACTTTCTCAGCAGTTTCACATGCACTTCCAATCATGTCTATTCTAGCCTGAAAGGAATAGCAGCACGTCCCATTTTATTCAACACACAGTCAACAGATCAATCAACTACAAGGTAATATAGGTTTGCATTCTTCATACTGCATTAATCACCTTTAACTTTTCAATTTGCGAGGGCACTGGTAGATTTGTTATTCCAGACAACAAATGTTCCCTCTTTGTAGCTTCCTCAACTTCCATCTCAGGTAACAGCTTTGACGACAGCATTACAGGTAGTACTGCAATACTCATACTGGTCAAATAGGATTATAGGAATAATGCTGTAATACTAGTAGAAAATGAAGAATAACTGTACGTTTGTAACTAATGACCGTAAGCAACATGGGAACACTTAATTGCAATGCATCACGACCACCTAGAGTAATCCTGATCCAGTACCATTTTGTTAGGTCATTTGCTACTGATTCCTATCAAACTCATTTATCCCAAAAAAAAAACTTATGAAAATAAGGCAATACCAGTATACAGCTAAGAAAATTATCAACAAACTCCTTGGATTCAGTAGTGGTTGCTAACCGGCTTATTTGGGTAGTGAAAATACCCGCTCATGGGGACATGTAAACTGAGCAGAGTTCTTTCATACTTGATGGTTTCTTCCCAAAATTTTGCGCTTCCATTTATACACTTTACAAACGGAAAAGCTTTCCTTTCAGGCCTAATTGAAATTGGCATCTCTGAATCCATTCACAATCATGTACCCTCATCATATCTCTTGAAATTGGCATCTCTGAATCGGGAACAGTTCCGTTCCGTAACAGAAACATTAAGTTATCATATGCTACTGTGATTACATAATACTAGCCACAGAGAAGAAGAGCTATGCATGATACTTCAAGAATAAAACGGAAAATTTCGGAAGAGCATACTGGAAGCGTTCTCCGCATTGACGTTTCGGGGGTAGACCACAAACACCTTGGACACCTTCTTGATGTCCTCCACGATATTGAAGAGCTCCATGCTCACCATGGAGAACTGCCCGAGCACGTCCTGCCTACCAATCACAACGATACAGCCATATCAGTCAGCAATCGCACAGCAATACTAACAGAAACCGAAGGATCAGAAACCCTAGACTTCACTTGAGGCATCAATCTGGAGGGGAGAGGAGGCGAGGGGGGCAATACCACTTTGGGGAGGCGTTGGGGTTGGTGCGGGCGATGGCGTCGAAGTCCTCGAGGATGCGGGAGATGGCCTTGTAGAGCCCCACCGCGCGCGCCCGCATCCCCTCCAGGTTCAGCTGCTGCTGCACGCCCGCGCTGAGCCGCTCCGCCCGGGGAGCCGCCGCCGCCGCCGCCTGCTGATCCCCTGCGGTCGCACCCGGTGGTGGCGCCCCAGCGGCGTGTGCCGCCCCTGCCGCCGCCGCCGCCGCGTCCATCGCCGTGGCGCTTGCGCTGGGGTGATGGTGCGGAGCAGTAGAAGGGTAAGGAGTCAGGAGAGGGAGAAAGGTGTCTGGAGTCTAGATCGTCGCCTCGTCGGGGTATTGCCAGGTTCTTCGTCCGTATTAGACTGACGCGTGGGACCGGTCCAGTCAAACACTCAAAACACAACCGCAGGGTCTCCTAGAAGAATTAAATGGCACGACTATAGGATTAACGTTGAGCAATTTGTGCTAGTGGCTCAATAGTTGAACGATTTGTGTATACTACTATTGTGGTCTGGGAAGACGTAATACGCTACTGCGGTCTGAGCGATTTGTACACTTGTCGTTCAATCGTTGAGCGACTAGCACAAGTCACTCAACGGTGGAGCAACAGAGGATTATTTCTGTAAAATAAAAAACAGAGGTATATTGCTGTATTTTGGAATAAAAAAGATTATTTTAAAAAATCCCCCTTTTTCTCCGACTCTGGAGCCCCCTTAGTCTCCGACTCTGAAGCCCCCTTCCATGATGCCTCGACCCTACTGGCCCACCACCCACCGTAGCTTTCAGCACCGCCACCGGCGCCTTCGTCGCCCGCCGCGCTTCCCCTGCCACCACCCGTCGATGCCTCTCGCGACCGATGACATCTCGCCGCACCGCCTCCACCCCCACCCGTCACCGCCACAGCCCCCGCTCAACCTAACTCCTCCACCTTCGTCTTCGTTGTGCTGCCTACTGCCACCGCCCACCATCCACCGCCCTCCTCCGAACCTGCGGCAGGCGGTGCCATCGCCACCACCGCTGCCCACCACCGAGCCACTGCCTCCCTCCCCTCCCTCTATTCCCGAGGTCTCGGTGAACCCTCACCCTAACCCCGATGAACCCTAACCCTAACCCCTCGCCGCCAGCCGTTGCCATCTCGCCGGAGAAGAACGCAACAGTGGGTGGAGTTGAGGTGGTAGCGCGATAAGACTAAAAAGTGCGCGCACCCTAATAGATTTTGCCCTCCTAAAAAAAATAGGAGAACTCCAAATTTCCGAAGTGCAGAGTTTGAACTTTGAAGTTAGCTGAAATTCCATGAAAAATCTGCTAAAAAAGACTACATCAAAATACACGAGCAATTTTTAATTAGAATAGCTGGAATATGTGAGGTGATTGATCCTTGGTTGTTTATTAGTCGATTTATTTAAGCATATTGGTTAGAAAAAAAAATTAAGGAATGTTCGTTGTTCCATCCAATCTTGAACCCTTTTCCACACTATCTTTCAGGTACTTGAAACACCGTTCTTTGATCTCCCGCACATGTCCGAAGGCCCTAGTACTTTTCATTTAGCTGTTCATTAGGAACATGCACTACTTCCTTATTTTCTTCCCATAAGGCCCCGTTTGAAACGTAAGAATTTTAATTAAAATTTTGCAAGAATTTCATATGAAATAGTTTTATTCACGCAGGTCCAGGATTCATCACAGTGTGGAGGAGACTAGCTAGGTAGCTCAGCCGATGCGAGTGTGTCAAGGAGTGAGGTCGTGAGGATCGTTAAGCCCAAGAGGGGGGCACTGCAGAATAGGTTAGCCCATGTATTAACACACAGCTAGCTAGGCAAAGTACTCCTAAATCCTAACGCGGTCTGGCTAACTCAAAGTTTTAGACAAAATGGCATTGCCCAGCTAGCTTTTCCAAACAAGCAGAGTTATCACTTGTCATCGTGCCCGCTTCAAGCTTCTAGCCTTCTTCTTGAGTTGATCTAGTGCACCATCCGCTCCACCCAGCCCTGCCCCCAACCCTCCTCTCTGGATCAGAAGCCTCTTCATTCCAATGCTGCAAAAAGGAAGCAGCTTTGTGGAGAACATCAACTGGGTGTGGAATCAGTTTTCCTTCGATTGACATCTTATATATTTCGAGTTGTCCAGAGGGTCCGGCACACGTACTGCTGCAAAAACCCGTCCACTTGGTCTTCCGAATCGTAAGCTCCCTCCTCCCTGTATCCACATGTTCCTACATAGACTATAAAACTGAATATGGGATCTTATTCCAGCTTAGAATTTCACTGAGTGAGATCCAGAGAAAACACAGCAATATGGCATGAAAATAAAATATATTGTGGATATTTTTGGAAAAATCGTGTGTATCCCGTAGGATCCCCACACCCTTTATTTATAGTCTAAAAGTTGAATCCGACTCTAATACAAGGTTAGATTCGACTCTAACACGACTCGTTATTAGATACTAAGAGCATCTACAACAGTCCACGTCACTTGTTACTGAGGGGTTGCCACATCAGTATTTAGGTACTGATGTACCTTGCTAGGGTAGTGGAGTGGTGCATGCTCCATGAGGTAGTAGATTTGTGTTTGGCATTCACAATTCTATACGTGTGTTTGGAGGTCCACTCCCGTGTGTGATGAAGTGTGTACATGTCTACCGTGAATTTCTTTTCTTTTTGAAAGAAGAAAAGTAATACACGGGTCGGGTCTGGTTACTCCTCTTCTTTTGGGCAGACATCTTTCGACTAGCAAACAGCTAGCACATGGTAATTCATTTGCACACAAAAAATGTACATGGTAATTCCCGTCTCTTGTATCTCACGAGGTCAGTCGATCTCGTTGCTTTGTTGGCGTCAAATGGTAATATATTTCTGAGCGCATTTCAAGTAGAGGTTCGGCGATCGATCAATACATGGATCATCACGAAAGGGCGCAGTACTGCAGATGCATGCAAAGCTGGGGACAAGAATTATCTGAGAAATAAAGCACGGAACAGAGACATCATCGGCAACACGTGAGGACTTGGAATATTATCACGGACACGCAAAGGGCAGCAAGGGGCAATACTGAACGACCTTTTCTTTTAATTAGACCCTTTCGTTTTTTGCTTTGGTAATCTGACGCTAATCAGAATGATTCCTTTTCTCTTTTTTTGCGAGGAACGTTAATCGGAACGGCATTGCTAATGCACAGTAACCTGAAAATTGCTTAAGTTTCAATCGATTTTTTTAACATTCGGATCTTGCGTTGAGATCTGTGCTTTAACGAACTCATCTTCCTCTCCTCTGGTGCCGCCATGTTCCTCCACCGTCGCCGGATTAGGGCTCGGGTTCACCGGTTAGAGTTTGGATTCACCGGATCCTTGAGCTTAGAGTGAGGGAGGGGCGGCGGAAGCACGACGGTGGAAGGCGGTGGCACCGCCTCGGCCATAGGACAGAGGAGGGCGGTAGGCAGCGACAGCGGCGGGCAAGTCGAGGACGAGCTCCAAGGAGGGAGGAGAGATAGCGAGAGGTGGTGGTGGATCTAGCGGCGACGCTGCTGGAGATGAGGAAGGAGATGGGGGCGGGGGAAGGGCAGAGGATGGGCGGAGGAGGAGGTGGCAGGTGGTGCTGGCGCCGGCAACCGCGTCGGGCGGTGGAAGGAGATGGGGGCGGGGGAAGGGCAGAGGATGGGCGGAGGAGGAGGTGGCAGGTGGTGCTGGCGCCGGCAACCGCGTCGGGCGGTGGAAGCAGCGAGGGGTGGAGCTAGGCGGAGGTGGTGGGAGGCAGCGCGCGGGTGGGGCGGGGGGGGTGGGGTGGGAGTAGAGGTTAGGGTTAGGGCGAGGTTATATACGATAGGAGGGAGTAATGTGGGTGGTTGGATTTTGAACCAATGGTCGAGAAATTGACTGAAGGTTAAGAAAACTTCAGGCAACTGTGCAATAGACGGGCCCTAATCAAAATGATAACACTTGAAATCAATTGTTTGTTCGATTGTCAAATAGAGTGAAATGTGTTGCATGCAATAATATAATACAGATTAACGTAAGGAAAGTTATAAACACCAATTAATGTAAACCTAACTGTGTTACTCGATCGATCTTCTCTCTCTCACACACACACACATATATATATGGAAGCCTTTTTCCTTCTCTCGGGAGTAGTTACTCCCTATTCCATATTTCACATATCTCATAACGTAGGGAGTATCACTACTACAGAAAGCCTCATCACAGACGGTTCGGAACCGTCATCACAGACGGTTTCCAACCGTCACGTAAAGTACGTCTGTGATAGACGGTTATCACTGAGCGGTTTTGAGCCGTCGTGATAAATTATCACGACGGTTCTTGTTCGAACCGTCAGGATACTGCTTTCACTGACGGCTCTTGTTCCGAACCGTCTGTGATAGGTTTTTTTATTGCAAAAAAAAATATTGTCATTTTTCATGGATACACTTATACACATACACTACCATTTTCGAAGCCTCCGAAACATGGATTCATTAATACACATACATGGATTCCCAACTCCTAAGCCTCCCAATAAATTTCTCAAGCCATGGATTCATGGATACACGCATACACTCGATCATATACAAGTACCAACAGAAGTAGATTCTGGAGAGTAATCTAACAGAAATATGGATATGAATCTAACATAAGTACCACAAGCTCATACATACAAATCTGGATCTGAATCTAATAGAACCTCATATACAAAAGTACCAACAGAACCTTATATACCAGAGACATCGACGTCGGAGGAGGACTGGAGGAGCTCGGCGTCGGTGTCAGAGGAGGACTAGAGGAGGACTAGAGGAGGTCAGCGTTGGTGTCGGCGTCGACTCTCAGCTGTTGGGGAGGAAGACCACGTCGAAGGTTAGGGACTACGGGAGCAAGGGAGGACCGGAGCCTGGAGGTGTAGCGGGGGCCAGGGAGCTGCGGGAGGACCGGAGGAGCAGCTACCAGCCGGAGCTCGGAGGAGGACTGCCGGAGCAAGGGAGGACCGAGCCCAGAGGAGGACCGGGACTGCGGGAGTGCGAGACTGAGCGCCCAGAGGAGGTCGGCCATAATATATAAGGACATATTTTGCCTCCCGCGCACGCGTTCAAAATTTTCAAATTCTAAGCCATGGTAAAATCAGAGAGTAAGGAAAATTTGATGTCATGGTAAAATCAGAGAATAAGGAAAATTTAAAGCCATGGTAAAATCAAAATCACAGACGGTTGTTAATCCCCACCGTCTTTGATGAGGTACTTATCACTGACGATTGATATCACGAACCGTCTGTGAAGTATCATAGACGGTTCGTTATACTAACCGTCTGTGATGAGGTGTCCTTATCACACACGGCTCCTTCTACCAACCGTCTGTGATACTTCACAGACAGCTGGTAGAAGGAGCCGTCTGTGATGAGGCACTATCACAGACGGTTCCAAAGGGAACCGTCTGTATAAGTTCAACACAGACGGCTCCTTTGGAACCATCTGTAATGAGGCGTCCAGTATGACCTGTTTTGTAGTAGTGTATCTTGCGCAACCGAGAGTATGTATGTGTAGTATACAAGTATATAAAACCATATAGGTGGTATTTACACATTTTCAGAGGTGGTATGTACAATTTTTAGACATACTCTTTTTTATGTGCGAATATGAAGGTATTTACAAAATATGCTAAAAACTATGAACTCTCTTGCAATTTTTTCATATGGTTCACATTAGAGTATCTTATAATTAGTATATGAGTATACCTAAAGTAATAATGGAGTATGTGAAGTTATTTTAGCTAATAATGGTACATCGGGGAAATTAAAACCGTATGCCCGCGCCCTCGATCGCTCAACTTGTGCCACTGCCAACAAAGGGGCTTCTCTTCAGCTTCTTCTACCTACCTTGAATGATAGTACTGAACTACTGATACAGTAACACACACACACAGAGGAGGAGATGATGGATCTGTCGAGTGCTGTGCAATGGTGGGACGAGTGGCAGCTGCGCATCCTCGTGCTGGGCAGCCTCGGTCTTCAGTGGTTCCTCCTCGTGGCTGCCCCCATGCGCAAGTTTGCCATCCCGTTGTGGTTCAGAAGATGTATCTGGCTGGCATACCTCACCAGCGACGCTCTGGCGATCTACGCACTTGCCACCCTCTTCAATCGCCACGCCAAGGCGACCACCACGTCTGACTCTGGGAGGAGTGGGAGCACGGCAAGCGTCCTGGAGGTGCTATGGGCGCCTGTCCTCCTCATCCACCTCGGCGGGCAG